>OX632365.1:5548969-5864934 GCA_951751655.1 Ophion costatus | reverse complement strand
AGCAAACCCAAACACAAACAACCAACCCAAACCCAAACAAAATTATAAAGATTTTCTTCGGAAGACTACGTGTAAACCCAAACCCAAAATGATAAACGCAAACAAACAAATCCCAACAAGGAAACCCAAACGAACAAACCCAAACACAACCAACCAACCCAAACCCAAACAAAATTATAAAGATTTTCTTCGGAAGACTACGTTTAAACCCAAACAAACCCAAACCCAAAATGATAAACGCAAACGAACGAGCCCAAAAAATAAACCTTAACCCAAATAAACAAACCCAAACAAACCCAAGCCCAAACAAAACCATCCAACCTAAACCAAACAAACACACCCAAACAAGCCAACCCAAAGGCAAACGAATCCAAGCAACACAAACCCAAACAAAACCAACCCAAATCAAGCAAACCCAAACGCAACTAACCAACCAACCCAAACCCAAATAAAATTGTAAAGATTTTCTTCGGATGACTACGTGTAAATTATTCTACCGGATAGTTTGTTTAACAATTTAACGCATTCTATCCGGACAAATATATATATGTTATTCGGCCGGATACTAGCTTACACGAATCACAATAATATGTACGCCTACTGGAAATCCGGCGTGAACTGAGCCGCTATCCGGACGAATAACATACGCTTATTCGTCCGATAACCGGACGGGGAGACACTCCGTTTTTTAAACTGGGTCAAAAAGGTTATAATTTGTAGAAATGGCATGCGAAAAACCAAAAGCAGATGATTTTTATCTCAAAAACCGTGGGACTTTCGCTGAACTGAAATTCCAGCATAGTAAGACATGACCTATCGACAGTTGCAGGATTATCCAGTCATAAGAGGACACCCACTATACACGCACAAACGCTGAAAGGGTACATTAGCAAAACATGCTGTATTCGCGAAGAACTATATAACCGGCGAGAAGGGTTGTTAAAACGGCGCATGGGCGAACATCGAACGCCTTACGATCATAAAAACATACATATAGGTATACAGCGGATTCGTCTATTTTTAAATAAATGCATATCTACACGTCCATTCGCGCGACTACTCTACTATTAAGTATCACCATTGCCTTTGGATACCGCGTATTGCGGTATCTGAATATCTCATGAAACTCTCTCGCATCTAATACTCGCGTCTGAGCGCCTCTAGCGGTGCTCTCATCGGGTTTACGCAATAGCTGTCCGAGCTATCTCCACGGTGCTGGGACGAGCAAGCTGCAAGAAAAAAGAAGAGTAAGAGTGTTCACGCTCTCTTTTAGTCGAGGGCGATCGTCCGAGCATGGGAAACGAGTACGATTGATTCACTCGTGGTCGCCGTTACATTTACCGGGCGATGGTTCTGCGGTTGGATTTTTCAGGGCGCCGAAAATAATTTGTTAGCTGAAGTCCATTCGTTGCACGAACTCTCGACGACTCTGGAACTACCTGTGTCTTCTATACAATGGAGACCAAACCAGTGCCAGATTTATCGTTTTTTAAGGCGTAAATCCACAGTGGAATTTTAAAAAAATCGAATTTTTTTTCTCGCTAAAACGGTGGTTTATCATCATAAGAATAAGTTACTATTCGATTTATAGAAAGAACATTTTTCTTCACCGACTTTGAGCGTATAATGTAGACCTACCTCTGGCACGGCCATAGAGTATTTTTCCAATTGGCGTGACAAATAACTTCAACAATTTTCACTCCATTTACTTCAAATTTGAAAGTTATGTTCCTAATTGCATTTCGCAGAGAAGTACGTACGGAATTTCTGATTAGTCGGAAACTTTTCATTTTATGAGCAGTTTTATACGAAATTTTTCACTGAAAATTCATTTCTTAAGTTCAAATTCCGTACCCACTTCTCGAGGTATTCTAATGTAGATTGACGAGAATTTTTGTTTAGGTTTGTTTGGGTTTGTTTTGATAGATTGACAAGAATTTTTGTTTTTTGTTCTCGGTAAAAGATTGTGGATGCTAAACGTCACGCCGCGGAGCGCGTAAAAAAAAGATAACAAAAGAAAATATTAATAGTCGGCCATTAGGTACAACGAAAAAAAAAATTCTAACAGCTTGATATTCATACTAAATAGATGTGTAATTAATTTCATGAGTGAATCACTTTTTTATGCGAAAAAAATGGTTAAATTCGCACATGATTTTATATCCGTCACTGTGGCCTAACCCCTTAAGTATAGGCCACTTGATTTTGTACCGTCCCTCCTATCTTAATTACTTGTATTTACCATACGAAGCCAAGAAAAGCCCAAACGCGTGCTATTGCGATCGAAGAATATTCCGGGCAAGACACCGAGTATATAGAAGAAAAAAATGTGACTTTGAAACGTGTCTCTACGGAGTGGTGACTTTCTGTCCACATCTCAATGCAATAATAATTCGCGTATGAATGCACTCGGCGATCTGTGATATCCGAAGTGATCGGATGAAAAACAACGACGGATTCCATAGCGCTTATTTTTTTTATCAGTGATATGGAATTTAAAAAAACAAAAAAGCCGGCTTGACAGATGATGGAGAATTTATTTCCGAAGATTATAAAAATACATTACAAAATATTACGAATATTGAAAACTGGAAAGTCCAGTTTTGCGACGAATCCGTTCAAGCCTTGCGCCTGGCAAAAACATATACTCGCATGACTTTGTCCCTAATTGCGACTTCAAAATATGTACTTTTGAAGACGCGTGATGTTTATATAACAATAATCAACAGCGCAAAAATCGATTTTTCGAAAATGCTGGTATTTTGGAACCCCTTAAGATCCGGTGGTTTCGCATATCCAAATCGTTCTCGCAACCGTTTTCCGAAAAAAAATATACATATTTCGAACACTTATGCCGTACACTGGAAATGTTTGAGGTCATATTAATATTGAGGTAAATAACAGCGCTTGGCGTGGTTTTATTCGAATTCAGTGTTATGTACGAATGTTTTCTCAAGAATCCACTTGAGCGGCTACAAAATAGGCTCCTTCGTGCAGAGAATATCTTCAAAACCGTAGCGCATTGAAAATAGCCTTCCCTAGCGATGAGAAAGGATGCATTGGTTTATGCAGTGGCTGCCGCTGATGATGTTCATTTACTTCGACTGCGTAAATAACTGCAGTGCAATTTGTGGTTCGTTTAGGCAGGGAAGCTTCCTATCTGTGCAGCTATCTGGGAGGACCTGCTCCCGGTGTTTTGCTCGCAGTAGCGCGTAGACGGGAGAAACGAACACTAAATCGCGTAAACTAGTGTGCACATGCCGTTAACAGATGGCGATAACCGAAGTTAAAAGCGGCAGAAATCAAAACTGTGATCGTTGTTATTTAGATCGTTAAGAGGCTTGGAAGAGCTTGTAATTTGAGAAAATTCTATTTTTAGTGCGTAATTTTATAGCCTAAGGTCTTAACTTCAATTTGGAACGAAGGTTTGGTAAAAATTGTAAAAATTGACGAAGTTATGGTGTGGGGTATGGAGTCTGGTCCAGACCAGATGATTTCTCCACATGTTTATCCATTCGTCGATAACAATTATAAGAACTGCTTCTTTGTCATAAATCAAACCCGTTCGTCTACAGATTGTCATTTTTGTAATTTTCAAAATTTCAAAAGAGTATCTGGCCATATAAATGATTTTTTAAAAATTATCCTGAAAGTACATTTCTTGTTTTCACTTTTAGGCGACCCTTGTTTCCGGAACTTTCTGTAAATAATAATAACTTCATTGTTTATGATTTTTTTCATTTAACAAACCTCAAATTTGGCAAGACTATTGTACATAAAATCTCGACCGGGTCATCCCAATGCTTTCATCAGAAAAAAACATTGAAAGTCGTCCTATTTTTAGAACCCTAAGTTTATAGTATGCAGACCCGTTAGCTCACCAAATTCATATATGAAAAAGATGAGATAATAAACTGCATTTGAAATAACGCACCCTGGTGGTGAGAAAATGTATTGTGATAGGAAACGATTTAAACAGGAGCCCGACCGACCCTCATAGAGCGAAAGTACGCCCTGCAATGTCAGCCTACATACGCAATTAGCCTGCGGTCCATAGCTTATTCGCCAATGACCAGTAAGCACGAACTACGAAAATGAGGGAGCGCAACAATGTCCCAGTCGATTGACAGATCAGCGCAGAGAATTCTTTAGGAACACTTGCTCTGCGTGTCAAGAAGATGCACCACTGTAAAGATTCGTGTGGTGTTGATGCGATGTTCAGTGGTAATCTCTACTTCTGTAGTCGTTGTTCGTTGCTTTGATTCTGTAAGTCGTTACGGTATGGGGCAGAAAGAGGGATTTTGCGTTCCGTCTTGGGTACACTGGCAGACTGATCAGTAGGGCTATGCGACTGTACCTTGCCTGAGACGCGCTGGGTGGTGAGTATTAGAGAAACGGAATATATGTCGGTTCTGTTCGTTTTAGCTACATTTTCCTACACTTCTAACACCTATGGATTTAGTTTAGTACTGCAGCTGGTGAGAGTATAGTTAAAACAAACAAACCGATAGAAACGATTGCGACAAACGTTAGAATGATGGTAGCCGCGTAGCGGCAAAATGTGGGACCGTGTCACGTCGCGCTCGAGATAACGCCACCTAGCGTCGAATAACAGCACTGCTTCGCTAGACTGACCCGTTCGTTCGCTTAAAACGCCCGCCGGTGATGAATCGTTGCACTAAAGTTTAGTGAAATCGACTGAACGCGATGAGCAATTTGCGTCGAAGGTAACTCTCCCTGGTGACCAATAACTGTACGATATCGGAAAGTGTAACTTGTCCGAGCTCGAGTGGAGTGAATTTGCTCGATAATGCACGCAGCACAGACGAGAATCGACGAGACGGCCGACTTGCCGTTCGACAGAGAACGAGAATGGGTTATCGATGATACCGCCACCGTGTGGCGGAAGACTGCGTTCGCGGACGAGAAGTAGACCGTACAAGATGCGACGCGATGTAAATCTTTCGACGCTTTCGATGTTTACAGACGCACGGCTGTTCGGGATCGCGGTGAATGGAAATTCGTTGTACCGAGGCTTTTTAAATCCTAACTTTCGTTATGTGCATATAAAGAAATACGTAACACACACACGTACACACACTTATAAGGCGATCTTGTTTCACGCTCACCAGGCGACTTCGCAGGAATCCAGAATTTATCGAGAAAGGAAAACGAAGATGTTCGCCGATAATATTCGATATGCACACGGACCAGCACGTTACAGATCCATCGAGAAGTTACGACGCGCGCAGGAACCCTTTTTCCCCTTCTCACGAGCTCGTGCGCAAGATTTGCTCGCCATCGTTGCACGAGCATTCGCGTAGTCCCCATTAGTCTATTCGTTTCGCGCACATTTTATCCCCGCCGATAAATCCAGTACGGAATTTTCTCGTGCAGAGCGACGGACCAGATGAGTACACGAACTCTCGAACAATGTGAAGTATGCGGCAGAACCTTTTTCTTCTTTATTTAATGTTCCTGAAATGATGGAGTATGTGAGAAGCTCTTTATTCGACACGAGGGACATGATCGTTTGTAAATTAGCATCGGTCAAGTGAGCTCCCCACTAACGCAGCCTCGCAACGCTGATAATGAGAATGATGTATCGTTCACACCACTGGGTTATTTCGCAAGAAAATAAACGGGGTTAACAATTTATTGAAATAAATACGAAACAAAATACATTTAACAGATTTAGCCCAATAGGCTCAATTAAAATATATATACAAATCTACAATAATTATAATACCGAAAGAAACTGACGTAAAAAAGGTAACGTTCAATTATTTTTGTTACATTTGTTATGATCATCGTTACTATTTCTCCCGCTATTTACGTATACTTTTTTTTTATTATAAGGAGAAAATTATATGTATGAAGTGACAACTTTTGAATGGATTTTTCAGCTGAGTGACAATAGAAATATTACTGACGCGTGGTGTCGATGTGTTGCAGAATTGAGTAAAAGCTGCAAGCATATCATTGCAGTAGTTTGTTACATCAATTTCTCCGCAAGCGTCGGATCGAACTAAATTAGCACTACATATTCGACTACTCGCTGACAGTAACCACATTTTGTCGTGCGAGCTAAAAGAATTTTATATCAGTTGAATTTTGAAACGGATAATCTTGTTATTAAATTATATGAATTCAAATAAAATAAGCTGAAATATGACAATGTTAACATATTACGTTGTTTTGCAAATCACTTCGTCTACTTGAGTATGTTTTTTAATAGCATTACAGCGATCCACCGTTGACGTTTCTCCTGCTTCCAAGGAGCATGAAGATTCTCCGGCGAAAAAGAATGAAATATTATTTTTCTTTCACCAGCTCCAGCATGTTTGCATTATTTTTGCATCCTTTGATGCACCATGTTATTTTCATCTTGCTTATATGTATAACCCAAGTGTTGAAAATTAACGAAAAAAATTCTAACCTTAATACATGGTTCTTACTTTTCGGAATGATATATATATATATATATATATAACTTTAAACCACTTCTCATAAACGTTCTATGGATAGCTATACACCAATACCTTTCAACTTGACGGAAATTTCGAAAATACAGCGAAATTATAACTTAGTTCCTTTGTTATTCGAAAATAACATACACTTTCAAACTTCGGTTACTTTACACGACCTACTAAAGCTTTCAATTTTGGCCACTAGAGGCAGAGCAGTTGAGTTGCACCTTCCCTATACCCGGGTAAACGGATTGTACGTGTGCGTAGGTGAGGCTCGTACTATGCAGGTGTGCTTATCGGCGAAGAGTTTTGCAGCTGGTGCCCAGATAATAGAGTGCTGATTGAAGATACAGCTTGACTTGCAACATGCCCTCATCTCGCGTTGTGTTTATTTTTTTCTGCTTCCTTCATTTCTCGTTTCGTTTTGTTTTCTTTCGTAACGAGTAGACTTCCGTAGCGCGAGTTCCACTCACTTCAATCTCTGAGCCGAGCAAAGTGAGCGAACGATCTGGAGAGCGTAACAGACGTATTATTTCGTATAAATAACGGCGGTGGTGTATGCCCGCGTGGGCCTCCACACACCGCAGGCTGAAGTGTGTGTACATGTGTTGTTTAGAGTCGAGGTCTCGTCGAGGGATTCGCACGGCCAGAGACGAGCTCGCAACCTTCCATCACAGTCATTCGTTAGCTAGATAACCTTTAGTCCCTTTATCAAAGATGGTTGAAGCCTTTTATGCATTCTGCGAGCTCGAGGTTGCGCAGGTTCGGCAAACACCGGCTACAGATTCGGTACAATGATTTTCCTACTGTTCCAAACGCGAGTGAGGGGGGGGGGGGAGAGAGAGACAAAGAGAGTACCACGGAACACTGAGATGATACTTTGAAAAGGCACGAAGCTGAAGTTTGCACGGATGGAACAGAATAAAAATCACTTTTCTTTCCTTGCCAAAATTCTCTTTCTTTTATTTGTTCATTTTCTTCATCGTCCAAAATCGTTTAGTGCAAATCCAAGGTGTAGATATCTAAATGAAAAGTACCAAAAACGTTCAAATTACTTTAGTAGCCTAAATTTACCGAAAAAATTCGGCTACGAAACTTTCGTTGCGTTTCACCGATGAAAACTTGAAAATCATTCGAAAATGATAAAAGAGAGACGGCACCGGGCAGGGCATACATCTGGGAAATCTGCTACCGGGTCAGTTTATTGCATATTTTACGAACCCGAGCCAAAGTTGATAACATTTGTACCTTTCTAGAAAGCTGATAAAATAGGGAACTAATTTCCGTCATTTGTATGCCATCAATTTTTTTTCGAGTCATTATCGTTAATTTTTTTGTAATTTACAAAAATATAATCACTTTTGCCACCCAAGATCTTTTATTTCTGAGATTATGGGAATTTCGAGCATGAATTTTTTTTAAAGTGACCATTTATGTACCAGGTTGCAGAAAAGCATCAATTGAGAGCCCAGAGTCGAGTAGTTATTTTACAATTATTTGTGTCCGGTCACAAGTCTGAAAATTTCTAGAAAAATTTAAACTACCATAACTCGGAAACCACTAATTTTCGACCCCCAGTTGACTGGAGTTAATTCGTTCTAAATGACCTTTAATATAACCCGTTTCAAGGAATGGGTTAAATTACAAATCACCCCGTCCATATATATATATATATACGAGTGGAAAAGCAAAACATGTAGCCGCAAGTTTGACGACATTGACCCCGCAAAAACGATTTTCAAGTGGGCTCCTTATTACGCTGTATTTTAATAAGGGGGAAACACGCGCAGCCACCGTAAAGCAAATATTTCGCCTGTCCCGTTTCGGTAGAAAATATTAACGGTGCAAGCGAAAATACTCTACCGCGAGGATCGTCAAAGTGGTAAGCACACATGTGCGTATATGTTATTATAATGTATGCATCTATGTATGCATATCCTTTTCGTCCCGAACCTCTTTCTCTCTTCTCGTCGGCAATACACTCGAAACTAACAATTTTAGGCCTTATATAAGCTCCACGGTACACGAGATCCGTGTGCCAATTGTGGTCAAACGGATCCGCGTCATTTACGAGAGAACTCGTGCCGGCAAAAAAACCTGGAGATCAGCTGATTGTGGGAATGCGCCCATACGTCCTCTACGTTTTTTAGGGATTACGTATCAGCAGCATTTTCAGAATATTTATTTCTTTGTTGATTGTTAACTCTTGTACGCGTCATTAAAAATATATGTTTTAGAAAATATTGACCAGGGAGTTTTTGAGAAGGTCTGCGCGGTAATTTGAACAGTCTTAAATAATGTTCAATGCTTTGTTTTTTGAGTTTAAAGAAATAGATTCTCTCTCGGGCTATCGAGCAATTTTTACATTTTTAGATTGAGAATATTTTTTATAAACATTAATTGCGCGAAATTTGACTCGAAACAAATATTTTGCGGTCGAAATGTGAAAACTTGTTTTTTTTTCTTCGAAATTCGAATATTTGGTGGATAGACTATAACAATGGCGATACTATATGAAAGTCTTGTTGATTTTTTTAAATCCAGGAGACCGTCGGGAAGTTATCGTGGACACGTTTATTTTCGACAGAGGCCCGAACAACAGTATAATTTATTCTTTAATTATGAGGTCTGAACAACACGGATAATTTACTGTTGAATAATTTTTCCTTCAATCGTGGAGTCCAAGTACAAATAAATAATATATGATAGCTATTCTTCCGGATTTGTAATTAGTTATGCTTAAGGGGTCTGCATAAACACGACTTTTTTTAAATATACGTTTTTTTATTCAATAGTATTATAGCCTAAGGTCGTAACTTTAATTTGCGACAAGGATTTTGTAAAAATAAAAGAAAATTGTAACGAGTAATGACGATTTTGGTGAAGGGTCAGATCGCCCACTGCGCGGCGGCGAAACGCCCTGCTGCGGTTTACTCTTTTTTCTTTTGTGTTTTCCTCAAAATCATGTTTTACCGTCCGATTCACTTCAAATTCGGACAGAGCACAGCTCTTACCATCTTTTATCGTATGACCAGATGATACGTTTATCCATTTGATAATAACAAATAATGGAATTTGTTTTTTCTGTCGGAAATTTATCCATTTGTTAATAACAAATAATGGAATTTGTTTTTTCTGTCGGAAATCGAATCCTTTTCTACAGCTTGCCATTTTCATAATTTTCAGATTCCAATAAAGTAACTAGTCATAC
Organism: Ophion costatus; assembly: GCA_951751655.1. Taxonomy (NCBI): domain Eukaryota; kingdom Metazoa; phylum Arthropoda; class Insecta; order Hymenoptera; family Ichneumonidae; genus Ophion; species Ophion costatus. The sequence goes on along the minus strand of OX632365.1, from coordinate 5,855,253 downwards.
GAAGGTTGTAAAGGGTGTCTCAAAATGACCTTACATTTAAATTAATTAATAAAACTCATTATTTATTTGGAAAGTACGAATATTTTTATTTTAATATAAGGTACAGACAGGTTATGTCTGGAACACAATATCCGATAAATGGCCACCGCGTCCTTGTTTGCAGACAATCATTCTTTTGACGAAATTTTCAATAACATTTTGGAATAATTGTGGATTAATTTTGTTAATGGTGCGTCCAATTGCTTCCGTGAGCTCCAGAATGGTCTGTGGATCATTGGCGTGCACTTTTCCTTTCAGCAAAGTCCAAAGAAAGAAGTCCAATCGCGTCCAATGGCATGAAACTTCGTTTGCAATAACTATGCAGCAACAATGCAGTAAGTAACAATTTCTATGTTTTGCTTGATCGTGCGATTGTCCATGACTAAATCTCTGTACTTCCTGATGCCATTTGTCAACTACTAGTACTCTATGCTCGCCACAAAAAAATGGTGCGCAATTTAAAATGTCAGGTCATTTTGTGTCACCCTTTACCATTATCAAGGGATATTATCCCGAGATTTGAAAAAATGTATATAAGGTTGTAAAATGTCTTCAATTCATATTTCCTCTACTGTCTCTCTCTCCCATCTTGCCCCACACCCATTATCCGATGACTTTTATTTTTTTTTATTTTTCAATTTGAATCACCCTAGTTTCAAGATCCACCTATTCCCATTGGCCACGCAGCAACGGCGGCACTTTGTTTAAATAATAATAACTCCATTGCTTACCACTATATTTCAATTATCAAAAAACTTCAAATTGGCAAGACCATGTATTAATTGCACGCATACCCCCGTCATTCCGATACTGTCGTCAGAAAGAAATATTGACAACCGACCAGTTATTCGTGCCCCGAGCTTATGCCGACCTCTTGAATGAGAGAACGCCGGAAAATCATTCGTTCTCGTTTACGGAACCCACCGGTTTAAACCGCGTGAATCGAGGGATGAAGAACCGCAGGGGTCCTGGGCGCGTGAACCCGGACAAGAACACGTGACCGTTATCCCTAAGTGTCTCCAAGTGTCCCGAGTACATCAAGAAATCGCGATTACTAGACTAGCGATGTACTCTTCTTGGCGTGTGCGTGAGTCCGAGGTCGAATTCCGACCGTAAGATCGTCCGATCGTTGCGATACGTGGCGAAGAGAAATTAGGCTCGTGATAGTGATCGTTATTCTCGCGCCTCTTTTACCGTCGCGGTCTCCTTCTCACGATAAAAATTCAAACTCTACTTGTACGCACGCACGGGGACATACACAGGTACGCTTGTGCGTGCGCGTGCGTGCGTGCGTGCGTGCGTGCGTGCGTGTGTGTGTGTGTGCGTGTGTGTGTGTGTGTGTGCGTGCGTGCGTGCGCGCGCGCGCGCGCGCGCGCGCGCGTGTGTGTGTGTGTGTGTGTGTGTGTGTGTGTGTGTGTGTGTGTGTGTGTGTGTGTGTGTGTGTGTGTGTGTGTGTGTGTGTGTGTGTGTGTGTGTGTGTGTGTGTGTGTGTGTGTGTGTGTGTGTGTGTGTGTGTGTGTGTGTGTGTGTGTGTGTGTGTGTGTGTGTGTGTGTGTGTGTGTGTGTGTGTGTGTGTGTGTGTGTGTGTGTGTGTGTGTGTGTGTGTGTGTGTGTGTGTGTGTGTGTGTGTGTGTGTGTGTGTGTGTGTGTGTGTGTGTGTGTGTGTGTGTGTGTGTGTGTGTGTGTGTGTGTGTGTGTGTGTGTGTGTGTGTGTGTGTGTGTGTGTGTGTGTGTGCATATATATATATATATATATATATATATATGTACACGCGTAGTTTCTTTCTCGCGCTCACGGCGCATATCACCTTTCCCAAGGAATGTCGCGATCATGATCGCGCCCTCGATTATTATGCTTCACCATCGTCGTTCGATTGTCCCGGGAGAAAAGATGATTCGCGATTATTTGACGGATCTTTATTTATCGATTATGCTTTCAGAACTTTTTTTATTATTTATTAACAGTAATACAATCGATACAATGGGCTTTGACTGACTGCCGTTTTCCCCCAATAATAATGCTTATTATCATTATGATTATAAGTGTTATTTTTATTGTAAGAAGAGTGCAAAGGCACGTCGTCCACGATCATTGAGAATAAATAGCACGAGCGAAATTCACAATCGAATTGAATTATCGTTTCGATCTGCAAAGCCACGTATAAAAGTATCGATATACTTGCGACCATTAGATCTGATTTTTTTAAATCGTCCTATCGGGACAGGTGCAGAAAATTATCAATTGGAATTATTAATCTACAGCGCCTCGGGAATTTTTTCGCCAGCGAACAAAGTGAAAAAAACGCAAACGATATAAAAGGAAGAATAAAATTAAAAATATCAATTGTCGACTCGAATTTTTTTATCGAGCCCCGCATGAAGTGTTCCGGCGTCAGAGAAAACGTGAAAAAACATTAATAAGATCCAAATACAATAATAAATTTAATAACATAGAGGGAAACTTTTCGAAAAAAGTATTCCGATAAAAACGATCGGAAAATTGCTCGTGAGATTGTACGACGAGCAAGTTACTAGCGCACATTATGACGAATGACCTATGAAATATTGGCAAACGTAATGGGATTAATTGAAGCGGAAAAAACATTATCAAAGACCAAGCCTATAAAATGATTCGAAGCCTGGAGGCACGACTCATCATCGTAGCATGAATCGCGTTGCATTGTTTTCGATCTCGCACGAGAGGGCTGAGTCTCATTAACGATTTTCACCACCAGCTTCCCTAATGTAACATCAACTTTGAATACGCGAGTAATATGCTTGCGTGTGGGCTCTGCTTCTCCCCCTCTGCACCCGCAACGATCGTGACGCTTCTCGGTGCACGCGAAACAACATCCACAAACACAAGCACCCACAAGGTGTCCCAGCGTACCTGCAGCATCGTCCAACCAAACATATTTTCGACCCTTAGTTTTTCTTCGGCCATCATTTTGTACTTTTTCGAAAATAATTTTAAAACCGATAAAAGATCTGGACTCGACCTCAGCTGGAAGCATATTTCGTTACGCAGACGGTGAAAGAGAGGAATGATGATTTTTTAGTAGTCCGATGGATCTATTTTTAGCTCGGAACTGTCGTTTGAATAGCCGGAGGAGCAGAAATGACAACATATTGGGCAATAAGAGGCTTCCGGTCGTGGAACGTGGAGACGATGGTGCCGCACTTGATTACGGACACCCTGTACAAGAGTGGTATATATATACAAATATAAAATGATCCGTGCAATCGAAATGTCAAGGCATCTTTCCCCGGCTGTGCACGAGTGAAAGGAGACGCAGCAAAACTGCGAGAGCATCGTCTCGGCTCTCTTATGCCCATCATTTCACAGTCGGTGCATTCATACAGACGATATCGCGCACGCATTAATAATTATTATTCCTCGCCATTGGCCGCATACCAGAAATGGGCCTCCAGGTGGCAGAATCGCGATACCAAGCGAAGAGTAAAGGAGAAAGAGAGAGGGGAGTTTTTTCTTCTTCTAATGTTCGGGCCCGAGGTGCTAGAAATCCGGTACCCACGCGGATTCCATTGAAAATAATCAACGATACGTGTGGCCAATTCCCCGTTTATATTTCAGCGTTATTACGTACACACGCAGACAAAAGGAATTATCTGATTTGCATTTTTTTCCCTTTCATACGCCCGTAAGAACGATTTCGCATCGCGAATGTCAGTCAGCTTTGTCGTGAACGGCGAGAAATAATAACTCGCGGCGGAAAGGATTTCAGTGAGTTTGCGAGTGGGTTGAGTGTTTAACCGATAAATAGAGATGGCGAATCATAATTCTATGTCGGTGGCTTCTAGAAGTTCCAAGATATTCAGGAAAAAAACATTGTGGAAAAGCTACCGCCGTTTCTTGTGGAAAATCGTGAATTTAGCTAATGTTAATGTCTTTTGCACACTGTAAAAAATTTCTGTATAAAAATTAATACACTAGTGTAGGAAGTTTTTATGCGGATACCGCTTATGAAATTTCAGATACGACTTTGAAAATCCAAAACAGGTTATTTGAAAAATGAAAATGTAGCTCCGTAATATTAATATACTTGTGCGTTTGAAAAATAATTCACGTGTAAAGAAATAATCACATCCAAGTATATTGAAATCAAGAACCATTTGCTGATATCAATATACGAGTGTATATTAAATTCAAAAACCATTTGCTAATATCAGCATACGGGTGTGTATTAATTGCACAGAACCAAAGTATTACCTTTAATGTACACTGTAAAAAGTTTCTGTATAAAAATGAATACACAAGTGTATGATGTTTTTATGCGGACGCCGTTTATGAAATTTCAGATAATATTTTGAAAATCCAAAGCAGGTTATTTTAAAAATAAAAGTGTAGCCCCGTAATATTAATATACTAGTGCATTTGAAAAATAATGCACGTGTAAAAAAATGTTCACATCCATGTATATTAAATTCAAGAACCATTTGCTAATATCAACATACGGGTGTGTATTAAAATTACTGATCCTAAGTATTAAGTTTATTTCAGAAATTGATAATTCAGCCCACTGAAAATGTGACTCGTATTCTTCAGCCCACTGAAAATGTGACTCGTATTCATCCTTCTCGACGGGAGCTAGAGATAAAAAAAAAAGGTGGTTTTTGTGAAATTTCTTCCTTCAACACCTGGCGGCGTAAAAAGGGAAAAATAATTTCATTCCGGAAAGGCGAGTTCAAGAACTGCGACTCTGGCGTGGATATGGAGAGGTAACGAATTCGTGACACTCTCCGACGCGTGCACGAGTTGCAAACGCGTCTGTTTTTCCCAGGACGATCGTAGCCGGTGTTTGGGTTATATGCCCGACCGAAGCTGCGAGTGGCTATGGGAAAGTGCGGAACAAGGCGCCGTCCCTCGGGCGCTACGCGAACTACGCGCGACCATCGGTCGTCGCGAGCGGCCGAGGTGGGTTGAGCGCGTTTTGTATTTGCAATACTCTGTTTTTTATATTCGAATTAATATACAACTGTTGTAATCTTTAATTTAAGGCACGGGTTGATGCAATACATTTTCCATAAATTTGCAAACTTTTCTTCGAAATTCCATGTTGCATCTATTAAATTCTATATCCACGTTAGAATTTCATGTTCCTGTTTTAAATTTACGGTACAAGTGTCTTAAATTCAATTTCATTTACTGAGTTCGTAAAATTCAATTCTTTTGTCCCTTAAATGTAGTGTAAATTTAATATAATTTTCACGTTGCTTCATGTGATTTTCATCAGCGTTTATGAATTCTTTTTTCAATTCCAGTCTCGCACTTTTAAATAAATCTGTTGTGATCATGCATTGTACGTATCGTAAAATTCAGTTTCACATATATTATATTTTTCAGGCAGCTGTAAATAAATTTCAAAATTGTTTTGTATTTTCAATGCTCTGTTTTTTATAGTTGATTTATCATACGTCTGTGGTAATTTTCAATTGAAGACACGGGTTAATGCAATACATTTTCCACAAATTTACAAACTTGTCTTTGGAATTCCATGTTCCATCTATTAAATTCTATATCCACGTTACAATTTCATGTTCCTGTTTTAAAATTACGATACAAGTGTTTCAAATTTAATTTCATCTACTGAGTTCGTAAAATTCAATTCCGTTGTATCTTAAACGTATTGTAAATTTCATGTCTTTTTTTACAGTGCATATAGGAGGGCTACAAAGTGGTTGAAATTGTCTTACGTAATAAATAAACAGCCCCTTATAATTTTGGGATATACTTGTGAAACAATATATAATTCTCCTATGACTGTCCTCGTAATTTCCCACTCGTTTCCCGGCCAGTTCCTGATCAGTTCCCTGGAAAGGGAACGGCGGACGGGGCCTGGCCTCAGACCTGTTACATGGCGCACCTGATCCGCACTGGCAGATCTAACTATGGCCTGATATTATCTAAGGCACATGGAGGCAGTACTTTTTTCCAACTCAAATTTCTATACGGGCGTTGGCTACATTTACGTCAAAAAGCCAAGTGCTCTCTAAGGCCATATTGTAACCTCAAAATGTCGAATAAATTTTTTTTTTACTTTATCATTTTGCAGACCTGTCTGAATATCGCCCTTCGGCGATGTGAATTAGCCACTAAGATCGTGCGGTTTGACACCATTGGACTTTATTCTTTGGGTTTTTCTGAATGAAAAAGTGTCGAAAATGACTCGAAAACAACTTTAAAACTTTTTTTTCAGCTATAAACGAATATGCATCATAGTTTTAAAGGTTCAAAGGATTTTTTAAAAGTATTGATGTTTCGTTATTTTTCCGGTGCTGTGTCCACCCTTTCATCGACAAAGCGTTCGGTCCTCGTAAAGTTTTAAATCCGTCAGAGAAACGACCAACAACGCAAATGCGATAGGATTAGTACCGGGGATTCATGAGATTTCAACTAGCGTCCACCCGAGACGATAAACAAAATTATCTCGCTCGCATGGGGTTCGTCAGACTACAGGAAAAAGACCGAGAGAACGGTAACCTCGTTACGCGTTCCGTCGTGCACAGTGTGTCTCACAGGTGATATCAGCCGGGTCTTTATGGGGTCAAAGCCACGTAACATTTTCATCGTTAATTGTCGCGGGCAATTAAGTCCATGCTTGATAGAGCCTAGGGAGCACAGAGTAAGGGGCGAGAGCAAGGGGGGACAGAAGAGAGATCAAGGGAGAGGAAGGGAACGAGAGAAATCTTGACCGCGGCCCCGAGATGGACGCAAACGGTAAAGATTATTCTCAGGGATCATGGGAAAGGGTTGCGATATGCTCGTGTGTACCTCGTTCTCCGCGCATTCGCAGATTCACGCGTATCGTAAAAAACAAACAGATGCTCGCGCCTAAGTCGCATACTCACATTTTACCGCGGGATAAAATAAACTCTGACTTTTAATTGACCACCGGACGCAATGTTACTTTTCGCAACTCGTGCCACGTACAAATGGCTGAAAAAAAAGCGAATAAGGAGCACGCATAAACGTAACCAGTGTTTTCTCGTAGCCATGATATCCAAGATTATTTATCTCGTGGCGGCGAGCTCGGTCGACCCTTCTCGTGGACCAGCAAAAGGGAGCAAGAGGGAGGGAGGGAGAGAGAGAGAGAGAGGGAGAGAGAGAGAGAGAGAGAGAGAGAGAGAGAGAGAGAGAGAGAGAGAGAGAGAGAGAGAGAGAGAGAGAGAGAGAGAGAGAGAGAGAGAGAGAGAGAGAGAGAGAGAGAGAGAGAGAGTTAGAGTTAGAGTTAGAGTTAGAGATAGAGATAGAGTTAGAGTTAGAGTTAGAGTTAGAAGTAGAGTTAAAGTTAGAGTTAGAGTTAGAGTTAGAGATAGAGTTAGAGTTAGAGTTAGAGTTAGAGTTAGAGTTAGAGTTAGAGAGAGAGAGAGAGAGTTAGAGTTAGAGAGAGAGAGAGAGAGAGTTAGAGTTAGAGTCAGAGAGTTAGAGTTAGAGTTAGAGTTAGAGTTAGAGTTAGAGTTAGAGTTAGAGTTAGAGTTAGAGTTAGAGTTAGAGTTAGAGTTAGAGTTAGAGTTAGAGTTAGAGTTAGAGTTAGAGTTAGAGTTAGAGTTAGAGGTAGAGTTAGAGTTAGAGTTAGAGTTAGAGTTAGAGTTAGAGTTAGAGGTAGAGGTAGAGGTAGAGGTAGAGGTAGAGTTAGAGTTAGAGTTAGAGTTAGAGTTAGAGTTAGAGTTAGAGTTAGAGTTAGAGTTAGAGTTAGAGTTAGAGTTAGAGTTAGAGTTAGAGTTAGAGTTAGAGTTAGAGTTAGAGTTAGAGTTAGAGTTAGAGTTAGAGTTAGAGTTAGAGTTAGAGTTAGAGTTAGAGTTAGAGTTAGAGTTAGAGTTAGAGTTAGTTAGAGTTAGAGTTAGAGTTAGAGTTAGAGTTAGAGTTAGAGTTAGAGTTAGAGTTAGAGTTAGAGTTAGAGTTAGAGTTAGAGTTAGAGTTAGAGTTAGAGTTAGAGTTAGAGTTAGAGTTAGAGTTAGAGTTAGAGTTAGAGTTAGAGTTAGAGTTAGAGTTAGAGTTAGAGTTAGAGTTAGAGTTAGAGTTAGAGTTAGAGTTAGAGTTAGAGTTAGAGTTAGAGTTAGAGTTAGAGTTAGAGTTAGAGTTAGAGTTAGAGTTAGAGTTAGAGTTAGAGTTAGAGTTAGAGTTAGAGTTAGAGTTAGAGTTAGAGTTAGAGTTAGAGTTAGAGTTAGAGTTAGAGTTAGAGTTAGAGTTAGAGTTAGAGTTAGAGTTAGAGTTAGAGTTAGAGTTAGAGTTAGAGTTAGAGTTAGAGTTAGAGTTAGAGTTAGAGTTAGAGTTAGAGTTAGAGTTAGAGTTAGAGTTAGAGTTAGAGTTAGAGTTAGAGTTAGAGTTAGAGTTAGAGAGAGAGAGAGAGAGAGAGAGAGAGAGAGAGAGAGAGAGAGAGAGAGAGAGAGAGAGAGAGAGAGAGGGAGAGAGAGAGAGAGAGAGAGAGAGAGAGAGAGAGTGCGAATAGCCGTACGGGCGAAGTCACCTAAACCCGGAAAAATGGTCCCTCGTATGTTCAAACTAACGTCGCACGTGTATCCACACCTTGAGCGCTCTCCCAGGCTGCTCATTAAGTTTCGCGCTAATGGGCAACGCTTGTAATCGTTTAACAGCGTTCACGCGGTTCCCCATACTCTTTGCTGGTACACACATCTAAGTAACTGGTGTGACAAAAATTTGCCGGCTTATGGATACGCTAATCGCTTTGAGATAGGCTTTTATTGCAGCGCCACGTCCGTTCGTTCTTTCTCGTCGATCTAGCACCGCAAGATTAAGATCCTGATATTACTCATTCAGAGAAATAGGCCGCTGTTCAGTTTTGAAGGGCGTCGAATTCGCCGCGTTCATTGACACTAACAATCTTTGCAACCTCGCTACTTCTCTCGTTAATGTTTTGAATTTGACTTTGCCGTTAACGAGGTACGATCATTACTGCGAATCCAACTTTCGGATTTGAAATTTTGATATGATTGTGACGAATACTTTTTGCGCTTATTGCCAAAATTTGAGCTATTTTGACCGTTTAGTTTTTGCGCAATAAAACTGCAAAGTCGAGCACTTTGAGTTACCGAAGCACGTCGTCTTATGGAGACGGTCAACCGGAAGTGCGGTGATCGTGGTTTTTCTGCTGACGTATCAAACTAAACCCGTTGGAAAACTGAAATTCGATAGATTATATATAATAGATATTGTAAAAAGAAAGAAAATCAATCTTCATCGTGTAGTTGAAGCACTAAATTACAGGAACGTTTCAATTTCCGGTTGAAAATGGTGAGAACGACGAAATAGTACCCACAGACTTAGCAACGTGGCGAGTGACAGCTGATGCGTTTGGCGAGCATAACCCAGCTTTGGTTCGAAATTAATTTGAATAGAAGACGCCACAAAATGTGCAAACTACAATTTATGGAGTTTTATCATTTATCACGTATCAATAATAGGTATAATTATATTCTGCCTATCGTGTTAATTCGGCTGAGGTAATTCAAGCCTGTTTTAGTAGGCTTGAATTTTATTACGTTAATATTATTACGAAGATTACTACCGAGTCGTTGACAATCTAATTTTTAGTTTTTATTTGTTCACGTGCAATAAATTCATCATTTACCACAACATTTGGCACACTATAATCGATAATACGAATAATCCACATAAGTAAACATCAAACAGAGCGGCTGTGGGTAAAATATATTTAGACTCGTTTTGACCCCGTGCAAGTGATCGTACCTCCTTAAAAACGCTGCAGTTGCTGTTTATAGCGCTCAGCCGTGATGGCCTCTGTAGGTTCGAGCAGCTCGAAATAAAAAAACTCCCTCAAAATCCCACCATATGCACAGGAGGAATTTCTTACAATAAATATTGGGTTTAACGGTCGATCTGTATGGTTCACCCGAGATAAACCCACGACTTGCGTTTTTTTTATTGTAACACGACACGGTGCGTGTGTGACGGGCGCCATCTGGACGTGAATTAGGAAAAGCTTGAGCGACAAAACTTTACTGCTACGACCGTTACTTTCGCAAACATAATCTGAAAATGCTACAAATGCTGAGCGTTGAATAACACTGATAAAACAATAGAAAAAGCAATCGTTCCAATTGGGTAGTTAAAAAATTGACGATTTTCGCGCTACTTTGCTCATCCACAATTCGTTGCAAAATCGTTACATAGATTCTCGCCGCAAAAACATCCAGCCTCATTCAAGATTCTTGTAAAACCGTTTCCTCCAATAATAAGCAACTTCTGGACAACTGCTCGTTCGCCGTACACACTCCGTCATTAGTTATATTGTTGGAATTTAAAAAAAGTTCTGTAATTGCAGCACGAGCACGCCAATTAAGCTTTATTCTCGTTCAGTGGTCTCTCAAACAGTGCACGGGTGTTAAGGGCAATTCGCCTCCGAACTGGTAGTCCAGTCATTACGTACATTCAAAAAAGAAAATGAATTTGCGCTTCTAATTTTTTAATATGTTGTAGGGGATACCTAGAAAAGCTTAACTTGAGATTGTCGACCAAGCTTTCCTAGGAGCTTTCGCCGCCATGTTGAAAAAAGGGGTAAAATTTGTTTCTCGGCAATAACTCGGCTATCCGATGAGATTTCGAAAATTTTTGTAGGACACTTTTTGTAGCTTTCTTTGTGCTCTACAATAACGCCTGAATCATTTTTAGCGTTTCATGCATCGTTATCGAGATATCGATCGATAAAGTCAAAAATTTAGGACATAATTTTTGTTTTTTGCTTTTTTTTTCTTTGGGTCTTAATAAATATGAAAAATTGTGGAATTCAAACTTGTAGAGCATATTCAGACCTACAATTTCCTTCTTGGATTTTTTTATGTTGGACAAAAATTACGATCTCCAGCGCGCCGCAAAGTCGGTGAATCCACACTCAGCGTCGAGCGAGCTGCTCGCTCGGTTGTGTCTGGATGTCGAATCGAATGGGAAATTGTTCAGGAAATTGATGGGATAAAAAATAAGTACGTAGAGCAACAAATTAAGGATCACACAATAGTAATTTATTAAACAAATAATTTGTTTGTGCAGTAAAAAATATTATTTTTTTACAATACAAAATAAACAAAACAAAATAAACGGAAAGAAAAATATTTTTTTCTGCACTCGAGACACGAACGATGGACTTTTTTCATGTCTTTTTTCGCTTGGATGGTCCAGGCTGAAGATCTTCGTCCTCCGTAAACTCTTCGAGTTGTTGTGTCTGTTGAAACGTTGGAAATGATGCTGATTCGATGAGAGCATCGTCATGAATTCCCCCCATCGCATGAAACGTTCCACGGCCGTCGAGAGTGTTTATGTTGAAATCCGCATTATCAAATACGAATTGACTGAATGAATTTTCCAGGATTTCACTTTCAGGTCGATGAATGCACGAATTCTCGAAAATCGTCACTTCTCGATACGGTGCACTGAACCCCATTGCCGATAAAATGTTGATGAGGCTCTTGGAACCGAATTTCTTATACAGATAAGTTCCAACACCGATCTGCAGCGGAGAGAAAAAAGAACGAGGACGCACAGCCGTAATTATTGCGTGAGCAATCGATGTGCACTTTTTTTTCCACGAGTCCAGTGCGCCACGTTTATCTTTCATTATTGCTGTTGAAAGAAAAACTTGTAGAGATTCCGGAACAGCGGCTTCGACATCCCGTACAAATTCATCCGACGGAGGATAATTTTGTTTGTCGTAAACGACGCCTCTTATGTCCTCTCGAATTATAGCAGCAGCTTCGCGAATAACTCGGAGTCGTTCCTCGTGAGAGTTCTGCTTCTTTTCCTGGTACCATTTATCCGCAAGAATTTTAAATCCGGTGTTTCGGAAACAAACGACACAATTTCGCTTTTGTTTCTCGATAATTAGAATGTCCTCGCCATATTTCGCTTCTAAATGTGCTTTAACCGTTTTTATGTGCGGAACAAAATTTCCATTTACGTGACTCATTAATTCAGTCATCGAAAACTGGCATTCGTCGGAATTTTCTTTTAGAAATGAGTAAATCCCCTCCATTGCCTCGTCGACTTTGTTACCTGTCGGTCGTCCTCTTTTCGCACCCTCCTCAGGTAGCGGGTTGTACACACGATGCATGCATTCGCGATGGTAGCGAGCTTCTACGGCGATGAGATCAGGTACCGAGCAGACACGCTTGACGATAGAAGCGGCAAATTCATCGTTACGTCCGAGCAGATATTTTAGGACGTTATCTTTCATAGACTTTTCTCGAACCGTTCGAATTGCGTGTCGTCGATGCATTGGTGTTTTTGTTTGATCGGAAAACGGTACTCCACAAAACAAACATTTATTTTTAAAATCGAAACGGTCTTCGAGCTGCTGTTGATGTTCGGGTTCCGGTTCAGGTTCAGGTTCCTGTTCTTCCGAGACTGATTTTGTTCGACGAGCGACAAACGACGCGAGTCTTTCGTTCGCATAATTCTTGTAACACGCCCTATGCACACTCACAGATTCGACACTTTCTAGCATGCGTTGATGGTCCACATGTCCTCTTTTCTCACTCACCGTCAAGAGAGTTCGAACAGCTCTTTTTTTAGCAACATAAATGTCGTCGATTAACGCTTTTTTACAAATAAAACAGTCTCCCATGGTCACAAAATTGTTGAAACACGTGTGCTCACTTCGAAAGGCTCGAGGCAACTAACCGAGATGCTACGAAAAGAAGAACACGTTTCAACACGTAGACCCTAACAAAAGGGTCCCTTTATACCTGACCCCTCCAACTCCAACGGACGCTCTATGCGGGCACTCCGTTATAACGAGTTTACAGCCAACTAGATATCGAAATTTTTGCCCAGAATATCGGAACCCTCGATTTACACTACGCACAGCAAAAACTCAACACGATACGATATACTAACTTGAGCGCGCTCAACGCTGAGCGTGGATTCACCGACTTTGCGGCGCGCTGGAGATCGTAATTTTTGTCCAACATAAAAAAATCCAAGAAGGAAATTGTAGGTCTGAATATGCTCTACAAGTTTGAATTCCACAATTTTTCATATTTATTAAGACCCAAAGAAAAAAAAAGGAAAAAACAAAAATTGTGTCCTAAATTTTTTACTTTATCGATCGATATCTCGATAACGATGCATGATACGCTAAAAATGATTCAGGCGTTATTGTAGAGCACAAAGAAAGCTACAAAAAGTGTCTTACAAAAATTTTCGAATCTCATCGGATAGCCGAGTTATTGCCGAAAAACAAATTTTAAGCGTTTTCCAAGATGGCGGCGAAAGCTCCTAGGAAAGCTTGGTCGACAATCTCAAGTTAAGCTTTTCTAGGTATCCCCTACAACATATTAAAAAATTAGAAGCGCAAATTCATTTTCTTTTATTTGCCTTTTTTTCGGACGAAATGACTGGACTATGGCTCTCGCTGTCGCGCGATGCAAACGGGTGAAAAAAAAACAACGTATCACGTGACACGAGTACAGGCAGCGCCGCGCCCAGGGAAACTTGGAAGTCCCGTGTCGTTTTACGCTATATCGACATCGGAATCGAAATAAAAAGAAAAATAATGTCTCGGCACACTCGCTTTTCTGTGCTCAATGCCAAATCGAGAGAATCTCGTTGTCCTGCCGAATGCCATGCACTCTTGACCGTATATAGGCACTTAATTTCTTAGAAATAATGTAATAATTGCTCTCATTAATTGCTTTTATGGAGAGACAGAGAGAGAGAGAGAGAGAGAGAGAGAGCGAGAGAGTGGCCAGTGGAGGGGGGATAGTTGGAAAACGACTCCGTGGGGGCGCTCTCTCGCGGCACGATTCCTGGAGTTTAGTGCAATGTCCCATGGGGAAGAGAATGTGTGTGTGCGAGAAAATGTCAATCGTAGAGACAAACTACTCTCTCTGTGTCTGGACATTCGGTTTATTCCAGAATTCAGATTAAGTGGTCCAGCGAGATTCCCAGGTGCTCTGCTATTTTTTTTTTCGAATATAAACGGGAATTCAATAGTCGTTAAGCGTAAACACAAGGTCCACGAGGCAATCACGACTTAACAAGGGCGATCTCGCACGCACGCAGATGGAGCTCAATCGAAAGTATCCATTCTTATATATATATATATATATATTTAGAAGTATGTACAGAAAAACGGGACTCAACAGAGGAGAAATTGTATAACGAAATTAGCAGGGATGAACTTCATAAGACAATTAAGAAACTAAAAAACAAAAAGTCATCAAGTGAGGAGAGAATAAACAGCCGAATTTATAAAAGCTTCAAGTTTAAACAGACTAGAAGGATTGAGAGGGATTTTGAAGAGATGTTGAAAAGTAGGAAGATTTCAGAGGGGTGGCAGACTGCCAGAATTTACCCATTCCTCAAAGCGGGAGATGACAGCATTGTGAGCAATTACCGGGAATATGCACTACTCGATTTTGGTTACCAAACTCTTACCGGGATCATGGCAAGTATACTGGGTGCGCAACTAAGTTTGCGGGTTGTTTTTATCAATGAAAAATCGAAAATTTCAAGATAAATACAAAAAATGGTTCATTCGAAGTATTGTCCCTCGCTATTTACACATTTTTGCCATCTCTCTGAAAATACATAAATAACGCGACGATAAAAAGACGCGTTTTTGGACTGAAACCATTCGTCCAACGAATTTTGTACTGCATCGTAATTGGCCAAATGTAGCCCACCCAAACCGTGCGCCATCGACCGGAACAAGTGATAGTCCGAAGGGGCCAGGTCTGGCGAATACGGCGGCTGCGGTAGCAGATCCCATTTCAGTGTTTTTTTTATGGTGTCCTGGACGATGAAACTGCGATGGCACGGAGCGTTGTCGTGCTGCAATATCACACGTTCGTGTCTCGTGTCCCATTCTGGCCGTTTTTCGAGCAATGCGTCGTTCAGATTGATTAGTTGTTGTCGGTAGCGATGCCCATTGACAGTTTCGCCCGATTTCAGCAGCTCATAGTACACGATTCCTTTCTGGTCCCACCAAACGCAGAGTATTGTCTTTTTTCCGAAGCGATTTGGCCGTGCCGTCGATGTTGACGCTTCGCCAAGTGAAAGGCCACGATTTTCTGCGTTTGGGATTCTCGAAATATATCAATTTTTCGTCGCCAGTAAAAATTCGATGCAGGACACTCTTTCTGTTCTGCCGCAAAAGCACAATTTCAGAAGTGGCTCTTCGATTTTCTATTTGTCTCTTAATCAACTCATGCGGCACCCACTTTCCTTCCTTATGAATTTTTCCCATTGCGTGCCAACGTTTCGAAATACATTGCCGAGTCACATTTGATACCTCGGCAAATTGATCTTCTGTTTGAGCGTCATGTTCATCCAATAACGCTTGCAGATCAGCGTCCGCAAATGTTTGCGGTCTTTCCGAGCGCCCCTTGTCCCCAGTCTCAAAATCGCCACTTCCGAACCGCTTGAACCAATCTTCACACGTTGTTTTTGATGGTATACGTTCGCCGTAGGCCTTCTCAAGTAACCGACGTGCTTCAACCGCTATTTTTTTTTAGGTTGAAGCCGAAAAACAATGCTTCCCGCAATTGCTGTTTATTTGGCACAAACCTTGACATTTTCGAGGTTAGAAAAAGGTCGTTGTGTTGCGATATTTGTTTATATTACGAATGGGTATTCTTAACAGAGGTCCAAGCTATAAAGACACCCAACTTCAGACCTGTATGCCGAGTACAATGGTCGCTAGCGCCATCCATGTGTGACACCCGGGAACTAAGTTGCGCACGTAGTATATATAAATATATATATAAAGTGTTACCCACACCATTCTGGCCATCTGACTATTGCGCATCGCGTCTACACGAGAGCGTAGGGAAACTCTGAAAAACCCTGTGCCGATACAAGCGGCTCTATTTTCCTGAAATGCCTTCCTGTTGCGATCGGAAACTCGGTAAAACTTCTTCGCGCAGTCTAAGCAGTCACTGATCCGTGTATTACCGTTCAAGAGCCGCTTGACACGTGAGTAATATGAAGTAATGGGTTCGATGATAAAAATACAATAAAATACGACGATAGTACGTACGACGAGGGAAAGTATCATAGGCATGCGAATAAATAAAAAGTATTATTCGTAGCGACATTGTTTTTTTTTTTCATGAATTCTTTTACGATATCCGATTAACGGCATGTAATTGCAGTAAAAAATCGAAATTCATTTTATGTACGGCTCGTGGATCTCGTCATCCAACCGGAAATACTGGTCGGTGCAGAATCTCCCGCGTTTACAGCGTATAATCTTTTATACCTCGACGTGCCTTGAACGACCGCGAGCCCGACGCTGAGAAAAAGGTGGGGGGGGGGGGGGCGCACGCGCGATGTCTCGGTGGGACAGAGTAAGAACGCGATGAGGGTCTTGCTCGTACGGCTATTAGCGTCAGGTGTGCTTCGCAGAGCCGTTTATATGTGTACACGTGCTATCTGTCAACTTCTCGTCCACGCCTTTACACACTTCATTATCGATCGACATTTTGCATCAAAGATGCGATATACACGTGGCGAGGATTATTAATAAGAAACGATCGGACAGGTAGATACGGAAATTCTCGAGATCGACATTGCAGATAAGCAACGCGCCATGGAAAGTACTGCAACGCGTATTTATACGCTCCTTGTAAATCGTCGTAAATAACAACAATAAGGGCGACCGTGTCAACGACTGGTGACGTCCCGTCGCGAAAGTATCTAAGCGCTTAGAATTAGCTTCAAATTTTATGCCGCATTTGCAAGAGGACCAAGATGTATTGTTTTGGGGGAAATTATTCTTAGTTCGATAATGAAATTACAGTGATGTATTAGGACGTTGAATAAGTTCTCGCTGTTTTCCAACAGATGGCGTCACCAGAACTACGTGCGTGTAGTTTAAGATGGTAACGCATCCATAAAGAAGGATCAAAGGGTCGCAAAATGACCTGACATGTTAATTTATTGATAAAATGTATTATTTGTTTGAAAAGCACGAATATTGTATATTAATATAAGGCACATACAGGCAGGTTATGGGTGGGACACAATATCTGATAAATAGCCGCCTCGTCCCTGTTTGTAAAGGACTTATTACTGCTTGTAAAGATAAGTAGGACTTTTGTCAACACTGGCACTCACTGCGACTGTTTTCATTCGACCGACCGGTATGAGGACGGCCACTGCTTTTCGCGGTCAGTGTTGAACCACCAACCGCAACTTTTACGATTAAATTCACCACAGTGTTGCTATTCGAATCGTCTCTGCAAAATTTTCACCATTTTTGTAGTGAATTTTTACAATTTCCATGCGTTGCTGGATCGTGTAATTCTCCATGACTAAACCTCAATACTTCCTGATGCCAGCTGTCAAAGATTGGTACTCTATATTCGCCACGAAAAAAAAAATGGCGCGCAATTTCAAATGTCAGGTCATTTTGAGACACCCTTCAAGAGCAACCTCGAAATTCAGTGTATGTCATTTCGCCAAAGTGTGAACAACTTTTTTTCCGGTTTTTAAACATGTCAAATTTCATGCCAAAAAAGAGTATTTGCGGCGAATTTTACTACACTACGCTATTTTTTTTCGTCGGAATCAACATGCCGAAATTGGTTTAGACGCTTAAAAAATAATGATTTTGATGTGTTGAATCGAAGGCGTCTTCATGAAGACACATGTCAGACGCTAGCTGAACCTGCAGATTCATTAGGAGCGGATCACACAACAGTTTCGAAACGTTAAAAGCATTGAGAATGATCTTCAAAAACAAAGCATTAATTATCACGAAAAAACAGCGAGAACTTATTCAACATCCCAATGATAAAAAATATAAGTTTTGCTCGTGATGGCGATGCGTATGCCGCTATTTGCAAAGCAGCGGAACTACTGACCCGCTGCTGAACTATCTTCTGGTTCGCGTTCGCCGAGTCACCCTCGATGACTCGGTGTTCGGACACGTTAATTAACTCGATCTTCACAAACGTCATGACCAACATAGACTTGCATGTGCTGCCACCGAGAATTGAACCGCGTCGGGGATATTCTCCACGAGCATTCTCACAAGACCTCGACATCGGATATCGAGACGCCTTCGGCTGAACGTCACAAAAGTTCGCGTGTGTATATATATAGAATAAATGTTATATACATATAATGTGGGTTTCACGGTATAAAAGAAGCGTTAAGATCGCGATAGGTTAAATCCTCCACGACTTGTATTTCTCTCGGTTAGAAAAACATTGCACGTACTCTTCGAGATTCTACGGTAGATACACACATCCGAGTCGTTGCAAAGCTGACGGAAATGACGAAGGACCGAGGTCACGGAGTACGCGAAATGCCCGGAAGGACTTCGAGCTTCCTCGAGACAACGCTTGCCGATGGCCTGACCTCCAGCGGAGGAAAGTGGCGTTCTCAATCACAGTGCGCGAGTTTGAAATCTTACGAAATCAGTAAACACCAGAGAGCTGAGAGGAACAGGAAGAAACTAAGCGAATCAAACGGAAGTCCAGTCATAAGAAGTGCTACGTCAAGATGGCCGCTCACCGGCGCCTAATTTAAATTATTTTCCGTCGGTGCAGCATCAAGGAGACACCGGAAGTACCTTCTAATCCTTAGCTGCTTTTGTTATTACGAGAGCCTGTCAGAGCATTTAGTGTTGTTAAATCCCTTTTGCCATTTTTTTCAGATTTACTTGACTTTTATTACGGGACGCATTTGACATCAACGTATCTGCAGGAAGTATCGAAAAATTGATATTTTTTTCACGCCTTGCCATTTTCGTAATGCCCAAAATTTCAATGAAGCAATCGGTAATAAAACCGTTTTATTGTTGTAGAAAAGTACATTTTTCATTCCAGACCATCCTAGTTGCCGGAACCACCTACGCCGATTGTCCATGCAGTAACGGTGCCACCATGTTTGAATAATAATAGCTTCATTGTTTATCAATATTTTTCAATAAAACAAGCTCAAACTTGGCAAGACTGTGTATTAATTGGGGGTAAAATCCCGACCCCGTCATCCGAATGCTCTTATCAGAAAGAAATATTGAAAACCAACCTGTTTTTGGACCCCAAGCCCATGCAGGCACTTCATACCCAAATAAACTCTCCCGAAGAATGAACATGGTACGGACCTGTTTTGTGGTTAACCCTAGAACCCCGGAAAAAGGCGTATGTGTCGTACACCTACGCCTTTCTTACGCCGCGTAGTTCTCTCAGCAGGGAGCCTATAAGAGTTTTTTCCCCAGGACGTATATTCGGTTTAAAGTCTCCCTTCAACCGCACAAAAGGCTTCAACCGTCCCGTAACGTTCGCGTAGCGTCCCTCGGGCGCTACGCGAACTACGCGCGACCATCGGTCGTCGCGAGCGGCCGAGGTGGGTTGAGCGCGTTTTGTATTTTCAATACTCTGTTTTTTATATTTGAATTAATATACAACTGTCGTAATCTTTAATTTAAGGCACGGGTTGATGCAATACATTTTCCATAAATTTGCAAACTTTTCTTGGAAATTCCATGTTGCATCTATTAAATTCTATATCCACGTTAGAATTTCATGTTCCTGTTTTAAATTTACGGTACAAGTGTCTTAAATTCAATTTCATTTACTGAGTTCGTAAAATTTAATTCTTTTGTCCCTTAAATGTAGTGTAAATTTAATATAATTTTCACGTTGTTTCATGTGATTTTCATCAGCGTTTATGAATTCTTTTTTCAATTCCAGTCTCGCACTTTTAAATAAATCTGTTGTGATCATGCATTGTACGTATCGTAAAATTCAGTTTCACATATATTATATTTTTCAGGCAGCTGTAAATAAATTTCAAACTTGTTTTGTATTTTCAATGCTCTGTTTTTTATAGTTGATTTATCATACATCTGTGGTAATTTTCAATTGAAGACACGGGGTAATGCAACACATTTTCCACAAATTTACAAACTTGTCTTTGAAATTCCATGTTCCATCTATTAAATTCTATATCCACGTTAGAATTTCATGTTCCTGTTTTAAATTTACGATACAAGTGTTTCAAATTTAATTTCATCTACTGAGTTCGCAAAATTCAATTCCTTTGTATCTTAAATGTATTGTAAATTTCATATCTTTTTTTACAGTGTACTTATTATTGAGAAAAAAAAACCCTCTTTTTGACGCTTTCCCATAGTTATTTATTTTTCATTATTTCGTTTCGCTTGTCTTCACTCGGATACGTTTCGTCTTCACTCGGATACGTTTTTTCAACGCTTTTCAGCGTCATCCGTACACGTTGAGCCAGAAATTGCATTCCGCAACGAGCAACGCCACACACGGCTGTAGAATTCATAATGCTCCGTGCATTTCGCACGATAAGCTACGCGCGAGTTGATTTATGGTACAAATCATGAGAAAACGTGCGACTAGTCGGATCGACAATGCATTAAGAGCGTGGAATCACGATTACTCGTAGAATCCGCACACACGCACATGGGCACACATATGTACATATAGTTAATCGATCACGACGATAGACGTCGCCGCCAATTGCCAATCGATATACCAACAATTAGCGCCCGACTTGATTATCAAGATAAGGGTCCCCCCCCCCTCTTCCTCACCTCTCTCGCTCGCGCTCCCGATATTGGCCACAATCTCCCGCGGTAACAGTGGGTGAGAGGTGTGCCTATAAACGCGCGCGCAAACCATACCATGATACACCCAATGTACTACCCGGGGATTACGAGCGGTAAAAAAAAGTTGGCCGCAAAGAGACTGGTACGCGTCAATCATAACGACGCGCGTAACGATACTCGAGACGATATAAGACTGATTAGGTTAGGCCGCAGTTTAAACTCACGACTATACACAAACCACGATCCTTCGTTAATCGTGCGGTGTTTCTTTCCGCAGACAAGAATCTCGAGAACGCTACTACGTGTAGCTCGCGATCACGCGGATCATGTTCTTTCTAATACAATAACCAGTAGCGTATCTTCGTAATGATCTACGGGCGAATAATAATTGTTGGTCTTTGAAATCAGTTTTTATCCTCTCTTCGAGCATTCTCTTTGTATTATAGGTACTCTGAAATGGGTATTTTAATAGTTGGCATTCGGTAATTGGTGCTTCAAGTAGCTCAGTGGAGAGGCCATCCGCTTTGAAGGATAACAACTCAATACGACGAATCTCGTATGGTAGGATAGAAATTGTGGAAACTATATTACGGGAGTTCCACCCAAAGAGTTTGGGTTACACCCATAGAGTATACTGAGAGGAAAGTGTATAGTATTCACGAAAAACGCCCATGGTAAAAGACAGTATAGTCGAATTCCCTATGGTTTATTGTTACCGCAATCATAATATGCTTAACACAACTATAAGCGAAAAGTATATACGTAAACATGCGAATTTGGTGGCGTGATCGACTATCCATTATCCCCGAAATTACTACTAACTATTGTAAAAATATCAACTGAATTAACTATATTCATATTGTAAAGTCTTTGACAGTAGTTAAGGGGTTACCCCCACTTGCGATTTTGAAAAAATCGATTTTTTTTATTGCATTTTTTTGAAGTATAAGTATCTGAGAATATGTCCTGAAAATTTCAAGTCGATCCGAACAAAATTGACTGAGATATGAGCGTTGAAAGAGAAGAATCCGTGAATTGAAGAACTGAAATTGAAACTTTGAACGCGTTTTTCTCAAAATGGCATTTCTGAAGTCGGTGACCAAGATTACTCGAACACTAATGAACCGATCTTCTTGAAATTTTGCAGGCCTATTTAATACATAAAAATGTAGTCTTTAATCGTTCGATTTAAAAAAAAAAAAAAAGGCCGTTTTATAGCCAAAAAACAGCCGTTTTTTTCGTTAAAATCGAACCATTAACTTTGACTGTCCGCCATTTTGTGAAAAATGAATATTTTTTAAAATCCTTCGATTAAAGACTAGTTTATACTTATAGTTGACTAAATCCATCCGCATTTTTTTTTCAGATGATCCACTTCGCCGCAATGTTGGTCACCGCAAACCGTGTATATAAAAACATTATTTCATTGACGGCCATTTGCCACTAAACAATGTAATATTTTTCAATAAAAAAATTACTGAAAGTTCTTCAAGATGTGTTCTTTAAGATGGTATATTGATCGATTAAAAAAGTTTTGTAGTTTTCTTTAAAAAAATTCGTGAAAAAGGCCTTTTTTTGCGCTACAAGTGGGGGTAACGCGTTAAGGATGTTGAGTCCCTATGAAACATGTTAATGTTAATTGTTCAATAAATAGCTTCTTAATCGTCATGAAATTTTTACACGACCTCCTGAGTACTTCATGCAAAAACATACCAAATTTTCAGAATTCTATCATCATTACTTCAACCTCCTTAAGGATTGAAATAAAAAATGATAAGGAAATTCTGAAAATTTGGTATGTTTTTGTATGAAGTAGTTAAGAGGTCGTGTTAAAATTTCACGACGATTAGGAAGCTCGTTATTAAAAAATTGACATTTGGTTAAGAACAATTTTTAAAAGAAATTAAAAAAATGTATCAATAAACTTCGTTTTGCTTCCGTTGCTTTCAGTATATTGTAGATATTACAAAATTGAGAGGCCACAAAAAAAAACTTATTGCACAGTTACATCAGTTTCCATACGACAGCATTTAATTTGTGAATGTTAATTGTTCAATAACGAGCTTCCTAATTGTCGTGAAATTTTTACACGACCTCTGAAATACTTCATACAAAAACATACTAAATTTTCAGAATTCTATCAACATTTGCGATTTGGGACTCAACATCCTTAACCATATGATGATTGCGGTGTCGATAAGCTATAGGGAATTTAACTATGCCCACTTTTACCATGGGCGTTTTTTGAAAATAAATACTATGGACATTTTTCTCAGTGCAAGTCTGTACTATTTATATGGCTAACATTAACACCTGTTGAGTATAAATTGTTACAAGATCTTACGAAAATTGAGTATAGGAACAATATTATGGTAATCGTATAGTAAAGACGAAAATCATTGGTCAATAAAGTAGAGACAGCGGTGGCACGCTGTAATCGATATAGATATATTAGCGCATTCATTTATCAGTTTTTAGAATTCGATATTTCGAAAACTTTCGGGCCGCGCTAAAAAACCATTTAAGCAGTGACATATATTATCAAAAAAGCAATCTGTGCAAAATTCCACCTATATCGGAAGTAACAGCTATTCGGAATCGCACCTGGAATTAATTTTTTCTCTAATGCCAAATCTACGATCAAAATAACATAAATATTCGGTAGCATAGTGGCAGCATGCGTAGTACAGATAGGTACGTCGTAGGTTCGAATCCATGTTCAAGCGAAATATTTTCTTCGATAGGAAACATTTCAGGAGGTTAGGGAATGACAAATTATGATAAACAATGATACAGGTAGTACTCTTAATGAAGAAGTTTTGGATTTATGAAATGTTACATAGGTACATTTAGTTGACTACCATTCAATATGGTAAAAATCACTATTTTTCGATAGTGTAAGGAAATATCCATTTTATGAAAACCTACTATATTATATAGCATTGAACAACCACCGTATGCTTGTAAGATTGGTGGTTGCGGTTAACATATGAGCATAGTTAACACAACTGCTCCAATATCATAAGCAGTACTATATTTTAGGCAGTAGCCATGACAACAAAATATTGTTGTCCCCTCAGGGTAATATAAAATATGGTCGAAGTTACCATACATTTCTGTCAGTGTAAAGTAAATCAGGAGAAAGCATGTAATGCTAAGCGGATTGAAAGGAAGTCCAGTCATAAGAAGAGCCGCCATAAGATGTCCGCTCACTCGCGTGCAATTTGAGTGATTTTTCGGCACTGCCGCTCGAAGGCGATATTGGAAGCACCTTCCAATTATCAGCCGCTTTTATTATTCCACAAACTTGGCAAGGGACGATAGGTTAAAAAAATGTTTTTACAATTTTTTCAGTTTCACTTCACTTATATTATGAAAAGCGTTTGACGCTTCAAGATCGTTGGTATAACGCACTTCCGTCGCGGGTTCTCCATTGGCGTAGGCAGCATTGGAGGGGGGGTCTCTATGTGGCCGGCCTGGCAAAAAAGTTGTTTTGTTCGCAATCATCTTTTTTACAAATAAAATTCACATAACACTCGATGATCACGTAATACACCAAGTGTGAATCTTTAATCATATGTTGATGTTATTATTAATATTAAACCCTTGCAATACCTCAAAAAAAAAAATCAACTGATTTTTCATCACTCGTAATCCAGTTACCAGTCGCTAAAATTTACTTCCAGTACGTACCGAATTATATGACTCCTAGTTTTCTTTTGTTTTGCAAATCGGCTCAACAATTTTTAGTGGCATTAAAAAAATCGTAATTCTCTATTTTTAGCAGTGACATGTAAGAGAATCGTTCTGAAGCATTGTTCTTCTAAGCCACGCTTTTATCCGCCTCATAGCAGAAAAACTCCTCGACGGTGGAGCTCACTGGGAGTACTGTTGGTGCTTGGAAAAGTTTATATACGTTAGGGCAGTGCCCCTTTTAAATATGCTTTCCTAAATATGGAGCATTAATTTCATCATTTTAAAATGAAAATATGTTTTTCATAACCGTTGCTTCAGCTTCTAAGGCTGATGTATCATTTGAAATAATCATTAATGAAATCCTGTCCGTTCCTTATATTCAATGTCAAAGATACGTCAACTGCATGGGCTAACGGTGGGTTCTGAAATCGGCCTTTTAGATTTACAATGATATCGTCTATTACTTACAAGGAACATCCCTCAGGTGACACCCTTCGATTTTGTTGAAATTTGGATATGTTATAAAGCACCGAAAAGTAAGCGATACGTATTTTTTTTTATCGGCGGAAAAACGGTTTTAAGGGGTGAAACGCGCCCTCGAAAATAGGGGTGTTTTTCGTTTTTCGTCGATAATGGTATCGTTCTCATCTCCAATGTATAGTACACGAAAAAATAAACATTGTTGCAATTTGAATTTTTTTTATATCTCATACCGTTAAAACGTTATCGACGAAAAACGAAAAAACATCCCCATTTTCGAGGGTGCGTTTGACCCCTCAAAACCGTTTTTCCGCCGATAAAAAAAATACGTGTCTCAAAATTTTTGATGCTCTATCACATATATGAGTTTCAACAAAATCGGAGGCGGACACCTGAGGGATGTTCCTTGTTAGTAGTAAATGTTGATCTTCCAGTATTCTTCTGATTGAGTATCGGTCGGCCAAACTAATGTATTGCTCTTGCCCACAGTTACCTCAAATATGACATTTGAATATATGAATTTAATTTACAAAATGAAATAGCTACTTTTTCTACAAGTTACGAAATTACGTCGAAATAAATAGTCCAAGTCTTGTTAAATTATTCCTTCATGCTCGCATGGGTGGGACGAATAAATTAATCGATTGTGTGAATTGAATTTCGGATCGATTTTTTCTGGGGGGAACCGGGATTCCTGGGGTGGACCGCTGCACCATCCTGGCTACGCAAATATTTTTCGCCTAGCCTCGCTTACGATACAGACCCGCCTTTTTCTCTCTACTAGCGTCAATTTGGGAAATCATATACTATATCTATTCGATGTTTTTTTAAATTTAGCAGTTCATGCTCGTAACTGAATAGGCTGAATTTAGCAATGGAAAATAATATTTCCTAATGTTGAAAAAAATTAGGGTCGTGTTTTAGACTCTTTTAGGCCCATAGGTTAGAAAGATTTATACCCAATATCAGCAGAGTCGGTCGATTAGTATTTTACCTACACGTCACGCCAGTTTTGAAAACGCAGTTCATAAGACCGTGCTACACATCGCCCGTTTTTAAAGATTAATTTAAAAACTACCATGTAACATCCACAAGTAGTAGTAAAACATACCCTAAGTCAAAAAAATGGTAAAGAAATCTTTCCTCTGAGAAACAATCATGACAATCGGCAAATGTTTAACTCATCTGAAGGTATCCACCCCCCTTAAGCGGCAACGTGGCATGTTTCAAAGGGAAAATAATCAGAGCTAGAGTCATAGGATTTTACAACGATAGTTCTAATTATTACCTCAGTACTACCTCAGTTCTAATTATAACCTCAGTACTACATGAAAAAATATTGACGTTCGTTAATAGTTTTCTCCGACGTTAATTTCGATCTTCTATATCGTGAAGATGGGTAGAAGATCTACGGTACCGAAGTGTAAAAGAGGATACAAAACGGTAAAGGGAAAGTGCTCACTTTTTACAGTGCCAAAAATCATTGAACAATATAAAAAATGGCAATTTTGCAATTGTTCAGTTTACATTTTAATTCAAATCGAATGACGCGTTCATTAGTTAGTTATCTTCGTTCGTGTAGAACGTGTAATTGTACTTCCTTCGTCCGTAAATTTAATATTATTTACGAAACATGTAATAAATGAGAGCAATAGCGTTGCGGTTTACAGCGCATGCGTTACATGTTGTAGAAAAAGAGACAGAATGCTATTCTGTCCCGTGCTCTGTCTTCGTTGCACATGGTACCGATCTATCGTCACGCACCTCGTGGCCGTAGATCGAAACGAAAAAATTACGTTAAGCGAACGTACCCCCACCACCGGCCTTTCCAGACTTGTATGTAAGACAGTGGTCTTGACTCCCCGGTGGTGGGAGGTGGTTCGCTACGCGCCCCACAAATTATCTTTACTTGTGACCGCAAGGACTGCGCTGCGGACAGAGGAGGTGAGCGGCGTACCGTGCACCGCGCGTGCGAGGTAATGAATCATAACCGCCTGTGCTTGTGTGCATTGGTATAAAATATTACACGATAAACAAAACTCAAGATAAAAAAAACCGAAAAAAACTAAGGTTGTTCATGCGTTAAGTCTATCAATGAATTAATTATTATAACCCGCTGTATACAAATAAACCGGGAAGCTGTTTGATCTCAAGCGACCCGGATTATATTCGCCGGTACTTTGAAGACGAAGCATTTTTCCTCAGTGGGTATATGCCCCGTTTTGCATTTTGCGACCGCGTACGGCTTTCTCATGGTGAGAATCGTAAGTACAAGTATTTTAATATATTTGGATTGATTCAGTACATATAATTTGTATGAACGTGCGAGCTGCAAGCAAACACTGGGGAATACAGTCTGTCAGTATAGTCTATCTCTGCCTATCCCCTTGTAGCAGGCGCCGCGTAGTGGCTACGGAAGGCCCTAAAAACGCGACGATTATGGGTACCTTCTCCGACCACCGAAACATAGGGTCGTTCTAAGACCCGTATATAAGACCGTGGTTCAGGCTCTGGCACTTCAAGTCTTCACCATACAATCGCTAGCTTATAGTCTTTCTCGTACATTTCCGCCATCGCCGATATTCCAAACGCCGCGCGTCCTCTTTTATAATAGGCGCAACAAATAGTAATTCCACGTACCTGTTCATTTTTTAAGTGTTTATACCCCGCAATAATCGAAGTGTATAATACGCTCGTACCGTGGCGCGATGTTGCAACGACTCGAACGCGAGGCCGGGCGGCGAAGAGAACAGCAACGCTTGTAAACTCGAGCGAAGTCTCATCGTTCACGAAACATTTCCGTAATTCGATATTGAGCCATGAGAAACGGGCGGACTTGCGCACGCAGACAAAGAGAGCTTCATAGAGAGCAAACTCATACGTTGTGTTTAATAATAACAAGCGCTCGCTGCCCTCTGGTGATCTTTCACCAGTACCAATATAATCTGACGTTACGAGAGAGCTCGATTATCAAAGATTGTACATCGCGAGATCTGTTCAACAACGTAGCGATAACTGAGCTACAGTTTAAAACTCACACATACACATTTAAATATATATATATATATATATATATTAGTACAGAGAGAGGGAGAGTGAGGGAGTGAGAGAGTGAAGCGCGAAAGGAGGCTACGAGTCTACTAGCATTTCTCGTTGCTCCTCTCCGCGTGAAACACTCGCCTGTATATACGCGAGTATACCCTCGCGAAAAGAATCCTCCATGGGAAGAATAGGATTAAGTGCGATATTCTTATTACTCACCGTGCCACACGAACGCTAACCTTTAGATCTTTTCCTCCCCCTGACACTTATAACCTGCTCGGCCGTACGTACAATTGAAAATGAGCGGACCAATTGGAAAGTCTCGAAATGATAAGGACGTTCGGTAAAAGTCCGTGCAGGGGAGCCGACTGAGTAACCCACTAATTGGAAGCTTCGAAATGATTTTTCATGTTTTTTAAATCCAGTTAGCAGTCTTTAAACTTTACTTTCAGTAGATACTCAATTAAATAAGCCTTGAAGTTTTCTGTTTTCCGCAAATAGGCCCAACACATTCTGAGCCGGATTTTTTTTCAACAATGTCACTTTTTATGTTCAGCCGAGACATTGATATGTGCTGAACATAGAGAATGATACTCCTGAACCGTTTCTAAACATTCGGCGAACATCACAGTCGGTGAAGCACATTGATGGTACCATTGCTGCTTGGCAATATTTATATATTTAAGTTAGAGCGGTCCCTTTTAATATGCTTCCTTAAATTTCCAGCACTCATTCCATCATTTTACAATGAAAGTATGGTTTTCATTGCCATTACTACGGCTTCTAAGGCTGATGTATCAATGATTAAGAATGTTCAACAATTATTGATGAAATCCTCTCCGTTCTTGATATTCGAATTCGGACGAAGATGATACTCAAAGTCAACAAGAATTCGCGGATCAATTGAATGTGACGGAGAAAGCCGTCTCCGTTAGTTTTTATCATCTTCAACCAACAGACATGTAATTTTTACAAAAAAATCCGGTTTCGTACTTCTACACCTGGTATACGAACCAAATACCCAGCCTTCCTGTACTCAATTCAAGAACGCGCCCAAGATGGCCCCTCGAAACATATTCATGGTTGTTATGCATTATTAACTCCAAAATTTCCCGATCGTTCCAGGATTTCCGCACACATCTTGCAAATACTCCAGGGAGATTGGGATTGAGTAAAGAATATAATTTTTTAAGATCGTATATATGAAAATGTTAAATATTAGAATGAATATTTTTTTAAACTGAGATCCGAAACATAATTTAAACACTGTAAAGTAAAAAAAATATATTAAAACCAAATACAGACCCTGTATTTAAAAAATTATAAACAGAATTTTACGCGGTGCCAATAAATTAAAAATAAAATATAAACAATTATCTACAATAACAGTTGTGTGGTTGTGTATTAAAAAATTAAATGCAAATGTATAGAGGTTCAGAGTAAATTAGTTTTTAGTTTTTGAAATTTTCAATATCTGGCACCGACATAACTTTTTTTGTATACAGAGTAGTTAACGCGACCACGCTAAATATCTCCGTTGCCTTTAGAGCGACGAAAAAAATGTCAGAAGGTAATTTGACGATTTCGAAGGGTTGATACAGTGGTGAAAAATTCATTTTTCTCAAGGATTTTTCAAGTTTATCAATGGTTTTTGTAAATAGGAACATGTTTTTTTTTCATATTAAAACGTTGTAGCTGATATTCAGACGAATCCAACGACCTATGATATCATGACCTTGAAATTATTTTTCACCAAAATATTTTGGGTTTGTTGGGTTTGTTTTTGTCACTCTAAAGGCAACGGAGATATTTGGGGTGGTCATGTTAAATGGTCCACCCTGTATAATAAAAGAACCCTACAAATGTTTAAAATATACAAGCATATTTATTATTATACTTTCCCGTTTTTATTTCCCGTCGAATTCACGTTTCGTAAGTCTTGCAAGAAGCGAAGCCTGGAGAAATTCCAAAGAATTTTCTAAATTTCCTGACTTTTCCCCGATGATTCCAGGAGGAAAATAAATCCCCGAGTTTTCCCTGTTTTCCACATGCGTAACAACCATGGTTTTTATACCAGACGGAATTTCTTCACTGCAGAACAGATTAAAAATTCTTTCAAAGAAGCGAACCGATCGACGACATGAGCCTGGAGAGAAAACACACCCTCGTAAATTTAAGAATTTTATTGCCCGGCGCGAGCATGCGGAGTGTACATCGTACAAGAACAGGACAAGAGGACAACAGCACAGCCCGTTTTTACTAAAATCACGCGAGTGCGAAGCGACGCAAATCAGATAGCAGCCCGGTAGATCGATGCGTCACGTATCGGGGCCTCGAACAGCGTCGACGTCCAAAATTCTCGATGAGCGAGTCCGCAGTGACGCGGACTCGTTGACGCGCTTGGTTGGCGTCTGAAAGCTCGAAGATTCCTGATCGGAGCTCGGCGGAGTCAGCGCGTTCGTTCGTCCGCCGACAGATGGCGCCACGGCGATTCTCATCGACGCGGAGTTGCGAATGTCGTCGTCGGTGATGCGCGATGCTGGCGCCGCTTGTCCCTTCTCGCTAGTCGCTGAATCTTTCGTCGGCTGGTGATGCTCGACGAGGGCGCCACCGACGATCGCGCAACACTTTTTGTAGTGAGTTCGCATGTTGCTGCTCTGGGAGAATCTGAGGGAACAGTTGGGACAGGAGTAGGGTTTCGTGCCTGTGTGATAGTTGAGGTGGGTCTTGAGGTGATGCTTCTTGGTGAAAGCTTTCGAGCAGAGCGTACACTGATAAGGCTTGAGGCCCGAGTGCAAACGAGTGTGGAGCGTCATGTTCGATCTGTCGGCGAACGCTTTGTGACAAATTTGACACTGATAAGGACGCTCGCCCGAGTGCGTTCGTAGATGTTGCTTCAGCAGCATCTTACGGGAAAACGCTTTGCCGCACTGATCGCACTGATGTGGCTTAACGCCCGTGTGTATTCTCACGTGCATGTTGTAAGCGACCCGCTGATTGAAACTCTTGCCGCACTCGGCGCACGCGTACTCCTTGCGATTACGGTGGATCTTCATGTGGGAACTCAGATAGCCACGGTCGTTGAAGTACTTTCCGCATTCGGGACATGTCGCCGCAAATTCTCGAGTACCCTCGTGGACGCTCCGGTGATACTTGTAATTCCGTAGCTGGGAAAATTCCTTGCCGCAGTCGTTGCAACGGAACGGCTTCTCACCCGAGTGCGTGCGTACGTGTACCTGCGAAGTACATCCAAGCGAATTTCCGTCATATGTGTGACACGTGAAAATACAACGCCGAGCCAGAACTTCCGCCTTTTGGAAGCTCTGGGCGTGTTTAGTCGCGATTCTTACAGGTTGTGAACTCTGAAGGTGGGGGAAGTTCTTTTTCGTTAAGTTAAGGGGTTAAGCTATCGCAAAAATTAAAGAAATCGGTCGTCGCTTGAGAGCACTCAAATTGAAGGCGAACTTGTAATTACGTGTACTTTAGTATTTACTAAAGTACTTTAGCATGTACTAAAGTACTTTAGCATTTACTAAAGTACTTTAGCATGTACTAAAGTACTTTAGCATTTACTAAAGTACTTTAGTATTTACTAAAGTACTTTGGCATTCAGTAAAGTACTTTAGCATTCACTAAAGTACTTTGGCATTTACTAAAGTACTTTGGTATTTACTAAAGTACTTTCGGCGTTAACGCGTAACTTCTTTACTGCCAAAAGTCCTTTAGCAAAGCCCAAAGTACTTTCAGTAGTGAGAAGGGTAACTTCTTTACTACTAAAAGTACTTTCAGTAGTAAAAAAAGTAAGTAGGTCTCTGCTAAACTAGCACTAAAAGTAGAGTACTACGTTTAGTGCTAGTTTAGCTATACTATACTTTTACTATTAGCTACTACTATTTAGTACTAGCTACTACTATTTACTATTTAGTGCTAGTTTAGCTTTACTATACTTTTACTATAGTTTATACTATACTAAAAGTATAGTATAAAAGTATTTGACTGAAGTACTCTTAATAGTAAAAAAAAAAAGTAAGTAGTACTTTAGCAAATCGGTACCGTTTACTAAACTACTATTACACTTATTCAGTGTAATAGTAGTTTAGTCTTGACCGACGTTTTTCTTATGTTTTTGTCGTTATTTATCGACAATTGTGTCATTATTCCTCGAAAAATCGAAAAAACAATTGTTTTGATTATTGAAACACGTTAACAAAAAAAAGCTCGGTCAAGTCTTAGCCAATGTTATTGGAAGAAAACAATGGGTTTTTTGTTGCAGATCAATCAGATGGCCAAAATCAAGTACACCGTTGAGCCCCTCACGTTGAACGGTCCTTCACAGGATTGTTTACAACTTCTTTAATTATTATTTTTTAATGAAATTTTGTACACAACTTTGTTAATGCGCTTACAAATAAATATCCAAACGATTCTTCATCCGTCTTACTTATTCGTCCAAAATTAACTTTTTTTAAATGACCCTGATGTTCGGGTCGTCATAGTAGCCTAACTAAAGGGCATGTACAAGGCCCACATAAACTCACAAATTTTTAAATTATGTTTTCTCATTGATATTCAAGTTTTTTAGAAAAAAATGGGCTTCACGATTTTGTTTTGCCCTAAATATTATTGATCCGTGAGAAATGTTTGTTTGAAAATTTCATCTATGTCTCCCACACTCGTGTGTCACGTGGTACAGCTTCTACTTCGTCTATCTTTGTTTATAGGTTCGAGAGAGCATAGTTTATAACTTTTTCCATCGTAGAACCGGATGATTTTTTTAATACGCTTTTCCTCCGTTTTCTCATATTTTTTATTATTCGGCTGATTTATTCGGCGTGGCTGATAGGTGGAAAAAAAATACGATTCTTCCTTCCGTTCTTAGATTGTCGCGGTTCATAACGCGGTTAGCCAATACTCGTGGGATTGGGCTCTTTTTTTCTCGACTCCCGCGAGTACCGAATTCGTGAAACGTCGCGGAGTCGTAAAGTCCGGAGCGTTTGAAATTTCGAGGCACGTCTCGCTTCGATCGCGATGTACGACGTGCGACTCTCGAGCGTGTCGTTATGGCTCGTCGTCCGCGTAGGGAGAAATAGTCAACCGCATATTTTGGCTTTATCTCGAGATTTCAAACGTGTTCGCGCCGTCGGCGTATTTGGGACGCATCGCTCTCGTGTATTGGAAGCTTTGAAACGATAGACGTCTCGCGATTACAAAACTCCAAACTCTTTGGTCAAAGGTATTACGACCACGGTCGAGAATACGAATCGGTAGATTTTTCGTGCATGGTCAGACGAAACACGTGCCAACGGTGTCTGGATCCTTGCGGGATTTTCGGACTTTCGGAAGTTTGGAAATCGGAAATGGCGTGGAAATTAAGGGGTCGACACAAGCTTGAAATTCTGATAATGCGATTTTTTCATTGCATTGTTTCATTGCCTAGGCTTTAATTTGCAAAAAAAGATTTTGTGCAGATTCCGGAAACTAACCGAGTTTTGACGATTTTGTGAAGGGTTAGATCGCTTTCGTCGCGGCGGCCATACGTGCCGCTGCTATTTTCCCTTTTTGCGTTTTTCTCGCAACTGCATCAATGGAATTAATGCTAGACACTTAATAGAAATTCGCTTTTTTATATTTACTCAGAAAATGTATATTCTGCTACGCTGAAATGATACTGTAATGTTTTTATTTTAATCTACGTTTTTAATGAATATTTGCCTTAATAAGCCTACTTTGATAAAAATATAAGTGATGTAAAAATGATTAATAAATGTGAAAATTTGAAAACTTGGTAAAGCGTCCATAATTAATTCCACTAGTGTATCAAACGGTGTAAGTCGTATGTCAAAATCTGTTCGTCTGATTCACTTGAAATTCTGACAGCATAGTTTATAACATTTTCTGTCGTACGAAGGAATGCCTTTTTGACATTTTTATACATTTGTTAACAATACAAGATTAAAGTTGTTTTTGTTTTTGGTGGAAAATCTAACTATTTTTCTACAGCGTGCCATTTTTGTAATTTTGAATGTGAATTTTTTTTGTTGCGAAAGTACATTCTTTACTATTTTTTATTATTCAGTTCAGATCATTCTTTCAAATGGCCAAATGGATCATTTTTTTAAATGGCCGCCATTTTTTTTTCTAATCAAAATTGTCAAATTTCCTACGATGCTGCGATAGCTGTACTATTATAATTTAATAATCTTTTTGAATTTTTGATTTCTGATGCTTGCTGTGGCACTTATGCTGTCAACCGTCGGGGAGTCTTTTTTTAAGACGCCATTTTGCGACCGCTGCTCTGCTTAATAAAATGTACTAAAAATAAAATAAAAAATTTCCTTGTATGCTTCATTACTTCAATAATTAAGGGGTTACCCGGACTTGCGATTTTGAAAAAATCGATTTTTTTTATTGCATTTTTTTGAAGTATAAGTATCTGAGAATATGTCCTGAAAATTTCAAGTCGATCCGAACAAAATTGACTGAGATATGAGCGTTGAAAGAGAAGAATCCGTGAATAAGAAGAACTGAAATTGAAACTTTAAACGCGTTTTCCTCAAAATGGCATTTCTGAAGTCGGTGACCAAGATTACTCGAACACTTATGAACCGATCTTCTTGAAATTTTGCAGGCTTATTTAATACATAAAAATGTAGTCTTTAATCGTTCAATTTTTTTTTTTCGAAAAAAATGGCCGTTTTATAGCCAAAAAACGGCCGTTTTTTTCGTTAAAATCGAACCATTAACTTTGACTGTCCGCCATTTTGTGAAAAATGAATATTTTTTAAAATCCTTCGATTAAAGACTAGTTTATACTCATATTTGACTAAATCCATCCGCATTTTTTTTTCTTCAGATGATCCACTTCGCCGCAATGTTGGTCACCGCAAACCGTGTATATAAAAACATTATTTCATTGACGGCCATTTGCCACTAAACAATGTAATATTTTTCAATAAAAAAATTACTGAAAGTTCTTCAAGATGTGTTCTTTAAGATGGTATATTGATCGATTAAAAAAGTTTTGTAGTTTTCTTTAAAAAAATTCATGAAAAAGGCTTCTTTTTGCGCTACAAGCGGGGGTAACGCCTTAATACACAAAATTTCGAATAATTTGATCGAGCCGTTTTTTCAAAAAAAATTCCCAAAAAATACCTCATTTTTCAGCCTGTCACACTGATATTCTGCCTTATGGCGGTACGATCATTACTACGAATCCAACTTTCGGATTTGCAAGTATTATATGATATTGACGAATACTTTATGCGCCTATTCCCAAAATTTGAGCTATTTTGGCCGTTTAGTTTTTTCGCAATAAAATTGCAAAGCCGAGCACTTTGAGTTACTAAAGCACGTCGTCTTATGGAGACGGTCAACCGGAAGTACGGTGATCACGGTCTTCCTGCTCACGTAGCCAACTAAACCCGTTGGAAAACTGAAATTTGATACATTCGATATGATAGATATTGTAAAAAATAAGAAAGTCAATCTTCACCGTGTAATTAAAGCACTGCATTACAACTAAGTTTCAATTTCCGGTTGGAAATGGTCAGAACGACGAAATAGCACCCACAGCTTAGCAACGTAGCGAGTAACAGCTGATGCGTTTAGCGAACATAACCTAGCTATGTTTCGTAATTATTTTGAATAGAAGCCGCCACAAAATATGCAAACAATAATTCATGGAGTTTTATCATTTATCACGTATCAATAAAATGTATAATTATATTCTGCCTATCATGTTAATTTCGCTGAGGTTTCCTCAGCCTATTTTATAGGTTAAGCCTATTTTAATATGTTTCCGGCTGATTTTTCGATACGTCTTTTTAGTCCGCTCTTAAGGCAGACGCGTTAACATTTTTATTACGAAGACTACTACCGAGTCATCGACGACCTAATATTTCAGTTTTTGTTTGTTCATGTGCAATAAATTTATCGTTTAGCACAACATCTGGCACATAATAATCGATAATACGAACAATCAACATAAGCAAACATAAATCAGAGCAGCTCTGGACAAAATAAATTCAGACTCGTGTTTGACCCCGAGGAAGTGATCGTACCTCCTTAAGCATTAAAAACTATGGTAATTATGCAGTTTGAGGACTTTTCCGAAAAACGACGGGAAATTTTTTTTTCCGACATGATGTTGTTTATTCCATTGTAGTAAGTGATATTCCGTCGGGGGAGGCTGGCATTTCCCATTAATTCCTTACGTTATGGGGTTTTGAAGTTTCGAGAAACATGTAATATTTCGACGCCTCGCTAAACAGCTACGTGTTTCCTTATAGATAGTGTATTATGAAGGTAACAATGTATATGTTTTGATTTCGTGACCATAGCTGTCCTGTTTCCAGAAAGAGATAATATTTCGACGCCTCTTGTTTGTTGTCGCTAAACGGCTACGTGTTTCCTTATAGATGGTGTATTATGAAGGTAACGATGTATACATTTTGGAACAAAGAGATGTTTTGATTTCGGTGACCACAACTGCCCTCTCTCACACTATTTGTATTTATATTACTTTCCGAAGTACCGAAAAGAAAACAGGTACAGCTCAGTCTCGATTATATCGCGAAATGAATTGTACCAATTGTTCGTACGGATTACGCCAATTTCATCGATTGTGTGAACATTCAAAACAATTGATACAATTTCTGCAAGCCCACGGCATTTTATTCCGCACTGTGAAGTGTCCAACTTGTCCAATTTTTCTTCAAGCGTCAATATCCAGACCATTGTGATCGATTTCACATGATTTTCGTAGTCATCGGCACCATGGAGAAAAAATAGTCTTTTTCAAGATTTCCATCGGCCCTTATTAGGGCCACAAAAATTATCAAAGTAGTACAATTGTATAATACTCCATACTCCCCAATATAGGCGTCGAAATATTTAAAAATTCCTTATTTGTCACGTGTTTCCGCGAACTTCAAACCCCCATGACGTATGGAATTAATGGGAAATGTCAGCCTCCCCCGACGGAATATCCCTCAATATAATGGAATCAACAAGTTGACGGTGAAAAAAAAAATTTCCCGTCGTTTTTCGGAAAAGTCCTCAAACTGCATAATTACCAAAACTATTAAACCACCCCTCAAAGAAAGTCGTGTCGAGGGGTGATTTTGCAGTTCCACTCACATCAGCGAGTCCACTGATCCCAATGAAACAAAAACCAATATTCTTCTGATGTAAAGCGATGAAAAACCCACTACAGCAGTATTGAACGAAAAATTTAATTGAGGGGTGACATGCCTTTCTTTGAGGATTGGTTTCCACCCGTAAAACCGTTTTTCCACCCACAAAAAAAATACGTGTCTAATAGTTTTCAATGCTTCCACACATGTATGAGTTTCAACAAAATGGAAGGTGGACACTCAAGTGATGTTCCCTTCGTCAGAAGATCTCGTATAGAGGACACGGTATTTAAGGGAGCTTTCCAGTGTGAAATTTTCAAAAAATCGATTTTTTTTTTTTGCTTTATCGAATAGTATACACTCTTCCGAATATTCCCTGAAATTTTCCTGCGAAATTCAGATTATTTCGGTTACTGTACAGCATTTCTTGGAAGAAGGCAACGGAGCGCTACAGCTACAGCGAAACTTTGAACGCGTTTTTCTCGAAACAGCATTTTTCAAAACGGTGTCCAACTTGGAGGGCAGAGTTTTAAAGCTATCGAGTTGAATTTTTTACACAATATTCTTAACGTCATTGTTTATCGTGCTATGGAAGCTTTTTTTTTTTTGACATCTTCCTATTTTTTTGTAAAAAAAACTGCCAAAAAAAATGCTAAAATCGATACTTTTTGTTCAAACCGGCGCCATTTTTGCAAAAAAAAAAAAAAAAAAAAAAGCCTCCATAGCACGAAAGCCAATTATATACCGATCAATAATCTTTTTGTGTTTTTTGTTTCAGATCAAAATTGTGACCCCCAACGTGGACACCACATCCAAGTGCATTTTCTGCAACAATTGTTTCATCATTTTTATAGATATTAATTAATAAATAAATCGATCTTTAAAAAATTGTTTTGTATTCTTCAATACCCAATTAATATACAAAAAAAAAACCAGACCGATTAGATTATTTTTTCTTTAAAAAAAAAAATCGCGAAAAACAGCGATTTTTCGGGCTGTCACACTGGAAAGCTTCCTTAAATATTACCTTGAGGGACGCTCTCGTAACGAAAGTTTTGCCGCACTGATCGCATTTGTGTTCCTCGTTGACGACGACCCCATCCTCACCCGCGACTCGCTCATTGCCGTTCTCAAGCGTCATAACATCAACGTTCCTGACGTCATTTTCGGTCCCTTCTATCGAAGCCTCGTTATTATTGTCATCACTCTGTACAATTCCACCGGGCATGGAAATGATTGTTTTGCCGCATGAATTCGCTTTGTCCTCGTGCCGCGTCTCGACGATTTCCTCCGTCGTCGTAGTCGGTGGCAAAGAGTTGGAGGTGTTTCTTATTATTTCGAGCGAGAAAGACGGTTCTGCTCGTGGAACGGACTCGTCGTTGCTCTTACGTACGGAATCGCAGAGTCTACTTATCGGATGAGAAAGTTCGATTCTCGTCGATGTCGGTGGAGGATTGCATGTCTGTGGATCGTTGATTATTCGCTTGTTAGCGGCCTCGGGTGAGATCGCGTGTTGAGAAATCCTCACGCGTGATTCTTCGTGATTCGCGATGATATTTGAGGCCTCGTCGGTTCGACGATGAGGACGCGATTCCTTCCGTAGAATATCAGCTATCGTGACGGACATTTCGCTCGCTCGGACAACGTCCCTCGACGTTATTACCGACGAAAATTGCTCAATCGCGGCAGTCGCGAGTGAAGCCGAACCTTCGTAAGATTTTATTTCGTCGTGGTAATGGATCGGACTGGGGACTCGTGTCGCGCTGTTTGGCTCAACTTCGAGGTGGCTCGAGGGATTCCCCATCGTTTTAGGAACTTGGAAACCGTGTGTCGATACTGCGGAATCGTTTTTGTGATCGTTGACATCCAAATGGGACGAGGATGCATTTGCGATCGGTTTATCGACGCGGATCATCGTTCTTGGTGGTGATGAAAATCTACTAGCGCCTCTTGTGTCGCCCGGCCGTACTGAGGCGTTCCAGTCGACGCGAGACGGCGGCGGTGCCTTTGCAATTTCGTCCTGAAACCAAAATTGGTAAATGGTTTTAGCGTCCTGCGACGGTAGGTTGCCATCCATCAATATAGGTATCGGAAGATGTGTACACAGAGAGAAATGTATAGTAACCTCAACCATATTTTAACCATATTTTGTATTACCCTGAGGGGACAATAATATTTTATGGGCGTGGTTATTGCCGAAAATATAGTACTGCTTGTGATATTTTAACAGTTGTGTTAAGGGGTTACCCCCACTTGCGATTTTGAAAAAATCGACTTTTTTATTGCATTTTTGTGAAGTATAAGTATCTGAGAATATGTCCTGAAAATTTCAAGTCGATCCGAACAAAATTGACTGAGATATGAGCGTTGAAAGAGAAGAATCCGTGAATTGAAGAACTGAAATTGAAACTTTAAACGCGTTTTTCTCAAAATGGCATTTCTGAAGTCGGTGACCAAGATTACTCGAACACTTATGAACCGATCTTCTTGAAATTTTGCAGGCTTATTTAATACATAAAAATGTAGTCTTTTATCGTTCAATTTTTTTTTTCGAAAAAAATGGCGGTTTTATAGCCAAAAAACGGCCGTTTTTTTTCGTTAAAATCGAACCATTAACTTTGACTGTCCGCCATTTTGTGAAAAATGAATATTTTTTAAAATCCTTCGATTAAAGACTAGCTTATACTTATATTTGACTAAATCCATCCGCATTTTTTTTTCAGATGATCCACTTCGCCGCAATGTTGGTCACCGCAAACCGTGTATATAAAAAAATTATTTCATTGACGGCCATTTGCCACTAAACAATGTAATATTTTTCAATAAAAAAATTACTGAAAGTTCTTCAAGATGTGTTCTTTAAGATGGTATATTGATCGATTAAAAAAGTTTTGTAGTTTTCTTTAAAAAAATTCATGAAAAAGGCCTTTTTTTGCGCTACAAGTGGGGGTAACGCGTTAACTATGAGCATATGTTAGCCGCTACCAACAATCTTTCAAGCATACGTTGATTGCCAATGCTATATAATATAGTAGGTTTTCATAAAACGGATGATTCCTTACACTACCAAAAAATAGTGGGGTTTACCATGTTGAATGGTATGTCAGCTAAATATATATGATATTTCATAAGTTCAGAAATTCAAACATTTTCAATTTAGCGTACTACCTGTATGATTGTTTATCATGATTTGTTATTCGCTGACCTCCTGAAATGATTCCTATGGAACTGCCTCTACTTTATTAACAAATGATTTACGTCTTCACTATAAGATTACCATAATGTTGTTCGTATAGTCACTTTTCGTAAGATCTTGTAACAGTTTATACTCAACAAGTATTAATGTCAACCAGATAAATAGTACAAACTTGTACTGAGAAAAATGTTCATAGTATTTATAATATAAAGAAAGGCCCATGGTAAAAGCGGGCATAGTAAAATTCATATAGCTTATTCATACCGCAATCATAATATGGTTAACACAACTATAAGCGTCTGTCTAATCATGCCGTTTTGGTAGTGTGTTTCTTTTTATCTAGTATCCCTGAAATAACTATTAACTACTGTGAAAGACTTTACAATATCGATATATAGTTAATTCAGTTAATATTTTTACATAGTTAGTAGTTTTTTCCGAGATAATAGATAGTCGAACACGCCACCAAAGTTGCATGTTTAGATATATTTTTCGCTTATAGTTGTGTTAACCATATTACGATCGCGTTGACAATAGGCTATAGGGAATTCAACTATACTCTCTTTTACCATGCGCGTTTTTTGTAAATACTATGCACTTTTCTCTCGGTGTAATCCCCACGTCTTTCGGAATGTGTCGTCATGATGTGTCGGTAAGGTAAACGGCCCAGTTAATGACACTTCAAGGCCTTAGGTCACCCTAGAGGCAAAAAAGTGCCCTTTTTCGGAATTTTTTTTCAGAAAAACTACAAAATAAATCGAGATTACAAAAACGGGTGCTTATCATACATATCAGTGACTGTATACAATAATTTTTTTGAAGCGATTAATTTCAAAATGGCGGCTGTGCAGCGTTTTTGCGATGACGTCTCCGTTTGTCGCTGACCGGAAACATAACTCAGATAATTTTCAGCCGAATCACTTGAAATGTTGAATATATCTTGAAAAATACATTGTCTATGGAAGTACGTAGGATTTTTTTTATATTGCATAGTTAGGCGGCGTTAGATTTCCGCTATTTATTCGGTCGTGATATAGCCAAATGGAAAACTAAAAGTTTCAACACGTGCATTAAAGGCCTCAGAACGAGATTCACCTATTGTAAAAGTGAAACGATTAAGATTAATTAATAAAATCATTGTTTTAATAGCGCTGCTCTGTTGCCGGGGTTTCTGACACTGGAGAATCATCCATGTCGTAATTCGTGACCCCTGCGCTGGACCACTTTCTAACGCTCTCGAACATCCCCATTCAAACGGGTTAAATTGCAATAAGTATATGGAATATCACGGACACACGTTAGGTAAAAACCGCGAACTATATTTAATTAGTGCACGACTA
This sequence comes from Ophion costatus, assembly GCA_951751655.1. Classification (NCBI taxonomy): domain Eukaryota; kingdom Metazoa; phylum Arthropoda; class Insecta; order Hymenoptera; family Ichneumonidae; genus Ophion; species Ophion costatus. Next base: position 5,813,741 of record OX632365.1, on the reverse strand, counting down.
TTTTATTTGCCTTACATAAGAATATGAAAGGTATAGAAAATAACAAACAAAAAATAGTTATCAAAGATTATTTTGTTTCTTCTGTCGCTTTCTTCTTCGCTCACTTTCCGAGTGCCCTAAATCTTCTTGCTTATTTTCTTCGCGACTTTTTCTTGTTCACGCTGAATTGTCTTCGCAGCTCATGCAATTTTCTCTGCCGTCACAAAGGTTGCTGTCTCCACAGGTTTCTTTACCTCTTCGACACAGGCTTTCAGGATAGAATTTTCCTTCTTCCATCAATATTCACAATGTATTGTTAAAATATGTACTATAAACATTAAACAATAAAAAAAACATCACCAGCGTTAAGTTAGAAAATAGTTTACATATTAGAATTCCACAGATGTTAATCGTTTAGATGTTGTACATTTTTTTCTGTTTTTTCCGTTCATAAAAACCAATATCTTTTCCTTCAATTTATTATTTCACTGCGAATTAGAATAACTAAGCAACGCGAATCGTTCGACGCAACAGGTGATAAATCGAGGCTCAACAACAGCGGCATAACCTCAATTATGTGACGCACTTATCGACATCGTAAATTTAAATAAATACCTAACCAAAAGTTAAATTATTTCTTATCTCGTCAATAGACTAGTTCCTGCTGAAAGTGTTGACCTCATTATGATGTGTTTTTATATGTCGCTTGTCATGCCTAGTGGGTATCGTCTAGCTCTGCCACTGTGGAGCCCTTGAGATGCGTGTCGGACTGTTCTCTAGTCAGTTTCTATTCTAAGAATTTCATGTAAAAAAGTGTATTTCTCTAATAATTAAAAGTGAAAAACTATCTTTAATTAGTCGGTAATTGGAATATTTATTCGACAAAAATTGTATTTGTGGCAGTCAAAATTATAGCGTCGGTGTCACAATCTGGGACAGAGTCAGTAACTGGGCCGTTTACCTTACGTTTCGCGGACTCTGTTGTCTCCGCTCTCGGAATACATATGGCTTGCGGGAGAAGCCTCGGGCCATACGCCACACGGCGGCCACGAAGCGTACTACTACGTCTATGCTTCGGCTAGGTCATTCGAATACAAAAATCTCGATAGACCCATTTAGTCTATACGAATAAATATTTTGTTGAGCAAATAATACCCAACAACATAATTATTGGAAGCATTTACATTTTTTATTACTCGACGGTGTTGAATAGATCTTGTTATCAATCAATAATTATATTTGAAATAAATATCTGGAACAGTGCAATGAAATAAAAAAGGTCTAACTAAACGGATTTAGATTATTTCAATTGAAGCGTTAGGCTACTGTGAAAGTTTCAAAATTCTTGTCCGTCGCTTGAGGCAACTCAAATTGAAGAGGGAGATCCAACATAGGATGCAGGCGTCGCAGATTGAAGGTAAACTTATTATTACAACGATAGAACTGCTTGTAAAACTTTGACCGCGTTTTTCTCTCAACTGTTTTTCAAAACGGTGTACACGATATCTCGACTTCTAATGATCGGTTTGACTTGAAATTTGGTACACTTATTCAATGTAATAGTAGTTTAGGTTTGGACGACGTTTTTTTAAACGCGATAACACAAAGCTCAGTCATGTCTAGCCAATATTATCTATTTTAAGAAAAAAACTCGTTTTTTTTCCGATCGACCAAAATCACCTACACCGTTGAGCGTCTCGCGTTCAAAGGTCCTTCACGAGGTTGTTTATAACTTCTTTAATTCTTAAACTCTTTTAATGAAATTTGGTACAAAGCGTTGTTAACGTACATAGAAAAAAAATGTCCAAATGATTTTGCAATCGTCTCACTTATTCCTTCAAATGTTTTTTTTCAATAACCCTGATTTTCCGGTCATCACAGTAGCCTGACCCAATCAATCTTTCTTGTCAGTGTAATATGTGTATGAAACAACAACGGAATGCAATCCCTTGAGAAGAATTTCTACCAACCCAAAGGCAATTTTAAGAACATTTTTCACGTTTGTTCATTTTCTAAAAAAAAAACGAGAATCTTAGTATTTGCGGATGATTTAAAGTTTGCAGTAGAATGTTCCGTACCCACTACAGCTATCTATTATAGGTAACGGTAGCAGTTCTACAACCACGACGCGGTTCCTCTCTTATATTCCGCGGAACATAAAATTACCTATCCGACTGACTTCCCAACTGACTTCGCCGAGGAATCGGGGAGAATTTGAAAATTCCTCGTCGATCGATCGTACTCTTTTTGCATATCTTCGCGCGCCAGAAAGAGAGAGGGAGAGAGAGGAAGAGAGCAAGGCGTTCCTAGCAGAAATTACTCACGGCCTGCTGCGATCGAAATTCTGCGCTGTATCATTGACAACAGGTGGTAGTTTATTAGACACTCCCGTCAGGGGGCGCTGGGTGGCGTGACGAGAAACGTTCGAGCGAAATGTCAAGGTATTATTACTACAGACCGCGGTGCGAACTTAGATCGGCCAGTAAATTGTTGCCCCTTGGTTTTTAAGGCCAGCTTTGTACTCGCGAGCATGCTCGGTACAGTAATCATGATTTCTTCGATCTGCGTAGGAAAATTACGACTTCAGAGAAAACTGACGTGCACAATTCATTCAACGAAAATTTCGATCGTATCGATTGAAATGTTTGGCAGCAGAAGCCCCGAGGGTTTTAACCTAAAAATGTTGGGAATCTTTTTCCTGCGGCCAAATCTGCACCGCTTAGGAAGCATGGCATGGATTTGTGTAGCTATGAAAAAATTTCACCTCGGACGAAAAAGACAAAGTAAAACAGCGATCCAGTTCAGCAATGTTTGCATACACAACGAGGATAGTATCAGAGAGATGACGAATGAACAGAATTTTGCATCTTTGGTGAGACGTTCGGCCACGGTGTCCAAGGCTCCAAGCTACGAGAGGATCGAGATGGGAGAGAAGGATCAGAGTGAAAAATGCAAAAAAACCAACCGCGGCACCTTTCTCCGCGCTCGGCAGAAGTGGCGGTTGCAGTATCCGCGCCCATGTACAATTCTTTGGGAACACGATCGTTCGGGAAAATTCTTTCGCTATACTATATCGTCGTGTTGTCCGCTCTGGCCATGATGCACAATGGAGCAGAGCGAGATAACGGTTCCACTGATGATAGTTTGGTTTGTGGCAAAATCGCGTGCTTTTTTTCGCGTGTAAAGAGCGGAGAGCGAGGGAGGGACAAATAGAAGAGGGCCTGAGAGAGGAGGAAAGAGAGCAAGAAATGATGAAACCGAGATAAAGACGCGGGAAAACAAAGCGCAGTCCCAATCTAATTTTGAGGTTAGAGTCTGTAGTGGGATCGCGATAGGACACGGGCAGATGGCGCTCAAGTGGACCAGCCTAGTTTTAAATCGAAGAAGATGGCTTGCTTTCAATGGTGCGTAACAAAGACTGCGAATATATAAGTAAGTGTATAACGTTTTTTTCTTCTTACGGGTGATTGTTACAAGTTTATAAAATAAGACGACTTGGCCGGATTCATACCCAGGTCAATAATGTCGGCGCGTTAACGTAATGAGGCAAACCATGTCAAATCCGATTTCACAGCGATATCTCGAGAATCGCTGAAGGTATCAACTTGAAATTTATCCAGTGGTCGTAAAAGAAGGAGTACCTGACGTGGGATTGAAAAAAAAATGTTTTGCCCATTTTATAATAACGAAAGATGTTTACAATTTTTTATAGTTTACATGGTGATTTTTTTATTAATCTTTAAAAATAGTGGCATTTTTAAAGATGAATGAAAAACGAAATACCATGTAACAGGCAAGAGTCGTAATAAAACATACGCTGAGTCTCAAAAATATTGAAGGAATATATCCTTTGAAAAAAATCATGACAATCAGTAATTTTTGCCTTGCCTAAAGGCATCTCCGCGCAGTTCTGGATTTGCCGATAGGCCGTAGGGGGAGCTGTCTAGGGGCGGCAAACTTTAGGGGGCGGATTTTAGAGGCACCTAAAAAGGCCTAGGTACCGGTGATTAAGATAGGAGGAACGGCAAAAAGTCAAGTGGCCTATACTTAAGAAAACTATAAATCCGGCACTGTCTCCCCCTTAACCGCGTTTTCCTTGAATCTATGTTTCTCAAAACCGTGTACAGAATTTCTCGACATCGAACGAACGGTTTGACTTGAAATTAGGCACTCTTCTTCAGTGCAATAGTAGTTTATTCTTGACCCACGTTTTTCTTCTTAACATTTTATTCACTACTAATGACCAAAGTAGACTAGAAAGATGACTAAACTAATTTATTATTCATTAGTTATTAAAAATAATGATGGCACTCTGCCTGGAAAATGAAAAAAAAACTCCAATTTTTTTTTAACAATTGAAACACGATAACAAAAAAAGTTCAGTCAAGACTTCGCCAATATTATCTTTTTTGAAAAAAAAACTCGGTCGTTTGTTTCAGATCAACCGGGAGGCCAAAATCAAGTACACCTTTGAGCCCCTCACGTTCGAAAAGGTCCTTCACGAGATTGTTTATAACTTCTTTAATTATTAATATTTTTAATGAAATTCAGTACATAACTTTGGTAATGTACATAGAAATAAATTTTCAAACGATTTTTCAATAATCTAATTTATTGCTTCGAATTTTCTTTTTGATAAGCCTCTCTTTCGGGTCCTAACAGTAGCCTAACCCCTTAAATATTTCTATTGCAGAGTACGCAATTCCGAGACTCTTGTTGTAAGAAGACGAAAGTATGTACAATGACACGGAAGATAAGTTTTACGATTGCAGAAGACATAGAACGAGGCGATCGCGATGCTCTGGTCGTAATATGTATTTGCTTCCTGTATACAAGTGTCTCTCCACCGGTCAATAAATCTCTCTGTAATTTGACACTCGTTTTCTTCCATTTCTTTCTAGTTCGTAACACTATTCTCAGGTGTGCACAAAAAAAACGCAATATTCCCCTTCACATTTTACGCATCGTGTTTCCGGTGTCATTTTTTCGTAGCCTCCGCCCCTCCCACGACCCATTATGGCTCCAATGTCTCAAAATGTTTGTCAACTCAACATATGATATAATCTCTATAGAGGTAATCGAACGTTTTTCCTATAGCTTTATGCGAGTTTAACCTCCATGCTTTTCAACGTCGATCTGTCAAAACGTTCGTCAAAACTGTCAATTGGTCGGGCCACGACTGATAAAAAAGCGTGGAAAATTTGTGTCGGCGAAATATGTCGGTTACAAATGAAATATGTGTGGAAATTCGAATGAGTGAGATGGGGTTACGACTACAGTCAGCTGTTGCCTTGCTGTCACGTCCATTTATCGTAGCAAGTGGTAATAAATCCAATACCGGAAGTTCAAATTAAACTTGATTTTACACGAAAATTAGGTCAATAAGCGTATTTTTTTCTGAGAGCATTGGATTACTACACTGTAAGAATTTTCTGTATAAAAATGTATACATAAGTGTAGGAAGTTTTTATGCGGATACCGCTTATGAAATTTCAGATACGACTTTGAAAATCCAAAACAGGTTATTTGAAAAATGAAAATGTAGCTCCGTAATATTAATATACTTGTGCGTTTGAAAAATAATTCACGTGTAAAGAAATAATCACATCCAAGTATATTGAAATCAAGAACCATATGCTGATATCAATATACGAGTGTATATTAAATTCAAGAACCGTTTGCTAATATCAGCATACCGGTGTGTATTAATTTCACAGAACCAAAGTATTACCTTTAATGTACACTGTAAAAAGCTTCTGTATAAAAATTAATACACAAGTGTATGATGTTATTATGCGGACGCCGTTTATGAAATTTCAGATAATATTTTGAAAATCCAAAGCAGGTTATTTTAAAAATAAAAGTGTAGCCCCGTAATATTAATATACTAGTGCATTTGAAAAATAATGCACGTGTAAAAAAATGTTCACATCCGTGTATATTAAATTCAAGAACCATTTGCTAATATCAACATACGGGTGTGTATTAAAATTACTGATCCTAAGTATTAAGTTTATTTCAGAAATTGATAATTAAGCCCACTGAAAATGTGACTCGTATTTATCCTCCTCGACGGGAGCTAGAGATAAAAAAGGTGGTTTTTGTGAAATTTCTTCCTTCAATACCTGGCGGCGTAAAAAGGGAAAAATAATTTCCTTCCCGATAGGCGAGTTCAAGAACTGCGACTCTGGCGTGGATATGGAGAGGTAACGAATTTGTGACACTCTCCGACACGTGCACGAGTTGCAAACGCGTCTGTTTTTCCCAGGACGATCGTAGCCGGTGGTCGGGTTATATGCCCGACCGAAGCTGCGAGTGGCTATGGGAAAGTGCGGTACAAGGCGCCGTCCCTCGGGCGCTACGCGAACTACGCGCGACCATCGGTCGTCGCGAGCGGCCGAGGTGGGTTGAGCGCGTTTTGTATTTGCAATTCTCTGTTTTTTATATTTGAATTAATATACAACTGTTGTAATCTTTAATTTAAGGCACGGGTTGAGGCAATACATTTTCCATAAATTTGCAAACTTTTCTTGGAAATTCCATGTTGCATCTATTAAATTCTATATCCACGTTAGAATTTCATGTTCCTGTTTTAAATTTACGGTACAAGTGTCTTAAATTCAATTTCATTTACTGAGTTCGTAAAATTCAATTCTTTTGTCCCTTGAATGTAGAGTAAATTTAATATAATTTTCACGTTGCTTCATGTGATTTTCATCAGCGTTTATCAATTCTTTTTTCAATTCCAGTTTCGCACTTTTAAATAAATCTGTTGTGATCATGCATTGTACGTATCGTAAAATTCAGTTTCACATATATTATATTTTTCAGGCAGCTGTAAATAAATTTCAAACTTGTTTTGTATTTTCAATGCTCTGTTTTTTATAGTTGATTTATCATACATCTGTGGTAATTTTCAATTGAAGGCACGGGTTAATCCAATACATTTTCCACAAATTTACAAACTTGTCTTTGAAATTCCATGTTCCATCTATTAAATTCTATATCCACGTTAGAATATCATGTTCCTGTTTTAAATTTACGATACAAGTGTTTCAAATTTAATTTCATCTATTGAGTTTGTAAAATTCAATTCTTTTGTATCTTCAACGTATTCTAAATTTCATATCTTTTTTTACAGTGCACAAGTGTTAAGTATGTAAATCTGATTATTTTTAAGAATCTGACGGATTTTCACTATTGTATACACTTTTGGAGCGACCGGAAATTGGGTTTTTGTATGTCGTCTCGGGATTCCTTAACAAAAGTGCGCAATTTTTACATTTTTTTTCTCTGTAATAAGGTCGATAACCGACCCAGACATTTTACAAGGACGATTATTAATATATTTAGTAACGCTCAAAAAAAAATTATGAAAATCCTATGAATTAAAGCCTGTCGATAGGACTACCTTAAGTGTTCGCCTTCGATTTTGTTGAAACTCATATATGTGATAAAGCATTGAAAACTACTAGGAGCATTTTTCTTTAATCTGTGGAAAAACGTCAACCCTTAATTGTACTTTTTTTTCAATTTTCCTATAGTGCATTTTTCATCGCTTTACATTAGAAGAATTTTGGGTTTCATTTAATTCAGGTCGGTGGACTGCTTGTAGGTGAAACTGCAAAACCACCCCTCGACACGCCTTTCGTTGAGGGGTGTTTTTCCCCCTTAACACCGTTTTTCCGCAGGTAAAAAATATACGTGTCTAATAGTTCTCACTTGTTTATCACATATGTGAGTTTCAACAAAATCGACGGTGGACACTTAAGGGGTCTTCTCACTCTAGACGCTAAAAAAGGCTATTTTCATGATTTTTTATCGGTTTATATTATAGATATTGATCCAAAAGTGGTTACACTTAATAAATACACTCGAAGTAGATTTAAAACAATTTTTTAATTTTATTTAAGTAACTATTCATAGACGAAACTGGTAGTTAAAAAAGTGTCCGAAAAAAATTATCGTTCTGTTGATGAAATCTCGGAGATGGATCATACGAAACGAAAAAATCAAACGGTTTTAGATTCAGTATGTTATTGGCTATAGCGCATATTATACGATTTTTGATATATTCGAAAATAACAAAATGGCGGACATTTTTCAAAAAAACAAAAAAAAACATTTTTTCATTGTTTCTTTGCAAAAAAAATGTAAATATCAAAATTAAAAAAAATCCTTGATATGCGCTATAGCTATCGTTTTAAAGAAAAAGTAGTTAAAATTTCATACGGATCGGTTTAGTAGTTTCGAAGATTTTATCAACAAGGCGTCGAAAAACGTTGTTTCGAGGAAAACGCGTTTAAAGTTTGTTTAGGTTACATAAACACATAATTTTTTTCAAATTTATTTCGACAGGCTATTCATTGAGTGTGACAACTTTTATATCAATATCTACAATATAAACCTATTTTTAAAAAATGATGAAAATAGCCTCGTTTAGCGTCTAAAGTGAGAAGAACCCCTATAAGTGACGGTCCTTGTTAGTCGCACCAAGGCAGCGGCGAAAAATAAGTGGATATCGAGAAATTGTGAAATTCGTAGGCAGAGAAAATAACGTCAATTTGAAGACGAGGAGCGTCACTCTTCGCAAAGGAAACATTAAACGATTGAACAATGAGAGGCGAGACTTTGCTCACAAACGTCTTCAAAGAGATCAGCTATTTGGCCAATTGATGTCGAAAGGGCAATGGGAACTGAGAGTCCTTCTTCGCAAAGGGAACGCCAAACGATTGAACATTGAAGAAAGTGTTCAGTAACCAGATTCCGTTTCAAGACTTTGGCGCAAGAAGGAAAATTCCGCATTCCTTTATGATACGAAAGTAAATTAACGTCACGACGCGTTACGCGTGAGCTCAGCAAGGCATCTCCACCTGCTCGGTCGTGGGGGAAGAACATTGTGTACAAGGAGGCTCTTGGATAAGACGACGAAAACCGGATTTGCATCCGAGGGGAGCCGGGTACAACAGCTAGTATTCAATATAATAGTATAGTTAAATCGATACTCATAGTGAATAGTTAAATTGATGAATTCAATAAATGAATAGTGAAATTGATAGTATCGTGAATAGTTAAACTGATGAATTGAAGAAATTAATGGGTAGTTGATGTTATATTTCTTAAATTAAGAATGACGCATTCAAATTTAAATGAATATTTGGTTTTCGATTTTTCATCCACTAATTTGAATTTGGGGAATATATCAATCAAAAATACGAGAAAGACCTCCTTTTTTTCTTTCAAATGTTCAATACCTGAAATTTGTCACGTCGAACCGTGTTAATTATCTGTCGGCGTGCCCTGATAACACCCAACTAGGTCTTTAATTGATCCCCTCACTGCAGCGTTTCTGAATTCGCGATTTTCACGCCCAAGAGGTGGCGCAGCGATATTTCAATATGGCCGTTCAAAGTATAGCCCATAGCATCAAGCGTAAACGATTACTTCGTGATTTCCTGCGAGTTGGTTATTGGATTTACCTCCGTGGTAGATCGTAAAGATACTACTGCAGTGAATAATTTCTTTTCTGCTCTTCTTTTAGCTCTGTCAGTCCTGGATGACGATTTTTTAAGGTTATGAGAGTCACTCTCAGGTTTCGAGAAGGAGTGATCCTATTTTTCAGACCATACGTTTTTACAAGCGACATATGTAATTATATTTATACATTGTATATGACAGAAATAGCTTCTAATATTGCTCGATTTATTATTTATAAAGATATAAAGTTGGGGAGAAAAAAATCTTGTGGAGTGACTAGAAACTCGCCTTGATGGCCTAGAGAGAGTCTTTTTAAGAGCCCACAATCACTATTTTTAAAAGACTTAATCTGTAGGTGGCTTTTGGAACGACAATTCACTTTTATTATCCCTCTTGCACCCTGGAACACATAAAAATCACGGGTAATTTTTCGTTTGTTAAATTTTGTCCATTGTTGTCGATGTATTTTGACAAAGTTTACTATACTAGTAGAGCTTCTGCTTTAGGCCGCGGGAGGCGCCAAAACTTCTGGGGATCGCAAATTCCGCCACGCTAGCGCGATATCACCCTATGAAGGTCTAGTCTGGCTGTTTTGTGCCCATAGCCAACTAAACCACGTTCGGGTATGATGCGCACGAAAAAAGCTTCAATTGGAAACGGCGAGTACTGAAAGAGCGCCCGAGCGTCCGAGGCCTCGATTAATATTCCGTTTCTAATCCGGAGTCCCGGTAGACGCGCAATTACACACATATATGTCTATAAACGAAGAGGAGTCAGGTAAGATAGGAAAAGATCCGGGACGATAATTCCCTCCGAGTGGGTTCCCTTCCGCACGTGCGGGCAGTGGCGTAGAAAGGGCTTTTGGGACCTAAGGCGGACCGTAAAATTGGTGCCCCAATCTTTACCGTGCTGTAAAAAATGTCAATACAGGAACTGGCATGAAAACTTTTTATCAATATAAATCTGCATTTTGACACAGGCTATGCTAGAAGGATGAAGTTAAAAATGTTTACAAAACTATTTTACGTGCTTTCTGACGAGCAAAGTCGTTGATCACACTCTCAAAATCGATTGAATCAGTAAGATCTCGTTCAATGGACAAAATCGCCAAATTGTTCAATATAGAATCACCCATTGTTAACCGTAGATAATTCTTTATGAGTTTTGACTACGATTTGTGGGCAAAAATGTTTACATCACCAAAATATGCAATGATACTGTCACATCTTTCAAAAATTTTGGTGCCCCCTTATTTTGGCGCCCCCTTATTTCGGTGCCCCAGGTGGCCCGCTCCAACCTCCACACCCTTGCTACACCGCTGCCTGCGGGGCCATCGATGCTATCCGCTCGACAAAACATACACATTGAGCGTATTGTTCCACACTGTCTGCTGAGGATGGAAGTTTACCGGAGCAGGTGAATCGCCTTGGCCTATCTCTCGTCTCAACGGTTCGCATTTTCCACGAAATGAAATACCGCTCTTCTCGCGTTGGTACACGTTCTCTCTATACAGTATTGCACGCTACGATAAATTCTCCTAACAACGGTTATGTCGTTCTATGGGTTAGAGGTGTACTCTTCACGTTTGGTGTGCACTGCTACGGTGAGCAGATCGCGACGTACTGTCCCATTTTGATTTTACACCTGATTTATCTCGAAAAATACCGCTCCGATCAAGTATCGAGTACAAAAACACTTTTAGGAATCACAAGGGGACGTTAAAAAAACGTTTTCCGTCCAAAATTCAAAATGGCGGCGTTAAGATGGTCGACTTAAAAAAAGATAGAAACATGAACGTTTTTCACCAAAACATTTGTCAGGCCAAAACTAGCACGTTTGTAGGAACAGTTTTTTCGATAACTTTCATAATTTTGAGGTTAGGATATTATGTTTTTACTATTTTCGCGCTATCCAGAGTGTACCACAAGGAGGTTAGGTCTGCAACGTCCCTAGTGTTAGTGTGCGTGTGTATGTGGGTGAGAGTTTGTTTGCCTTCGTTTGGGATTTTTCGGTAACCCAACGAAACACAAACAAGTATTCGGTCTCTACCAAATCCACACGCACACTTACACTTAGTTTTGTATTGTATTGTATTGTATACACATATATTAGGGTGATGAGGAAGACTTGCAACACAAAAGTGCTCAGTTGCATGTTGTCCCTAGCAAAGCAGTTCGAGAACATTCGAGAGTAGAAACAGTTCGAATATACTAGGAACTACGATGTCAAAGTGTATAATAAGGCGCTCGTTCCTTGCGATCGAACAGTTTTAGTAAATATGGATCCAAGCACACTTCGAGTGGTCGCATACTACAAATTTCTTCAAGGACCTTCTGCAAGATCTGCTGCTACTAATATGTGCATTGTGTTAAACAGTGACGTAGTTCATCATTCAATCAACTTCCAACTAACTTCAAACCAACTCTCATTGGTTTGAAGGTTTCCGTTCTAGCGATATATCCTTCAAAGACGAACCTAGGTCCGGCAGGAAAACTGTTGTTGCCGACAGAGCATTGCCAGATCTTCTAAGAATGAAACCTAATGCACCGTCACGAGAGTTTGCAAACGAACTCGACTATAGTCACCCCACGATCCTGTACCGGTATATCAACGGCCCCGTATTCTTTTGATTCTCTCGTGCTCAATTTTTAACTCAAGTATCTACAGCCAAGGAATCAGAAGCACTGGCCTTCCGATCACTGGTTGATGCGCCGCCCGGTGCATGGCTAAGCGGTCACTGCTCCAAGTATCGGCCATGCACAACGCTTCTTAACTCGAAGTAACGCCGAAGCCGAATCTCGACCACCGATCCACCAGTGTCGGTTATATTCTTACCAGTATTATGTTATAGTAGTTATCAGTATTATCATTGTTTCTATCGTTAGTATCGATAATACTTTATAATTTATTTAGTACACTTGATTACACTTGGCTTACTCTGTGATTAACATTGGTATGGTTAATATTACTATACAGTTATGTGGTATAATTGGTTGTGGTAAGGTTGCATTGCTATTATACGTTTGCTTAACAATCTGGTGCTTTTGTACTTTGTATTATGATGTGCACGGTATTCTTAGGAGGCAGATGCTCTAGAGTACGAAATAAATAACATTCTCTCTCTCTCACTTTAAATATACCAGGTGTAGAAGCATGAAACAGGAATTTTTTTGTAAAAATGACACGTCTGTTTGAAAATGGTATAAAAAAACGAACGGAGACGGCTTACTGCGTCACATTCAATTGATCCGCGAATTCTTGTTGACTTTGATTTTCTTCATCCAATAAGGCTTGCAATTCGTTGTCTGCGAACTTTTTCGGTGGTTTCCCACGCTCTTCGTTTCTCACGTCAAAATCACGACTTTTGAATTTTTTGAACCACTCGAAACACTGTGTTTTACCAAGAGCATGTTCACCGTGAGCTTCGACAAGCATTCGATGCGATTCGGCAGCTGTTTTCTTCAAATGATAACAGGAAACCAATGCTGTCCGCAAATAGTAGTTCGTAGGCACAAAACTCGACATGTTTAAGGTTATAGAAAAATATACCGGGGTAGGGAACTTGGGTTGTTGTGTGTTGAAAATCTTCGTCAGCTGTTAGAGGGAGATGATGGCGCTGCAGAAGCGATCGTACGGTCCCTAGAGTGATGACTAGCACCATCTATAGGAGAATTCCGGTTTCATACTTCTACAACTGGTATAGGTGCATGCAAACCACACGACTCCAAAGTCGCCTTCAGATAAATTTATTGTAAGTATAAATTTATATAAAAGTCACCTCACAAAGCACATATTTGTAGTGAATTTTCTCAATTTCTATGCGTTACTCGATCCTGTGATTCTCCATAACTAAACCTCAATACTTTCTAATGCCAGTTGTCAAAGATTAGTACCTACAGTTCACCACAAAAAAAAATGGCGCGCAATTTAAAATGTCAGGTCATTTTGAGACACCCTTTAGCTATGCTATCTTTTGTTCTCTACCCTTCACTTACCGCTTTGTCTCTCTGTGTCTTTCTCTGGGTACCCTTCTATCACTTACTTATTTGTTTTTTGCTGGACTCCCCTGTCCTTTCCTCATATTGCTCTCCCTCGACTCTCTCCTTTTTCTTCCCGATTTCTTCTCGTGTACCCCCCCCCCCCTCCGCGCGGGGCCCTCTCGCTCTGCTTCTTTCGTGAATCATCAAATTCACATTCTATATATTCTCTCAGCTTCGAGACCACGAACATCGTACAACAAACCCCATACCCATATTCCCAGCCTTCTTAATGAAAGCAATCTTTCCGACTCATTTATTTTTCGCTGCAAACATAGATCGACCGCGTAAAGTCTACTATTATATTAATACGTCTGTGCTGTACTGTTGCGGTGTACTTGTTTTCTCGATAGATAATTAATTTCCAGGATTTGCCCGCGTGAAGAAATATTGCCGTTTTTTTCTTCTTTCTCATTCGTTCGTTTCCCCGACAAATACTGTTATTTTCACTAATTTCATGCACTTATCTGAATTGCGTTTTTCTTTTTATTCAAATTAACATTGATTTTTGCACAACGTGTAAAGAGGAATCGGCAACAACGACTCATTTCACCTGCACGACTGGTCTTGAAATTGTAATTATATTTATCGAGAAAGAAATAATTCGTAATCAGGAGCGAGCATTTTCTTTCTTCATTTTCTTTGAATAAGTAGAAAGAATAATTTACATAACATGATAAATAAAGATTTGTGCAAAATGTTGATCAAAGTGTTTACGCGTGTGATATTGACGTAGCCAAGAGGAGGCACGGGTGGGCACCCCCCCCCCCCCATCTCGGTGCCGCCAGAAAAAAAACGATAAACAATAATAAAATTCAAATAGGCAATTACTTCTTTTCCACCCTAGCAAGCACAAATAAATAATTCAATAACACTTGAAGTATTTTTTTCGCTGTACTTTCGTAACTTGCATAAATAGTAACTATTTGACTACGTAAATAAAATAGTTGGTCAAATATCACAATTAAGTCACAATTCACAATTAAATACTGGGAGATCACCATTTACTACTAAGTAATAGATAATATAATCGTAAATCTAAAACGCCGATTCAAAAATCTACCGTTAGCACATGCAGTTGACGCATTTTTTAAATTGATTATGAAGACAAGTATTGAAGTTTGCATCGTTGGAATGCAACGAGGTTATGATCTTTTTTTCTTTATGTCGTCTGATTTTTCTTGGCACATTGAGGCTACAATTATCACCGAAATATTTCGAAAGATCCTTATTGGAGATCCACAAACTAAACCTGCAAAAAAAGTGTTTAAAAGTTAATAAAAATACAAAAAATAAAAAAATTGAGAAGGAATTTCGTTCCATTCCAACGATGCAAACTTCAGCACCACGGAACGAAGAAGATTTAGGGATAATTCTTTTTAAATCTTCATAATTGGTATGTCAGCCTTAGAAGCTGAAGCAATGGTCATGAAAACGTACTTTCATTTAAAAATGATGAAATAAATACTGGTAATTAGAAAAAGGATATTAAAAAGGTCTCCTGTCCTAACTTTTATACACTTTTCCAAGCACTACTCTCGTTCTGCCATGAGGCCGATAAAAACGTGGCTTAGAAGTACAATGCTTCAGGAACGATTCTCTCATGTGTCACTGCTAAACGTCGTTAATGACTTTGTAATTCACGAAAACAAACAAAAAATCCGACCAAAAAAGCATTCGGCCGATATGCAGAAATTTTTTTAAAAAACTAAGACTTATTTTTGCGTACCTACTGAAAGTGAAGTTTAAGGCCTTAGGGCACAGTAACGGGTATAAAATCGTGTGCGAATTTAACAATTTTTTCCGCATGAAAAAGTGATTCACTCATAAAATTAATTATACATCTATTTAGTATGAATATCAAGCTATTAGAAAATTTCTTTTTTTCGATGTACAAAATGTGCTGTTAGAAATATTTCTTTTTTTCGATGTATAAAATGACCGACTACTCAAAACTTCTCGAAACAGCTTTTTGCCAATTCTATTGACAAATAACTTCAACAATTTTCACTCGGTGCGCTTCAAATTTAAAAGTTATGTTCCTAATTGCATTTCGCAAAGAAGTACGTACGGAATTTCTGATTAATCGAAAACTTTTCATTTTATGAGCAGCTATAACGAAATTTTTCACTGAAAATTCATTTCTTAAGTTCAAATACCTACATCTTTTGAATAAAAGAATATTTTTTAAATTCCGTACATACTAGGTATTCTAATGTAGATTGACGAGAATTTTTGTTTTTTTTCTAGGTAAAAAATTGTGGATGTTAAAGGTCACGCCGCGGAGCGCCTAAAAAAAGGTTTAATATTAACGTTGAAATGACCGTGTGATTAAAGCTTCATATTTTATGTGGGTAGCGTGATTATCTACTATTGTGTGAATTTTATTGAAAAAAAGATGATTGTGAACGAAACCACTTTTTTCAGCCCCCCCCCCCCCCCCCCCCCCCAAGAAAAATGCTGGCTACGCCAATGGTATATATATATATACAAACCGCAAGTGAAGAGCTTTGTTCAATAGTTCGAAGATTCGAGTGTCACTTTAACTAATTGTCTCGGGTGTTGTGTGCCAGCGCTATGGATAATCACTCGACGTGTGTGCACAAGTATTAGAAATACTCAAAGCCACACGTGTCCAGTAATACACCCGTTCTAAAGTACACGATAATCTCGGGAGAATAATTCATGCACGCGCGTGTTTCGCTGAGGCGCGTTTCGTCACGTGCTCTTGCCAGAGAAGACATTCTGAACGGGAATTTATTGTTAGTTTGGCTTGATCGCAGGTCTCGAGAACGGACTTGAATTTTTTCACCATGCCGATTTTCCGAGTAGTGGTGGATAATAGTGAACTATAGTTCCACCATTATCATGTAAATAAACGTAATGACGAAGTGTGGTTAAGGCAACGTAATGCACCCGCGGGAACGCGTCTGCAAAGAACAGGAAGATGGCAGCACTTTGGATGACGTGTGACCCTTATTCGTACATCCCCACTCAAAATTCAATTAATATCTTGAGCCGAGTGTTGAATTTGGGGACGATTTACCACATCCTTGCCTTTGCTTTCGAGCTACTTCCCAAAGGAAAGTTCCCCAATCAATCATCATTTAGTAAGCGCGTTAACCAGTAGCGGAACGTACGCGAGGTTTTAGCGGAAAAGATCGTTGAGCTCGTTCGCAATGTCCATGTTTTTGGGCAGTCAGAAATAGATGTAAAGATACACGGGGGCCCGCTTTCAAGGGATCTGCAGAAGCTCAACTTTACAAGCCACATAAAGAGTAATCTTGTTTGCATAGGGCAATGGTTTTTTTTAAACTTTCATTCGCATCGGTGAAAAAAGTTAATCAACTGAATACCCTTTTCTGAAACGCATTTCCAATCCACGATAGTCAAGGCTACATTTGTGTTCTGTTTTTATTTTCTTAGTTGGTTTATTTAGTTGCTGCGTTGCATTCATTATTAGTTGCTATTGTGAGTTTGCAACAATGAGATAGACAGCGAAATAGGAGAGGTAGACGCAACAGTTGGGTCCCTTACCACGAATGTGCTGTCAACAGCAACCGAGAGCACGCCAAGAGCACGAGGCTAGCAGGCGGAGCTAATCGATCTGACACATACGATCGCAGCGCCTCCTTATTTGCTGCGTTTTTGCGGCCGTTTCATAAGCACTGTGCGTCCGCTCCTTACCTCTAGTCACGGTCTTACATACAAGTCTTGAAACTCGCTCAAAATTTCAGAGGTGGGGGATGACCTCTTATTGAAGCACCGACTGTTTCAACTCGTGACCACGAGGATCGCTGCTATAGAGTGATGCAGGCTGTGTGAGAGAGACGGAAATATATTCCAAAAGTAAACAAAACCCAAACATAACCGCTGATTCACGCGACCACACGCGACGTGCTCTACTTGTAAACTTGTAAAAACGATCCCCTCGATCAACACGAGCTCACATTGACACCTACATAAAAAACATTCATATTCATTGTACCCACTTGGACTATAGTCTTTTCGTTTTTTTTCAGGTTTACAATAAAGTTAGTTTTAATCAGGGGGCTGACACTGGGATAAATTCTCTTAAGGTAACGTGTCCCTGTTATTGTCGCCACGTAAACTAACCCACCATGCGGCGCTGGTAGTCGCCCGCATGACCCCCACTCCGCAAAGCGCCTTTCCGTATTATTTCGTCATCTTTTTCGTCGCATGCACGAAGTGGATATTTTCCTTTCGTTTTCTCGATCTGTCGTTGTTCTCGAATAAAAAAATCGTAGTGTGGTGTTACAAAGTGATAAAATAATAAACAATTTAAGTGTAGCGATAAAATAAAAAACAATTTTTGTGGTTGTTGTGCTTATATTTAATAATGCCTGCGTGCGTGGTTCTTGGCTGCACGTCAGGTTATCAATCAAACGAGGAAAAATCGCATTTTTTCAATGTACCAAAAGATCCAGAAGCGGATGCAGCAATATTCTGCACGTCTCAACGCAGAACAAAGAAAAGCAATCTCGACAAGAAAAAAATTGCAAAACATTGTAAAACGTGACTAGTCCATTATTTAAAAAAAATAATGTTATCTGTTTATTTCGTTCAATAAATATTTTTATAATACATCATATTTCAACAAGTGTAAATATTGCATCCCTCCCCATATACACATATACTTTTAAATTCTAATATAAATAATGAATTATCCAAACGCGTCGAATGCAAATTATGCAGACGCTGCGCGACTGGAGTGGGGGTCATGTGGGCGAGTACTAGCGCCACATGATGGGTTAGTTTACGTGGCGACAATAACGGGGACACGGTAGACCCAGTAGTGCCAGGGGGCTGGTTTTAATTATATTTTGGTCCATCATGCATTTTTGACGTTGAGTATCATAATTTGCCTACGCCAGCCAATTGTACAGCTAGTTAGGTTCCTATGAGTAAACAACCGATTTCAATCTCTCTCGCACAGCCTGCATCATTCTATCGCAGCGACACTCGTGGTCACTAGGCGAAACGGCCGGTGCTTCAATCCGAGGACATACCCGACCACCAGAGTTTCAAGACCTGTATGTAGGACCCTGCCTCTAGTCTCCCTGACACAAACATTCATTGTTATATATATGACGATGATGATTATCCCGTATCAACCACACCTCGATTGAGGATACATACAAACCACACTAGTACGATTTGGGATCTTGCATTTTCAAAGTACTATTACCTTTGTGTGAATAATCCAAAAGTATTCGATAACCAGTGTTTCTTGAGGTAAACATTTCGAATGCAACTGCACTTGCATTCGAAACAGTTCGAATGCAAGAAATAATATTTATTTGGCGGAATTACGGCAGAATCGAAACAAAAATTTACAGAGAGCCACAAACGAGACATTTTAAATTATGCAAATTTGCACCTGTGTGGTAACTACGGGCTATAGGGAAAAAAACAATTCGCGAAGTTCATGCATTTTTCATGACTCCCGACGGTAACCTGTCCGTAAAAAAGGTAAACGCGACCAGACTGCCGTTCGACCGGACAAAAGTGAGTTGCGTTCGTCACCACGTGTTCCGTCCGCATACGCGTACAAAAAAGATTGGATCGAGCGAAAGATTCACCGGCTTGCGTGTGAGTTGTGGCCGTATTTTGGGCGAATGGTGAGCCGGCCTAGCGAGTTGGCACCAAGGCGAAGCGGGTACGCGATTCGCCACGTGTCTTCTCGGTGTTCGCCATGCGCAGCAGCTCTCGCCGCACGAATTCCGTCCGCCGATTATTGCCGAATTATTCGCGAATGTCACGTCAACGTCGGTGGTGAGGCTCGACGATACGGCTGTTTCCGATTTCGCCGTGAAGAGAAGCGTCGCGGCGGGTGATAGCCTCGCCGGAATCGTCGTTACCGACGAATCGTAATCCTGTTTCTCGAAGGCGAGACTAGATGGAGCGGTTGTCGGTTGCTGCGATAACAGCGAGTCTGCGATACTCACGCTCTCACGACGGCTTTCGAAAGCCCCGTCCGGCCGACCGTTTTGCTCTCCTGTCACCTCGTAAGCGCGAGGAGACTCGACGATCATCCTTGACACGAAATTGTCCGTCGTGATGGGTGCCGAGAGCGAGTCCAACGATTGTGCACCGAAACGAACGAAACTACGCACTTCGGGATGAACACGAGTATCATAAGGATCGTGGTTTTTCTCCGGGAAGGAGGTAGACGTATCGACGAACGAATCGAAAGCGTCCGCCATTGTCGAACGCTTCTGTGGCCACGGAACGAAGCCTTTCTCGCCGCAAGACTCTCTAGGCCTCATTCTGCCGATTTTTGCCTCGTCGCAGCGGACCTTCGAGATCTTTTCGCGCCGGAAGTGAAGGAGTCTCGAGACGTTCCCGACGAGCAATTCGTCGCTCCGGTCGGAATCGTTCGGCGTCTCGACGACGCAAGATCGCGTTGATCCGCCGATGTTGTCACTCGAAGGATCTACCGTTCGCGCGATCAACCAATCGTCAATGGGCCCGCAATCGCGCCGCGAGCAGTCAACGCGGATATTCCAACTCGATGACGAGTTCGAACAATCTTCGTGGCACGGATATCTCGCCCCGGTCCGCGTCACCTCCATTTTCACGTTTCCGTTGAGCTTGCAGTCGTCTCCGCGATTGAGAGAGTGCAAAGATACCTCGTGAATCGGCCGATCGAACGACGAGGGCGCCGCGAACTTTGGTAACGTCAGGTGCAACGTCTCGGCCGCTCGAGTGAACGCCTCTAGGCGAGATTTCGGTATAGTCGCACTTCCGGTGTAGATGAAACCCAGAATCGCCGATAACTCGGGACCCTCGACGTCGGCCAATATCATCGTTATCGGCTCTCCGTATCCCGCTGCTCTTCCGTGCGCCAAAAGTACCTCCTGCAACAGAAAGGTAGCGAAATACAAACGTCACTTTTTTTTTTACTACGCACGGCCTTTGCCGTTTGGCTCGACTCACACGTGCATACGTTGGGCAGGGCAAGAGAAATTTTAACGATCGTTATATACGTTCGTAAATGCGCGAAGGAAAGAAAAAGCGAATGGACAGAAAAAGAGCGGGATAGTGAGAGATGCGTACTAATGTATGGTATCCCCAATTCGAGAACCCGGGATAGATATTTTTGGGACCGCTGCGAAATTAAAAGTTGAAACTCAAATTCGTTGAATGGGAATATATGTTTGTTTACTGGGTTGGTCTTAAAACTGAATTTATAATGTGTCGGTCGTACCTTAGGACCGGACTGTTCACAAGCCAACCGAGGACTGACTCTTCCCTGGTAACTTCTCTTAACAGTAAAAGAGACAAAAACCTAGCACTCATAGCGTAGAATCAGAATTTTTTACTGAAGCTAGATTGTTGCATGATGAAAGTAACCCCAATTAAATTTTGCCCATTAACTCGCCCCAACCCTAAGAAATAGGGGTTGAAAACTTGAAAATCGCCGTATCTAGATAATTAATAGCCCGATCAAAAAATGTTTCAAACGAAAGCGGTTTGGAATAATAAAATACGTATAAAGTTATCTGACGTCCAACCCCCTATCTTTGAAAATAACGGCACAAAAACGCGTAAGCACTACTGACCCAGAATTCTTTGGTCGTTTTTGTGCCGCTATTTTCAAAGATAGGAGGTTGAACGTCAGACAACTTTAAACGTATTTTATTATTCCAAACAACTTTTGTTTGAGATATTTTTTTATCGGGCTATTAATTATCGAGATACGGCGATTTTTAAGTTTTCAACCCCTATTTCTTAGGGTCAGTTGAGGGGCAAAATTTCAGTGGGGTTACTTTCACTATCCAACCATCTAGCTTCAATCGAAAATTCTAATTGTACGCTAAAAGTGCTGGGTTTTCGTCTCTTTTACTGGACTATAAGACAATAAAAAAAATTAAGCAATTTTGAGGGATTTAGAATCAAGAAGCAGGTAGCAATATTATCAATATTTCTACCAAGTTTCAACTCAATCGGCTTAATAGTTTTCGAGTACTCCTGCCCGGCAATTTCGACAATGCAGTTTTGAGAAAAACTCGTTTGAAGTTCACATAGAATTTTCCTTAAACTGCTTTAGGTACTTGTGGTAACTAATTACTTAAGTAATCGGTTACAAAGTAATTAAATTATCAATTACAGTAGTAATTGTAATTGTTAGTTGTTAATTCAATTGCTTTTCGCCCATCTCTGCCTGCCCCATGATAGGCTGTAACAGTTGAAGTTTTCAAATTTTGCTTCGAAACTTTGAGAAAATATTCTACATATATGGATCGATCGTATGAAGAAAAAAAAAAGAAATTGATTTTTTGATC
Organism: Ophion costatus; assembly: GCA_951751655.1. Classification (NCBI taxonomy): domain Eukaryota; kingdom Metazoa; phylum Arthropoda; class Insecta; order Hymenoptera; family Ichneumonidae; genus Ophion; species Ophion costatus. The sequence goes on along the minus strand of OX632365.1, from coordinate 5,791,939 downwards.
GTTGCAAATGTACCTATATCCCGTCTTGATTCTCGAGTCTGTCGCAATTTGTCCTAGATCAACCTTCGTACGATGTTTGGGAGGGACATGTCGCAAAGGGCCTTTTTAGCGTTTGCATTTTGACGAAAGTATCGCTCTCTTGCAATGAGGGCGGTAAACAGTGTGGAATGCCGTTTCACAAACGCTTCCTCGATCACCCGATCGCTTCGTTGTAACCCGCAACCTTGCGGGTACATAAAATTTTTGAAGCAAATAATAAAAGAATAATATTCTATTTTAGAGGGAACGAAATCAAAATAGCGAAAAAATCGATAAATATCAAACCCTGATTGACTGACGTTGACTCACAAGCTTACGAGGGAAACGCGCGATCCGCGACTTCGGTCAAACTTGGAAAGTTTGCAGAATGGATCAAAATATTCGACACGTACTTCCAACACTTCTGTACAACTTTTGAATTGGGCGCGATAGAAATAAAGTTTAAATGGCGAAGATCTTTTTCGAGTGCGATACATTCATGATAATAACGATAAACATAACAAGAAATCGCGTATTGTTTATTGAAACCAGGTATTTTTGTTCCAACCGACTATAACTGTCTACATGTGTAAGGGATGGAAAATCAGCGGACACGCGTTTTTTCGTTTCGTCGGTATTTCGTTTTAAAGGGGTGAAAACCACCCTTCGATTTATCGCGGATATTGGTGCGTGAATAGTCAAGACTTGTGCGATTTCCGGCGAACTGCGGTCTCCCATAAACAGCTGAATTAAAATTGTTTATCTGCGGAACAAAACCTGGACCACCCCGTGAGAAATCTTTGCCTCGAAGATGACAGCATTTTCGATTTTCTAGTATAACATTCGCTTTTGCGTATAAAATGTTGTATTTTCCGCCAAATGCTGTATGCTGTAGCGATATAAATATGTATAAACAATAACAATTTGAATAGTAGTTTCATTAGAGTTAGGAAAATCATCCGTCATCCCTGAGGTGTATAACAGATTTGCGAAAATCCCAATTTTTGGTCATCCTCGTTTTAAAAACGCACCGAACTAGATCAAACGGAGATCAAGCGGTACACATCTTCGTTTTCTACAAGCATGGCAATTGGTCATAAGAGTAAAACATAAAGTCTTATTAGCTTATAGAGCGAATTGCTCCCGTCATATCCACCAGGACAAGTAACAAGTATTAACCCTTTGAAGCATACATTTTTCCTTACGTGCAATTGGCTCAAAACTTTGTACTCGGGGTTTTCGGGGTCGCTGATTACAAATCTACACTCAAAATTTGGAAATTCAAGATGGCGGCTCCAATATGGCGGACCATAAATGCAAAAATCGTTTGATGAAAGCGAAAGTTGGTACTCGGGGGTTTTCGGAGTCGCTGATTACAAATCTGCACTCAAAATTTGAAAATTCAAGATGGCGGGCCGCAAATGCAAAAATTGTTTGATGAAAGCAAAAGTTGGTAGTCGGGGGTTTTCGGGGTCGCTGATTACAAATCTACACTCAAAATTTGGAAATTCATGATGGCGGATCCAATATGGCGGACCATAAATGCAAAAATCGTTTGATGAAAGCGAAAGTTGGTACTCGGGGGTTTTCGGAGTCGCTGATTACAAATCTGCACTCAAAATTTGAAAATTCAAGATGGCGGACCACAAATGCACAAATTGTTTGATGAAAGCAAAAGTTGGTACTCGGGGGTTTTCGGGGTCGCTGATTACAAATCGGCACTCAAAATTTGGAAACTCAAGATGGCGGATCTAATATGACGGACCAAAATACTCAAAGTAGCTTGATGAAGATGAAACTCCATAAGCAGAGGTTTTTTGAGTCGTTGAATTCGAATCTCAGTTCAAAATTGAACAATAAAAATTGCAGTTCCAATATAGCATAATGAAACACAAATCTGGCTTGGTCACTGATCCTAATCTGAGCTTATAATTTAAAAATAACTGGTGAACTGAAACACAAAATTCTTTGATGGAGAGAAAACTCGGTGCTTTAGGGTTATTGGAGTCGCTAATTTTGAAACCAGTCAAAATATATAAATTTAAAAAGTTCTAAAATAAAAAATTTAAAAAAAATGATAAAAAAATAAAAAAATATAGAGCTAGAAACTCGCTACGTCCTCGCCGATAGCTCCGGGTAATGCTAAAAGCGTAATTCTATTAGAAATTCAGTATAACAGAATCAACATATTGAACAACTCCGATGTTTTAGTAATTCCAGTAAAATCTCCGGTTTTGGTCCGCCATATTGGATTCGCCATTATGAATTTCTGGATTTTGAGCTCGAATTCGTAATCAGCGACGCAAAAAACGTCTCTGAATTCATTTTTTGTGTATGGTTTACCTGCTAGATTAGACACAATTACATTTATTGTCTAAAAACGCGTTTTTTTGTACTGTAGTGATGATCAACATCCACTAAGTGCAACATAAGCCCTTAATAGTGATATTGTAGTAACAATTGATCTCCTCACATCCTAAATATACATTTACATTCGTCGTAAGGCGCTAAAAAAAATGTTTATTCAAGAAAAACAGAGTAGAAGTAGTTGACATACCAGTATGTCACTATGCTTCAAAGGGTTAAAAGAAAAATAAACCGGCAATAGCCGCGGAGAGCGCCTTCAGTGATAACTTATAGCCTATATGAATGTCGGTTGACGGTATGCATGTGGATGACATGCGCCGTTGTTTTCGCTCTCGATATACCAATGTGGGTTCTGATACGTCTCATAGTAGTCATATAAATTAGATTACGTCGATTACTCCGGCAGTTTTCGGTGAGGATCGACTCACGCGTACTGGATTTTCAGTAAATTCGGATACAAACCAAGAAAACTAGCGCGAACTTTATTCAACGTCCATCCATAGCGATAAGTGGTCAATTCACCGCAAGCTTCTCACATCGAACGCCGAAAGACTATTCAGTAAAGATCTTGAAGATATCATCACAGAAACTACGGATCAACCGGGAGAAATGGAACTCGACGCTGGTTTGGATTACTCTGGTCATCTATTCGGACGTTGAATAAGGTATCGCTGTTTTCCAACAGATGGCGTTACCAGAACGGCCTGCGTACAGTTTACCATGGCAACGCATCTATAAAGAGGTACTATCAGTAAGCTTGAAATTCCGTCTATGTCATTTCGCCGAAGTGTAAACAAATTTTATTTTCATATTTTTTAACATGTCAAATTTCGAGTTAAAAAAGAGTAATTGCGGGGAATTGTGCCGCACTACTTTTTTTTTCAATCTGCAGCTGTACACAGAATTCTTGTTGAGACCTACGGCGACGATGGTCCGTCGGAACCAACATGCACAGACTGGTTTAGACGCTTGTCTGAGCCAATGATGACTCGATGACCAAAATAATGACTTTGATGCGTTGAATTGGAGGCATTACTTCATGAAGACTCATGTCAGACGCTGGCTGAACTTGCAGAATGATTAGGAGTTGATTACACAACGATGTCGATACGTTTGAAAGCATTGTGAATGATGTTTTGAAATCAAGCATTAATGTTGACGAAAATGAAGCGAGAATTTCTTTTAACATCCCAATACTTTGGTACAAAGCAGCCAGAGTCGATGGCAGCGGAGAAGATTGATACAATTCAATAAATATTGACGTACAGAAGAAGTTGAAGAAGACAAATAGAAGAAAATACATGCAGATTACCGGACGTCAGGAGCAGACGGAAATGTCAAACTCCAAATGATAAATCAGGGTTTTGCGTACGAGAAATATTTATCAAAAATAGTTCACTACACTTTGAACACTCTGATCAACGACTCGAACTGGGAATAGGTACGCGCTCATTGTTTCGATCTTCAACGAAGGGTCAAGAAAGATGACCAAATATGTAACAAGACAACAATTGCTAAATTCTGTCACACTTCTAAACGAAGCTGCATATTTCCTTGAAATAGTGAAAGTGGATATGGCAAACGTTGAGGCCCGAAACACCTTTAATTCTGACCAAAGTGAATAAAATTCGTCGTGAGAGCAGATTATGGGTCAAGACCGAAATAAGATTGAATTCACGACTCTTGTGCGCACGATTTACGACCGCTATCTCGGGGAGCCGATTTAGCCGATAAAAAAATACGTTCCTGCCGCCGCGTTCTCCTTGTATAACGCGAGGAGGAGGGGCTACGTTAAGGGGTCTGCGTAAAGCTTGGAATTTTAACAATACCATTTTCATTGCATAGTTTTGTAGGCCAGCGTCATTAATTTGCAACTTCAATTTGCAGCAAAGATTTTGTGAAGATTCCGAAAAGTAACGGGTTAAGGGGTTACCCTCACTTTCGATTTTGAAAAAATCGTTTTTTTTATTGCATTTTTTTGAAGTATAAGTATCTGAGAATATGTCCTGAAAATGCCAAGGCGATCCGAACAAAATTGACTGAGATATGAGCGTTGAAAGAGAAGAATCCGTTCTTCGTGTAAACTGAAATTGAAACTTCAAACGCGTTTTTCTCAAAATGGCATTTCTGAAGTCGGTGACCAAGATTACTCGAACACTAATGAACCGATCTTCTTGAAATTTTGCAGGCTTATTTAATACATAAAAATGTAGTCTTTAATCGTTCGATTTTTTTTTTCGAAAAAAAAATGGCCGTTTTATAGCCAAAAAACGGCCGTTTTTTTTCGTTAAAATCGAACCATTAACTTTGACTGTCCGCCATGTTGTGAAAAATGAATATTTTTTAAAATCCTTCGATTAAAGACTAGTTTATACTTATATTTGACTAAATCCATCCGCATTTTTTTTTCAGATGATCCACTTCGCCGCAATGTTGGTCACCGCAAACCGTGTATATAAAAACATTATTTCATTGACGGCCAGTTGCCACTAAACAATGTAATATTTTTCAATAAAAAAAATTACTGAAAGTTCTTCAAGATGTGTTCTTTAAGATGGTATATTGATCGATTAAAAAAGTTTTGTAGTTTGCTTTAAAAAAATTCATGAAAAAGGCCTTTTTTGCGCTACAAGTGGGGGTAACGCCTTAAGGCAACCTTGGTGGAGGCTCAGGTCGCCCAGTGTCGTACGGCGAACCGCCCCGCTAACATTTACCTTTTTTCTTTCACGTTTTCTTTGAAAGTATATTTTATGAAACGGTATAAATCGTATCTAAAAGGACCCCCTTTTTCTTCAGCCTGCCATTCTCGTTATTTTCGTAATTTCAAAACAACTATCCGGTCTTAAGAAAATTTTATTATTACCCCAAAAATACATGTCGTTGATTCCCATTTTACATCATTCTAGTTTCCAGAACCGCCTACGCCGATTGACCATGCAGCAATTACTTTGTTTGAATAATAATAACTTATAGTGACAATAATAACAATAACAATGTGTATCAATATTTTTAAGTAAAAAGAACTGAAACTGGGCAAGGCTATGTATCAATTGTGTGTAAAATCCTGACTTCGTCCCTTCAATACTCTCTCCTGAAATAAATATGGCTGCGGCTAGCCGTCCGGTTATCGGACGAATAAGCGTATGTTATTCGTCCGCATAGCAGCTCATCAGTTCACGCTGTACAACGCCCCAAACACGCAAATCCGAACAAACACACCCAACCAAATCAACGCAGAAAACAAACTCAAAATAACAAACGCAAACAAACCCAAACAAATCAACCCAAAAAACAAACGCAAAAAAAACCCAAACCCAAATCAAACAAAACCAAACATACAAACCATACGCAAACAAACCTAAACCCAAACACAACCAACCCAAACCAAACAAACCTCCACCCAAACAACCAACCCAAACCAAACAAACGCAAACAAAATTATAAAGATTTCATTCGGATGACTATGTGTAAGTTATTCTTTTGGATAGTTTGTTTAACAATTTAACACATTCTATCCGGACAATTATATATATATATATGTTATGCGTCCGGATACTAGCTTACACGAATCACAATTATCCGTACGCCTACTGGAAATGCGGCGTGAACTGAGCCGCTATCCGGACGAATAACATACGCTTATTCGTCCGATAACCGGGCGAGGAGACACTCCGAATAAATATTGACAATTGGTCTGCTTGCTGAGCCCCTATAGTTTATGCAGACTCGTTAAAATCGCTGAACCTTTCTCAACATACACCCGTTACGTGTACACTGCATAAAGAAATGAAGAAAAATCCAATACACACGTACAATAACGAGAGGTTCTCCAGTGCAACGAAGTCTCAGGACTCGAGATACGTAGTCGTGTAAAAACGTCCACGCCTTCTCACTTTGCCTCGTGACATTGCTTCAATCTCCGACCAATGAAGAGTTCCATTTGCATACAAAATATTCCGATAAACTTTTTACCCCGTGTCAATAAATACATGCGTTTATCTCCTTTCATTTATCTCAACGACGGCAGGGTGCAGGAAAGAGACAAGCGGCAGAGAGGAGTGAGATTTAAACACTTAAACTCTCGCTTAAAGTACTGTCTTTCCTACTCGAACGACTGCTGTTTTCTGCTTTTATTTTCCACGTGACTTATTTGTGTTGGGCATAATTTTTTTCTCCAACGCAATAAAAATTAATCGCTACACGTTGAATTCCGGAGAAAACAATTTAATAGCGTATTTATTTATTCTTTTCTGTAATCTTTCTACTTCGGTACAATGGCAAGTTTGTATCGAAGTCAACTTTTTTACTTTCACTATTCTTCTTATTGTTATTGTCATTATATGATTATTGTATATTATTATAATTCTTGTTGTTTATATGATTATTACCGTCATAGTAATAATAATAGTCATTATTCCTTTATATTATTATTATTATATTATGTGAATAGCATTTATATTATTATTATTATACGATTTTATTGCTCCTGACAATGCACTTCCTCAGTCTGCACAATTATTGTTATTATTATTATCGTAATGTTGTATTATTAATGGCATCAAAATATTCTACGGCTCGTTAGGCGTACGTAGGGGATAATAAATCATGTTCTTTGAAATTACACGAGTCATCAATCTCGAAGATTGAGTGAAAAGTAGATGATATGAATGAGAAAAAATACTCCGCATCGGTGTTTTCCATTAGTTTACTGAACGAATAACATACTAGTTTGTGAATGTCTAATGGATCAAGAGACGCGGCAGGGTCTTGACGCTAACTAATTAAAAAAAATGCAACGCCACCAATTTCGACGCCACTGACGAACTGACGAACGCGCCGCGTACTCTTTGTACAGTAAATTGGTCTTTTAGTGGTCGTTTTTGAACTTCGAATCGACATCACACGAGAATGTGTCAAAGAATCGAATATCTAATCCCATTTTACCAGTGTAACTTGATGTTTTCCTATCGATTTTGTTTGCGTTTTATTGTTTTATCGAGCGCTTATATGACCACAAAAATTGTTCCACACTCGTTTGTTGTACCGAATAAAGTAATTCGGCCATGTCGTAAACATAGTACATACGCGCTTTTGAGAGTCGATTGGCACTTTTCTGAATAGGCGCTGTAAGCGACGCGTCTTACAATTAGAGTCGTTCTGCGCAGCCTCGTGACGTAGCCCGAGCATACGCAGCGCCTCCACACTCGCGTTCTCTCGCAATTCTCGACGGCTTACCGCACCTTCCTTGCTACATATACATATATAATGTATTACAGTGGTTTTGGCAGCTCTAACCGCTCAAACATCGTTAGAGCGTTTATAAGTGTAAATGTAAAACAAACAGGCCTTTTTAAGGCCAAAAATCCATTTGACGAAGATTCTTCGTGTAGGAAATTCTATCCTCAAAAAGTTCTTCAAATACGTAAAACAAACGGCCCTGTTTCAGATCGACTGGGTGGGCAAAATCAAGTAGACCGTTGGGCCCCTCACGTTCGAAGGTACGTCGCGGGATTCTTTATAGCTTAATTATTTAAATTTTTATGACATTCGGGACACAACTTTGTCAATGTAAATATTTACAAATATATGTCCAAACAAATCCTCAATCGCCTTACTTATTCCTTCGAAATTAATCGTTTTAGTATCCCGAAATTTAGTGTCGTCACAGTAACCTATCCACTTGACCACGCCAAGACCTTGCACGGCGTTTCCAGTGTACTTGTGTTCATACGTTGTATTCTTCCATAATGGGAAGTACGATCATTACTACGAATCCAAATTTCGGATTTGAAATTTTTATACGATTTTGACGAATACTTTTTGCGCGTGTTGCCAAAATTTGAGCTATTTTGACCGTTTAGTTTTTTCGCAATATAACTGCAAAGTCGACCACTTTGAGTTACCGAAGCACGGCGTCTTATGGAGACGGTCAACCGGAAGTGCGGTGATCGTGGTTTTTCTGCTCACGTATCCAACTAAACCCGCTGGAAAACCGAAATTCGATAGATTAGATATAATAGATATGGTAAAAAATAAGAAAATCAATCTACACCGTGTGCACTCACCACAACATTTGGCACACTATAATCGATAATACGAATAATCAACATGAGTAAACATCAATCAGAGCAGCTGTGGGTAAAATAAATTTACACTCTTTTTTGACCTTGTGGAAGTGATCGTATCTCCTTAATTTTTTGTAATAGCAATGTGAATTTTCTAATAAAACATTTTCAATAAGATTACTTCTAAGGTTTAATAATTTTGTTTACCTCAGAAATAAAGTATGGATAACATTTCTTGTACATAATAAGTACATTGTACGTGGCTATTACATGAATCATTTCATGTTTGTTTTTGTACACCTGATTAATGGAAAAAAATATAATAAAACCGCGAGTTTTTTAGAAAACTGTTAAAAGTAGGGCAAACAAAACTCAATTTTATTGATTGATTGATATAATAAAACTGCTGTTTGTATTAAAACAAATAATTATTATTTTAACCCAAACGACCATTTTCAATAAGCTAAAACAAAGAACAATATTGTCGAGAGATATTTTCATCGGCGTACTTTTTTTAACTTTTCGAAAGTTTTAAAAAGATTTCCAATACGTGAAAACAAGCGACAATGTTTTCAGGGGATTTTCATATCTTGGCGTTCTATTTTCACTTTTTACGTTTTTTCAAAAGATGTATGTGTAACCGGAGGATGGTGACCCATAGATCATCGAGTCCGAGGTGAAGACTCCCGAGCCACATTTTAACGGTCGAGACATTCGTCTAATTGAGATTCGTGACCAGGGTTCGTCTTTCTCTTTTTATCGTTGGCGTCTCGGATGCGATAGAAAGGGGGTGGGGCAGAGAGGAAGAGGGATGGGAAAAGAGTGGGGGAGAGACAGTTCTCTATTTCTTTATAATTTTTCCGGGTTGCGGTATCGCTCGCCGAATGTATGCATGTGTGCACAGATCGTAAATTCGTTGCATATATATAACGTAAGGAGACAAAGGCTCAACGTTGTAGAGTCGTCGACCAAAGGGAATTTATGGAGTCGCCCTTGGACCGTGTTTGTGGCACGCAAGCACGCGCAGATAGGCGCGCTCGTAACATCGACGATCCGCCGTACGTATTCTGTTGACGTTCGACTCCGGTAAACAAGGCGCGGAAATCGAATCGAACTTGACCTTCCCTCGCACTAACTCGGCCTAGACGAAGGGGGTTAAAAAAATGTCTCTTGTCCGCGTAAGGTAAAAACGCAGTTTCAGTTTCACCCAACTTGTCGACAAAAATCGCGTGTGTAAAAATACACCGATGACGCGCCATCCAGCGATTACGTTTTTTAATTGAAATGTTATTGGAAGTGGATGTATCGTGTTCTGACGTCCACCTCGTACGAAAATATATGACAAATTGATACGTAAAGAAAATATTTAAAAAAAAACAAACTTTTATTTAATGTACTGCAAAGTGCAAAATAATTGCTTTTGTACCAAGTTAGCTATGTGTGACTATAAATAAACGCTTGGGGCGCTCAACCTCTGAAATGTTTAATAAATTTGCACAATTCGGTCTCATTAACCGTACTGAGTTTGGCGCAATAGCAATTAGAGGCATTATTTTTACAGGTTTATACTCAGTTTTAAGATTTTTATTTAAGAAATCTAAGGTTGCTTTGAAGTAAATTAAATACAGTTGATATGTTAACGGAATTATGTTAATTAAAGATTATACGTCTAAATGTTGAGCGCCCCAATCTTTCATTTATAATCACCTATCGGTAACTTGGTAAACAAAATGATTTTTTACTCCTTAGTAAATTAAATAAAAGCTTGTTTTGTAAAATACTTTTTCGACATATAAATTATTTTCTACTTTTTAATCTTTAATTGATTTTACTAGTTAATTGTTACTAATACTAGTTTACGAGTTTACGAGTTTGTACGTTAGGGATATGGAATGCTAGAAAAAAAAGAAAGGCTGTAATTGGGATTGATCTTACGACTAATTGCTGCATATGAACTTTTCACTTACAAACACACTACGCTACGAAGTTGTTTGTATGTGTTAGTGAGATTTTATATAGATTATTAGATATAGCTAATGTTACATGCAAAGTTGCAAATTTTATGGTTATAGATTTTATGGTTATAGGTAGATTATTCTGGAACTCCTTGGCTTTTTTGTAAAGTCGATTTAGACCGTCTGGGGGGGCGTGCCCCGTGCCTCCCCCCTAAATCCGCCTCTGTGCACGTTTGCAAAATTCCAAAGCTCTAAGCGATTGTTCGTTTTGCATCTCACAGAAAGTCATGTTAAATAAAAGCTTGTGAAAAAAGGACACATGAAAGTTTGCTAACGCAAAATCCTAAAAGAACATGAACTGCGCCCACGGACGGTTAAGTGAGTCATTTGGTTACCAATTTCCGCGTTGGAACTACTGCAATTACACATTGCGCGGAGTTCCGTGGCTGCCCTCATCGAGAGTCTTTAAAGAGGCGGGGGGTGTGGCTTTTTAAGCTTCAGTTTATGAATTATCGGACTGACCGGTTTCCATATTTTCGTTTTTTTCCGCTTTTTCTCCCGATGCCAAGCGCCAAGCTGTGCATACAATATCACCTCTTGCGAAGCACAGTTATACGGCCATTTTCCGTTCAACCGGGGTATGCGCATCGTATGCGACTTTTCGTACACACGTATCGCGCATATGTGTATAACACCGGGCGCGTGAGCGGGCAGCTCGTGGCCGAGCTATTATCGCGTCTTACGCGCGAACAATGAAAATGAGGTGCAAAATGAAGTGCGGCGATCGTAAAAGTCAACGAGCCTCGTTTATTTTGCTCTCGCGCGACTACCTGCGCACACGTTCTCTCTCGTGTGATTTTACGATAAAAAGCCGGACGTGTGTGTCGCACGGAGACATGGCATCGTTTAAGCAACGTAGTCGCTAATTTGGCGATGTGGAGACCGCGGCCATTTTGACTTTGCAGACTTCAACGCGGTGGGTCTACGGAGGTTAGAGCAGAAAAGTTACGCTCCAAAATAAGTCTTCCACAAATGTATCACAATGTTGTTTTCTATTTGTTTTTATTAGATTTATTCATTTTTCCATGGATAAGATTGTGTCATTTTTGATAAGTCTACACAACTTAACATCGACGATAAAAGAATGAAAATTGTTTTTGCCCTTTTCCCTTCTTTGTATTATTCCTCGGCATCGTAAACAAAATACGTACACCTCCGCGAAGTCAATCGCCGTTGGTCGCAGACACGTTCACACCGTAGACTGGCTATTAGTATATTGGGAGGTTTGCTCCGGTCGGAGCGACTCCGGCGGTGGAATAGGGTAAACCAACCAGTAAATGGACGAATAACAACACTAGGATTCGACTGGACTGTAAAACGAAAATATTATGAAAACTAATTTTTTAATTGGTATTGGTAACAAAACATATTATTCCGACAGTAAAAGGAAATATGTAAAGTAATTGTAACGAATGATTTTAAAGGAATTGATTCATATAAGGAGCGGAATGACTAAATCGTCAGTGAATGAACGAAATTACCAGTAAATGGACACTCGAGCGTCAGTAAATGGACGTGCAGTGTAGATAAACTCTGTAAGGGATATAACGATTTATTATTCATTTTTATCAAATGCTGGATTTAGAGACGACTGTGTGGAGTGAAAAATATAATACTCTTATAGGTTTAAGTATTACATTTGTTTTTACGTTTTTGTAGAACATACACAATGTTTTTCGCCATCTGAACCTGACATTATCAACAAAAAAACTACCCAAGTTTGTTTCGACAGAGAAAAAGAAAATTAAATATTGTAAAAATGTGTAAAGCGAATGAAACGATTTTATGACAACGTTTAGTGAAATGTACATTGTCATCTCTTAACAGTAATTCATTTTGCAATTTTCAGCAGACGAGCTGAATTTATTACTCTGCTTCGAGAATTATCAGCAAAGAGCCCGTATGTCCATTTACTGGAGAAAGGTCAGAATACACAACCAGTGAAAAAAAAACATGTCTAATTCTAACCTATTATTACGAATTTATTTTTAAAATTTGCAAAAGCTCAAAGAATGATTCAATCTTAGTAGTAAAAGTAATAATTACCCTCAAAACTCAGTAAAACTTTTGTTTTCGCTTTTGGAACACAGTAGTGTTCATGGCCGTATCGTAACTAATAAGTTGCGTGGTGTGCAAGTATCACAAAGCGGACAAATTCCGTGATCATCAAAATTCGATAGTAAACTAAGAAATCGGTTTTAGCGACAACTGTGATTTTTTTGCTGAGTTATACTGTTCCGAGTTTTTATTAAGTATTCACATTCTTTACTTATTTCAAATATAAATCATTTACCTTCTTCCATCCACTTATCGCCTTATCCCACGGTCTTACATACAGGTCTGGAAATTCGATGAAATTTCGGTGGTGGGGCTGACTCGACTATTGAATTCGAATTCGTGGTGTCGCTAGTAGGGGTGTTGTTTTGATGATAGGTTAGGCTATAACGCGAATGCGTGAGTATTGTTGTCTCTGTCGCACAACACACCCCTCGATTGCTGCGCCTCTAGTGTCGAGCTTCGGCAAAGAACCACGTGAATTAACGAAGTTTCCAGGCCTGTAATATGGTTTCGTTCACGGTCTTACATACAGGTCTGGACACTCGTCACAAAATCAAGTGGTGGGGGTAGTACGCTTATTGAAGCACTGGATTAGTTCGTAATCCCGTCACTACTCGTCTTTGCGATCTATCCGCCTACTGCGTTTTCTCAAACCTAACCTCAAAATCCCCGTGTCGGATATTGTGCTCTCATAAAAGAAGAAAAGATTTTTGAAAAATTGGCAAAAATGCCAAGACGGTGCGCGGTTTCTTATTGCAATACTGGCCGTAAAGCCGATAATGCAAAGGGGTCTTTTTTCCGGGTGCCTAATGACAATGTTTTGCGCGAGAAGTGGGAACACGCAATTCCAGGTGTCATCAAGTTGGAACGGTTTACTGCGTGTTGCAATGGTCTCCAATAAACTTAGCTACCGTATTTATATATTTAAAAAAAAGACAAGTGGATTTGAACACAAAATTCTACGGTAATACGACAAGAGATTTGCCACTGAGCCAAATTCGATATCTCGTTCAAATAACTCAAAATCGCTCATGTTTTTCACACCCGCTTGCGGACAGAGGGTTGGGGTCGGAGGTTTTGTAAAATAAGCATTTGCGTTTTACCGCGTGTTATAATAGTCTACAATAATATTAAAAACGAGTAATATACATTGAGGTGAGACAGAGATTGAAAAGCTAGCGCTGTCTCTATCTTACTTCCCCCACCCATCGTCATCGCGCCGGAGTTTAGATCGCAGCGATCACAGTGGGCAATATATGAACTACACGTCTGGCATCCATAAGCGAACTACCCACACGACGGGCGTTTCCAGACCTGTATGTAAGACCGTAAGACTGGCACATTTTTTCATCTTTACGGAAGCTTTTTCCACCCTCGTGAAAAACCCTAAGGCCTTAGGCCACAGTAACGGGTATAAAATAATGTGCGAATTTAACAATTTTTTTTCGTATGAAAAATGATTCACTCATAAAATTAATTACACATCTATTTAATATGAATATTAAGCTGTTGCATTTGTATTTTGTATGAATAGTAAGCTGCAGAAAAAAAATATATATATTTTTTCGATGTACAAAATGGCCGACTGCTAATATTTTCTTTTGTTATATTTTTTTTAGGCGCTCCGCGGCGTGACATTTAGCAACCACAATTTTTTACCTAGAACAAAAAAAAATTCTCGTCAATCCACATTAGTATACCTAGAAAAGTTCGTACGGAATTTAAAAAATATCGTTTAATTCAAAAGTTGTAGGTATTTGAAATTAGCAAATGAATTTTCAGTGAAAAATTTCGTTATAACTGCGCATAAACTGCTCATAAAATGAAAAGTTTTCGATTAATCAGAAATTCCGTATGTACTCCTCTGCAAAATGAAATTAGGAACATAAGTTTTTAATTTGAAGTAAATCGAGTGAAAATAGATGAAGTTATTTGTCACGCCAATTGAAAAAAAGCAGTTTCGAGACGTTTCGAGTATCGGCCATTTTGTACATCGAAAAAAAAATATATATTTTCTAACTGCTTGATATTCATACTAAATAGATGTTTAATTAATTTTATGAGCGAATCACTTTTTCATGCGAAAAAAATGGTTAAATTCGCACATGATTTTATACTCATTACTGTGGCTAAGGCCTTAACCCATTTGCAATGATGATTCGTTTCGCTAGATCAGCCATCTTGTATTGTGCTGATTCGAGGCCAGCTCTATTATTTGCGTTCAATGAGCCCGGCAGCCCCCCCGTAAGGTGATTCGAGAAATTTGTGTGCAAGAGTGGCCGAACGAATGAATTACCATGAAATACAAATTGATAATTACCAAAAAATTCAGAAGCTCTTGAGGCCGTTAACGCGTGCATGACTGTCGTTCATCCGATTAGCTACGACGATACGTGGAAGAAATCGCGTGCGGGGTGAAACGGGGCATCCACTAACGTCAATTTAACGAGAGCAAAATCTCGTCGGGTAAACGACGAAGGATTCCGAAATATGAGACCCGTGTGTGCGTGTTGCCATAAATGTGGCATAAAGTCAGACAGTCGAGAGGTTTTGTTTCGCAATGTCAACCCCAGCGCAGCTGTATCGTTTTTAATGAATTCATTTCTTACAACTCGTTATCGAGGAACGGGATATAGAAGTTGATTTTTCCATGCCCTTCGGGGCGATCTTAACAACATCTCACGGTCGATTCTCATTAGGACCCCCACACTGTGCGCGACTCTGTGTTTGCTTTACTCTCCTTCCGCATTACGGAGCCTGAAGTACAGGAATTCGACATCGTATGCAAAGATGAGAGACAAAAACGACCGTGAAATTGTCACACTCGGCAAGGTCAAATTATGGCAGCAGCTTCCATAAAACACATCGAAATAGAGATAATACGCAATGTCGTATAATAACAATAATATAATTTATTGATAACTCGTCTTCGACGATGAATTTTTGGTCATTTCTATATATTCCTACTGCGCGTATACGCGATTTTCACGTCCTAGAGGTGGCGCAGCGATATTTCAATGTGGCCGGTCAAATGATAGCCTTAAACGTAAACAGTTACTTCATTCTTGATTTCCTGCGAGTTGGCTATTGGATTTACCTCAACTATAGATTGTAAAGAATTCTGCTGCAGTGAGTACTTTGTTTTCCGCTCTTTTTAGCTCTGTCAGCTCTGGATTTAGATTTTTTAAGGTTATGAGAGTCACTTGCAGGTTTCGAAAAGGAGTGACACTATTTTTCAGAGCACGTGTTTTAGAAGCGACGTACGAAATTGTATTTATACATTATACCAGGCGTAGAAGTATGAAACCGGAATTTCCCTATAGATGGCGCTAGCCATTGGTTTAGGGACCGTAAGACCGCGTCTGCAGCGCCATCATCTCCCTCTAACAGCCGACGAAGATTTTCAACACACAACAACCCAAGCTCCCTACACCAGTATATTTTTCTATAACCTTAAACATGTCGAACTTTGTGCCTACGAACTACGATTTGCGGACAGCATTGGTTTTCTGTTATCGTTTGAGGAAAACTGCTGCAGAATCGCATCGAATGCTTGTCGAAGCTTACGGTGAACATGCTTTTGGTAAAACACAGTGTTTCGAGTGGTTGAAAAAATTCAAAAGTGGTGATTTTGACGTGAGAAACGAAGAGCGTGGGAAACCACCGAAAAAGTTCGCAGACAACGAATTTCAAGCGTTGTTGGATGAAGATGATACTCAAAGTCAACAAGAACTCGCTGGTCAATTGAATCTGACGCAGAAAGCCGTCTCCATTCGTTTTTATCATTTTTTTTTTGTATTTTCATATACAAAAAAAATCCAGTTTCATACTTCTACACCTGGTATATAACAGAAATAACTTTTAATATTGTTCGATTCATTATTTATAAAGATACATACTTGACAAGGAAAAGATTTTATCGAGTGACTTTACATTTGCCTTTTGTCGCCTAAAGAGAGTCATTCTCAGAGCTAATAGCTACTATTCTTGAGAGACTTTATCTGCAGGTGGCTTAAGGAACGACAATTTACTTTTATTATCCTGGAACATATCTGATTCTCGGGGAATTTTGTATTTTTCCAATTTTGTCCATTGTTATCAGTAGATTTTGACAAAGTTTACTATACTAGTAAAGCTTTTGCCTTAGATTGCGAAAGGCAGCAAAACTTTTCAGGATCGCAAATTGCCGCATACTCAATCAAACATAACAAACAAGATTTTCAGTTGTTATATTTTATTGAGGCGCTCCGCGGCGTGACATTTAGCACCCACAATTTTTTACCTAGAACAAAAAATAATAATCCTCGTTTACCTAGAATTACCTAGAACCTAGAACCTAGAAAATTACCTAGAACAAAAAATAAAAAATCTACATTAGAATACCTAGAGAAGTACGTACGGAATTTGAAAAATATTGTTTTATTCAAAAGTTGTAGGTATTTGAACTTAAGAAATGAATATTCATTGAAAAATTCCGTATAAAACTGCTCATGAAATGAAAAGTTTTCGATTGATCAGAAATTCCGTACGTACTTCTCTGCGTAATGCAATTAGGAACATAACTTTTAAATTTGAAGCAAATCGAGTGAAAATTGTTGAAGTTATTTGTCACGCCAATTGGAAAAAAGATAAAATAAAATATTAGTGGTCGGTCATTTTGTACATCGAAAAAAAAAAAATCTTCCAACAGCTTGATATTCGTACTAAATAGATGTGTAATGAATTTTACGAGCGAATCACTTTTTCATACGAAAAAAAAAGGTTAAATTCGCACACGATTTTGTACCCGTTACTGTGGCCCAACACCTTGAATAATAGTAACTTAAATAAGGGTTCGTTAATATTGTTGAATAAAAAAACTCAAACGCGGAAAGCCTACGCATTAATTGTGTGTAAAAACCCGATCTCGTCATCCTAAAACTGTCATCAGATAAACATAAAAAATCAACCTGTTTTTCGGGCCCTAAGCTTATACAGACTCATTAATCGGGAAAAAATCGGGCACGTGCCTGACGCAGTATGCAATTGTGAGTTATATAATACCCCGCACCCAAAGCGTCTCGATCGCAGCGCCACCAAAATCCAGCTTCATTATAGGTGATACTTTCTACCATTGATATTCTGTCGACTTGCGAGACCTGTATGTAAAACCGTACGCAGAAGTACATATTCCGATCTGTCCATAAAATTTAGAAAATCATTGACGCTGCTGTTCACTTGAGCCAATGTACTATATATAGTAGCACGGAAAAGTTTCAGCAAAACAATTTTCATTGCACGCTACATCACTATATGGCAATCCTTGGTATATCCACATCGATAAACCGAAGGATCTGATATGTTAACCATTGGAATTAACAAAAATGTAACGTCACTTCGAATAACGCATTTATCGTAGCACTGTTGTTAACAGTCTGAGAATATTGCGCTAAATATTTTTTTCGGTCCCCACCATTGGCATAGGCAGCATTATTGCCGCGGGGTGGTGGGGGGGGGGGGTGAAGGGCAAGGGGGACCAGCCTGACGAAAAAGTAATTTTGTTCAGTCATATTTTTTTTCAAATAAAATTTATATAATAGTTAATCATCACGTGGCACACATAAAATATGAAGCTTTAATCACATGTCCATGTTAACATTAATATCAAAGTCTTGCAATATCTTCAAAAAATAGTCAACTAATCATTCATCTTTATTTAATCCAGTTACCAGTCTTTAAACTTTAAACTTTACCTCCAGTGGGTAAACAATTAAATGAGTCAGTTTTTTATTTTTACTGCAAATCGGCTTCGTGGCAGAAAAACTCCTCTCACAGCCGGCGGAACTATTGGTGGTTGGAAAAATTTATATAAGTTAGGGCAGTACCCCTTTCAAATATACTTTCTCAAATTTCCAGCATTCATTTAATTTTTTTCTAATAAAAGTATGTTTTTCTTGACCATTGCTTCGTAAGCCTGAAGTTTTAATTATTAAGATTTTTTAATAGTTATTGATGAAATCCTCTCCGCTTTTCTTCTTGAATTTGAAAAATGCATCAACTGCATAAGCTATCGGTAGGTTCTGAAATCGTCGTTTTAGATTTACAACGATATTATCTATTACTTGGTATTATATGTTGATCTTCCAGTGTTTCTCTGGTTGTGTATCGACTGGCAAATCTAGTGTATTGCTTTTACCCATAGTTAACTTAGTTTTGAAATTTGAATATGTAGGTAATTTACGTAACGAAATAGCTACTTTTTATACGGGTTACAAAATTACGTAGGAGATTACGCAGAAAATAGTTCAAGTTTTTATTAAATTATTTCTTCATGCCTGTTTGGATGGAACAAATCAAATGAATCAATAATTTGGATTCAATTCTTTTGGACCGACGTGCCTATAGCTTGGACTATCGGAGCTTTTTGAATTGCCGATATTATTTCGATATTAACAAGATGTAATATCAGAATACCAGTATTTCGATGTTCGAAGCTGAAAGCGAACATGGAAGTTGCATAAACAATAGTGTATAGCTGTTTGTCAGTGAAAGCACAGTATTTATTAAAAATCACCGTCTTTTATTGAGATCGTCATTTATTATACATTTCTAAACATACTCTGCTATATTCTTAAATATATATAACCCACAATGTAACAAACAAACTAATGACAAAAAATTGAAACTTTTGTGTAAATAAAAAAGTAGTAACCAAGTAAAATTAAAATAAGGAAATCTGATGAAAGTCATAGTCACTTTAATTAACGAGATTGAGATTACCGACACCATGGCCACAAAAAAACAGAGGGCATCTAAAGTTTCATTTTTCAGAGACGACCTTATCCGACTGCAAGTGTAAGCCGCGGAAGAAAAGGTCATTTCTAATTCCTCGTCGATAAATAAGTTGACCCTTCGGAAATATTTAATCTAGGTAATAATATTTTAAGGCTGTTTAACGTAGTAAAAAAAACAAGTATTAGTAACTTAAATGGAAATAACAACAATTAGGATGATATTTTAGTAAAGAAACTGTTAAAAGCTGTCGAATACAACTCGATTTGATTGATTGGCAATTAGAATGATATTTTGATCTTTTCAACTCTGATATCGAAACCTCGGTATCATTCGAGTCCAATATCGGTTTTTCCAATATCGAATTTTTGGTCCGATATTCCGGTTTTTCGATATTGTTGAAAAACCGGCATTCATGCTATAGGCGTGCCAACCTTTGCCCCTTCTGTCTGCGCAAATGTTCTTCATCGATTTGACAAACCCTGGGACGTTTCTCCCACATTGGGGGGTTCCCTTTTTCCTATGCGAGCGCGAGTTCTAGAAACACATGCATATTCACGCCACTGCATATGCGTACGCTGTTTGGTAAACCTACAGGTATGAATCCAATACGTCGATAACCTCAATTTACTAAGGTCATAGGTAATGAGCACTAGCAGAACGTCTTCTAATTACAGATTAGGCTACACATGTACGGATGTTGCATATCGGCCCAAATCGACAGCAGCGCCGTTTGGGTGAAACTTATTCCCACATTTTTACAGAACTATTCGCACACGGAGCTCTCTCTCTCTCTCTCTCTCTCTCTCTCTCTCTCTCTCTCTCTCTCTCTCTCTCTCTATGACCTCTCTAATCTCTATGGACCTCCATCATTGTTTTTCCGCAGACTTTTTGCAAAAAAAACGACAAAGAGAGACAGAGGGGGCTTCTGATCGCGTGTCTACGGAACACTCGCCTCTGGTTCGCTTCAAAGACACGAGGAGGCGCTTCTTGGGACTGTAACGGTAGACGCGGAGATTCAAATGCCCGCACGAGCGATATCAAGAACGGACGATTGTACCTTGCCTCACGGGCCAATGCATTTCCTCCTTAGCTTCTTCCACTCGCGACTTTTTTTATTTTTTCACAAAAGCAATAAGTTTTCACAAATTTTAATTGCATTTTTGTACCCGGTATTATTTTGTTACATCCTACCCTAAGAATTTTACAATACGATAACTTGTTTCGCAATTTCTATCACGAATTGAGACCATGACCTTTCGAATCCCTGGAACATTCCACTCGGCTCAACCTCTAGGAACTAGAGTGCAAAACAATTTTGGAGGGATGGCGGGATAAGAAACAAGATTTTTTCCTATACGGCATGTTTACCTGAAGATAGGGGCTCGCAGCGGACAGGACTAGGCGATGTGCCAAAAACCTCTGCCCTCCTGAGCAGCACAGAGCTACATCAGCAAATCTTTGCGACACCATCGCTTCTCTCAGCAGGTCACCGACTTCTGGTATTCGTCCCGATACTCTTATCACTTCACCCATCATACTGACTCCACGTTCGTTAAACAATGATGTGTATCGCAGGACAGCCACCGCACTATGTACCGTTGAGCACGATTATTCACGATCTTTCGACATCGCGATTGTAACATGCGTATGCACGTATTTCCATTTTCCAACACAGTCAACACAAGCCGACAGCAAGAATTCTCGTGGTCTCGCACACTTCATACACGTGGTCGAAGCCAATCAATCGCTATTCCCTTTACCATCTTTTTGCAATCACTTCCTCATAAACACTTTGTTCGCCGTTTATTGATAAACGTTACGAACAAATAAATATAAGTTTAACAACTTCGTGACAATCGTATACTTTTTATATTTTTTCACCGAGTTGTTGTATTTTAACTTTCCATTACATTTTATGATATAAAAATTCGTTTATTCTTACTACTTCAGCGATTTTTTCCCATTTAATCACCGTGACGCAACAGTTTTTTAACGTTCCGTTTTTTCTAGTAATCCGTGCGGGGTAAACATTTTTATTATATTTTTAATCTCGGTGAATACAATTCGAGGGGTCAATGGACATTTTCGCGCTATTTTATGTGCTATTGTGGATGTAATACGATAAGATCGGATATGCGACTTTTTGCTCGAATCGTTATCGTGTTCGCGTTCGCGTTACGTCTGACCGGTTGCGTCTGTTCGACCGTATACGACTCTCGCAGGTCGACTGGCACCTGAACACCTTCCCTCATCAGAGCAAACCTCTCCGCTGTGTTCCGTGAGGCTGCTGTGCCACCTTGCATAGCTCCTCTCCGTTCGCTATCTTTGTGTCCTTCTCTCTCTATCTCGGTCTCTCTCTCCCCCTCTCTTGCTCTCTTTACCGTCCAAGAGAGTTCCCGATCCGATACACATAACCTTCCTTCTTTTTTTCCACCTTCTCGCGTGTCTTTTCGTCATTCCAGAAAAGTTCTCTCTCCCGAGGCCAGCGGACATCGGAGAGTCAACAATCAAACGGGAGTTCTCGAGAACGTTAACTAGTGCTAATCTAATTCGGCGTCTCGGGCGCGATATTTCAAACACACGTTTTACCTTGAATTAATGCAGAAAGATGACTTTTCGGAACGAAACATATACGTCTTTTTCTTCTTAGTTTTTAGGTAAGACGCAAGAGTGTGTCTAGCTATTAGCATACCGAAACGTAAACTGTCCATCCGTTATGAGTTTTGTCTAATGATTAATTTGGTGTGTTTCTTCCCATTGCCGTTTTACCCTCTCGACGTAAAATCATTTTTATAGCCTACCTGCAAAGACTGGAAAATAAACTTTACGGGTGACATTGGAAAAAAGGTCCAATACGCCTTGAACTAAGAATTAAATTAGGTTTACGTAGCCTGGTAGGTACGCACTTAATTGCAATATCGAATACCTTCAAAAGTTTTACGAATTGATTCGTTGTTCAATAAACCGTATTTTTAAAATATCGATAGTTGTCGATATTCAATACGAAACGGTTATCGGGGAGTGTTTGAAATATGGTACACAGAACCAAGCGAAAAACCGCATTTTTGTTATTTTGGGTTAAAACTATTCAATTTACGACGACCATTACATTTTACTTGAAAGTAGGAACTCTGTGCTGTTTTTAAGAATGACCGCCGATTTTTAGACCAAAACTTAACAAGGAGAAATTTGAGGCCGGATTTATTGTTGGGCCAGACATGCCGAAGCCAAAAGGTTGGCTTGTGGCGGCACAACCCTGAAAATAAGTTCATTTACGCGACATCCCAACGCAAATGTTTGTACTAACAGCGACTCGATACCAGCGCCACCGCAGGTGCGTCAAACGTACAACTAATTTCTGTCCGCCAACTAACCGCATTTCTCAACTTTGTGCATTAGCGTGTTGTTAACCTCATCCTCTCACCACTATTGCCATCTCCCCGTCGACTGAAATCCGATTCGCATCACGTTGAGATAAGTATACGAAACACTGGAAATTCTCGATTAGATTGTTTGCGCGTCAAAGAACCAAGAGAAACAGGAAGGAGCACATAAATGCTAAGCGAATTAGATGGAAGTTTAGTCGTAAAAAGTGCCGCCTCAAGATGGTCACTAACTGGCGCCTGATGTGAATTCTCTTTCTGCAGTGCAGCATGACGGAGACAATGAAGTACCTTTTAACTTTTAGCTGCTTGTGTCATTCCACGAGCCTGGCCATGCATGATGAAGTCATATCTTTTTTACAACTTTATCAGCGTCACTTTCCTCATATTATGGGACGTGTTTGACATTAACCCCTTCGTTGGCATTGACGCAATAGTGCGTCAACCTGTATTTCCCTATTTAACTTGCTCCGATCTGAAATCCGAGCCTCACTCGGGGGTTTTTGGGCTCGCTGAATCCGAATTTGAAGTAAAAATTTGGAAATTCAACATGGCAGCGCTAATATGGCGGACAAAAATAAAAAACTACTCGATTTAGATAGAAATTGGTACTCTGGGATTTTCGAGGTCGCTTATTACGAATCTGAACAGAAAATTCAAAAATGTTTAATGGCGGATCTAATATGGCGGACGAAAGTGCAACAAACAGCTCGATTTGGATAAATCTTGGTACTCGGGGGTTTTCGGGGACGCTGAGTGTGATGCTGAACTCAGAATGAAGGAATTTTCCATGGTGAATTCAATAACATGGAGAATAATACAATAAAAAGGTAGAAATATATGAAGCTTCAATACCGAGTTTCATCTAAATCAATCTGTATTATTTATATTTTCATTCGCCATATTTGTTCGTCATTGTGAATTCCTGAATTTTGAATTCAGGTTCGTAATCAGCACACTCAAAAACCCCAGAGTACAAGTTTTCAGGATTAAAAAAATGTCCTGTCATTTTAGGCACTTTTAGTCGAATTCGACAAAAAAAAGCATTTGCAGCCTGCAAGCATAAGTCGCTGTAGGTGGCGCTCATAAACGTCCAAAAGAGTGCCGTCTGCCACGCGAGGGCGCAATTTGGCATATGCGCGGTCTAGTCAAACCGAGGTACAAACCCCACCCGGAAAATATCATGTTCCACTTCCACGCCAAACAATAATTTCGACCAATACCCGAAGGCCAACTCGATATCTTCACGAAGTTATAAATCGCATACGCAAAATGCTAGGCCTTAAAACTCAGAAACCGTTCAACGAAATTCGTAAACCAACGAAAAATTCACAGCAGTTCTTGGTACTGGCGCGTCATTCCTTTCGTGTAACTCTTCTGTGTTTACTATAGAGAAAGTCGAAAGTATACGTGGCGCCTCCACCGTTGAAAAACGGAAAGATTTTGTAAGTATTTTCGCGTTTAAATATAATCATTCATAGCAAGATGCATGTAATTAAATTTGGTTTTGCGTAAATATATCCTGTTAAACGTTTCGTAAAAGCGTAGAACATGGCAAGCAATTGTGCATAGCCATATCACCGATGGCGAGGAGACAAGCGATGTAGTGCAAAAAATGTATCATAACCTCTAAAATTATGGCGAAAATAAAAATAAATTAAAAATACAATGTTTCGTTATCGGTTTGTATATATTTTTTATTATTAGGAGAAAATCATATATACAAAGCTTACAGCGACAGTTGCAATAGTTGCTAGTCGAATAAATGCTGCAAGTGTAACAGTGCTGTAGTTTATTACGTTAGTTCCTTGGCAAGCTCCGGATCCAAACAAATAAGCTCTACATATTCGACCACGTACTGGCGGTGGTCAATTCCTGTAGTGTACGCTAAAACAATTTTATATCAGTTGAATTTCGAAATGGACAAACCAGTTAACGAAGGGTATGAATTCAAGTAAGATAGGCCAAAAAACGATATTGGTAAGATATTAAATACGTTGTTTTGCGAATCACTTTGTCTGCTTACGTATTTTTTTTGTTTCAGCTACCCACTGTTAACGTCTCTTCTGCTTCCAGAAGCATGGGGGTCCTCCGACGAAAAAAAAATATTTTCGTTTCACTAGCTGCAGCATTTTTTGCGTTATTTTTGCATTCTTTGATGCAACATGTTATTTCCGACTTGCTCATCGGCAAATATTTATATATGTGTATCCCAATTACTAAACATTCATTCAAAACATTCTAGCCTTAACACATGGTTATTACTTTTTTGAATATATATATTAGGGTGTTTCGAAAAAAAAATTTTTTTTTTATTTTCTTCCAAACAGGTTTGAAAGTATCATTTAGGTATACAAAGACGCCAGTTAAAATTTAAGATCTTAATATTGACATTAAGGGGTGATGCATCGCACTTTTCGATTTCCAATAAGAATAACATAGGAAACATTTTCTCTGCTGCTTCTGATTTTTATAACTAGCTAACAAAGCATCGTACCAAAAATCTCAATACATTTTTTTGTAGGAAATTGAACGCTCTACAAAAAAGGTCTCTTGTCAAAATTTCGTAAAACTAACTGTATCAAAGTTACAGCCTGTCAAAAGTTGAGTTACCTATAATTTAACCTTTTTTTTAAATATTACAGCGAATGGTCCATAGTTAACGTAAACTCAGAATTACTAGAAAATGATAAATACTTTAAGATTAATTATAATATATAAGAATAATTAGTAACAAAAATAGTCATCACTAACGCAGGAGCATTAACCAGTTTTGTGGCCAACAAATGTGACTTCAGTGGGTTAATAGACCGTCACGCCTCCACTGACTGACGAACGAACTAACTACACTAATAGTCATGTATAACTCCATCTAGTAGAAAAAGAATGGTCCTACTGACACAGTGTAAAAATAATCGTATTCATCAATTGTTAAATAAATAAGAAAGATTCCTCAACAAATATTTGGAATTATACATACAACATTTTCGAAACGTATTTAAAGTAAGAATAATTATAGAATACAAATTTGACGTGTTGAAATGATAAGTTTATTTATTTTTTTATTTCTTTTTCAAAATAAATAAAATTGAAAAAATGCAGAGCAAATTTGAAAAATTTGAAAAACACTGAAATTTTGTTTCATTGTTGCAAAATAGAATTATTAGTGATCATCTATTCATAGTAAAATGCATGCTTTACAACGAAACTCATGTACACTTTATTTATAAGACCTGCATTCGCTGTAATATTTGAAAAAAAGGTCAAATTATAGGTAACTCAACTTTTGACAGGCTGTAACTTTGATACAGTTAATTTTACGAAATTTTGACAAGAGACCTTTTTTGTAGAGCGTTCAATTTCCTACAAAAATATGTATTGAAATTTTTGGTACGATGCCTTGTTAGCTAGTTATAAAAATCAGAAGCAGCAAAGAAAATGTTTCCTCTGTTATTCTTATGGTAAATCGAAAAGTGCGATGCGCCACCCCTTAATGTTAATATTGAAATCTTAAATTTTAACTGGCGTCTTTGTATACCTAAATGAAACTTTTAAACCTGTTTGGAAGAAAATTAAAATATTTTTTTTTTTCAACACCCTGATATATATATATATATATATATATATATATATATATATATATGGGTGATTCTCCGGAATTATAACTTAGCAGGACAACAAAATTTATAAACAAAATTCTTCCATTATTTCATTTCAAAATTGTCATTGACTTAAGTTCTAATCAATATAATGTAATGTCCTATGGAGCACACTGATTTTTCAAAATTCAAAGATTTATCATGGTCGAAAGAAACAATAAGGCCAGAGGAATGATGCAAACCTTTTGCGATTAAGTTTTTATTGATTTGTTAATATCTTCTTGTCCTTTTTCTTGGAATATTGATCTCGCTCTTTTTGTTTCAACTTCTCTCTTCCTACAGTATTCTGTTTAATTGTAAGCCCTTCGTATTTGCGCTTTTAAGCGTCCTATTCTACGGAGCCATCCTTTTTCCGATGGCGGCATGGCAATAACCTAAAAAAATGATTTTTATGTAACCTCATGCTTATCCACACGCGACGCCAGAGGAATAACGATTCCAATGGATTTTTATGCACAGCGCAGCGTGTTACGTTTTCCTAACCGCAAAATCTGGGGGTAAGTAGCTTTCTAAACGGTCCACTTGATCGGTTAAAGGGTACCACATTTTATTAAAAAATGATTCAGTTAAAAACAGAGGAATGGCTCCTTCGGCTGTGACACAATCTCATAGCACACAAGGTCTGTAGAAAAACGCGTAAGCTACAAAAATGATACGACTCAATTAGTATCTTCGAAAGAGTAAACGTAGAAGGCACTGCTCGGGCAAACGTGATCAGCTAGCGCCAACCGTCATACTCCGAAAAAACCTACAATGTAATCGAATAGCATCTATTAAAAAAGCCTAATTACATGCAAAATGATCATTTCGGGAGAATTATCCACATATATAACTCTAAATAATTTCTTATAAACGTTTTTTGTATAGCTGTACAATACCCTCTTCAACACTATGGAAATTTAAAAAATACAGCGAAATTTTGACTAAGTTCCTCTATTGTTGAAAAATAATACGTCCTTTCAATATTTCCATAACTTCACACCAGCTACATAAGCTTTTATTTTTTACCACTAGAGGCGCGGCAATCTACTCGCACCTTCCCTACTGGAAAGACGCTCGTTCGTTCCAATAAAAGAATTGTACGGTCACCACATACACATTATCGAGAATATTACAAGGTGAGTGAACTGCTTAACGGCAACACAACCGCGCGTTACTCTAACCTCGTGCGAAGATCTTTATTCTCGAGGTTTTACACGTTTTTAGGCCGATAACCACACACGTAGGACGTGAACGCATCTGAAACGCGACAGGCATGCACGATCATTCTCATTTCGGGCGTCTTTTCTCTCTCCCTCTCTCCTGTGCCGCGCGCTCCCTTCTTCCTCTCTTCTGTAAAGTAAATTGGTCTCGTTTGGATTATCGTCACATTGCTACACTTACGGGTTCCCCGATGATGTTTAAAGAACGAAAGCCTTTTTTTACACTTCTACCGTCACGCTACATATACAGTTGTTACCATACACCCATTACTGACGATTTCCATTAGCACGTATTCCCTGCGCACACGGTAGACTTCGAAAATCTCGCATTTGCTGCCCGAATATATCGGACGATATTGGTTTCCTGATTTACTTGCGCGCGCAAGTACCGTTTTCCCCCCCTCCTAGAGAAACGTGACCGTTGTGTAAAAGAAAGCATAGCGCGCATCGTTGAGTCGTGGCAAAAGAAATAAACGTCGCAAATTTCCCGAAATCGACACGCACTTTCCTGTCGGATAACGGAGTCGTTTGCAAAAACTCGTTGACCATGACGAAGCATGCGCGAGCGCTTTTTTTTTGCTAGCGTAAAATGTTGCCAAAATGAAAGAGCCAGGATGGCGTTATGGGTACGTGGCGCCCCAAGTGCCAATCCTACGAATCTACTGCCCCATTTGCATTCTCGTTTTTATTTATTTATTCATTTATTTATATCTCGTTCGACTTTCTGGACTCTGTGACAAAAGCGAAATGTGATCGTCCGTCAAGATTACAGGTTTGCCGACTCGTATCTGGACCGGTACACATTTTAATACACATACGCACGAAAATTGAATATTTATGTGGCAGTTTCGATTTCATTATGCTAATGAAGATCATTGTCGCTGCTCGAGTTACGTGTGATATGTTGTAGATATACGATCGTCGTAACGGCTAAAATTGTCTTGTAAGTTTCACGATTCTTTCATTAAGGGGTATGCATACGCTTGGGGCCTAAAAACCGGTTGATTGCCGCTATTTTTGCCCGATGAAGTGATAGGATGACGAGGTCGGGATTTGGCACAGAATTATACGTAGGCTTGGCCAGTTTGGGTTTTTTCAATAGACTAATATTGACAAACAATGAATTTATTATTTAAACAACGAGAAGCCGTGGCTGCGTGGCCTATCGGTGTAAGTTCTGGCTATTAGGATGATATGGAAAGAAAAATAATTTATTGGGAGTACAGGTCTCCGCCGTTTGACAAAAGATGGCCCCACCAAGAGGTTATGGTTGAAACTGTCGGATGTAAAACGTCATATCGTAAGGTTAGACAGCTGGCAAGACCATAACCTTGAAATATTAGCGCTTTCGTATGAGCATCACATAATTTTTATCGTGCAAAAATGTACCATTTTGAGCCGAATAAGCGTAATTTGCGGGAACTTTTGACTTACTTCTTTAGTTTGAAGAAATGTGCAGCTGCGGCGCGTCGATTGCTTGTAGAAGCGTATGGTGAGGCCGCTTTAAGTGAGAAAAGTTTTCGTCAGTGGTTTCGAAAGTTTAAGAATAGTGAGTTTGACTATGGAGGATGCCAGGAGGTTCAGCGAGGCCTTTCAACTCGTCCCCACAACGAGACCGAGAAAGGATGGCGCTGGGGTGCTCCGGCACCTATGTGTATATAGATATACGCTAAACATGGGTGCGATCTAAGACAGATCACAGATGATGTACCTAACCCTCAATCGCGTTAAGGAATAACACCACTTTAGGATTTTGGAAAGACGTTTTCTTGCCTAAAAATACTTTGGTGTCATAAAAACAATATGCAATTGGTCCTGTAGCGATTTTTTTTATTTAACGGCTCAATTATCGATTTTGCCGCAGCGCCACGGAGCGCACGCGTTCGTACAACTTTAATCGCGTTTTTCACGAAACCACTTTTTTCAATCTCGGAAGACGGATCCCTCGAACACCTTTGCATGCATCGATTTGAAATTTTGATAGCAGCTTCACAATTACATTCTCTATGGGAGTACGTGGCCGTTTTTTTTTTTATTAAATGTAAACTTTTTTTATAAACAATTGACTGCTTTTTTTTGGCAAAAAATCGATTTATTTCCTTCGAAGTGCGCTATTTTTCAAAATTTGAAAGCAATTTTCTTGGTAGTCCCATAGCTAATAAAATATAAATTATAATTTTTTTGGTTTTTGTTTCAGGTCTTATACTTTACGTTCTCCCGACAAGCTATTTGTAAAAAAAAATACGTTTTTATAGATGGGCTCTATCGCCGCCATATTGAGTTTGAGTTTGAGAGCTTTTCTCGTTTTTGAATTTTTCTTCGAACCGTCATGCGGGAATTATGAATCGGCGGATATTTCGACGTTTGATGTCACGATCGGCCTTTCGTGCGGGTAGAAACTCATCACTTTCACCTCGTTGACCAATATATTACTGTATATGTAGGTGCCGCTGCACCCCAGCGCCATCACTTCGACACATTTTTGGAGACGCTTTTTTTCAGCGCCTTTGCATTGCCCCAGAACCTCCTGCTCCACGGTAGAGGGCTACGGAACGAGAGATAACCGCATCATGGAGACCAAAGTTCAATTCGCGAATTTCACGCCCTATCTCGTATTATCGTCAAGGCTCTTTATTTTCGCAAGCATTTCTCCATTACCCTCACACTTACGATATCACAAAGAAATCAATTACGTCAACAATTTTCGGGCTTTTTCCATCAGAAAAACATGTAATTAGATAAAAACACTACGATTTTTTCTGACGCTCGGAACTTTCGTCAGGGTCCTTCGAGCCGTCTTTTTTGGCTTTTCCTTTTATCGGGCGAGTCTCTGCCGATTTTGTTGTAACGACCTGAATAACGAAAAAAAGGGGCTAATACAATTGCCGAATGATTTATCACGTCATCGTAATAATTGTAGATTTTAATAATCGTAAAATCGAAGGGCTCGTAATTTTTTTCAGATTCCGTTTAGACAAAAATTTTGCGGCCGTTTTTCGATAATATTTATCCCCGTTACGAGCGCCTCGACTGTGTACGTATCAAGGGGCAAAAACGCTTCGAGAATACAATGTCGAACTTTGCGGGAAGGTCCTTCGTGTTTTTGGTGAGATTTTTTCATGCCGCTCTTGTCCGATCGGTTCTTGGCCCACGCGTCTCTCTCTTCCCACCAAATACGCTGGTACTCGTTCGCTATCAGCTGATTCATGCACGGCCTGCACTCCCTTCGCAAATAAAACGAAACTTCACGTTCACGATTGCGCGTTCTGCGATACTTATTCTAGCACTACGATCAATAAGCCTCCAGCCGTATTCGATCGACGAATCTTAACCTAAAAAAACGGTA
Source organism: Ophion costatus (assembly GCA_951751655.1). NCBI lineage: Eukaryota > Metazoa > Arthropoda > Insecta > Hymenoptera > Ichneumonidae > Ophion > Ophion costatus. Next base: position 5,761,052 of record OX632365.1, on the reverse strand, counting down.
CGACTTCCGAAAGCGTCGAAAATTTCCGAGATTGGGCATTTTTTCTTCATCTCAAAAACTAAGAATGAGAATTAGTCGCTTGCAATGAAGAAGATAAAGAAAAACCTCGGAAATTAACCTTTCGTACGAGGGTGTGAAGACTTTGCTCGCACGAGCGTAATCGGACGATATAATGTTGTCCGGTCGCTTCGCGGGCACGGCGGGCGTCCAACCTTTAGTGACGCTGTTTCCCTTTTCACTCGGCATCACCTTGCGCCACTGTCCTTTTCATCTACACGTACGTACAAAATACGTATAGATACGTATGAAAAAAAGAACCTCAAAAATACATTGATGGATATGCGTGTCGCGAAATATATCGCTTGTGAAGCGTTGAATTATCGATGCGAAACGTCAAATTATTACGAGTCGAGTAAGAACGACTTCCTAAGCCTACACACGCGCGCACGCGAAAGTTCTTTTATCGTCTCTCGAATCTCCCGAAATTACACACGTCACGTCGAATCAACATTAATCATGTTTTCGCATCGAATCGTGCGAATCTACTCCACATTTTCTAACGTCTTATAATATGCAAATATATATTATACTCACACACGCATGTACACGGAAATAAATAATCATAATGAAGTGGGCCGAATGAAATTGAAAATACGATCGAGATATCGAAATATATGATGATTGCGATTATCGCTTTTTTGCGGTTACATTGGTGGATGTGCACTTGTGTATAGCTTCGAAAAGTGTCCACCTCAGGCTCGCTCAACCACGTATTCGATTACGATATCGATCTCAACAATAATTCTAGTGTGAGCCAGCGTTTTTTGTTCCAACCCCTCGGCAGAGTACCTTTCTTTCCGGGAACGAGCACGATGCTCCTTTCTACATTCAATGTCCACACACACACACACACGCACACACACACATCTTTATTTTATAATTGCATTTAATAATCTATCGTCCCGATAGATCGCGGCATGATCCAATCTCCGTGACCAATCCAGGTGGATCGCAATTACCGTTTATTAGTTGCAACTAACGTTTACGCGTTGCATTCTCGTAATTAACTGTTAGAAAGGAAACAAGCGGTGGATTGATGCTCAAATTGTCATGAACTACACCTTTATTCGAGTTCTTGTTTGGTTTAATTTTAATTCAGTCGTATTCTGACACTTTCGATCATTCCGATCGACGACTCGGTCATACACGGTTTCTTTACACCTTAAGATTAATTTCTGGAATACTATAATTTTTATTTTAGCACGGATTCCATTCGCTTTTTTTTGTTTGTATTTTCGATCGAAACTCTCCATATCGGTGGCTTCCTTGGCGGTGGTCTAAGATTTTTATAATCTTAGGGAGTTGCGATACCGTTCCTTGGCTGCAAGAGTGGGGAGAGAGTGAGATTTCGACACGCTGCCAACTTCGCACGAAAAAAAATTCGTGCAAAAATAAGTTATTAATAGGCCAATTTCCAACTCATAACATTGTTGCAAAATATTTTTGAGCCGGGAAGTGATATTAATAGTTATCGTTTTTGCGATTATTTTTTACGCCCCCCCCCCCCCCCCGTTCCGTTACGTAACGGGTGCTTTGTCGTAAATAATTGCGATTTTTTTTCATAGACATAACTAATTGTGAAGGGATTGGGTTTATAGTCATTTTATTAGGTAGATATTCATCTACTTTTATACCAATTTTCATTTAAAAAATGTTTAAAATTAACCGAGATATATGCTTCGAGTTGACGACGAAAAAATAAACATTTATCTTCATTCTCCCATCGATATCTTTGGAAAGATTATCTGTAAATAAAAAGTAAAAGATTTATCGATATCTACACAAACGTAGTTATAGTTATGCTTAGCCATTTTTTATTTTGGTTTTTTTACAAAATGCTGAATGTTTAAACATTAATTTCTATTTTCAAGGCCCTTTTTTGTATTTAAACATTCTTTAAAAATAGTCATTATGAAAAAATTCAATCGGCTACGTACAACCTTGTACATGGCGATTGCAAAAATGTCAAAAAAATGTACATAGGTTGATAAGTTTTTGAGTATTTGCCGGGACAAAGTCGAAAAAAGTAGTTTCGAGCTAAACGCGTTTAAAGTTTCGGGTGCGGAATTTTCGTACAAGATGTCTACCTACGAACGGTTGACGATGCCAGTTCCATGTGTATAACCTTCTCTACATCTGATAATGCCAGAAAAAATCGAATTTAAAAAAATTTACGGATAAGGTTCTGACCCCCCCCCCCTCCCCTCGATTGAGCACATATTTTGAACACACTTTCCTTTTAATATTTTATCACAACCCCTTAACGAATTTTTGGCTACTTCGAATACTTTTGGAGATAATGAATATGTAAGTTTTTTTTCAGCGGGCGCCGACCATATTTACATCTGCTACGTCTCCGTTTATGCCTATATATGTTATCGCGCTCTTCGTTTTGTCCAAACAAACAAACCCAAACCCAAAAACTATTGCGTGTCGCAAAAAGTCCCTTTAGAACTTGTCTTAAAGTATTCAAAGAAAAGTTTGTGCAAAATTTCAGCTCGATCGCGGAGGGCGGGGGGTCGGAACCTTACTCATTTTCACACTGCGATGATCCCTTAATGATCGAAGTAGAGAAATCACTCAATTCTTTGGTACGATGTGCCTAAAACTATAATCACGGTTTACTCAGTTTTTTATTTAAATCTCGGTATTATTTGAGTCCTTACAGCCCTACAGTTATTGTTTACGACGTGTCGTGTGTATTACCAAAGGCATGAAGGTTCAACTTGCATATTCAAAAATCTCCGAAACTATGTTGTAAAGCTGATCGATTTTTATACATTTAATACATCCTAAATTAATCTTTCGGTAGTATAAATTTCAATCGTTTACAAGCATTTCGATTTTAGTGGTGAAACTTCTTAACCACGTGCTCATTTGTCCAAAAACAGCTGCTTTCGCGGCTCTAGCAACATCTTGTGGTCAACGATGGGGATAGTCTGATCGGTAAAGTGGAAACCATCAGCAATCGCGTCGACTGCCGATATTACAGAATTCTCTTCGACGACACGAATATTCGATTACAATTGAATTGTCGTTACATTTTCAAACAGCGATTCAGAATAGTATGAAAACATAGACGACGCGTATTTTTCGAGTTTGAAAAATATCCTACTCTATATCGATTTTTTAACGGTTCGTAAACTTGCTCCGCATTTGTTGATGCTCTATTTAGATTTGTATATATAAAAAAAAAATACATCTCTCACGGGCCGGTGACGCACTGACTCTCGTATATTCGGTGATCACCCATTTGCGTTTGTTTTGCCTTCCTATCAATATCCTATGATACGTTTAAGCTGCTCGTACCAGCCAAACGCAAAAAGTTTCGTGCAAGTTTCTCGCCGACCGCGTATCTACATCCCCGGCAATCCAATTGTTCGAACACGAAAAGAGCCCGCCAATCCAAACAATGGAGGAATCACAGAATTCGTCCGAAATTCAAGACAACATAGAAAGCTTTGCTTTTCGACACGGGCACATATTCGTCGTCGATGTCGCGCCCGAGATGTTCGAGCGCGATCCCGAAACGGACACGTCCTACTTCAAACAATGTTTACACGTAAGTACGAACAAACGCTGGCTGAAATTCCACTTTGGTGGTAAGTTGATGCCCATCTATTTGCCTACGCGCTTTTGTTTCCATTGCGCTGATTGGCAAATTATTTTTGGTCGGGACAGTTGTACGCGAGCATCCTCAGTCAAAAGTTAGCGTGGAACAAACGCGATTGGATGGGTCTGATATTGTACAATGCGACGAAAAATTTGGATAAAAGTGCGGAGACCAAAAACGTCCTTACGGTTCACAAGTTCGCCGAGGTGAATGCGGATATGCTTCGCGAGATCATGGAGATCAGTGAGTAGGCTGGGACTGGGCGTTACGCTCGTACGATTGATATATTTTCTGACTAGTGGAAGAAATTTTACAGAAGACCGCAACACGCACCTAGAGGATTATTGCGATCCGTCCGAGGATGTCAAGCTCGACCGTTGCTTGGACGACGCACTTTGGCAAGCTTGCCGCTCCTTCGATTGCATCAAAATCGCCATGCCTCTCCGTCAAGTGGTGCTGCTCACACGGAGAGACGATCCGCTGCCGGACGACGCAGCGGAGCGTCACAAAATTCGTCTGAGGGCGAAGACCTATCGCGACGTGAACATCAGCTTGCAGGTAGTCGGCCTCGGGAAGAATTGGAAGCACGAACTTTTCTACAAGGACGTAGACGTGCTGGCCAATAACGTCGAACCGGAAGACTCCAAGCCTGGGAAACTCGACGATCTCGAGATTTTAATGAAATTTCCTGCAAAAACGAGCGGTCATTTAAAATGGAGGCTCTGCGAGGACGTTGAAATACCTCTCGTCGTTTCCTCGTTCTCCAGGTTCGCCCGGTTTTACGTTCTGCGATGCAAATTTATGCGTACTCGGAGAGTATCAATTTCAAAGAGTACGTCTGTTTTGTTCGCAGTAAAACGAAATATCTCAATACGGCTCGAATGCACAAAGATACGAACGAAATTCTCGACGTGCACAGACACTGGGGACCCACCCAACAACGCGACGACGAGTCGTCGGACGAGGTGAACAAAGAAATGTTTCCAAAAAGCGTCGTTTAAGGGATCATCACAGTGCGACGGGTCGAAAAATAGCTGATTGTCGCAATTTTTTTTTTTTCGTTCGTTAAAACGCGCTCATCGGTACGATTTTTTAATGTCAAAGCACTCATGAAGGACAGCAGAATAAATTTTTAAACGTTTATTTTTATTTTTTTACATTTTTTTAACGGTTGATAATGTCTTCGAAAGACAAGGAGTCCTCACAGTGTACGGGGTTGTGGTCGTAAATATTATCTGAAACGAAATTTGTAAAAAGATCATTAATCAATATGAAAGCCGCTATTTTGCTATGGAATTTTTTTAAATGGAAATCGCCCAAATGGCGGTTTGAAAAAAAGTATCGAATTTAGCCTATTCTTTCGACCGTTTTTCGTTGAAAAAAACATGAAGATCTAAAGAAAGCTCTCGGCACGATAAAGAAGGCGTGAAGAATGTTGCGACAAAATTTGAGACATATAGCTTGAAAACTCTTTCTGTGAGAGTGTACACCGTTTTGAAAAACATTTCGAGGAAAAACGCGGCCGCGCCCGGTGTGGACGTAGCTGGTCTAATCCCTTTTTCCGAGAAAGGCTGTAGCGACTGAAATAATTCGAATTTCGCCCCAAAAATTGAACAGCATATTTATAACCGTCAATACTATCGGATAAAGCAAAAAATCGATTTTTTGAAAATTGTCCCCCGTGATGATCCCTTAAATTCACAATTCGTTTTGCGTGCAACGTTTTGTCAAAAGTTTGTCACGCGAACGATTAAAAACCCTCACATTCTCGAGAAATCCAAAACGCAAAGATCGGCAGTGAAAATAGTCTCTTTAAAGAACTTTTATTTTTTCGAGACTGATAACGAGTATTTGCATCGCTGATCGTTGCGATAAATTTGTGATTTCGATACGCAGGAAGCTGAGGAAATTTTCAACACGCACATTCCCGATAACGTAAGAAAAGCAGTAAGATGCGGAGACAGAACGATCGACTTCCGACTCGACGAAATAAGAAGCATACGGATAACGTCCAAGATGGGAATTGATTTGATCGGTTTCAAGCCGATTGCTTGGAGCTTGGCTTATCACATAAAGCCGCCGAGATTCGTAGGCCTCGAGGCCACCGTTTCCGATGGTAGGCAGCAAATTTTTACGTTACGTACTGCTGCTACGTAGCAATCGTATATTCCAAATTATCTACTAACTTTACAGAAGAGAAAGCTTTGTTCGCTGCGTTGCTCAAAGTTTGCGTCACCAAGAACGTGATGGCGATTTGTGCCGTGAGTCATCGAGCTGCGACCTATCTCGCAAGAATGATACCATGCCCCAAATACGGTGGATTTTACCTGTACAAGACAGCGTTCAAAGGTAAATAACGCTTTGCTGTTACAATTTGAATAATACAAGTTGAATACAAGTTGAATAAGTTCACACGTTTTTTTTTTTTGGTGAAAATTAATGCTTTATCTGAAAGAATCGTTCCTCATGCTTTTAAACGTTTCGAGACTGTTCTGTGATCAACTCCTAAGGATTCTGCAAGTTCAGCTAGCGTCTGACGTGAGTCTTCATGAAGTAGGGCGTCTAATTCAGCACATCAAAATCATTATTTTCGAAGCGTCTAACAATAAGTCCATCTCTGCATGTTGTTTCCGACGTGCTTCAAGTATCAACTTCGACGTGTTTGACACTATGAGAAAAAAAAGTTGTTTACACTTTGGCGAAGTTACATACACTGAATTTCAAGCTTGCTTGTAGTACTTTTTTTTACAAATGCGTTACGATCTTAGCTATTTTTTTATTGGTATACAGAAAGGGCTTTGGGATTAATAATCCCATACAGCCTGTACATAGATCTCGGAATCAGCAGTTTTGAAGTTTTTTAATTAGAGTTGATCTACTTCTTTCGTAGTTTTCACATTGCCAAAAGATGCGATTTGCTTCTTCTTCATTCTTTCCGCAATCGGACGTGGCAGGTGTGACAATATTAAATCTGTATAGGCTCTGTCTTAAGGACGAATGGCCGCTTCTTAATCTATTCATCGAAGTTACAGCGCTTCTCGAAAGTTTATAGTGAAAAAACCATGGTCTTGGTTATGGTACTTTTCAAAGTAATTTTTTCCTTCAATTTCTGCGGCTGTTGAGCGTCCTTAGTAAAACTCGTTTTCTTAAACGGTTACACCTAGCCCGTAACCCGAAAGTAGAGGTGTTATCGTGGATTTTTTTTGGAAAATGGGTGCAGCTTTTTAACGTTTTTTTTTCACAGTAAAGGGTATCATTTCAAGTATCTTTGACAATTTTGTTGTTGGGCAATATGTATAAACGACGGCGATACAGTAAATTGCACAGGCCGCTGTGCGAAAAAGGTCCTTCGCGGTGACCACCCCTGCTCGGGAACAAATCGTCTGAAGTAAAAAACCAAATGAATTTCGTTTTCGTACCGTATTATCTAGTCTTTAATCGAAGGATTCAATAAAATAATTTTTGAAAAAATGGTCGCCGATCGAAAGTGATCGTCGAAATTTTCGTGCAAAAAATACTATCTTCCTTGATATAAAAAAAGTATGCATTGAAAACAAAAATCTCCGCGGTGAATATCGAAGTATACTTCGCAGATCTGAACAGTCGAACATCGTCGTTTTCAGCCCTAATAATCGAGGAACCAACAAAGCTTTTATCTTACATTTTCGATCTGTTCGTAAAGAAGATAATCGACTCTTTCAAAATATCTTTGAACATGGCGTCGAATATATTAGCTTAATCTTCCATTTCTTGAATATCCTTCCCCTCCCTCGAGAAAATGATCGACTCGAAGAAGGAACCATCGTCAAAATTACATCTCAAACTACACGCACGCAGTTCTGGCAACGCCATCTGTTGGAAAACAGCGAGAACTTATTCAGCGTCCTACGAGATCTATGAAAACGACGTTTTGTTTTTTCAAAACGTTTTTGTTGTACTTTCAGAACAAGTAAATGATTTGGGACTGCAAACGCAAGAGTACGTTTACGACGGCGTTGACGAAGATTCATTGCCAACTGACGCAGCGGGAGTTGATCTGATGACTAAAATGATCAAAAAGATACGAATGGAATGGGATCCTTTCGCATTCGTAAATCCGAGGTTGACCCGACAGTTGGCCTACATCGAAGCTCTCGCACTGGACATAGAGTTCGTGGAACCGACTGATCCCACTTGTGAGCGAGAAAAGTGTACAAATTGATGAACATCCTGAGATCCGTGACAATCACGGGGATATTTTTCAGATCCGGACACGGAACGGATGGCGGCAAGGTTGGGAGATCTTGTCGCGAAGTTCGAAGCGATTTTCCAGTTGTCGGCAGCCACGGCAGTTAAACGCGAATGTCCGGCGCCTCGGGCCGTCAAGAATGCCGAAAAAGTGGTGAAGGTCGACAACGATCTGCTGCGAAGCTTGATAAAAAGCGGGAAGGTCAGTATCGCAAGGGCGCAATAACGGCATATAAAACTATCCGTTAAAAGAAATCCTATCGTTCCAAAAATTCATACATTTTTTTGAGCTTCACTAAATATATTAATCATCGTCTCTGTAAAATTTCAGCTTCGGTTATCGACCTAATTACAGAGAAAAAAATTAAAATTGCGTATTTTTCGCTACAACAGTCACTACAAAAGTGGATATAATAGTGGGAATCCGTCAGATTCTTAAAAATAATCAGATTTACAAACTCAACACTTGTAGTAATCCAATGCCCTCAATAAGTTTAATTTGAACTTCCGGTATCAGATTTTCTACCACTTGCTAATTGATGAGTAAAAAGAGACGGAGATAGAACCAATGTTGCCAAATATCAAACCTACAAATACTGTGCGAATCGTTGGAATAACTATTTTTCCATTTTTCTAATTAAATGTGAACATTCATTAAACAGTTTACACATGGAAAATTTTAGTTATAGCTAATTATTTTTTTTTGCATTTGTTAAAAATATATATTGTCCGAGTCTCAAGTATGATCAGTGGTATGACTAGTGCGAAGCGATAGGATTACCTTGATTATTAATTCGTGGATAACGAACGTTCGTTTCTTCCCAGCTGAAGGAATTGAAGATGGAAACCTTGAAAGCCTACGCCCGATCGATTGGCGAACAAACAACGGGACTGAAGGCTCAACTCGTGGAGAGAATAACGCAACACTATGCCGGAATGGATAGGTCATAAAAAAAGCCCAAAATGCGGTTTATTGCAACAATGATTGCGGAGTATACACGTACGTGCGATATCGTTGATTCAATTCAGTACGGTCGCAAAATTTCTACCCCCTCTTTCCGTTCAACTATGATTTTTCGTTTCGATTTTTTTCATCTCTTTCGTATCGTGTTATTTTTATAAAAAATATTCTTTTTATGTTCGTTCGGTGTGGCTTCGGAGCGACGTAGACACTCGTGTAGGAGAGTTTTGTAGAATCATCGCGGTCTATAGCCAATTGCACGTTTTTATTCGTAGAGCCCGAGTGATCGAACGTTATCTGGCTTCCGGTTTGGAGAAAGGCTGAAGAGATCCTGGCTGGACCCAGGAAAATCCGGTTGTCTTGTTCTGCTCCAAATTCTACGGCGAACCGTACTATTGTTAAATCGACGATCCAACGGAAGAGTATTGAGGAGGTCGGAGCGGTCCGCTTATCAAATTACGGTTTATGAATTTTTTCAATGAAAAATAATGTATACGAGGTACAGATTTATTCTGTAGACGCTAATTTTTCATGAAATATATAATTAAAGGGCAAGGTTATGCATTTTTATATCTTTATTACGGGAATAAGAAAAACTTGTATTACTACCAACTTGAAAAAGTATAAAATTATCGAGGTTTGTGAAGAAAAAAAACTGCGTCAGCGAATAGTTTTATACAACTCGGAATTAAATTTTGAAACATTTGTAATGATGCCTGTTTATATTTGTCACGAGATTTATTATTGCCATGGATTAATATTAACAAGGAAAAGTTGCGCGGTCGATCTCTCTGATTTCAATTAAATTTGGCATGCTTGTAGAATGAGTAAAAAAAGGGATAAAGTTCCGAAAAGCCCATATCTCTGATTACTTTGGAATTTCGTGTACCTGTGTATTTTGACTCGCTGATCACGAATATCATATTGAAAATACCCGCAAATTTGATTTTTAAGGTCAACACTCACGAAAATTGATTTTTAACCGTTTTTCTGTTTTATTTGAGTAAATATTCATTTTAGAGAAAAATTAATTTTTAGAGAAAATGAAGAAAAAAGACAAAAATAAATAAAAAGCCCAAGCAAACCCAACAAAAATTGCAAAAATAATATATAATTTAAAAAAACTAAAATAAAAGAAAAAAATGAAAATAAATAGCAAAAAAACATGCACTTTAAAATTGACTGAATCACAAAAAATTCAAAATAGTATATAATACGAAAAGAAACTAAAATGAAATAAATTTAAAAAAAAATGAGAAACAAGCAAAAAAACGCACTTCAAAGACTAAACTCCAACCTTCCCACAGTCAAGTGCATAAGTAGATAATATCGAAACTAATGGAGCTAAGCAATTTTCACTTATTGGACCATTATCCCATGTTTCTCGAAACGGAATGGTTTTAAACAAAAACTGTATAGAACATAAAAGATCAATATTTTCATCGGCTATGACTTTTACAGGAAATATTTTTCTCTAAATTGAATATTCACTAAAATAAAACAGAAAAAACTGTTAAAAGAACATTTTCGTGAGTGTTGACCTTGAAAATCAAATTTGCGGGTTTTTCACTATGATATTCGTAATCAGCGAGTCAAAATACATGGGTACACGAAATTCCAAATTAATCAGAGCCATGGGCTTTTCGGAACTACACTCAAAAATAGGCGACACGTATTTTTTTGTTATATCTGCGACATCCGATTTTTCAGGGTTGAACCGCACCCTTGAAAATTTGAGTGTTTTTCGTTTTTCGCCGACGACGTTTCAACGGTACGAGATATGAGAAAAATGCAAATTGCAACAATGTTTATTTTGTTCGTGTACTGTACATTGGAGATGAGAACGATAACGTTATTGACGAAAAACGAAAAACACCCCGATTTTCGAGGGTGCGTTATACCCTTGTCAAACGCACCCAATAATACGCTACGTCTATGTTTACCCCCATTCTACAAGCATGCCAAATTTCATCGAAATCGGAGAGATCGGCCTCGCAACCTTTCCTTGTAAGTGTTGCCGGAATATGGCAACCTTGCGGACATTGAAGTTGGCAGCAGTGCTCTTGATTCGCCAGCTAAGATTCGTAATTTTGCATCCAATCTTCATGGTTCAATATTCAATATATATCGTTTACGACGGGCAAGATTGGGTTTTCTTTTCTCTAAACGTTTACAAAGGTTTAGTTTGCGTTGATCCCTTGTTAGAAATCATCTATCTTGGTGCTCAATAGCCAAAAAAATGACATCATCCGTATCGTGAACGTCTTGCTCATCTAAACGCGCGTAAAATTACATACATTGAACTTTTTTTTATCTCTGGTGTTTGGTGGTGAAAAATGTCAAAAAAATCGCAGACTATAATCTAGACAATAACATATATTTGTATTTTTTTAAATGTTGGATTGTGGTTAACGCTCGAACCTCCTGAAAGCTACAATAAATATATTTTGCCTACTTTACCTTGGGCTCGTAAATTTTTTGCCGCACGGGCTCGTGAATCTCGTTGTTGTACGGGCTGAACGTTATGTAGTGCGGGTCTTCCGTGAGAGGCGCATTGTAAACCTGGCTCAGACTTTCCTTCACGCACTTCTTAGCTCGTTCCCGGAAACCGTCCATATTGTTTTCGTATCTTGAAAGTTACGAAATGTAAATATTCGCAATACAATTTCGTGGTCGAGCCCGTGAAAAGTGGCCAAAATACGCAGAGGATTGATAGAAAGTTTTTCTTTAAACGGGACGAAATTTTGCGTAAAATTTGGATTTTTTTTCGTAAACGCGTGCCTTTTTCTTATATATGTATGTTCTTCATTTTAATCATCGTCAAAAAGAAAACTAGACTGCACGCCGATTCGCAAATCCCGCGGCAACCTTGCTGTAACACTCTGCCACTGCTCCGCCATTTTGATGATAAATGTATTAAAAATATTGTTTTTTATACTTAATTATACTATTAAAGTATACCTACAGTTTAATAAATGTAGAATTATATCTTAGCTTAAAAATCCCTCAAAATGGCTCAATATTTTCCCGTCTAAATGTACATCCCGCCTTGAAAACGAAAAATAGCAATCGTTCAGTCGGGCCCAATTTACGTGAAGCTTGCAGATTATTCTTACAGCATCAACGCCTCTTGGTTGATTCCTGGCATCTTTGGATCAATCTTTGTCAACACTTTCGTGATGTACTGTATAAGTTGCCAAACTCTGTTAGTTTTTTTCCATTCCGGAAAGCCCCAACTGCTCGCCAATTCGCCCGTTTCCGGATGGATCAGTGGATGGAATACGTTACTTTGGAACACAACTTTCTGAAACGAACAAACGAATGTTTTATCCATTCGCGTTACTCGGCGTCGCTCGGGAAAGTTTTCGCAGTGCGATATTTTTGGAAAACTTTTTTCTGAGCCTGCCCACGCGCGACGGTGTAAATTTTACCGGACACCCTCCGTCCGGAAAGTTTTGTGGCAGTGTTACGGTGAATCTGAAGACTCCGCCTTGATAAATCCCTTGGCGAATGAATTGAACGCCGAACCACACTATGGATCAAGATGGTACGCGTTAAATAACAGGAACATTGGAGACTCGACTGTTCATATTATTAAGACTCACGGGAAGAATTCTGAGCCGACGGAATGACGTAGATACCCTTCAGGTCTCGAGTTCTGAGTATATTGCTGAAAAACAAAGCAGTTGACGGTTACGTTCAACTTATTTGTGGATATAGAATTCTTCGAAGATCTACGTGTGCGGAACTTACTATTCGGATAGGATATTGTACTCTTGTAGAAAAACGATATATTCTTTGGTGTTCTGAGGGACGTTTGGCCTGTCGATCATTTTGATCGACATGCTCAGCTGCGAGTCGCCGTTTGAACTGGCAGGTAAAAGTTTTCTGAAGGAACCCTGTCGTTTGAGGCCATCATCGGCTAAATCTGGCTCGCCCTAAGAAAGAAAGTAAGCACAACAGAGCGCTGATAAGCGGAGACTAATCTTTAACCATGTATCATACTCCGAATCTACGTGTCTCGTTTTTCCGATAAATTAAGCTAACGCGCAATATTCACCTTGGAAGTTGATGTCATGCCCCTGGAAGACATGTCATTGACATTTATTGACTAGTAGGCTTTTTTAGGCAACGGGGATGTCAAATCTTCGATACATCGACAGCTCCAATTTTCCTCTTGTCAGTTCTGGATGATCGCCTCCGTAACGCACTGCTATCGCAATGAAAAAAAAAACAAACACACGCGCGAACACTATACGACACGATACGGCGTGTGTGTATTGAGCCACCCAGGTGTACCACGGTCACGGTCTTGGATATAGGCTGGAAACTTGTAGGAGGGGGTGACTCGAATAATGAGGCAGAGTGGTAGTTCTTGCTTCTGCCACCTGAAGCGCTGCTACCTAGAGGTGGGCCAATCGAACGCAGGTCCGAACAGCTGTGCACTGGTGCAGATTTTTCGGAACGAAGAATATTTTGAAGAAATATATCAATGGAAAATAATTGTTTTTTTTACTACTGATGCTATGGTGGGAATGACAATGATTATTTCAGTAGACTGCACCTCTAATGTTCGAACTTTCGGTGTTTTCTAATTTGGTCTTTGGCCATTGGAGTAGATAGGATATGGGGTGGATGGAGTGTGAACAAATTTATTTTACTATTATATTACTATTATTTATTTTACTATCTAATCTATTTTGCTATTATATATTATCATGCAGGCTAAATTTTATCGTTTATTTTCCTTATAATTAATGTCTTTTTTTCTCAGTAGGTTGCATTCGTCGTTTGCTTGTACTTTTATTTTTATTTTTGCTTTCTTTATAATGTTAAGGGGCTACATCTACCTACAGGCCCACAAATAATTGCCAATTTATTTTCTGAAAAACGGTTAGTCAAAAAGAAACCCTTTTTTTAACACAAAGGGGCATACACTGGGAGCCTTTAAACAAATCACCAAAAAATACAGACAAACAACAAAAGCATGGTGGTCGGCAGATGATGAAATTTTTTTCGCTACGTTTAGCGGTGGACAGTATCCACCTTAAACAGTCCATATGAAATCTAAAAACTAAACGGGTTATTCAAGTTAACAACAAATGCGAGTCGTCGACAATCGTCGATTTTTAAGATCATCTTTTCAAAGAACAAGGCGACGAATTCAATATCGAGCATACAAAGTCTATGACCAAAGTCGTAATTTTTATTACGTAACCATTAAAAAAGGAAGATCGATTGATAAAAAAAAGTAAGATCGTCAACCACCTTTTAATAATTCTCATCGTATCTCTTGTATATTTGGAAACAATCCATGAAGTGGTTCTTGAGATATGTCCACCGACTTTGAAAACAGTGTTTCGAGAAAAACGAGTTTGAAGTTTGAACTATGTTGCTTTTAGAAGCTGTAGCTCATTCAATTTTAGGAATATTTCAATGTCATCTTCAGGAAATACAGCTAGAAGGTCATACCATCGAATGTAAATATTTTCGGAAAATGCAATTTTTTGACCTACCTAGGTAGGAGTAGCCCGTTAATAAGAACCTGGAAACAAATATAATAGAAGGGGAATAAAAAAAATTAACGCATTATGCCATCGATTGGACTGCTTTATGAGACCTCGAACGGACCGCTAAATTCGCGTCGGCCGTGATCGACAGGACACAAGACGTGAAACGGGACCTTTTTGTATTTCTCGCTAGATGAATCAGGCAGGCTCTTCCATGTAAAATCGTTTCGTGGTCACGAATTTTCAAGTTCCATTCTCGTCCAGGCTGTATTTTGCCCAGGAGATGGTTTTTTAAAAATATAAACGTGTCCCGGATCAAGAGTTTTTGTCCGACCCGGTTCTACCTGGGAAATTGGAAATCAGCGGATGATTTTGCATCAGGAAGGGTGTCGGGAACCCGATTGGACCGCTAGATTCTTCCCATTGAGGAAGTTCTAAGTTCTATTTGAGGAAGGGAAAATTCTTCCCATTGAGGCCGCCAGCCGGAGGTTCGCTATGTAGCCCCGAGTCTCGCGTAAAGTAATTAAAGAAAAAAAGAATGATTACCGGATTCGCTCGCACTAATATCTCTATGGGTCCGGTTCGGCATGAGCGCCGAACGAGAGGGCAGCCTCCGCGTACCCCTGGAACCCCCAAAAGCTGCCACGTGACAATATATACATATTTTGCCACATACATTAGCATAGAAAATATATTTATATATATATATCGGGTTTCCCACCCAGGTAGACAGTCATGATTATCACGCCGTTCATACAATTGATGAAGTAAATGTTACAGCATAATGACTACAGATCGTGATGCAAAGCCATGAACTCATTTAGTATCATAAATGTACAAAACGTGTTAATCTCAATATGTTGTTTACAAATTCATCGTACGTTTAGAGCACGTTGAACTCGTATCGCTGTGCTCAAGTGTCCACAACTAATGTCCGCAAATTTTACATCATATGTAGATATTTTAGCGTGTTTTCACTATGGTAGCATTAATTATTCTCATGAATTGTACTTAATATGAACACAATTTCGTTTACGTTGATGAAGACATTTCATGAGAAGGTTCAGTGTCATGAATTTGTGATACATTAGGACTTAAAATAGTCGTTTCAAAATAGATCATCCGTTGACCTCAAGATAGCTCATAAGAACGCAAATTTAAGTTCTACAATGAATATTTGCAGATTGACGTCGTATGGAAGTCATCCAATGATTTTTGTTGGTGTATTCTCTGGGTTAGCACTGGTAATAGGCATACCATGCAAGCAATATGATGGCGATATGCATGTTTCTCAGTGATGCATGCATTAGGCGCAATATGACTGCGATATGTGTGTTTTTCAGTGATACATCCTATAACGGCGATACGCATGTTTCTCAGTGATACATTTGATGGGCGCAATATGAAGACGACATGCGTGTTTTTCAGTGATACATTTGATGGGCGCAATATGATGACGATATGCGTGTTTTTCACCGTTACATTCTAGGACGGCGATATGCATGTTTCTTAGTGATACATTCGATGAGCATCGCTTAGTGATACATTCGATCGCAATACGATACGATATACATGTTTGGCGATGTGATATATTTTATAGATGGCGATGTGATATATTTTTTGCGATATGAGTAGGCTTTGTCACCGTTTTACATGTCAGCACGAGGTCAATTAATTCATTATCCATTCTTATCCGTTGTCTTGCCAGAATAACATCGTCCACGCATCGATGTTAATCTTGCACCTGCTTCATCTCGAAAAATACTGCTCCGATCAAGTATTGAGTATAATAAAACTTTTAGGGTTCGAAAGGAGCCGTTCAAAAAAAAGATCTTGTACCTTCCAAAGGTCAAAATGGCCGCGTTAAGACAGCCGACATGTTTTTAAAAAAAATGGGATCAAAATTTTACACCAAAAAAATTCCCAGGTCAAAACTAACAGCTATTGTAAGAAAAGTTTTTTTGATAACGTTCATAGGAACCTTATAAAAAAGCGGATGAAAAAATTGTATTTTTTGCAGAAAGCACCTTCAAAGTCGGAAGGCAGGAGAAAAGATGGTGGACTTTTGTTGCCAACAGTTGGTAAAAATAATAGAGAAATTAAGCACCGATTTCTCAGAATGTAAGAAATGTCAAGAAAAAAGATGCTCTCAACGCGCGGTCGCATGACACAATTGAGAGCATCTCGAGCAGCTGCAAATAAGAAATACTTCGGTTTTGCATCTTTTCAGCTCTATGACTTTGCGGAATTGATTTTGTTGCTAAACCTTCAGAGAAACAACGTACGAATGGTTTAAATGAGAAGTTATAAATTGATATCTTGACTTTCCACGCAGTAGAAGCATATTAGAGATGCACCAGTGAATAACTGGCGACCAGTGAATTATCAGTTCAATTGAAAAGAATTCATGATGATTAGAGAATCAATGACAAATGAAATTATTTTACTTAGACATTGATGACTATGGTTTTTGGAGATGGATCTTATGCCGAGTGAGCATATTCCGACATTCAGCTGATGGTTTTACAATGATCGATTATTTAAAGCAGAGAATGAAGATTCTTATTATCAGTAAATTTCACATCAGTATTAAGGCAATGCAAATAAAAGGTTTCATAAAGTTCTAACATAATAATTTAAAAAATTAATAGTAGAATGTACTCAAAATGCGCTTCCATGCATATAGATGATCATTTTTTCTAAATATTGTGCATTAAATTAGCAAACCATCGACAATAACTTCCTCCCGAAAAATTGAGATGGAATTCTTGGTACAAACCTTGGTGCGATTATATTATAAATGTTGTAATTATTACGAAAATCGCAGGTGCTCATTCAGCGACCAGCAATAACGACGAAAATATGAGTCTGCAGGATGTTAATAAGCCTCTGCTGCCAGGGTTTATCCGTAAAGACGGCGACTAGGAAAAGGTAGGCCACTGCGCGTTAAAAAGCAATCACTGGAGTACCAAATATTGAATCCAAAAATATAATTTTTTTTAAGCATGTTTACGTAGAAACTGTCACCAATTTTTCACAATCCTGTTCTAATATTTCCTTTACTGCAACCTAAAGTAAAATTTGTGTTTGATCCGTCGCATACGGAACGAGCGAGCAGTTAATTATTAATTTGATCGAAGTGAGACTAACTAGTATTAACATTTTCTATAAAATTATAAACATCCACATCGTCCCAAGGCATGACAGGCAAGAGTATTTCGCTCTTACCTGAAGTCCATAGAAAAGGGTCAATAGCCCACGCTCGGGTTTGTTCGGCGACTCGCTCGCTCAGTGGACCATGTGTAGGGCAATTCAACATTTGGTTCGCAAATGTTACTGTTTATTTTTCTAAGCCTCTATACGTGACTACGATCAAGCTGCGCATAACGGCGCAGCAATGTGCCCCTAATAAAGGGATTTATCAAGCGTACACGTGATGGTAGAGTTGAGCGCGGAAGTTTTTTCATTGCGCCAAGGAATTCATCACTGGAATGCCTCGCCTTTCAACACGTGTGCGACAGGGCTGACCAGTGCTTTCTATTCGCACGCTTCTCATCCGTGATTGGTGACAGCTAAAATTCACCCACCCCTTTTTCTACATTTTGTACCAACGAAATTAGTTGTTGTTCTTTCAAGGGGTGGAATCGCATCCCCTGTTTGTGAGGCAGCTCTCATCAACAGCCACGGATGTAAGACTCAAAGTTTTCAAGAGACAGTATTCATCAAACATTCGAAGAGGAAACATCAAGAGTCCAATCAGCGCGGAACTCTTGCCTCTCGCGAATAAATTACTCAAACATCTCAATGAGATCGTTCTATCAACACTGTCGTCATTACTACGCGGAAACAACGCGAATAAATTATTAGTACCTTTAACTGGTCGATGTAAATAATTGTGAATAAATTAAATTGTCTTTTAGTTTATCTCCAATTTTTTTCAACTAACCACCTTCGCCACATTAATTTGAGGTAATTTGAGGTGCGCGATCGATATGCAGATGGGCCGAAATGTCGAATTCGAAAATGAAGAACGTTCCAATATAGATAGAACGATCTTACAATGAGGAGATTGCAATACTGCATTGATTTCTGCAATGAGGAGATTGCAATACTGCATTGATTTCAATGGCAATCACTTCGAACATCTACTGTGAATAAAGGTAATTTCACATAAAAATAAAATTCATGTCACTTTTTGATCTTAAATGACCTTGAACGACTTGGACCCCTAAATGTTTTTTATGCAGTTTTCGATGCTCTACAAGATAGTTGAATAAAAAATGTACCGTCCCATTTTAAAAAGTGGAGGTGACCTTTACTGTGCGACAGCGCCTCCACTGAGATAAAAAAAAATGGTCGCATTTGATGACCCCTTTCGTACGGTACAACTTTTGTTTCAAACATTTTTTTGTGACGTCGATAATTACAGAGATATTCAAGGTGGCAACAGTTAGTGCCTCACCCTGTATACTTCATAAAATGAGCATAAACCCGATCCTTTCATTATTAGTTATTGCTTTGAAAAAAAAACGCAATTATTGACGACAAAGCACCCGTTACCTAACCGAATAGGGGGGGGGGGGGAAACATTGGGAAATTTTGCGTTACGTAATTTATGGACGCCCCTACACCATTGCACCGGTAATTATTTATATTTTATTGATTATTTCTTACAGTTACGAAGAAATTTTGGCGCCGCTGGAAAAAGAAGGGTGGCCGTCAGCAGCCGCCGCAACAGCAAGAGGCGCCCGAGGAAGCCCAAGGACGCGGGAAGGGCAGGCCGCTGAGAGGACAGCGGGACGAGCGACGGGAGCGGCCGCAGCAAGGACGCCGCTGGTATCGCGAACGCGACCGAACCCGCAGTCGCTCGCCCCGCCGGACGCATGGGGAAGTTGCCCAGAATAAGCGGGCATTTAAAATTCTAGTCCAAACGGTGTTGGAAAACATGAACAAAAAATAAATGTTTCTCCCAATTCGTAAATGAGTTTATATTTATTCCCTTAGAAAATTAATTTTAAAAACTGTTGAAAAAAAGTACCAAATCGATCGAGAAAGGGAAACTTTGAGAAAGAGAAATTTCGGTCCTTCTCGATTGTTTCAGCCTTTTTTTCAACACATTTCACATGGGATAAGTGTGTATATCTGAGCCAGCTTCATAGTTCCAAAAGCCTCGCGGCTGACGATGAGATGTCAGCGTCCGGGCTCTGAGTATGAACGACGCGGGTTCGAACCCCGGTAGCACAGTGGCTTTTTTATATGAACGTGTATGGATCAAATATCATAAATAATGACTGGACAGCCGAAAGTAGCTAAAGCGAGAGGAAGACCAAATTTTCTTCAATATAAAATGAAGCAAGAAAATAGATTAGAAAATCGATTCACCGGGGATCAAGCCCGGACCGCAAGCATCGTTAATTCAACGCTGCCAACTCAAGCACGACACTAATTGAGGATAGCGAAACATTTATGATACAGCCTTATCTATAATGTTTAGTGTTGAAAAAAAACCGCCGAAACGACCGCGGCAAAGGCTCAATATTTCTCTTTGAACCTTCCACGGTCGTTTCGGCGTTTTATTTTTCAACGCGTTGCGTCGTTAAGATTATTAACCCGCATTCTCCTCATAAACGAGCAACCCAGAGGAAAAAATAACCTCGATACATGTTTTTCCCTTTGAAATTCATTTAATGCATATTCTAATCCGCAGTACGGCCACAAATATATGTCGACCTCGATCGAACGGAAAACCTCGCTCCGTTCGCCTGTCGAGTAAATACGATGTGCGAGGGGCGGAGACTGTCCCCCCACCATATGTGTCAACGCTGACTGCGATGCCGACTGGCGCGGTGATTACGACTCGCGCGGCTACAAGGAAATCTGCAACCCCGACAGAGGCGATGATCACAAAATTATATTCCCGAACTCGCCGCCGCGATTTACCGCCATTCCTGAGGCACGCCGAAAACGGGAGCGTTGTACATCCCCCTACTCATCTCTGGCATGACATGGCATGACCTAACCGACTGACCGCCACTGTCATCTGCGAACTTCACTCAGAAGCGCAAGTATCGTACTTCTCGATTCATTGTTCCATTCTTTTCGCTATCCGGACCGCTCGCCTTTTCGGCCTATTGCTATTTTGCCTGATCGACTTTTGGGCCCTTCGCTTTAATGAATTCGGAAATGTAAATTGTCGTAATATTTACAATTTAGTATAACGCGAATCGATAGTATATCTCTCATTATTTTGTTAAATCTGATATTCGTTTTCGCTATAAATCAACTTCGACATTTTTGTATTCACAATTTCGATTAACCATTTTACAGGCTATCATAAGATTGATCTATTTTATATTGGGACGTTCCTCATTACTGAATTCGAAATTTCAGTCCAGGGAGGCTAGAGTGGGAGG
Organism: Ophion costatus; assembly: GCA_951751655.1. Taxonomy (NCBI): domain Eukaryota; kingdom Metazoa; phylum Arthropoda; class Insecta; order Hymenoptera; family Ichneumonidae; genus Ophion; species Ophion costatus. Next base: position 5,740,268 of record OX632365.1, on the reverse strand, counting down.
AGGCCGATCTGTGCATTTCAAAGTGGCTACAAAAAGTGGACTAACCGGGATGGCGCCACTATCTCTAAAACCTCGAGCGGAAGCTGAGTATCGATGTCGTGTAAGAGAGATGGAAGAGCATCGAATACGCATCCCAGCAAGTTCGGCGTCCATATTGAATTTAGATAGAACGAGTGCTTTAACTGCGAAAAAGTGTCTAATCGAACGATTTCGACGAAAAATCTTTTTTATCAATCCGGAGGTGAGAACAAATATCTGTTTTATCTTTACTAACGTGAAGAATATAATTTTCGATAAGTTTGTTGAATCTGTTTCATCCATCATGAACGTGTGTGTGCCGGCGTGGCTGTCACATTTGTCATGTTCATATGCAACGGTGCATTTATTTTAAATCACCATGATATTGCCTATTTTATCAATTTTTGTGAAGAATATTTACGGAATAGTCAGGTACAAAACGGAGTTCCGGACGACACGGGAGAAGAAAATAAGTGAATTAGCGTGATCTTTGTAATTGTGGTAACGTCTTTAGTTGTAATTACTCTTTACTGTAAACATACACAAACGCGCGCGCGCGTGTGTGTATGTATGGCTTTTGTAACATTACCAACTACTACCCTTGGTTAGCCTGTAATAATTAGAATAAACATAAATTTTACATTACCTCATAGAGTTCTGTTGTACCTATCCCCTCTGAATATTTTACATAATCCTTACTGGCAAAAGAAGGAAATCGTACAACTCTCATGAAAAAGTTGCTTTTTCCATGGAGGCTGGAATTCTCTCTGGTATATATCATTTTACATCTCTCTCGCACGCAGCCTACTTCTCAAGTTTCATTCTGCCTCATGCACAGCTCACTTCTCATTATTTACTTGTTCCGTCTCTGTCACACCCAGCTCGGTCTCGAGGTTTTAGCGATAGTGGCGCCATCCCGGTAAATCCACATTTTTGTAGCCCATTTTTTCAAGTCTCTCCATAAGAGATCGGACTCCTCCACTCTAGCCTCCATGTTTCAGTCCTTCTGAATATTGATCGTTCGAATTTCCGATCCCCACCCGATACCAGCACTATCGAGTATCCAAATTTTATTTAACGCTCGATACAAGGAGCATCGAGTATCGAAAATTATTAGATACTCAATACTCCTTGTATCGAGTATCGAGATATTTTCAACACTCAATACTCCTTGTACTGAGTATGGAACATTCATTTGATACTCGATACTCCTTTTATTGAGAATTGAAAATTTATTTGGTACTCGATACTCCTATTATTGAGTATCGAACATTTATTTGTTACTCGATACTCTTTTTATTAAGTATCGAAAAGCTTTTTTCTTACCCGATACTTGTGTAACGAATATTTAAGTGGGGAACCTTCACTAGATATTAATTTTTTTTGCCTTTCCTGCAAAACTTCTCGAACGGATTACTTTGAGACTAAACGGGTCTTCTGTATTTAGATTTAAACATAAAAAAGGAGACCGGATTTTGAAGCATTTGTCGAGAAATAGTCTCAGCAATCGAATAAAAAGTATCTATAAGGAGAAAATGGAAGAAATACGCAACAAGCTTGAAAAAGAAGCTACGTATGTGTGCACAACAACGGACATATGGACTTCAAAGTCCCGTCGATTCATCAAGAGACGCGGCAACGTCTTGACGCCAAGTAATAAAAATAAAAAAACGAATTTGACGCCACTGCTCGAGCCACCGACCTCGACGCCATTGGTATTACAGCGCGTTGGGTAAGAACTAATTAGTTCACAGCCGTACCGTATTGTCGAATGAAAAGTTGAATTATTTCGTCATTTTTTGCTTTTGATCATCTAACATCAAGAAGCATCTTTAGATAAGAAATAAGAAGCCAGCTCAACTTTGTTATTCCCCTATTGAACAAGTGCATCTGCACTTGTTCAAAAGGTAGATGTTTTTTGTTCAAGATTTTATTCAAAGATTTTTTGTTCAATGTTTATACCATTTGCTTGACTCGGAGACGCTCTTGCGAAAGTCTGTAGGCATCGCATGTCGACGATTCCCTGGTTCTCATACAGCAGACAGGATAACGGATATCTTACTCAAAATCCACGCACCTTTCGGTTTAGATGCGGACAAAATAGTGGCAACTGTTACGTACAATGGGTCCAATTTTGTACCAAAAAGAATGGAACCGATTAGAGGATCTCATCCGATTTCTGCGGAAATTTCGCGAGGTCGTACAGATGTTATCAGCACAAAAGACCGCTTCGCTGAATTTAGCACTCGTGTTCCATTTGGAAATCAAAGATATCCTTAATTCTTTGTCAGACGAGGAAACACATGATGCAAATGCTAAAAAATAATATGTTGGCCAAAATAGACAAAAGGTTTCCAATAGCAGAAAAAGTTGTGGTTGCGGCTCTGCTGGACCCTCGTTTCATGAACCTAAACCTGATTGATTCTTACCTCGAAAAAAAAAATTCTACGCGTGCTGCGTTCCTCGCAGATCACATTAAACAAAAAGTGAATATTTCACCAGAAGCATATGCAATACCTGCTACTTATGCTGCTGCTAGTTCGTCCGGCGAATCTCTTTTATCAAAACTGTCTGAAAAACACAGTATCGGCAATTCCAGTCCCAGTGTGGCTTTCGGATGTGCTGACGCAGCAGATCAAGAGTGCTGGAGGTTCTTGGCGACCGCAACTACTGAAGACCTCAAAGACAACGATATTCTCCTGTACTGGCAGCAAAAGCGAAAATCGTTCCCGATGCTAAGTGAACTCGCAAGGGCTGTACTGGCAATTCCTGCAATCAGCACGAAAAGCGAGCGCGTGTTTTCGGTGGCGGGGCTAGTTTTAACTGCCAAAAGGTCACGACTCAATCCAGTACGCGTGAATAAAATAATATTTATTCACGACAATTACAGGTTGTGTAAAGAAGACACACTCTACTTCAGCTGACTCAATAATAAACGCGTTTCATTCATTTTATTTTTACTATTGGTTTTTATGACCTACACCCAAAACCAAATTATTATTGTAAAAAAATCGAAATCTACCTAAAATCTAGATCTAAATTCGATCTAAAAATCGAAAGCTAGATTTATAAAATAGTCGGACTTGGTATAAAAATTAGGAAAATTCCGTCACGCCGGCGCGGCGCCGCCACGCCGACCCTACAGGGTCTGCGCGCCGCCGCCGTCAATATCTGGATCGGCGCGCACTTCTACTGTGTGGTAAGTCATCCTTTTCATTTTCGTGGAAGATTCCGTGAAATTTTCCTGTGCCTTTCGTTGTATGGTAGAAGTAATTACATTTCATGAACTTTCAGAATCCGAAGCCGAGTCTGACGAAGAAAGAACGCCGATTCGGAGTTTGTCCACAGCAGACTCAACTATGGATTGCGACAGTGAAAGTAGAAACTAGAACTAGAAAAGTAGAAACTAGAAAGCGACCTGTAGAAACTTATCATGCAATTTACGAAACGGTCGACTCACTCAGTTCGGTGTTACCTAAGCATCTAAGATGTGCAAGCCACACATTGAATTTAATTGTGACTCCCGATCTTCCAAAAATTATTCAGACGTCGCATTATGTTTCCCCTATGCACTTTGGAGTTTCGGAAAAGTGCACAGCAATATGGAAGACCATGCGCTCTCCTGAATCTACTGAAGTCGTACGAGAACATATAGGAGAAGCTTTACCGCGACCCGTTGTTACACGGTGGAATTCGCTTTTCGATGCACTGAATCGGATCGTCATGTTTAAAGACAAAATTAGTCAGGTGAGTCCTCTAGTTAGCATCACAGATATACTGAACGATGCTGATTTCAGATATCTTGAAGAGCATCTGAAGATACTAAAACCATTGGCGGATACGATTGATCTCTTACAAGGCGAACACTATTGCTTCTACGGATATCTCCTTCCGTCTTTGATATTATTGAGACGGCAAATGGACCCGATACATCAGAGTTATAATGATCCTAGTATACGGTTTTGGACCACTTGCGAGTAGTATAATTCAATCTCTTGATAACCGATTTAAACAATTTTTCTAATTTAGAAGATGAAGTGGCAACATCAGCATTGGCAGATATAAATCATCCGCGATTCAAAACGCGGTGGCTCACCTTCTATCCGGAACTCATTGGTCAAAGAATTAAGAACATGCTGCAAAAAGCGGCCTTAGAAGAGTACCACAAGGGTAAAGACACGGCGCTAAAAAGTGGCGCGCACGACCAACCAGATGATGATTTTTTTCGATTTTGAGAAGGAAAGTGACACAGAAGGTCCACAATGCGATGTATTTGTAAGCATCGCAGTAGTACGACACTTGTCGAATAAAAAAACCGAATTAATTATGTTCAATGAGTATACTGTAATTAAATAAAAACATTTACCAAATATAATACACCTTGCCCTCATCGGCCCCAATCCAACGGTTATTCAGTAACGCAACAGTGATGGATTTACCGAAATGGAATCGTTTAACAGAGGAGCACTTTGAGCAAAGAATACTTCTAAAAGCAAATTCCATAAAGCCTAAAATTTAAAAATTCCTGAGAAGGCAAGAGAGAGACAAGAAACGATTTAGTGAGACATATTTCTTATTCTTCCTTGAAGGAAAAAAATGCTTTTCGAATCATTCACGAAAATGAACCCATTTATACACTCCTTCATGGTACTACCGAACGTTGTACATGCTTAAATATAATTTATTTGGCTGAGTTATCGCCACCTCTGCAAATTGACTTGGTTGATTTATCGCCACCTCTACAGATTTACCTGGCTGACTTATCGCCACCGTCTCGTACATCGCTCGTGTCATCACCATGTTCGAGATTAAAATTTTCGTTACAACATTTTGTGTACATCATACTAATTATTTTGGAAAATTCATACTGCTCAATGAAAAGTTTGCTTTTCGAAATATCATACGATACAGGTAATTCCAACGTTGTATGATTTTTGTAAGTTTTCGATTATAAAACACACGTAAAATGAAACAAATGCAAAACGAGAAAATCATAAGTTTATTTAATATATATAGTTGTAAAAAATGTTTTAATATTTATTATTGGAGTTGTATATTAAAATAATGAAAAATTCAATTGTAAACATATTTGTAATTCTCGTTTACTCTCACTTAACCTTTATTATTTATACCTTTTCAATTTCCTTCGATTTCTTTCAGTCTGACTCTAGTCTCCAATATTATTTGCTCATGTTATTCCTTTGATATTCATGCTAATAACTTTGGTACTGAGTATCTAGCCCTTTTTTATCACTGAACACAAGAATATCGAGTAACCTTTTGTTACTCTTACTCAATATTTCTGGTATTGAGTATAGTGACACTTTTCGTTACTCGATGCTCTTGGTAGCAAATGTCGAGTAACGTAAAGCATTTCGTTAATCGATACTCTTTATATCGAGTAACGAAAACCATTTTGTTACGCTACACGCTGTGTATCGAGTAGCGAAGAAAATTTCTTACTCGATGCTCTTTGTAGCAAGTATCGAGGAACGTTTTGTTAAACTATTCTCTTTATGTCGAGTAACGAAAGGCATTTCGTCACTTGATACTCTCTGTATCAAGTAACGAAAGGCATTTTATTACTCGATATGCCATGTATCGAGTAACGAAAGGCTTTTCGTTACTCGATACTTTTTATAATATCGTATAGAATATAATATTTTAATAATATTTCAATATTCCACGCACATACGGTTCCATATGTACATCCGCGGTGTGTCGCGCCAACATAAGCATTTTACGCGCCCCATGATTCCACACGCACATCCAAGGTGCTCTGCCCTCACGCCAGCGTTCCGCGCACCCTATTATTTCGAAGTAGGACCAAAAGACCAACCTTTTTTTTTTTAACGTCCCCCATTGAACCCTAAAAGTTTTATTATACTCAATACTTGATCGGGGCAGTATTTAGATTGATCGTAAACTTATTATTACAACGATGATCCTACCAGTAAAACTTTAGACTTATTTTTCTCGAAACTATGTTCATCAAAACGATGTGTACGATTTTTCGATACCTAATGAACGTTTTAACTTGAAATAAGGTACACTTGTTCAGTGTAATAATAGTTTTGTATTGACCGACGTTTTTCTTCTTGACATTCTTTTCACTAGTTATTGGCCCGATTCGGTTATCGTGCGTCGCTGAAGACCGGCGCCATTTTTAGTCAACGCCTGCATTTTTGGGAGGTGGATTTGTTTATGACGATAAATCATTTTTCCTTTAAATTTGTTTGCAATCTTCATGGTGTACCCCTAAAGTAGAAGTATTCAAGAATGTTAAGAAATATTATCGGATTTCTTCATTACAAATTACGTGTTCTAAGTAACATGCCTCGGGTCTTCAGCGACCCACGATAACCTGCGAAGGGGCCAAAAAAGCGATAACCTGATCGGGTCAACAATTATGTCATTTTTTCCTCAAAGGAATTGAAAAAAATTCACAATTTTCTTTTACCATTGCAACACTAACAAAAAAGCCCGTTCAAGTATTAGCCAATATTATCGAATTTGTGAAGTAAAAAAACTCGTTTTTTTTTTGTTTTAGGTCGACCGGGTGACCAAACAAGTACACTATTAAGGACCTCACGACCAATGATCCGTCACAAGATTGTTTCCGACTTCTTCAATTATTAATATTATTCGATAAAATTTCGTACATATCTTTGTTAATGTACATGCAAATAAATGTGCAAACGAGTTTTCAATCTCCTTACTTATTCCGTCAATTGTGTTTTTAAATAACTCTGATTTTCGGATCATCACAGTAGCCTAACCCCTTAAGAAGACGCGAAAAATAGTGGGCGGCTGAGCCGTTCACCCACCTGAGTGTAAGAAGGCCTTCATTAATAGAAAGCAATATTGTTAAAATATTCCAAATGCATTTGCATTTATTGTAAAGTAAAAATTCGAGTGAATTTAAAACACTGAATTGGTGGAACGATGTATCCTCATTTATAACAAACGTCTGAGGTGTTCATTATCTTGTGCAGTTTTTTTTTACTTCGTGTTAAATTGCGTTACACTTACTGAGCCGGGGAACGGATTTGTGAGTTCTTCTTCTACGCGTTTTGAATATTCGAACGTGTCCATCAATTGCTCGCAGGATACGCGTTTCGTGTCCAGATCAACTTGTGTCGTTATCACTGCGTGTTCCAGTTTTTCGATTCGCGCCGTAACGGCGTCCCTGAGGATGCGTTTGCGATCAATCGCGTCCGACGCCTCGTTCAGTTTGCTACGCTCATATTCGTAGACGTCCTTGAGGATTTTGTATTCACCGTCGAGAACCAAGAGTCGACGATTGTTAGTGGCGCATGCGGCGCACACCGAAAGCTTCAGTCTCGTATACTCGTTGATCTGAAGAGATAGAAAAAAGTGGATGAGAAAGACTGTAATGTCTGTTTGCGAAATTTCAACGCGGTTTGCCCTTTCCAACTCGAGATAATTCAATTCTAGAATGAAGGTACGATTATAATTACGACGATAGAACTGCTAGTAAAACGTTTAACGCGTCTCGAAACTATGTTTTTCAAAACGGTGTACACGATTTCTCGACATCTCACGATGTCGAAGATTACCTTGGAAGTTGGTTCACTTATTGAGCGTAATAGTAGTTTGGTCTTGACCGACTTTTTTCTTCCTGACATTTTTTCTCACTCGTTATTAGAGATGCCAGTGATCAGCGAAAAAATATCTATTTTTTTACCATTGAAACACGCCAACAAAAAAAGCTCGGTCGAGTCTTAGCCAATATTATATATTTTATGAATAAAAAAACCCATTTTTGTTATATCAACCGGGTGGCCAAAATCAAGTACACCGTTCAGCCCCTCACGTTCAATGGTCCTTCACAAAATAACTGCTTTAATTATTTTTGAATGAAATTTGGTATGTAGCTTTGTTGATATGTACAAATAAAACACTGAACAAATTTTTCAATCACCTCACTTGTTCCTTCAAAATTCTTTTTCTTCAAATAATCCTGATTTTTGGGTTGTCAGAGTAGCTCAACCCCTTAATGAGAAACAAAAATACCTAGGATTCAAAAAGTTGTGTGCCTTCCCAATGTCTCGGAGTTTCTTTCGAAATATTTATCCATCTCGCGCCCTGCCACGTCCAGTGCATTTTCCAGATCTCGTACGGCCGAGTATTGGTCCCAATTCTTTTTCTATGCCGTATTCGTTTTTTTGCCAGCTCGTTGATCGTTTTCTTCAACTTATGCTCGTCCGCGGACCACCTCTCCGTCTTGATACTTTAACGTAAGTATCAATATTCTAGAAAAAAAAAACATAACTTTATATCAAGAAAAACGGAACGAAAACTGTGATGGCGATTTTGTATAGTTATCGATAAATTGTTGACTTTTTATTTACAAATCATAAAGATCATGAAACATTTCATGGCGATTTGTATAGATATCGATAAATTGTTGACTTTTTATTTACAAATCATAACATAAAACCTTTCATAAAGATACTGATGGGACAATGAAGAGATTTTTTTTCGTCGCCAAATCGTGGTTTTTTTTTTTAATAAAAAATTGGCATCAAACTACATGAATATATACTTCATAAAATGAGTATAAACCCGATCCTTTCATTATTAGTTATTTGTTTGAAAAAAAAGCGCAATTGACGACAAAGCACTCGTCATGTAACGGAATAGGGGGGGTTGAGGCCAGGCGTTACGGTTCTGTTACGTGGGCGGGGGGGGGAGGTCACAAATTGGAAAATTTTACGTTACATAATTTATGGACGCCCCCTTAAGTCCCTCGCGTTTAAAGATGCCTAACGAGATTATCCATAACTTCTTTAAGTATTAATATCTTTTAATGGAATTTGGTACACAATAACATTGTTGATGTACATACAAATCAATGTCCAAACGATTGGTCAATCCTTACTTATTTCTTCAAAATTAATTGTTCTAATCACGCCCATTTCCGGATAATCACGAACGATTTTTCAACAATCTTATTCATGCCTTCAAAATAATTGTTTTTTAATAACCGTGATTCCCAATTTGTTACGGGAGCCTAACCTCATAAATGTAGCTTTTATCTAGTATTTGTCCATAATGTTTAACGATTGTCCTCCCAGCCAAACATCCGCGATGATTTTAAGAATCTTGTAGTTTACAGATCGCTCGTCTTGCTTGGAAAGAATGGAAAACTTAAAATACTTTACCTCTATTCGAACGACCAATATATAGAATAATAGTATATTACCGGTGGCATTTGTGGTTCGGTTACGCCTGAACTTCTTCGGCTCCTCGAAGATCTCGGTTCTCTCGTTAGGCCTTTTCGAGATAATAGATTCCGCGAAGTCTTGGAACACCGAAAAGTTGTTCACTCTGCTGTTGATGTTCAACTTTTTCGGTACGCGGAACTTCCTCGTAGTCGCGGAACGTTATCTCCTAAAGGAAATTTCCACAGATATACTCCTATTTGACGATTCATACATGTTCGGAAAATCTCAGCAATTCTTACATTGCTGTTAACCTAGCACCGACAATTGGATCCCAAGACGGAGAAAACTGTGTTCGCTTCCAGCGTCCACCCGCAGAATGATCCGTACGAACATATTGACGGGTTGGAAACGCGTCACGATCCAAGATACATGTGCAAGCGGCAAAGACAACGATGGACACGTTCGTTTTTTACCCTTGCGGTCTCAGAGCGGATGTATGAAGAAGTTCTTCCATTTTGGATACTCGTAGTCGGATTTGGCTGCGAATACAAAAGCGACTGCATCCACGATGCTCGATTTTCTTCAAACGATAACCACCGAGTAACGCTCGTGCTCGGTCAAAATGTTGGATACACGATATGGATGGAATAACGACTTTGGAAATGTGTAAAACGTGGAGAAGAAAATTTGGTCTCGTTACGACGATGAATTTCTCCAGTATCTTCACCACGTTATTTCCTATCAAAACTGTCCCATGAAACTGTACATAAGTATTTGAACAATGTAAAGCAGCGAATATGTTTGTAAACGATCAGTGCTCGTCGATTCCCGCTCCCAAGTGCTCCCAAGATCAAACGAACGTATTGAAACGTTTCTATAACAGGATGCATATATCTATATATGCTACAGCATAGGCGCGTGTCGACCAATCGGAGCTTTGAGATGGTGACCTCTGTTTTCCTCGCTTTTGCATTGGTCGAAGCGACACGCGATCGATATGTTTCGGGGAAATACCGTGCACATAAAAACGTAGGAAAGGAACACACAATAGTGATACGACGGATGTATAAACACGGCCGCGAAACCACAGAGGTCGCAAGAAAAAAATTTGCAAACGCTTTGCCGGGGCGTTCCGGGAATACGTTCGCTCAGCGTTCGATTTTGTTTTTTTTTTGGCTACGTGTAGCCATCACTTGCGGTGTCGCTCCAACAACTGAGTCTCTTCAATCGATTTGATATGACGGTAGATTGTTTCGAGAGAAGAGATTTGTCACGCCAGCGTTTTTGAAACTCGTCGAACTTGAGAATATCAAGTCGCGGTATATTCATTTTCGGTCCTATCAAATCATTCTTGGCTGTTATCGGGCCGAATTGATCGGACAAGTTTGTTGCATACACGTGTTTCTTCTTCGTGCCGTCTATCTTTGTCGTCTATTTTCCTCAATCCGATTAAGTATAGTAATTGTGCAATGCTCGTACACAGCACAAAGCTACTAGCAGCAAATATGTTGAAGCGTTAATGATGTCGCGCGTTAGAAAAATGCTTCCATGGCGATTAAGGGGTTAGGCTACTGTGACAACGCGAAAATCAGGATTATTGAAAAAAATATACTTTCACGGAATAAGATGTTTGAAAAATCGTTTGGACATTTATTTGTATGTATATCAACAAAGCTGTGTACCAAATTTTATTGTGAAATATTCGTAATTAAATAAGTTATAAAGAATCTCATGAAGCACCTTGAATGTAATGGGCTCAACAGTGTACTTGATGTTGGCTACCCGGTTGATCTGAAACAAAAACGACTTTTTGTTTCTTCAAATAGATAATATTGGCCATCGAAACAAAATTCGATTTCTTTCCCAATTTTTCGAGGAAAAATTCATTATTAATTTTTATCGGAAAAAAAATCTTAAAAAGAAAAATGTCAGTCAAGACTTGGAAGTGGAAGTGGAAAATGTCCAAATCATTTACTTTGTAATTGTAGTGTAATTATCTTTTATGTACTCATCTTTGTTTCATTTTCGTATTTCGTATTTTCGGCTTTCCCATGCATTCTTAACTAAATGTATGGCAACAATGTGTATAGTTCATTCCCTCAAAAATTGCAGTGGTCGTGAGGCTTGACGTATACATTCTCAAAAAACTTGCGCTTACGATGTCAAATAAAAATCCTACCGCAGTTAAATAAAAACTGAACAATGCAGGTGACACAATCATCGCATCAAAACACTTTTAACTGGAAATTTGTGGCTCGCCCTGCCAATTATGCCACTTGCAACTGAATTTACTTTCACATTCGGGATATATGTTTGACAAATTCAAATTTTTGTCACCTTTACCTCAAATTATATCTCCCACATGTTCTCAAGTGAATGTAGATTGAAAAATATACAAATCACTCGAGTTACAATCACACACTTGTAATAAATTAGAATAGCGTGATGTTATATCGATGTGTCATCGCAATAGCAACAATAAGTGGTGGTAAAATTATTCAAGTTCGTCTACTGAACTTTCTGCAGCAAGCAGAAAGCTCTCCATTGCTTATGGCCAAAACTATATTCGGAATCACAATGAATTAGGGGAAATTTCACAACACTGATATAAGTACTTGTGTATATTGCCATAATATAAGTGTGGAGGTAAAAAATTAATTTTTTTTATAGTTCATATGTAAAAGCTGTATTCGAGCTGACGAATGGGCCTGAGAAGAGCTCAATGCGCACTGTGGAAGGTTCGTCATTGAAGTACCGCATAAACGGTGGTGTGATACGCCACCACGTTATTCTGATTTCTAACGATAGTTTTGTAATACTGAAGCATTGGGATAATTAAACAAGTATAACATCGTTTCTCAAGCTGGTCACGAGTCCGGCATACACCGTGGATCTCCAGCGTATCGGAATCAACGTAAAAGCCAATAATTTTCTCTCCTTCCAAGGGGACGTAGAATCCATAGCGACCGAAAAAGCGCAAGATTTAATGTCACTCTTTGAAGAAATCAGTGGATCCGGCGCATAGAAGGCTGATTACGACAGGTCCAATTGAATACGCCTACCGGATGATTCTCGAATATCGTAGGACCGATGCTTCAGTATATTCAATTTACAATTCTCAGACTGAGCCGAAATGCTACAAGTCGAGAAAGAGATCCAGCGCTCCTATCAGAAGAAAAATCAGAAGAAAATCTTCAACCTGATATAAAGAGCTTGATACAATCTCGCTTGTACCTCGTGGCATCTTTTTCAGATTCGCGAGTACAATCGGTCTCTCGTTTACATTCGACTGAGGCCCCTCAAGGAACGCCTACGAAATATCAAAGAACCCGTGAACGTTAAGGGGCCAGTCCTCTGAAGCCACGAAAAAAAGGCTACTTTCGCAATTTTTTTTGGAGGATTTTATAAAAGATGAATATCAAAGTTGTTGGGCTGAACCTAGCATCTATACTGTATTCGTATCAATGAGCGTATCACTCGATCTTAAGGCGGGCAACCAGTTTAAATGAATCCAAAAATCAATTTTTTTATTTCATAAATCGTTAGCAAAACTATTCGCTGATTAACCGGTTACCAATTCGAATAATTCACTACTGCCTTGAATTATTTGTTTCCGGTAACTTTTTCCAAACGCATTTATCTCGAAACGACCTTTTTCAATTTGTGTACAGTCTATATAGCTGAAAATCTTTCTAACCTATAATTAACTTATATCTAACCTCTGATATAATTTTCTAAAGTGGTAGTTTCTTTATATAATAAAGCTCTATATGACCCCAAATTTGGGATAATATTGGTTGAAGTATTTTTTTTTAATTAGCAAAAAAGGTTATTGAAAAATTGCGAGAATTATACCCTTTTGTTTAAACGCCTCTCAAAATGCAATTTTCAATTTTTTCGTCAGAGCTAGGTTCTTATAGAAGGAAAACATGTTCTTCGAGTAATCTTCAAACCCTATTGATTTCCGATTCGAACAGCGGCCTCCAGAGTGCACAGAAAAAGCCAAGTTCGATGAGCGGCAGATTATATGTTCCATATTTTCAGAGGAAATGCTTCGAAAAATTGAAATATTTGGTTGGAAAAATGTATAAAATATTTCGAAAGTTTGAATAAATTCTATTCATTAATTCTTTGTAAAAAAAACCATGAAAATCACTAAAAAGCCTGTTACCTAGGTAACAGGCTTAGCTGCCAAATTTTATTATAACACAAACTCAAGGAGGTTGAAGAAGCGAGCCACTTGAGTCAAATTACGGTTTATGAATTTTTTTTCAATGGGTCAAAATGCATACAAGAAATATATTTATTCTGTAGGTGCAAATGTTTCAGAAAATATACAATTAAAGGGCAAAATTGTGCATTTTTATACGTTTATTACATAAATTAAAAAACTGTTGCGTTTCTACCAACTTGAGGAGTATAACATTATCGATGATTATTATGAAAAAAACTGCAGCAGCAAATGTCTTATGCTACTCAGAATGAAAATTGAAATCATTAATAATTATGCGTTTTTTTATTTATACGAGATTATTTATTATTACCATCAATTAATATTAAGTGTTGCCGAGATACGGCAGCTTCGCGGACATTGAGGTTGGCAGCAATGCTCTTCATTCGCCAGCCAAGATTCGTAATCTTTCATCAAACCTTGATGGTTCAATATTGAATATATACGGTTTACGATGGACAAGATTGTTTTTTTTTTCTAAATGTTTACAAAGGTTTAGTTTGCGTTAATCCGTTGTTAGAAATTGTTTATCTTGGTGCTAAATAGCCAAAAAATGTACACGACACATGTAGCGTGAACGTCTTGCCTATATTTAACCGCAGGTAAAATTACGTGCATCAAACTTTTTTATTTCTTGTGTTTGGTGGCACAAAAATTGCAAAAAATTCGTAAAGTCTCAGTATTTTCTAGACAATAACATATCTATATTTTTTAAATGTAACCTTGGTTCGTGGCAACACTCCAACCTCCTTAAGTGAGGTTAGGTAGGTTGGAAATATACATAGCATATACCTTCAAACGACTGCAGCGCCACCCTAATCATTCGCATTTTTGAGTAAGTTGGAATGCCGAGTGGACGCCCGTATCTAGTCTCCATGACTTTGTGTTTGCCGTGAAGCGGCGCGTCGATCGTCACGTTCGAATAAGTTTCGAACCCAAACATGCGCCGAATTTTCAACGTTTATTTTATAAAAGCGGATCGTGATGTTAGCACGGATACTCCTCTTTGGTCAAACTATAGTGTACGATTATTTACAATAATTAAGCGGAAAACGGTGGTGCTGTGTTTTTAGGTGAATCTTCAGAGTCGAGATTAGGTAAATATATCGTCAGGACGAATAGTGCAACAGGCCGCTACTTGTTTCGATAAATCTGACGCATCCCGTTTCGCACCTGCCAAAAGCATCTGTCCGGACACGCTTTGTCGCTGTACGAGACCAGACCAGTGCAATTTTAACACTCAATTGTCGGTGACAACGCCGTCCCGATACTCTGCATCTCTCAAAATCTCTCTTCCGCATACCAAGAGAAAAATATTCGCTACGAACGGTGTATTAATAATTTTACGCACACCGCTCGCGCGGCAAATTAAAAAGACCGGCAAGGTTCACGCTTGATTGTGGGCAACAGCGAACTGTTTTTCATGCATGGTTTTTACGTCAAGAGTAACTTAGCTGTGAGGATTTTTTCGTCGAAATGTCCGAACGAGGCACGAAGCACGGCAATGTACACGGCTCTTGGAACGCTATATTTTCAAGCTCGCCCATTAACTTCAACAAAGAGAATCGACCGCCCGAAAGAACGTGAGTTTCCAAACAACGAGCTACATTTTTTGCACGATTTTCTTACCCGAAAAACAACGCTGTTTGCGCTTCGCACACTCACGTACCGGCACCTAACCTCAAAAACCCGAAATTATCGACACAAATTTCCTCGCATGATCGAATTGTTTCGTCTAATTATCTTCGTCTTTTCGTCTTGTCGCACCGAATCCCAATGATCGAGTCGAATTTTGGCTCTCTGACGGGGGATGACGGGTCTCGAGTCTTGTCGCGTACTTTCTTCCGAGATAACCGACGCTCGTTTTCACAGGATTCACAACAGTTTCACGGAATTGTCGAGCAATGGAAGATCAAAGAGCCAACTGAGATCGGAGACCAATTGGTCGGAGCAGCGCGTCAACTCCGGACGGAAAGCCATGAATTCCAGAGCCGCCGGCGTCAACAGCCCAATGACTAGATCCAAGTCCGCCAGCGCTCTACAGAGAGAGATTTCCTCCGCTTCCAAGATGGATGATCCTCTGAAAACGCCTTCCAAATCGGGGTCCAAGAGTTCGCTCAACGCCGACAAAACTCCCGTCACACATTTTTGTACCCCCAGAGGGATAAGCGCTTCCAGGCAGAACGCGACTTCATCCAGGACACCCCTCAAGAGATACTTCAGCGATCATGTCCTCGTGCAAGCCACGCCCGAGTGCTTCGGCGCCGTTCACATGGAAACCCCCAAGGGTAAACGAGACGCCATGGGCCTGGAAGAGCAGACCGTCTGCGAAGGAGAAAACAGCAATCTCATGGTCGGCGTCAGAGTCAGGCCGCTTAGTTTTAAGTGAGTCTGGACGGTTTTTTGGTCATTTTTACCAAGATTGAAAGGAGATGGTTTTTGGAATTGTGGGTAGGCATTCTAATCCTAGGGAAACACGTAGTAAAGTTATGATGCTGTGTATACATAAGTTTGCAACGTTGGAATGCAACGAAAATTCTTCTATATTTTTTATTTCGTAATTTTTTTTACCATGTAAAGTCTTTTTTTCCTGACTTGGCTTGTGGATCCCTGAGAAGGACGTTTAAAAAGGTTTCAATGATTTGTGTTGCTTCAATGTGAAAAACAATTGGGCAGTACGAAAAGAAATGTCATTTGGTTGCATCCCAACGATGCAAACTTCAATACCATGAAAAGTTGTCCCCCGCTATTGCCAGCAACCGTACCGTGCTGATAGAAGTACGTTTTTGTTAGCAAAGATCAAGCTTTCCACTGATAAAAGCCACAGGACCCTTTTTTCTTAGATGTAAATACACCCAATAGAAGTTCTACTCCAAAGTTTCCACAAGTTTCTCGTTTCAAGATCAAATTTACAAATGGACAGGAACTGCTCCTTCGACAACACAGGACGGGACATAAGGGGCAAATACCAATTCTTTTTTCTCGAGGAAACGGTTGGTGAAAAAGAAACACATTTTTTTAGACCAAAATTGCATATATTGAGGCCCTTTGAAAAAATTCAGAAAAACAAAAAAAATGGCTGCCGGCAGATGATGAAAGTTTTTTCGTGACGTTTGGCGGTGGACACTCGAGCTTAACAATGCATCTGAAACTGAAAACCAAACGGTCCATCTGAAGTCTAAAAACCAAATGGGTTGTTCAAGTTAACAATCAATACGAGTCGTTGACGATCGTAGATTTTTTAAACAATTTTTTTTGTTAACGTGGCGACGTATTGAAACTCGAGCATACAAAATCTATGAAAAAAGTCGTCATTTTTACGTAACTATTAAAAAATGAAGATCGATTTCAATTTATATGTAAAAATACATATTTAAACAAAACAAGCTTTTATTTAATGTACTAAATAGTAGAAAATAACTTTTTTACCAAGTCACCTATATTTGACTATAAATAAAAGCTTGGAGCGTTCTACTTTTAAAATGTTGAATAAATTTGATCAGTTTCATTTGATTCATTTGAGATCCATTAGATCCATTTGATCAGCTTCATTATTCGTATTTTATTTGGCACAATAGTAATTAGAGAAGTCATTATCACACGTTTATCGTGTAGAAAAAGAAAGGAGATGTAAAAAACCCGCAAGGGTGTACACGAAAATGAAGACAATTACTACTGTCGCACGTTTATACTGAGATTCGGGATTTTTAGTTGAGAAATCTAAGATTGGTTTACAGTACATTCAATACAGTTGATATGTTAACGCATTTATGGAAATTAAAGACACCACGTCTAAATTTTGGCGCCCCAAGCTTTTATTTATAGTCATATATCGCTGACTGGGTAAAAATAAATATTTTCTACTGCTTAGTATATGAAATAAAGCTTGTTTTTTAAAATATTTCTTTACGTATAAATTATTTTCTACTTTTCAGTCTCGAATTGATTTTACTAGTTAGTCGTTTCTAGTAATTTGCTATGATATTAAAGTTTGCATCGTTGAAACGCAATGGAAGTTTCGTAGCCCAATTTTATTCAGCCCGGGCCTCCAAAATCCCACAAACGTTTTTCAAAATCCTCAATAACTATTTTCAGCCTCAAGATGTGAAAAAAGATTCTGGATGGCGATGAACACAAGGAAATAAAAAAGAAATGAAAAAGAATTTTCGTTGCATTCCAACGATGCAAACTTCAGCATCTTTAGCTTGTTAGTTTACGAGTTTGTACTTTAGGGACGTGGAATGGTTGTAAAGAATAAAGACTGTAATTGGGATTGATCTTACGACTAATGGCTGCGTATAAACTTTTCACATACAAGCACAGTCGGCTACGAATTCGTTTGTACGTGTTAGTGGGCTTTTATACGGATGATTAGATATCGCTAATTTTGCATGAAAAGTTAAACATTTGAATTACGAAAAAGGCGTTTAAAGTTCGAAGTATGACTGATTTCAGGAATATATCAATAAAATTTTCCGGGATTGTAGCTAAAAGGTGATCGATAAAAGATATTGTTGGAAAATGCAATTTTTCGACCCACCCAGGTAAAAGTAGCCCGACAAGAGGCAAAAATCGTTATTTTTTATCTCTCGAATTTCAGAGAACTGAACGATCCAAAAATGACAACGATAGTCGAGGTGAAGGGCCAAAACATCACGGTGAGGTGCGATTCGGCCGAGCACACGTTCGCATACGATCATTGCTTCGTATCTCACGCGGATTCGCGAACGTTCGGTCACGCGACGCAGGAGTCAGTTTTTCGGACTATGGTATTGCCACTGGTGCAAAACGCATTCGAGGGCTACAACGTGTGTCTCTTCGCTTACGGTCAAACGGGCTCGGGCAAGAGTCACAGCATGATGGGCACCGAGTGCACGCTCGCGACCTCGAATTCGCTCAATCCCGAGGCCGGGATAATACCGCGCTTTTGTCACGAGATATTTTCACGATCGTCCAAGAATCGCGATTCGACGACGAGCGTCGAAATAAGCTATTTCGAGATATACAACGAGAAGATTCACGATTTGTTGGCGAGCAATGCGTCGAGTGGCGCGAAAAAGGGACCGCTCAAAGTACGTGAACATCCGGCGTTCGGACCTTACGTCGTCGATCTGAGTCAGCACACCGTGCAGAATTACGATGATCTTCAAAGTTGGCTGCAAGTCGGCAATTCCCAAAGAGCCACTGCGGCTACGGGAATGAACGAGAAAAGCTCACGATCGCACAGCATATTCAGTATTATATTGACCCAGACACCTAACGGCGCTACGAACGAGGGAAAAGCCCTGGAACTCAGTCGACGCAGCAAAATTAATCTCGTCGATCTTGCCGGCAGCGAGAGACTGAGCCATACTTGCGCCAGTGGAGATCGCTTGAAAGTGAGACTCACAAGTGTATCCGTATATTTTCACGCGTTCGTACTCTAAGCGCTTTGTTTCTCTGCTCGATCGTAACTTTGCTATCGACGATACTCCAATCGTAAATTTAATTCGTCGTTCGAAAATGCTCCTTTTTTAACATTTCGACGCCTATATTGAGTTTGTTTGAGTTGAAATGTTCGAAAACCAAAACAAATCCAATAAATTATATCTTATCGGAGAAATCGAATAATATTTTTCGGAGAAGTTACTTATCTAAGGAATCTACCGATTTTATCGGCAGGTTTTCATTTAAAAAAATGAAGATTAAAAAAGCTTCCACAGCAAGGTCAAGAATGGAGTGAAGAATGTTCAAAATTTGAGACCGATAGCTTGAAAACTCTTCCTTTGAAAGTGTACACCGTTTTGTAAAACGACGTTTCGTGAAAAACGGGTTTAAAGTTTCGAGTGCGGAATTTCCATATAAATTGTCTACTTACGGTCAATCGGCGACGCCAGGTACATGTTCATAACCGTCTAGACTATCGGATAACGCGAAAAAATCGATTTTTTCAAAATTTTAACACTGATGATCCCTCAATTCATCGTTTAAAAATAAAAATACAGCTGCGCACTTTTATATCGTGATACAAAAAAAAAAATTGACCGAATTGCACCAAATTGACATCGCTGCATTTTATTTATTTATGCAATATAGATATGCTATTTTATTTGTCGTGCATACGTATATTGACGAAATCGGAAAAATGTACCGTGTCAAAAGAGTTATCATATTTCTACGAAACCATTGCGTACCTATCGAGCTATTGAAATGGGCGTTACAGCATTTTCTTGATCGCGTTTAACCCTCGATCCGTGACGGTATTTGTGGCACCTTAGTCCCGCGAAGCTGCGTCGTTTTCGTTTTTGCACTACCAAACCAACAATCGTCAATGAAAAAACATCTAAAAAATGCATGGTCAATCTTTAGGTCGTACTTCTCAAGGAAAAAAATGGTTTTTTCTATCTGTCTTATTAAAAAAAATTTTTTTTCATTAAATATCAAGCAACCTGCGAAGAGAATGATCTTGGGCAGAACGAAATCGACCCAGGTTTATGGATTGAGGTTAAAAAATGTTACACTTCACGCAGTTGATTTATTTCCAATATAATTTCATTACAGTTCCTTTTGTGTGCTTGCAGGAAGGAGTCTCCATCAACAAATCTTTGCTCATTCTGGGCAAGGTTATCGCATCCCTCGCCGAGAGTACGAACAACAGGAAGCGAGGTTTCGTGCCCTATCGAGAGTCCGTCCTCACGTGGCTGTTGAAGGTAAGTAAATTCCCAACTCGCTCGATTCACCCGATTCTCGCAACGCGAGCCAATAATTTATTAACCGATAAGTACAAAAGAAGAGTCACGCGTCTACGCGTTTTTCGACACAAATACAATGTTTTTCCAGTAAGTAAATCCAGCTAATACTGTTTCGTGTGGGCGTGACATGTCGCGATGTCGCGCGTCAGATAACTCATTTATCGACCGCAAATTTGCGACGCAGTCGTGACGAGCATCCGTTGTTTTTCGCATCAGTGGAAAATAAGCAACCAGATGGATACTCTCGGAGTGTTTGTGAGAATCAGTGCATCAGATCCGTGAAGTAATTGAACATTGCAGATCGAATGTACAATCGCTTGACGCGACACTTGCAGTTGTCGCCGCATTTCTGGCAACGTTCGCCGCAATGGCAATGCCGCTTAACATTGACCGGAGCTTTATCGGCCTCTGAAAGCAAAGGAATCCGCTTTGCTGTACGATTTTTTATTACCCAATATTTTATCGCTTGGTAGATGACCCGAGCGTTTTATCGGGACGCAACCTTTTTTTCTCTTTAATTAAAACTTGTTTGTTTTTAACGCTTACCAGGTTTAACTTGAACTTCGCTCTTCGCCTTCAACGTCTTCCAGACCATTTTCGTCGGTATCGAGCTTGCGCGAAACTTCTCGAAGGTTTATCGTCACTTTTATCTCAGCGCCACGCTGTTCGCGATCTGTTGAGCAACTTCGTAACTCGGTTGTCCTCTCGGGACCGCGCGATCGGTCTTATAGAGCTCGGCACTTGGCACGCAACGTTGCGCACGACACCAACGCGCTCTCTTTTTCACCCGGCTCTACGCCACGTCGCTACGGCTTCTTGCCTATCGTATTTTTCTAGGTTCTTCGCGGGTTTTGAGGAAAGATAGAGCAGGATTCCGGCGAATACAGTCGATTTGTGGAAATAGCGAACTTTTTCGGAGCACCTCTTCGTTTCCGTACGCCGAAGTAGTCGCGATTTGAATTCGTAGGAACGAGGACGCGAGTCGTTTGAATCGATGGAGCTTGGTGTCGTGTGCAACGGGGCGCATGCGCCGTGGCGCGCACCGAGAGTGCCGGGCGCAATTTTCTTTATCTCCCATCGTTGCCGGCCTCTGAGCTAAGTTACGACGGACGCACTCTTTTCGTGCTATTTTCTGCAGAAATTGCGAAGGGTATTATTGCAGAGGGTATTATTGCGAGGCAGCTACGAGGAAAAGTACAATAAGCTGCCGAAGTCGCCTAAAAAAGAGAACAATTGGGTGAAGAATCAGAAGGAAAAATGGCACTTCATAAAAATTCGTCGAGAAATTTGGGTTTTTAATTAGCTACCCACGGAGAAGATTTGGGTTTGAATTTTACGGTTGAAATTTGGTTTTTTAATTAGCTACTTACGGAGAAGATTTGGGTTTGAATTTTACGGTTGAAATTTGGGTTCTTAATTAGCTGCTCACGGTGAAGATTTTATTCCTTTTTTTTTGTGTGTTTTGGTTGCAATTGTGGTTTTCGGAAAAATAAATATCTTGTTTGAGATATTCATGAATATTTACGGCTTTATAAAGTAATTGAATTAGGAAAAATAATGGAAGTTCGTAGTAATGATCGTACCTCCTTGAGTGTCCGCCTCCGATTTTGTTGAAACTCATATACAGTGGCTAAAGAATGTATTTGTACACTCCGTCTTTTTTCAAATGATCCTACGAAAGAAATGAAATGCTTTATTAAGGAGTTTCGACACCAAAATCGAAATGCTTGTAGACGATTGAAATTCATATCACCGGAAGATTCATTTAGGATGCATCACCTGTCCAAAAATTAATCCGTTTCACCACATAGTTTCGGAGATTTTGAAGGTTCAAGTTGAACCTTCATCCATTTGGTAATATCCACTTCGCACTTCGTAAATACTAGTTATAGGGCCGTAGGGATTGAAATAATGCTTCGATTTAAATAATAAAAAAAACTGTACAAACTGCTATTAGTGCTGGGAATGTCGTGTTAAAAAATTAAGCGGTTTCTCCACGTGGTTCACGAATAACAGTCGAACCATATGAATTTTGAGCTCGAACGGTTTGTTTTCGGACATTAAGGCAGGATTCTACTTTGAAACTTTGAAAGGCTAAATTGGATGAAAACACCCACCTGGAACACGTCGAAGGCATATTATATGGCCCAGGCATCGCTGATTGAGGGTAAGATAATTTTTTCTACGATTTATCACTCACCAAAACTTTAAACGCGTTTTTCTCGAAACCACATTTTCAAGTACCGTGGTCGTGATAACTCAAAAAGTACTGAACCGATCCTTATGAAATTTGGAACACATATTCTATATGTGTGTACCAACCGACCTAACTACAATCAACTTAAAATTTTGATTAGAACTATTTTTTTATTGCAAAAAAAGACCCAAAAACACATTTTTTTTTTCGTATTTTAGCCGCCATTTTGTTAATTTTGCACGTATATAAAATATTCTAGTTAGGTCGGTTCCTGAAGACATACTGAACATGAAACTGTTTGATTTTTTTGTTTCAGACCATCCGTCGGGAAGATTTCACGACCACGGCAAAGGTACCTGCTTTTCGAGGCGTTGGCTTTAAACATATTTTACGTGTACAAAAAATGAATAAAATACATTTAAAGATTTTTTTTATGTACTTAAAGAGTGTATTTATTGAACAGTTTAAACCCCATATCGATATCTTTAATAGTACTCTCAGAAAAAATTCACGAAAATAGCGTTTTTTTCATGGTTTCAAAGTAGAATCCTGCCTTAACGAAACTTGTAGGTCAAACGTGGCAACAGTGCGTTAATTGGCTCTGTCGAGTGAGCCACACACAGTCGAGCATCAACTGGCGGGTATTTTAAAATCGGTGGTTGTTCGAAACGTACATAGTTTTACAGCATTTGAAATTTATAATAAAATGTATTTATTTGTCCGCTCGACATTTTTAACGTTTTCTCGACTTTGTCGAATCAAAAACTCTTCATAAAATGTTGAACGTTAAACGTTACTCATCGTGTAAATAACCTGGCGCCGACCACGCTTTAGCGAAGTCATTCTTGCCAATGGCAGAAACGGCCGCTATTGCCAAGTCTATCGGTTGTTTTTTCTTGAATAAAATTGCAACCTATTTATGTTTAATTGCAAAAATGATAACTATTGATATCATTTCCCGGCTTATAAACATTTTTAACCAATATTACGAGTTGTGGAAACGGCCAATTATAATTTATTTTTAAATGAAATTTTATTCGCAAGAGGTTGACAGCCTGCCGAAGACCCATTGTGTTTTCATCCCCACTCTTGCGGCTAAGAAATGGTATCGAAACTCCTTAAGGTTCTGTATTTGGGAGTTTATCCTAAATATACATGGTGTCGGTTTACGAAAATCTTGGGAAAAAACGAACAAAGAAATAAAGTCGAATTCACAACAGTTTAATTGCGAGGGAGATGTACAAATACTTTTTTTACCCGCTGTATGTGAGAAAGTATTGAAAACTATTAGACACGTATGTTTTTATCTGCGGAAAAACGGTTTTGAGGTTGGAAACCACCCTTTAAAGCAAGGCGTGTCGAGTGGTGGTTTTGCAGTTTCACCGACAACCAATCCACAGACCTGAATTAATCAAACACCTAATTTTTCTATGTTAAGCGATAAAAAGTCCACTTTATGGGTATTTAAAAAATCTACATTAAGGGGTGACACGCCTTTTTTCGGGGGATCGTTCGTCTCCTTGGAACCTCTTGAAACCGTAAAAAATAATTATTAATAAAATCCTCTGCGTTCCTCATATTCATTTTAAAAAATGCGTTAGCTTCATGCGCACATCACCTCGTTTTAAGGCGCGATTCTACTTTGAAACCATGAAAAAAACGCTATTTTCGTGAATTTTTTCTGAGAATACTATTAAAGATATCGATATGGGGTTTAAACTGTTCAATAAATACACTCTTTAAGTACATAAAAAAAATGTTTAAATGTATTTTATTCATTTTTTGTACACGTAAAATATGTTTAAAGCCAACGCCTCGAAAAGCAGGTACCTTTGCCGTGGTCGTGAAATTTTCCCGACGGATGGTCTGAAACAAAAAAATCAAATAGTTTCATGTTCAGTATGTCTTCAGGAACCGACCTAACTAGAATATTTTATATACGTGCAAAATTAACAAAATGGCGGCTAAAATACGAAAAAAAAAAAAATGCGTTTTCTGGGTCTTTTTTTGCAATAAAAAAATAGTTCTAATCAAAATTTTAAGTTGATTGTAGTTAGGTCGGTTGGTACACACATATAGAATATGTGTTCCAAATTTCATAAGGATCGGTTCAGTACTTTTTGAGTTATCACGACCACGGTACTTGAAAATGTCGTTTCGAGAAAAACGCGTTTAAAGTTTTGGTGAGTGATAAATCGTAGAAAAAATTATCTTACCCTCAATCAGCGATGCCTGGGCCATATAATATGCCTTCGACGTGTTCCAGGTGGGTGTTTTCATCCAATTTAGCCTTTTCAAAGTTTCAAAGTAGAATCCCGCCTCAATATGCAGACGTGAGGAGCAGAGCTTCTACGTATTTCTTAAATTCTTAAGGCGGTACATCCGCAGCAGCTACGCAAAGCCAGTTTTACTATTGTAAGTATTCGCGACTCCCCTATTTCGATACTGAAACGATCGTAATGTCATAAAGAACAATTTCACATGTGCCTAAAATCATTCGATTTTTTGCAATCTGTAAACTATTGAGGCAGTACTAGTTTTTCTTATCTTTATGTTCTTTTATTTCTCAATGTTTTGCTTTTTATCTTTTGTCTGATCTTTTTTTATCTTTCATCCTTTTCTTTTATCTTTTATTATTATCGTTCATACTTGTATTTTATCTTTTATCTATCATCTTTGATAGTTGGTTTTTGAGTTTGGCTTTTACCATCTACCTCTGTCTTTTATTATCCATTGCTCGGTAGAGAATGTTGATCCTCCAGTATTTCTCTGTTGTGTATCGGCCGGCAAATCTAATGCGTTGCTTTTGTGGGAAGGCGGAAAAGTTTCCGTTACTTCGCGATTTTAGAACTGCCAGAAATAGTAACATTTCTGCATGTTCAAGTTTTGAAAAGTTGACAGCTCGCCATGCGAAGTGTCAGTTGAGGGGGGAAGTCACGGTGCAAGAACTTGCACGGTAACATTCCCAATTTCCCCAAACAAAATTTGAGGAAAATAAGTTCTTTTTTTTGTAATTTTTGATAGGGCGTTATATTCAAAAATATGGCGGGGAAATTTTCAGCCACAAGCATGAAAATTGATGGAGTTACAGTGACTCTAGTGAGAACAGGTAGGGCGACCGGTTAGTGCCCTCGGTCCCCACAGGTGTGGCATCGTTCACAATGGATGAAGTGCGGACTCTGATTATTATGTGAGATACAATGAAAATGAAGAACCGTCATATCGCCCGGGACTAGATACTTTAATATAAGTATCAATATTTTAGAAAAAAAAAAACATAACTTTATATCACGAAAGACGGAACGAAAACTTTGAACGCGTGTTTCTTGGAACTACTTTTTTGTTGTTTTTGTTTGTGTGTCAATGTGCAGTGACGAAGGTTCTACATAGCCGAATTTTTTAGTGTTGATAATTACTATTTTCAAAGACTGCTTGAATACAAAAAAGGACCTTGAAAAAAGAATAAAATGTCCAAACCGTTGGCATTTTGTAAAAAAAAAAACTAAAATAAAAACACGACTACGCATAACGATAACTACATTAGTATAGACATCGATAAATTTTCGACTTTTTATTTACAGATAAACTTTCATAAAGGTATCGATGGGACAGTGAAGAGAATTCATTTTTTCATTGTCAAATTAAATATCTCGGTTAGTTTTAAAGATTTTTTAATATTTGTTTAATTTCAAAGAATTTTCAAGATTTACGTGGGCATGTATCTCGGTTAATTTTAAAGATTTTTTAGAAAGATTTGTTCGATTGTAAAGAATTTTTAAGATTTACATAGGCATGTATCTCGTTTAAGGGCGGGGTAAAGTTAATTCGGCAAAAAAAGGCATGTTTTTAAGATTTTTTTTTGGTGTAACGAATAGTGTTCGTTTATTGAAAAATTTACATATAATAAAGTAACATTTGAACAACATTCTCCTAAATTTGCATTGCAAAATATTCAAAATTGAGCGAGTGAAAATTAAACCCCGGAGGCGCCTCGAAAAAAAGTTGGTTTGCGGTGTGCACCATAACTCGCAACAGAATCATCTGAAACAAAAAAATCAAAATGCATTTGTTGAAGGAGATGTTTCTCGAGGTAATGACAGGAGGATTTTTTTTTTTTTTCGATTTTTCGTAGCACTTGGGAGCCAAAAACCCGATTTTCGCTAAAAAAAAGTCGGCTAATTTGTTGTTGAAAAATTAGTAATTATTTTAAAAAACAAAAAAGCTCTCGACAATACCTGGTGAATTATGTGAAGAAGTACTGTGCAAAATTTCAAAGCGATTGGTCCAGTAGATTTTGAGTTATCGTGCACACGGACTTCAAATATGACAAGTCTCAGAAAAACGGTTTGAAAAACGCAGAAGAGTTTGGTCGCTTAGCGCTCATTGCACATAAGTTTGAGAACACTTCTCGATTGCATAAAAATCTGAGAAAATTCATGCATATTAAAGGTACTCAAAAGATTAATTTTGCATAATAATAATTCCAAAATGTTATTAACAAAATGATGAAAAAAAAAATTAGTCAACAAATTTCCCCGCAACCCAATTTTTTTTCGTGATTCGTTCATTTTTCTGAATACGTATGAATTTTTTCAGATTTTTCAATTATCTTTGAATTTTTAGAAATTTAAAATAAAACTCGATAATTTTCTTATACTCACTCAAAGTCGTCGATGCCAGGTCCGTAGAGCAAAAGGCTTCCATCAAGATGATCGAGAGCATCTTTTTGCGTTTGTCTACGCAAAACTCTTTCTTCTTTACTGTCGTGCGCCGCTTGCTCCTCTGCTCTACTAATTCGCAAATCGTCAACTTGTCGGGCCCATTCGTGAGAACTTGGCCCTGTACTGATTTGCATCTCTTCCATAAAGGCCAACAAAGCGAAAGAACCTTCATTGTAAGTACATGCAGCCACATAAGCTGCAATTTCCACAATTGTAGAGGTGCCACTGACTGACTTTGGAGAGATTTTCCAAATAAGTTGATTGAGACTCTCATTATTATTTTGCGTGATGCCTCGAATATACATAACGGGACCGGAACAGGCCCGTTTATCAAGAAATTTATTCGGGGTCGAAAAATACAATAGCGCGCCGCGCAGCTGCCGCCCCGGTATAAAACCCGGCATGGAGCAATAGACGCTCAAATACTCATAACTTCGTCAATTTTACTCCGATCGACTTGAAATTTTAACACAATATTCTTGATATATTATGCATTCATTTTAAAAATTAAAAAAAAATGAAAAAAAAACACTTTAATACTTTACCCCGCCCTTAATTTTAAAGATTTTTTTCACACAAATTGGTATAAAACAGATGAATATATACTTAATAAAATGAGTATTAACCATTATTACGTTACATTTCATACAAGCTACCGCATTTTATACAAGTCACGAAACAACGACGGAGGAAATAATTCAAGTTTTGTTAAATTATTTCTTCACGCTTGCTTGGGCGAAAAAAAATGTTGGACAGATTTTTCTTTTTGCTACGCCAATGATCAGTCCGAGCAAACAGTGCGACCAAAGAATATTTACTTACTCAGCAGAACGAGCAGACGCATATTATTTCAGGGATCCCGCAGTTCCGCTAAGTTGGCTCTCTTTCGCTCCCTCGTTCTTTTTTCGGTCGCATTCCGCATCGTAGCACAACGCCAAAGAAATAGAGAGAGAAAAAGAACCGTTGACAATGGGAATTTCAAATTGCGCGTTAAAGTCGAGCGCGCTGCAACTCTTGGACAACGCATTTGCATCATTCGCTGCTCGTTACAATGCGTAGACCGATCGAAGAAGAAAAAACAAAACAAACAAGGCATTGGTCGAATGACAAATGCGACGCCCTTCACTTTCAAATATATTACTTTTTATTTCCATACCTTCGTGAGGGATTTTTTTTCGCTCTTCTTTATTATCGAACTTTTATTATCTCGCCCCGTCTGGGAATTATACAAATGCGGTTATTTTCGTTTAAATTGTTTTTCCATTTCCCATCCAACTAGGCTTAATCGACGACGGTACCGCGAACGGCCCAACCTTATTCAACATTAATTACAATTATTGGACTCTTGTCGCGTACTCTATTCCGTTACAATTAATTCTCGATCAGTCTTATTTATAATATTTAAAAAAAAGGAAGAAAAGCCAAAGAGCGAAATCAACGCTTATTCACCTAATTCTACATTTTTTCTCGAACACATTTCGCCAATTGCTTATTTCAATGCATTTTGCACCATTTTTCGAAAATGCTCTTGGTTCTCATCTCTCGCATTTTATTGTTGACTTTCGTGCACTATTTCAAGGCAATTATTGGCTTATGAGAACACTGACGGAAGCAATGTTGCCTTGCGAGAAATTTCGTTGATTTCTGAAGCCACAAAAATGAGACGATGTTTCCTTCTCTATTATGTCTTGAACTTACACGCGTTTGACCTCGCCCAGAGCCAATGCTCTTTTCTTTCTCTCACACATACATACTCCTGTATATATAGACACTTTTGTTTACCCTTAATCATCAATGTAATCAATAAATTAATCTAACGTATAAATAAATGATTCGCCGAGCAAGGAGCACCGTATCAGTCAAAGTATCGTTATGCTTTTTTTTTTTCGAATAGTTCTTACGTTTGTTTTTCGCTCAACGGACAACAATGAGGAACGTCCTATTCTACAAATTTACAGTCTCGGCATACAGAGTAGAGTCGTCGGGATTTAACGTTTGATTCGTCTGGTTCTTGCCAATAATATTCTTTTTATTGTCGACTGAAAAATCGTCGATCAGCCGACGAATCTTCGAAAATTCAAAGAGAATGCCAAAAAAAAACAAGAAAAATAGTGGCACGTCTCAATAAAAATGCAAACAATCCACTGTTAATTTTGGTAATCTGTCAAGATAAATTGTCACAGTCGAGCCTCCATTACCGTCAACGAAAAAATTGCGCGACATTGAAAAAACGAACATTCGTCGGTATTTCCGAAGTTAACGATACGCGAATTTTGGTTCGCGACTGTTTTGATTTTTGCGCGCGTGTGATATTGCAAAAAAGCCTGGAGGGCGAGTAACTCGAGCAAATTTGCCTCGTTTGAAGCGTCGTCCGAGGTTTGTCTGCGTGTCCATTTGAGAAGAAGAAGAAATAAACAAAAGATCGAATATTTCGTGTGTGCCAGTGGGTCAGTGCTTCGGTGTCGAGGCCTCGTAATTCGAAGGTTATTTATACATACAAACACACATATACATATAAATATATATAGAGTGAGCTATAAATAGTATAATTACTCATCGGCGTCACAGTAAGTCGTTGCAATTCTATTACGCGTCATTGAACGAAAAGCAAAAAAGTTTCTGTGGCAAAAACAAACGGGACGATCACGTGGATCGCGTGATTCTTCCCGTGAGGTCTTGATCCTCCTGAGGCACGATTCTTTCCTCGTGACCTTTTGTTTTTCTTTTCTTTTGTACATACGTTGATACATATTAAGCAGTGATCATTATTTTTCTGTTTTATTCACGGTTTTTTCTTGTGTCTTTCTCCTTCTCTCTCGCTCTCTCCCTCTTTTCTCTCTCTCTCTCTCTCTCTCTCTTTTTCTCTCTCTCTCTGTCTCGGTCCCCTCATGCATACGCTGGTTCGATTAAAATCGTTACTTCTTCGTTTTACAGACAGTCGTTGGTTCAGTCGCCTTCTTCTCGGTGGTTTCCGATGTTTTGTCGTCGGCACTCGGCTCGTCCTCCTCCTCCTCGCTTATTTCGCTGCAGGAGTTGAGGCGCGATTTTCCTCTGATGTAAGCTCCGAGGCTGCGCCTCTTGCTCTCCTTGCACAAGGGACAATTGTGCTTCGACTGCGCAGGCGCTTTCGATATCTGACGCGCACAGTAGATCGACGAGGATTTACCTGCGCGAGAGAAAGCAAACACGGAAATGAGACTCGTGTATGAGCAGTAACGAAACGAAAGAAAAAGCCAAATGTCGAACTACGCGGTTCGATCGGATTCGTCACATTCGCCTTCGTGGAATATCGCACACGAAACGTAATTGCGTGCTAAACGCAAAACGAGTGCGCAGCTTCGTGTCTCGTTCGCTTCGATAAACGGCGTATCCAATGGGAGTGTCGCCACTAGAGAAACTCCAATGGTAACGGAACTACCTGCGGGTATGGTAGCGTCCCAACTTTATCGTCCTCGAAAAGTAACTGGAGAGTCACCGGTAAACGAGAAGGGCATTGAATATACCCCTGTCGTCCTACCTACCTAATATCCATAAGTGAATATCCATGAGTCGAATATCCATAAGTGATTATCTCTAAGTCGAATGTCCATAAGTCGAATATCCATAAATATGAATATCCATAAGTCGAATATCCATAAATCGAATATCCATAAGTGAGTATAGAGTATAGTTTGTTTGTTTGGGTTTGTTTTTGCCGCTCATTTCTACTCTATACTCACCTTGATACTTACTTTTCCTCTACCTCCCGTCGTTTCCGGCACTCATTTCTACTCTATACTCACTTATGGATATTCGTACTTATGAATATTCAACTTATGGATATTCGACTTATGGATACTCACTTATGGATATTCGATTATGGAAATTTGACTTATGGATATTCTACCCCAATCGCACATACAGGGTGCCCCTTGAAAAAAATGCATTACGATAAATCGAAAAGAGGAGGTCCTACAAAGAAAAAAGAGTTTGCGTGTGTGTGCGTGTGTCAGTTTCTAGTTAATCAAACTAGTGATTAATTTTTGACGAACACTGACTTAACACTTTGAACTAGTGATTAATTTTTGACGCTTCTCTATCGACCCACCGGAAATAATCTTGAAAACGATCGGTTTTTCGACATCCCTACGCACGAGAGTGAGTTCGCTATCCTTTTGCGATACAAGACAAAAATTCGACCCGGTACAATAGCGTGATTGGAGCATAAAAAAAAAAACTTTGTATATTTTCCTTATCACCGTCTCGAATGCGACTCGTGAGGCGGTGCGAGCCTCTGCACAATACCAAAATTTCGCGTTGATGAGAAGACAGCGACTTTGCTCGATTTCACTTCGTACATGGGCGTTCAGAGCGTGTATTATCGAGTACTCTTGCACTCGGCGTCTATTTTTAGACATCGTGCGTGGTAGCCTTGAGGGACCGCGGTTTTCATACTAGCTTCGTTGGTTTCGGGTACGCACCGAAATTATCGCTTCTCTCTCACCCCTCTGGTCAATCACTTTCGGTTCATTACTCGAGGCACGCTCGAGCGATAAATTATTCAGAGCTGTCGTGGTTGTGATTAGCACGATTGGCGCTTCCGGTTAGCGGTAATCGTGTCTTTTGGAAAATGCATGCGCGCTTCTGCGTCAGTCCTGCGCGATATGATTTATTTTGCTTTCTCAGGGAGAACTTTTTTGTTTTGATTGGTACAATTACACAACGGAGACCCATTCTGACGCGACCATGCGTCAATGCTGCCGTCAACGGAGGCGCCGAGTTTCCAATTTGAATCTACCCGCGATCGCGACAGCCCGCGATGCCGTAGTGACAGTTTTCATCCAATCGTCAAATTCGCATCAAGATTCGAATGCAGACTGAGATAAGAGATGGCTATCTGGGATGAAGATCTTATCGAGATTCTCCATACTTAATCTTTATGAACGTCGGGCATATTTGACTTGCCGTTATGTTTTTTGCGACGTTTGACAAGTGCCGGGCTTCCTTAGATAACAATGGTGCAAAGTGTCAAAGTTGCTCCAGTTTTTTATGCGTACCAGCAATTTTTCTTTCAATCAAATTCCTCGGAGAGCTGATGAACAAGGGCGTCGCTGGAGATTCGAAAAAGTGTATATAACGGTCCAAAATGTCGACAATTCATATTTTCTCCATCATGTCTGCGCCGTCTTGCCCCCTCCCCCCGGATCATTAGCTGACGACGCTCTTGCTGATAAAATTATGATAATCAATGTGAGAGTGTGCGAGTAACGAACGTCAGAGGAATCAATTGATCGAGAAGCATTCAGATACGGAATTAAGATAAAATGAGAAACTGATATTCTCATCTTATTATTAATCTCATTATTAATAATATCTTATATAAATGATCGAATAATCGGAAGTTGATTGCTTAATTTTTTATCAAATGAATTTCTTTATGAGGTTCATTCAAGCGGGTGAAATTAATTTTCCAACTTGACAGTCCGTTCAAAAAAATGAATTCAGTTTGCCACTTTAATGTTTGAGAAATCATAATGAATTTGAACGTATCCATAAGTGGAGTGAGCGCACGACTTCGCATATGTTTATTTTATTTTTTCAATTTTTATTCTTATCCTTACAAAAGCGATACCCAACTCTGACCGCAGGTCTCCGTAGCGAATATTAAGGAGGTTGGAGCAGTCCAGTTGAGTCGAAGGACGGTTTTTGAATTCCTTTTTCAATAACGTGCAAAAAATGCGCACTACACAGAGAGAAATGTATAGTAACCTCAACCATATTTCAACCATATTTTATATTACCCTGAGGGGACGATAATATATTATAGACATGGTTACTGCCGAAAATAAAGCACTGCATTTGTGTTAACTATCCCGACTAGAAATTTTGATCCGGCTGCTTGAAGACTGACCAGACCCCTATGAGGCTGCAATCCGGAATGCCGTAGTAGGACACGCCCGATCCGGGCGGGATCCGGTACGGATCCGGCGTCCCTTGACATGGCCTGCGTGGCCGGCAGATGGCGCCATGGTACGGCACGCCGGATCCGTGCCGGATTCGCACATGATTTTATACCCGTTACTGTGGCCTAACGCCTTAAATTCATCAATTGTTTTTTTTATCATTTTAGGCATTGATACGGTGGCCGGATCAGGGCCTGAAAAGGCCCACTGATCAGGGCCGTGTCCGTTATCCGGATCCGGGCCGGATGTGAAAAAAGCGTTTCACGCCTGTTACGGCCCTGATCCGGCAGCTTGATCAGTGCCGCGGTACGGGATACGGCATGCCGGATCCATGCTTGTTCCGGCCCGTAGCAAAATTTCTAGTCGGGATGATCATATGTTAACCGCAACCAACAATCTTTCAAGCATACGTTGTTTGTCAATGCTATATAATATAGTAGGTTTTCATAAAATAAATGATTCCTTACACCATGAAACAATAGTGGTTTTTACCATATCGAATGGTATGTCTACTAAATGTATATGGGATTTCATAAATTCAAAAATTCAAAAGTTTTCAATCGATAGTAATACCTGTATGATTTGTTTATCATGATTTGTTATTCCCGGACCTCCTGAAATGATTCCTATCGAAGAAAATATTTCACCTACATGGAGATTCGAACCTACGACCTACCTATCTATATTTACGCACGCTGCCACTATGCTACCGGGTACTTATGTTATTTCGATCGTAGATTCGGCATAACGAATAAAAGTAATTCCAGCTTCAATTCCGAACAACCGTTACCTCTGATATGGGTGGATTTTTGCACAGATCGCCTTTTTAATAATATATGTCACTGCTTAAATGAATTTTTGGCGCAGCCCAATAGTTTTCGAAATATCTATAATATAAGCCTATGGTAAAAATTCATGAAAATAGCCTTTATTACCGTCTAAAGTGAGAAGACCCCTTAAACTATTTTTCATCTCTGGTGTTTTGTGGTGAAAAAAATTCAAATAATTCGTAAAGACTTAGTATAGCCTAAATCAGAGGTTCCCAACGATATCGAAGTTTGCATCGTTGGAACGCAACGAAAATTCTTTCTCAATAATTATTGCTTCAGTTTCTTTGTTATCCCAAATGTTGTCCTGCAAATTTGGACCTTAAGTTTCTGTTAAGGATCCTAATGAACGTTTGCCTGATGTGTCGTGGCACAGAATTTTTTCAACAAAAATTCGGAGTACTGAACTTCCGTTGTGTTTCAACGATGCAAACTTCAATGCTGTTCCCAAACTGGGCGTCGTGGAGAGAGTCCAGGGGCGTCGCGACGCTGTCCGAAAGATTTCGGAACTTTTTCGGAATTTTTTTTTAAATCTTGGATTGTGACTAACGCTCTAACCTCCTTAAACATCATGGTAGGACCAAGCTGGGTCCAAGCTAATTTCGGCTTCACGTATCTTCAAATCGTTAACTAAGAAAACAAACAGACACGCGTTTTTAGTAGCTAACTTATATTGAGGCTGCACAGTTAAATTTTAAAACAAATTGTCCGGTGGAAAACGTGGTTGACTTTGAAACACTCGAAGGATTAGAAAGAGCTCCATTCACTTTTGCGAGCAAAGAGTGGGACGTTACAGTTGCTGAATTTACAAATAACTCGTACTATTTTTATCCGAGAGTATGAATAATAAATAATTCATACATTTGTCACCTCTATATATGCGCGTTGTAATTAGCAATGAGAGAAAAAAAAATCGATGGAATAATCGGTTGGAAAGTGACGAGAGGTGTTAGCGACGACAATAGAGGTTCTTAAGAGGGAATGATACCTTATCGCGGTCGGTATGGTAGAACGATTATAGATTCCCACGAATCTCTGAAACGGCTCTTCAGATCCCGTCGAAACTTTGCCGAACGACGTCGTATAGATAGACGAACGGTTGTCTTCTCCTCAAATTCGGCAAATTTGAGGAGAAGACAGCCGTTCGTCTATCTATTTGACGTCGTTCGGCAAAGTTTCGACGGGATCTGAAGAGCCGTTTCAGAGATTCGTGGGAATCTATAATCGTTCTACCATACCGACCGCGATAAGGTATCGTTCCCTCTTAAGGCCATGTGGCACTCGCCAGCAAATCTCGACGCGGCCTCTCGTTACGTCGGTAGCGCAGATCTCGCAGTTTTTAGCTACGAGTCGCTACAAACAGACAGCGCAGCGCTCGCAAATTCGGTCTCGATGCATGCCTCGCACTGGAACGAAGCGTCGAAGCGCTTTTCTCATCGATTATTTTTTTCTTTCACTCTATCACACACTAACACTTCGTATAAAATATATTTCGAATGAATTTTCAAAGGTTATAGCTCCTGTTTTCGACCTGTCAAAAAACAAACTGTTCCGGAAGGAGGCGAGCGCGGTCGGTAAAAACGATCGATGCGAGTTGCGCGCCGCCAGTGCGAAAACAGATGAACTAAATTGTCGGTCTGGTAGACAATATTTTGAGCTTTGTTGGTACATTTTTGCTACGTTTATGTATAAATTTCAAAATGTCTCTTCTCCGCCATTTGTTCACGAAAACAGGCGAAACAGAGCTTAAAATGTGTGCTTTTCAGCTGTCGAGAGCATGGTTCTCGCCAAATTACCGAAAATGCGATGCAATGGGTAATAATTCACAGTTTTTCGCATGGTAACCACAAACTGTAAATTTTTTTTCGAAATTTTGGAAAATAGCGAGAACCATGCTCTCGGAGCAAGCGTCCTGCATGCACACAACAAATTTCATTCCAATTGGTTGTTCCGTTTGGGAGAATTCCCATTTCAAAATTTCGAAGCGGTCGAAGGCGTGTGGTACATGGCCATCAGGAGGGTTGCTCAGCTATCGCGAAATATACGGGCGACATACCAAACACTTTGTGAAAACTCCAATACGACTGTCGCAACACAATAAAAATAGTAAGAATTGAATGGAAATAGGCGGATAAAATTCTTCAAATTTTTATGAATAATTTCAACGAAGAGCACAGCGTTTTGTCCGTCTCGTTATCGAGATATTCGTGAAATAAAACATGATATTTCAGCTGATTCGCGTAAAACGATAAAGCGCCCTACGGCACGTGGCAACGCTGCTGTCAAGTCGGCCATTTTGAATAGGCGCCAAATTTTGAAACGCACAAACTATCGCTTTCTCGCTGTAAATTTCTTACCGCGGTTTCACAAAGAGTATTTAAATATATCGAATCAATCTTTACAGAAGCTGGAGTGCATGTGCTTCGACATAACCTACAAATCAATAACGCGTCGTCCCTCGACTGCGCATTCATTTTCCGGCTCAACTACTTTTTTCCGCCGCTTTCCAGGTTGTACTTGCTCCAACCGTCGATTGTACTGTTTTTCGGTTTGCATTTTTCCCTTCCATCTTTTCATTTTCGCCGAAGGAAAAAACGGAATTCGCGAAAGATGTTTGACAGCTACGCTGAGAACTAAATTGCGCGTTTGCCACGTTTCAACTTGGTCAATAACTTATTAGCGATGTAGATGAAGAAAAAAGATGAATAACATTTCTAAGCAGTCGATCATGTGCATTCCACATATTCATTAGCTGAAATACGTTCATTTTACGTAACTGAAAATTTGATTATTAGGAGTTGGCGGCCGTTGCAGGTGCCCGTGTTTAAGGAGGTACGATCATTAATACGAATCCAACTTTCGGATTTGACATTTTTATACGATTTTGACGAATACTTTTTGCGCCTATTGCCAAAAAAACTGCAGTCGACCACTTTGAGTTACCGAAGCACGTCATCTTATGGAGACGGTCAACCGGAAGTGCGGTGATCGTGGTTTTTCTGCTCACGTATCCAACTAAACCCGTTGGAAAACTGCAATTCGATAGATTAGATATAACAGATATTGTAAAAAATAAGAATATCAATCTTCACCGTGTAGTTAAAGCAATACATAACAAGAAAGTTTCAATTTCCGGTTGAAAATGGTCAGAACGACAAAATAGCACCCACAGACGTGGCAACGTCGTGAGTAACAGCTGATGCGTTCGGCGATCATAACCCAGCGTTGTTTTGAAATTAATTTGAATAGAAACCGCCACAAAATATGCAAACAACAATCTATGGAGTTTTATCATTTATCACGTATCAATAATACGTATAATTATATTCTGTCTATCGTGTTAATTCCGCTGAGGTAATTCAAGCCTATTTTAATAGGTTTCCGGCTGGTTTTTTTTTGTCTTTTTAGTCCGTTTTTATGGTGGGTATGTTAATAATATTATTACGAAGATTACGACCGAGTCGTTGACAATCTAATTTTTCATTTTCTATTTATTCACGTGCAATAAATTTATCATTTACCACAAAATTTGCCACGCTATAATCGATAATACGAATAATCAACACAAGTAAACATCAATGAGAGCAGCTGCGGGTAAAATTAATTTAGACTCTTTTTTGACCCCGTGCAAGTGATCGTACCTCCTTAAACGTATGCGGTCCCCTTTTGCCGCCTGCTCCGCAAAGACCCCGAGCAGCCTCCTTAAACGAAATTCCCCGTCCGCGAGTCGGTGGGTTCTCGTAACGTGAAACAAGCGCCTACGTGCAGGAATGCACGCTTAGGTGTGTACGCGCCCATTTGCGCAGTCCCTAAATCAAGCCGGTCATGACCTCGTACCCTCCGTGCCCAAAGAAACGCGCGTCTTACCGAAGAGGTTTCGGATTTGCTGATGAGAGGAAACGATCCAGAGAGAGAGAGAGGGAGAGAGGAAAGTAAATTTAATTCCGCATCAAGCCGAGCAATAAATTCATGAAAAATTACCCAACCTAAATTTGCCGCTGGTCGCCAAACGCTATCGTAAACTTCGACATTTAAAAACCGGTACTATTCCAAAGTCCGAGCATTTTTACGTATGATATGAAATCGCTCGTTCGGTGGCTTTTTTCTTCTCTCAATTCCCGCGCGCAGCGTTCCACTGAGGAAGCTTTCCTTGACAAAATGGACCGTTAAAAACGCGTAATGATCGTAAACATCGCTCGAAATGGAATAGCCTCGTTTTTCTTTTTCTGCTAATTCTTCCCTATGCAGATTGTCCATTTGGTGTTGTCGCAACATATGCTGTTTTCCATTTTCTATAGTCAAGGTTGTCTACTTTACATTTTCCATTTATTGGGCTTGTTTTTGGGTCCTCCACTTGGGACCTGAAGCTATTAAGGATGTTGAGTCCCTATTAAACATGTTAATGTTAATTGTTCAATAAATAGCTTCTCAATCGTCATGAAATTTTTACACGACCTCCTGAATACTTCATGTAAAAACATACAAAATTTTCAGAATTCTATCATTATTACTTCAACCTCCTTAAGGCTTGGAATAAAAAATGATATGAAAATTCTGAAAATTTGGAATGTTTTTGTATGAAGTATTTAAGAGGTCGTGTTAAAATTTCACGACGATTAGGAAGCTCGTTATGAAAAAATTAACATTTTGTTAAGAACAATTTTTAAAAGAAATAAAAAAAAAATTTATCAATAAAGTTCGTTTTGTTTCCGTTGCTTTCAGTATATTGTAGATATTACAAAATTGAGAGGTCAAAAAAAAAACTTATTGCAAAGTTACATCAGTTTCCATAAGACAGCATTTAATTTGTGAATGTTAATTGTTCAATAACGAGCTTCCTAATTGTCGTGAAATTTTTACACGACC
The DNA here is from genome assembly GCA_951751655.1 of Ophion costatus. Taxonomy (NCBI): domain Eukaryota; kingdom Metazoa; phylum Arthropoda; class Insecta; order Hymenoptera; family Ichneumonidae; genus Ophion; species Ophion costatus. Next base: position 5,701,544 of record OX632365.1, on the reverse strand, counting down.
TCTGAAATACTTCCTACAAAAACATACCAAATTTTCAGAATTTTATCATCATTTGCGATTTGGGACTCAACATCCTTAACAGGCTCGATCTCAAACGGGAAGAAAGACATCGTTGATTAGTTCTTTCAATGATCAGTTTTGGGTCCTAAAACTTGATCGAGCAGGCGTAATCTGGCTTGCTTTTTGCCTCCGTGCCGATACACCAAGATTGCCGTGTCGATTTTCCCGCCGTCTTTTTTATCCTGTGCATTTTTGGATGAATTTTCAGCGGGTAACCGTAAAACGGGGTTAAATTGACATTAAGAGTGACTTTGACAGTTTTTGGGGCTACTTTAACGGAGCGCCAAAATACGGTTCCTTTTTTTAACCTTTTTTTCTTTCTATTTTTGCTCAAATTTGTTGTTCAAGATTATATTATAATGTTGCCAAAGTTGATTGTAACGTTCCTCAAGTTGTTTTGCTCTCAATGATAATTATAAGAGTGATTAAGTAGCTATAATAGTACCCGAGGTACTTGATATTTTTATGTCAAATGTTTCCTCAATAAAGATGACAATTTGATTGCGAAAAATCGTTGTTTTTCATTTAATTCCATGGACAATGCATGAATAATTATTCTTTTTTAATCAAAATGACGTTAAAGTAACGCTTAATCTTTGACATAAGTTGCATTCCAATGCCTTCTCAAAGAAACCTCAAACGCGAGGTTACTTTGGCGCTTAAAAAAAAAATATATATATATATAAAATTGTGGGAGCCGGTGGGGCTTGACTTTCTTATACATTAATGCCAAATGATGGCATTGATACATTGATACATTGATTGCCAAAAAGTGGGTGAAAAGTTGGAATTTGGGATGTTGAAAAAAACGTTACCTCCAAACTTCCAAAACCCGTTCAAAGTAACCCCACTTTCCGGCATCAATATTCAGAAAACTGACGGGATAAATTGGTCTTATATTCATCTACCAGGATACGGACAAAATTATTCCTTTATTTCCAGAACGTTGAAAGCCCCTCGAGGAGCGTTCGGGGAGTTTGAAAATGTTCGGATTCAAAAAATTATCGTCGTACCTGCGTGCGAGAGAAACGCGCGAAAAAAAACCGCTAATCTCACTAGAGAGATTGAGTGGAATATCCGTTTCATATTTGTTCCAGATCTTCGTAATTGTACGATTAATTTCCTTGGCTCATTGTCTGCTGCGCGTCATGCGTAAAAACGCACGTACAGCGTTTCGAGGGCGACAGTGTGTGCGTGGAGTAGAACGAACACGTTCACGACTCCGTTGACGACGTTTATTTTCTCTCTCTCTCTCTTTCTCTTCCCGATTCAGGAGAAAGTCGACTCTTTACTTTTGCCTCGTGTTTTCTCAACTCGTGAGACTTTTGGGTGTTGCCGATCCGAAGTTTGAAAATCGAACTTTTATAATCGGATTTTCGAACGTCAAGGCGCAATTCGGACCTCGTTAATTGCGAGGCTCTTTGCACTTGGCACGTTTATCGGCAGATATCGAAGTGAAGATAATAATGCGTTTGAAGAGAATGGAGCGTTTCACCGATTGACGCTAAGCGATAAGGATTCTTTTCGGACGCACCTACACCCAATAAAACTTTAACTCAGACGTTTACCTACAGTGGGTAAAAAAAGTATTTGTACATCTCCCACGAAACTGTTGTTCATTTGCCTTATTTCTTTGTTTGTGTTTCCTCAAGATTTTAGTCAGCAGACACCATGGATATTTAGGATAAGCTATCGAATACGGATACTTAATGAGCCATTTTATTTTTTTCGAAGGGTAATTTGAAAAAGACGACATGTACGAATAATTTTTTACCCACTGTATGTTTCTTTGCATCGTTATCGTGACAATGAAAGAATGGGCTACATCTATCTAAGTAGGTGAAAAAATTGCATTTTACAAGAAATATTTTTGTTTTTATTATTATCTGAAACTTCTTTTTGCAGCCATTGGTTATAGACTTCTAATAAAGATTGTCAAAAATGTTTTAGTGACTCTCGTAGCCTAGATGTGCCAAAAAAATTCGGGAGGACGAAATAAAAATAATTACGTTGCACTCGAACGATGCAAACTTCGATACCATCAATTTGTCGCAGTCCTTGCGAAGAACCGCGAATGGAACTGGAATTTTATTGCGAATTAGCGCGGTGAACGAGTCAGCAAGACATGCCAACTACATTCGCGATTTTCCATAAGAAACTCTGCTGAATCGCCTAGAATTTAGTTCCTTTTTATTCTTCCACAAACGATGTAGCGGAATGTATCGAAGCTTGGAAGTTGAAAGTTCATTGTACGAAAGAACGTGTAGGACGAATGAAGCTTAACGACTCTCGAGTCAAAGCGTACCGTAATTGGAGTAATCCTGATTCCAGGACTGCTCGTAGTCCCGATAGATCGGTGCCCTGATCGAGCCATAAGTCAGTACTTCAGGCATGTAGACGAGGTCCATGTTGCTCTCAGTTCTTCCCTCAATAGCCAACAACGTGACAGTTCCTGGACGTACTTTTTCCTCCCGGTGCAGCACGTATAGAGAGGGTTTTTTTTCCTCTTGCTTCCAGCCCGATCTATCGACTGCCTTCTAATCGGTATTTCGTGTCATCCGTCCGGCAGGTAATGATGAAAAGAGGAAGAACTCGTTGGCGATAGGAGAATAAGGGCCTCGAGAGCGATCACCTTTCCCCGAAGATTTTTCTCTGCCGGTGGCGAGTATGGGAGTCTTCGTCGCGATGCAATTTCCTTAAGGACATATCTCCCTCTCTGTCTCTCGAAGTTATTCCTCGCACGCCTCGCTTGCTCGCCGGTCTTTCGGATCCTAGATAATCGCCTCTTTTCTTCGTGATATTCGAGGCCACAAACCTCCTTATCGGATGACACTTGGAGACTCCACCGAAATCGAAAAAAAGCTCTTCGAAAGCTCTTCGTGTTCGGATAGGAGAAAAATATTCTCGCGACTTCTTCTTTCACCGTGATACACCGGGCTTATTTTCAGACCAGCCAACAGTACGAGACTTCAGACGCGAATACAATCCAGCGCTGTTTTATTTGAAACTAAAGCGTGGACGAGAAGTCGCGTTGTGTTTACCCGCCGTTGTGCCCATACGCTTCTCCCTCCACCACCACTTTTGCGACCTTACAAGTTTCCCCTCCCTTTCGCCATTTCTATCGTCTCCTACTTTTTTTCGTCCTCTGTCTCTTTCTGTCTTTCGTCTTCGTTGTTTATCTGCCCTTCTCTCTCTCGATCTCTCTGCCTGTCCACCCCCCCCCCTCTTTTTTTCTCCCGCCCGTTCTTCCTCTGTCGCTCGTTTCGCACCGGCGTTCTCGTAAATACAGAGACACCTCGATAATCCCTTCTTCCTATCTTTTATTTTTCTTTCACGTACACAACCGTCATTAATTTGCTGCGTACGTGTGGACTGTGCAGTTACATGCGTAGGACGTTTCGCTCTACCCAGGACCCGTTTAACGTACGCGGAACACTGACAATTTCATACACTCCGGCACTCGCACGCCGCGACAATCGGAACGTTCGCACGCGCGCGCACGCACGCACCAAAAGTTATACTCCCACGAAAGTTATACTCCCACGAAAAAATCGTGGGAGTATAACTTTTGTCAGGTTAGAAAAAAAAAGTGTTGAAAAATCATTTTAAGGCGTTACCCCCACCTGTAGCGCAAAAAAAAGGCCTTTTTCATGAATTTTTTTAAAGAAAATTACAAAACTTTTTTAATCGATCAATATACCATCTTAAAGAACACATCTCGAAGAACTTTCAGTAATTTTTTTATTGAAAAATATTACATTGTTTAGTGGCAAATGGCCGTCAATGAAATAATGTTTTTATATACACGGCTTGCGGTGATCAACATTGCGGCGAAGTGGATCATCTGAAAAAAAAATGCGGATGGATTTAGTCAAATATAAGTATAAACTAGTCTTTAATCGAAAGATTTTAAAAAATATTCATTTTTCACAAAATGGCGGACAGTCAAAGTTAATGGTTCGATTTTAACGAAAAAAAACGGCCGTTTTTTGGCTATAAAACGGCCATTTTTTTTCGAAAAAAAAAATCGAACGATTAAAGACTACATTTTTATGTATTAAATAAGCCTGCAAAATTTCAAGAAGATCGGTTCATTAGTGTTCGAGTAATCTTGGTCACCGACTTCAGAAATGCCATTTTGAGAAAAACGCGTTTAAAGTTTCAATTTCAGTTCTTCAATTCACGGATTCTTCTCTTTCAACGCTCGTATCTCAGTCAATTTTGTCCGGATCGACTTTAAATTTTCAGGACATATTCTCAGATACTTATACTTCAAAGAAATGCAATAAAAAAAATCGATTTTTTCAAAATCGCAAGTGGGGGTAACCCCTTAACGTGCTATAAAAATGAGTCGAAAAGACTTTTTAGTTCACTTAGAAGACATTTTCATACCGAAGAAAACAAACGTTGGTTTGATTCAATAGACCGTTTAGTTTTTTGCTATCACGCCCGCCAATTTGGACAAATCGTGAAAATGATAACTGGAGAAAACGAGTTACAAAGTTTTCGATAGGAGGAAATATCAAGATCAGCTTTTCTGCTTTTGGCCTTGTATCTTTGAAAACATCTACAATTAGCCTCTGTAACTTTGTAATATATTCTTGGATAGTTTATTTATTGATTTGCGCAATTTAAAGGAAAACGATTTTTCGGGCGTCCTAATTAAGGCTCCGGCCTTAAACGGTCTATCCGAAAAGTAACAACCAAAAGCGTCATTCAAGTTAATAAATACGAGTCGCCGACGATCGTCGATTTTGAAAATCATTTTTTTTTACAACGTGGCGACGAACTCAAACTTGAGTACACAAAATGTATGAAAAAAAAAGTCGTCAATTTCTACGTAACTTTAAAAAATGAAAATCGATTTACAAAAAGAGAGACTGTCAACGACGTTTTAGCAGTTTTGGCTCGATTTCCAAAAAATAGTCGCATTTTCGGCTGAAAGAACGGCCTTAATTTGTTCATAAAGACCTTAATTATTAATCGATGTTAAAAGACCCGTTCACTTCGCTGGAAAATCTATCTAAGAGGCTACAATTGAAATTTGACGACAATCGGTTGAAAATCGTAGGAGCTACGAGTCCGCCCGATTTTGAAAATGTGGTTTCGAGAAAAACTCGCTTAAAATTTGAAAACCATTTTTCTCCGGATACGATAAACCATCTCATTTTTGTCATGTTTATAAATATCAGCCATATGATTCTTGGGGTGTTCATACATCATTTAAGCCGATTAAAACTACGTCACATTTTTCTTCAAACATATATAAGGCCTTAAAGAGAAAAAAAAGCACGTTTCTCGCTCATTCGTCCATTGACTTATTTTCTCTCTCGCTCTCTTCGTGTCACGTAGTCGTTGCCTTGCAATAGCAATTGTATATCATCCGTGTCGTGACACAGAATACAGTGCGAAGATCAATTATTTTCAGAGCGATCGTTTATTTCGAGACTGTCCCTGAGGTAGTAACGAAGTCTAGAAACAAGTGTGGGCCGATAGTACAAGACGATAAACGCCCCTCAACAAGCGTTTGACGGTTCAACCCCTTGTCGATTACGAGAGTGCGCTATCGCTCGGGGAGAAGGGGGGGGGGGAGAAAAGCCGCAAAAAACATTTCACAAGGAACCGTTATCTGCCTACGATATCGACGTGAACACTTACACCCTCAGATACGAGGTCTGCTTATCAGGGATCCACGAAAGCAAGCAGAGTGGTATTAAATCGCCATATAGTCCCGCATTAACAATAGATAAGGAGAGCTTTTTGTCAACTTTATTAATTCGCTCCGTGCATTTGTTTACAAACAAGCAAGATATTAATGTTTTTCCCTAAAATTAACGTTCAGACTCAAATTTCAATCGCAACTCTCGCGGGAAGAATTTTTACGAAGTAAAACATTTGTTGCTCGAGATCGTGAGAGATTTCCATTGTACAGATTATCGCAAAAACGTCTTGTTCTTTCGCAAAAAAATAAGCGAATAATTCTTTATAGAAGTTTTGAAGTAATCATAATTTATCAAAAAAATCGATTTTTTTTCTTGTAGTTTGTAGTGTCAAAGAATATTGTGTATAAATTTCATGTGGAAATTTGCAATATTGAAGAAGTTGTGGGTTATACTGCGAAAGTTGGCAGTCGAGCGCGCGGTCGGTTGGACAGCAAACAAAATATTCCACAACGGTTCAAATATTGTCAACATTGCTGCCAATATTGTCACATGCGTTTGTTAACGCGTTACCCCCACTTGTAGCGCAAAAAAAGGCCTTTTTCATGAATTTTTTTAAAGAAAACTACAAAACATTTTTAATCGATCAATATACCATCTTAAAGAACACATCTTGAAGAACTTTCAGTAATTTTTTTATTGAAAAATATTACATTGTTTAGTGGCAAATGGCCGTCAATGAAATAATGTTTTTATATACACGGTTTGAGGTGACCAATATTGCGGCGAAGTGGATCATCCGAAAAAAAAAATGCGGATGGAGTTAGTCAAATATAAGTATAAACTAGTCTTTAATCGAAGGATTTAAAAAAATATTCATTTTTCACAAAATGGCGGACAGTCGAAGTTAATGGTTCGATTTTAACGAAAAAAACGGCCGTTTTATGGCTATAAAACAGCCATCTTTTTTCGAAAAAATCGAACGATTAAAGACTACATTTTTATGTATTAAATAAGCCTGCAAAATTTCACGAAGATCGGTTCATTAGTGTTCGAGTAATCTTGGTCACCGACTTCAGAAATGCCATTTTGAGAAAAACGCGTTTAAAGTTTCAATTTCAGTTCTTCAATTCACGGATTCTTGTCTTTCAACGCTCGTATCTCAGTCAATTTTGTCCGGATCGACTTGAAATTTTCAGGGCATATTCTCAGATATTTATACATCAAAAAAACGCAATAAAAAAAATCGATTTTTTCAAAATCGCAAGTGGGTGTAACCCCTTAAGTACTTTAGCTCCGGATAGAATCGACGAACAAAAAAAAGAATAGTTCACGCACATTTTTGTACGTCGAATGAATCGTAGATTGCAAAGAACGATTAGTGAATAGCGATTTGCGCCGCCGTCCTTGTGAAACAATTTTTGCCGACTGGTCGGAGGTCTATTACTAGATAAGACGTAAACAAGAATTTACGCCCCGTGTACCGGCCTGTTAACATTGTAGCGGCCGCGTCTTTCAAATAGCGCTTGGATATTCTTCAAACGTCGTTCACCCATTTACAAAGTTAACTTATTTCGAAAAATTGGATACGATAGCTCGTTTGGTTGAAAATATTTATGAAAGGGGCTAGCCTACTGTGACGACGCGAAAGTCTAAGCTCATTAAAAACATTAATTTCGAAGGCGTAATGTAGACGATTGAAATATCGATGGAGCACTTGTTTGTGTGTACATTAAGAGGTCTTCTCACTTTAGACACTAATAAAAGTTTATGTTCACGAATTTTTTGATAGTTTTATATTATAAATATTGATATAAAAGTTGTTACAGTTAAAAAATACACTTTCAAAATACACAACAAAAAATTTATTTATTTAAGATACTATTCATAGACGAAAATGGTAGTTAAAAAAATGTCCGCCTGCGCTCTTGATTAAATGGAGATGGAGATGGATCATCCGAAACAAAGAATGTTGATATAGGCAAAAATAGGGAAATGGCGGATATTTTTCGAAAAAAAAAACAAAAAAACGTTTTCCACCGTTTTTGGCAAAAAAAATAGTGAATATCGAAAAGTCCTTGTTATGTGCTAAAGCTATAGTTGTAAAGAATATATGGTTAAAATTTCAGAAGGACCCGTTCAGTAGTTTCGAAGATTTTATCAGCAAGCCGTCGAAAAACGTTGTTTCGAAAAGAACGCGTTTAAAGTTTGTTCAGGTTACATAAATACATAAAAATATTTTTTCTTGTATTTCAAAAGTGTATTTATTAAGTACAACAACTTTTATAACAATGTCTATAATATAAACCTAATGTAAAAAATCATAAAACTAGCCTTGTTTTAGCGCCTAAAGTGAGAAGACCCCTTAACATAGTTGTGTACCGAATTTCATTAAAAAATATCAACAATTAAAGAAGTTATAAACAATCTCGTGAAGGACCGTTAAACGTAGGGGCTCAACGATGTGCTTGATTTTGGCCACCCGGTTGATCTGAAACAATAAAAACCGACTTTTTTTCTTAAAATAAATAATGGCTAAGAGCTAACCGGGCTTATATCGTTATCGTGTTTCAATCGTCAAAAAAAACCATTTTAATTTTATTTTTATTTTTTCGAGGTACAATGACATCATTATTGTTAATAACTAATGGAAAAAATATTAAGGAAAAAGTCGGTCAAGACTAAATTACCATTACCAGGTGGGCAATTAAGCTTCCGGGTTTGTTTTATCAATGAAAAATTGAAAAGTTCAAGAGAAATACAAAAAATGGTTTGTTCAAAGTATCGTCCCTCGCTAGCTGCACATTTTTGCCATCTCTCTGGCAACACATGAATACCATGGCGATAAAACGATGCGTATTTGGACCGAAACCATTGATGCAACCAATTTGATACCTCGTTGAAATTGGCCAAGTCAGCCCAGGAATTTTAGCACCAAAAATGGGTTCGCTCCGCAAAAAATCCTGATAATTGATTTTTCGATTAGATTATGTCAGAGGGTGTCCCCTAAGTATAAAACCAAGTTTGTGTCGTCCGAAACTGAAAGCGCCGCGACCGCCATCTTGAAAAACGCCTTTTTGCAAATATCTCGGAAACGGTGACTTCTATGTTAGAAATCGTAAGGGCCTTTTTTGTAGAGGATAAAATTTTCCATCTTTTTTATTCGGAACTTTTTTCTCTGTTGTTAATATTTGCCGAGATATAGGTGACTAAAAAACTAAATTCCTGTTTTTGGAAAATATCTCGATAATTTTTGGAAATACGAAAAAAAATGTAAGGATCAACGTTGTAGAGCATAACATTTTCTACAATTTTTGTATAAAACTTTTTTTTGTAAAATCAATAATTGCTGAGTGCTAGCGCAATGAAAGTGGCTGTCAGGTACAGAAAAACAGCGATTAGTGGTAATACGTTACTCTAGCATGCAAACAAAAAGTGTAAGGAGACGCGACGTCTCGGCGGCAAGTATTGCAGGAGGTAATTAGTGCTGTGGATTTTTCTTCGCATTACGAGACAGTCATCGTCGTGGGCGAGGACGTCGATTTGCTAATATTGTTGATCGGATTAGTGCACAAGAAAAAAAAAATCTATTTCCGCAAGTCCGGAAAAGAACGCACTCCAGAATCCCTATACAGCCCACGTTGTTTGAAGCCAGAGTATGGTGAAAACGTAAGAGAAAACATTCTATTTTTACATGCATTCAGCGGTTGTGACACAACGTCAGTTCCGTTCAAAATTGGAAAATACAAAGCTCTGACGACATTAAAGAACCACAAAGAATTGCTGACGGCTGTGGCATTGTTCAAAGATAGGAGGAGCGATGCCAACATGATTGCTCAAGCTGGCGAGCGTTTTTTTATTGCTTTATATGGAGGTAATAAAACCGAACTGTCCATCGACTCTTTCCGATACAAGAACTTCGGCAAGTTAGCTCGGAACACCAAGCTCAACTTAACAATTCTACCACTGACGCAGGATGCAGCCCGTTACCATTCCTTCAGAGTATATCATCAAGTCCAAAGTTGGGTGGGATTTCACCATGACCTGCAAGAATGGGGCTGGAAGCGCGCTGCGTATCGCTTATCACCAATTAGATCGAAAAAAGCTCCCGCGCCGCAAAGTTTGCTGCAAATAATATCTTGCAAATGCAAGACAAATTGCGGTGCTGCCTGCGGATGCCGAAAGAGTGGCTTGAAATGTTCCATAATTGGTTCAAATTGCAGTGGCCAAACATGCGATAACACAATCCCTACAGTGGACGATAGCGACGAAGAGGATGTTCAAAATAAATCTTTCATATATTCTTTTGCTGTTCATGACTTGAACATGGAAGAAGAAAACTCACAAACCATCGAAAATCGCCCTTCCTGTTCCAAACAAAGCAAATTGTTTTAAATCTATCAACGACGTTTAAAATTTGACAAGAAATTTTTTTTTATTTTATGATGATCATGCGATCCTAATTTGTAAATCGCGACTCAAATCGCGCAAATAATAATGAATATGAATAAATGAATAAATTTTCATGTCTTTTTCGAACAATTCGTCCAAAAGTTTTTATTGCGCAAACTTTCCTTCTATCGCCCATATCCCTCCTTTTCATGATAAATATTATTGCTACTATCTCTATTATAAAATTCTTCGATTACACTTTTTCTGGCATGCTAGAGTAACGTATTACCACTAATCGCTGTTTTTCTTCACCTGACGGCAACTTTCATTGCGCTGGAACTTAGCAACTACTGATTTTCCAAAAAAAAATTTGATACAAAAATTGTAGAAAATTCTATGCTCTACAACTTTGATTATTACATTTTTTTCGTATTTCCAAAAATTATTGAGATATTTTCCAAAAACAAAAATTTGCTTTTTTTAATCGACGATATCTCGGCAAATATTAACAATAGGGAAAAAAGTTTCAAACAAAAAAGATGGGAAATTTTATCCTCTGCAAAAAAGGTCCTTACGATTTTTAACGTAAAACTCACCGTTTCTAAGATATTTGCAAAAAGGCGTTTTTCAAGATGGCGGCTAACGCTCGCGGTTTCGGACGACACAAACTTGGGTTTATATTTAGGGGACACTCTCTGACAATCCAATCGAAAAATCAATTATCAGGATTTTTTGCGGAGCGAGTGTCTAAAAATCCTGGACTAAGTGTAGCCCAACGAAGGCATGCGCCATCGACCGGAACAAGTGATAATCGGAAGGAGCCAGGTCTGGCCAATAACGGCGGGTGCGGTAGCAGATCCAATTTCAGCGTTTTGATGGTGTCCTGGACGATGGAAGTGCAATGGCACACTGAGAAAATATATTCCTATGTACCAGGTTTGTTAACTATTAACAAATGGTAAAGTTGGACATGGCGAAATAAATACCTTCTTACAGTTAATGAATCATTCGTTGGAGCCTCTGAATTGTCACAAATAAAGATTTGGTATTAGATAAGAAATGGGTACTTTAATGAAACGTACCCGTTCTTTACAGCCAATCGATATAGAGTCAGTCTAATTCAATGCTTCATATTAATATACTATAAATACTTGTTTCCTATAACTGAGGCGTTTATACAATGAAAACAGTGAAAAAGTTGTCTCAGATGTAAAGGATAGTTGAGGATAAATCGTTGTCCAACGATTTGTCCTCTACAAGTAGCAAGTCCGTTAATCGGCGAGCAACAAAGATCGCAGCATCAATACGTCGTAGAGGAAGGAACGACTCTCATAGAAAATAGGCGGTCGGCCGGGCCCACGGTTGACGTCTTGGCCACCCCTGCTCTATGCATAATTTAATATTCGAAATGTATCATTTAGAAAGTTTTCTAAAGATTTGGCAGGTCAGACGAAATAAGCAAATCGTTAATTGGTGCGTCGGCGCAGAAAATAAATTCACGTTTTCACGGTCACAAACTGATATCCTCGAATTTATGCGGTCACACAGTCTCCAGTCGGGGCTGCGCACGAAAGAGCTTGTGAGAAAAGGGCCATGGTAGCGTACAAAGTAAATGGTCTTGCCAAATGTACGATACTTATTTCAAGTACAGATTTGTTAACTATTAACAAATCATTATTTGAGACGAGTCGTCGATTTTTTAACAGTTATTTGGTAACTATTAACAGGCCTATATTTCATTTAACCTCCAGGCGGCCGGCATTTGTGAATGTACCTAAGTCATACTTTGAAAATGTTTTCCCTAGAAAAATTTCCAAATGGACTAGTAGGATGGCTCAACCTTGAGGTGATGCCAATGGGCATCATCCCGGCCGCCTAGAGGTTAACTGAAGATTTTTTAATTATTACCTAATATTCATTTTGTAATAAGTGTACGACTGTTATCTCAAAGAACTACTAGGCCAACATCGTAAATACAGATTCATTCATAGTTAATCAATCCTTATTTGTGTTAAGTAGAGAAGTTGTTGCGTCAACTGTGTGACTCTTGGCTCAAATGCGGCCGAAATAGTCGTTTTGAATGAAGATCAGTTAATTATTAAGACATGTTCATTTGCATTGAACCCAGGATAGTCGCAGCAACTATACGTTAACGGCCCACAGTGGTTCCAAACGCCGAAAAGCTGGCCAAAAATCGAAATCATCGAAAAGCGGATGGTGGTGGGTATATATAGGTTTTGGGGGTCGCTGAATCCGAATCTGATGTTAGTTTTTCGAAATAAATGAGTCAAAAAGTCAAAAACAAGATGGTGGACCAAAAAAAATTTTATATCAACTTTAAACAATAAAAAATGATGTTATAAGGAGTTTTTGAGGTCACTAAATCGAAATTTGACATCAGTTTCATAAAAAAATGCAAAACAAAGTCAAAAACAAGATGGCGGACCAAAAAAAAATGATTATGATTTGTAATCAAAAATAATGTAAACAATATAGTTTTTATTGATACAGAAACATTTAATCAACTTGGAAAAAATTTTGAATTAAGTTTTTTGAAAAAAATAATTTATTGTTTATAACAAATTCATTGTTTATAATGTCAAAATCATTGGTAGTATGTATACTCAACATTAAATAACTTAAACAAATTTTTTTTTACGATATTGGGCTTCATATAAGGTAAAAATCATATTTTCAGCCGTTTTTTTAGTAAATTTTCAAATTGCATTTTCTCAATTTCGGGCAAATTCGGGCAAAAGTTATTGGCGTCATAATTTAGTGCTATGATGCCCTTACCATATGCAATTAATTTCAGCCCGGGATCTAGCGGGACTTTCGAGAAAATGAGAAAGTAAAAGTGGCATAAAAATGACGAAATTTTGTGATTTACAAACAATAATATATAAACAATGTACAAGCACTTAAAATTTCAAACAAAACGTATTTTACTAACCTCAGATATCCCTCTCTTCGAAACAATTCACTTCACCATGAATAATGAACACTAACTTGTCTAAATTAAATGTTTACGTCAGAAAACACGTGACATTCACGAAATTTAACCTTAACTTCACGACGCCACGCTGCCAACAAGTGTGTATTATTGGCAGGTTAGGTACCAACCTAACATATGGCACACAAAAAAGTCCTATATTTAGTAACGCGATTTTCCCTATTTTTGGCCAGCTTTTCGGCGTTTGGAACCACTGTGCGGCCCCAAATCAAATATACTAATATATAAAATGCGGCCGAAATAGTCGTTTTGAATGAAGATCAGTTAATTGTTATGACATGTTCATTCGCATTGAACCCAGGATAGTGCAGCAACTATACGTTAACGGCCCCAAATTTAAATATATTAATTGTGTACATCTCTCTACTCCTTCGAACTATATTATCATATCACAAATTCAACTCGTTATTCGATTGCCATAAACATCCTTTGAGTAAAGTACAAGTCGCCACCTTCACGTGGTTTCAAGGGAATACTGCCCTCCGCGGTTTGCCAAGAGCGACCAAAGCTATAGCGTATAGGATCCGCCCCGAGCAGGCGCGGAGGGTGGCTAAGCGTGTTTTCCGTCTTCGGGCGGGCACGTGCTAGTCAGATGCACCCTCAAGCAGCCTTGGCATCATGTTACAATATGTGAGAACAGTGAGGGGTCTATCATTTTCGAACGGTACGATAATCCCTCCGAAGCTACGGGGCGAGTGAAAGATATATGGGTGGACGTACGAGCAAGGTAGGTCTCCTGCGTGGGATTTATTTTGTTTTCCTTTGAACGGTCCCATGAACATAGCGGAGGTCAGTGAGCAGTATTGTGCCTAGACCTATTGTGCCTAGGCTCAACCAGGCTCAGCCTCAATCGAACGGAACTATGAATTCTCTGCGGCAGTGCAACCTTACTCCGGAAGGAGGACGGGTTGGGTGGGTACGTCCGCGACGTGTTCCCTGGACACGTCCAACGGAATCACGAATTCAGCCGAAGGGCAGATTCGAGCCTTGAGGTGACTGAACCCCACTAAACAATTCTGGCAACGGAATTGTTGCCAGAACACGGCAGTGTTTCGGCATGCAGGATAGATTGATGCCAGTAGCGTATGCTCATAGAGGCGAGGAAGCACAGGTTGGACCATTGCGATGGTTCTGCCGCCACAATAAATGCCATACACATCTACTGAGTTAAGAGAAATAAAAGTGGTCAAATAAATCATTCTTTTCACAGAAATACTATGGCTGTAAAATTTTGTCGTGAGAGCACACATATTTCTTAACGTCTAACAAATGTTGTAACAGTTAATGAATATTTGAATGAAAGTGCCAACTAAATGTATTTCTTTGCTATAAATAAACTGTTTTCTCAGTGTACGGAGCGGATTTTCCATCTGGATCTGTCAACTCATGCAGCACCCATTTTCCTTCCTTTTGAATTCTTCCCATGGCATGTAAACGTTTGAAAATATCTTGGCGAGTCATGTTTAATTCCTTGCATTCCGATCTTCATCCAATAATACTTACAGCTCGGCGTCTTCAATTGTTTTTGGTCTTCCGGAGCGCTCCTTGTCGTTAGTGTCGAAATCGCCACTTCTGAAGCGTTTAAACCAATATTCAAGGGTAGTTTTCGATGGTGCATGTTCGCTCTGAGCCTCCTCAAGCTAACGACGTGTTTCAGATGTATTTTTTCCAAGTTAAAGCAGAAATGCAAAGCTTCCCGCAAATGCTGTTTATTTGGCACAAAACTCGACATCTTCATGGTTAGAAAAAATATTTTTGCGTTGCGATGTGTGTTGGTATTACGACTGGTTATTGTTGGCAGATACCTAACCTAAAAAAACATAACATCAGACACGTATGTCGCCTACATGTGTCGTTAGCGCCACCCATGTGGGAAACCCGGAAACTTAGTTGCGCATCTAGTACACTGAACAAGTGTACTAAACTTCACGTCCATCTGTTCATTAGATGGCGGCAAATCGTGTACACCGTTTTGAGAACCGTAGTTTCGGGAAAAACTCGTTCAAAGGTTTACCAGCAGTTCTATCGGGGCGTCCATAAATTAGGTAACGCAAAGTTTCCCAATTTTTGACGATATTTCACTACCATAGAAAATATCGTATAATTATTATTATTGTATTCCATTACTACATTTATGCTTCTCCTTTTTACGTGTCCACCGCGTTCTATTTTTCTATTATTATATCATTGCGGCTTATATGTATAGCCCGGACATATGAAAAATATAATTAGATACAGACCGTAGATATAGTCTAGTTTATTTCCATTATTATTATTATTCCCAGTAAAAAAAATCACCAGCTCGTACTATAGATCTTTTTCATTCTTACTATTTATACACTTGTTGAAGAAATGAATCCGCAGGCGGCACATATTTACACAGTTTTATTACGAAATTTTATCACAAACTCACTGCGTATACAAAAAACGACGAGTAGCTAAAAATAGGCGAATCATTTTAACCCTTCGTTGGCACACTTATATTTGGCCACGATTACGACACACTGAGTAAATTTAACCGGGATAGTATATTATCCCCCTGCCGTTCATTATAAATCCTTCGAACGGTTTTTATTGAAAAATTTGTGAGATAAACTTTGAACACTTCTTAATATGTTTGCATAATTGAAATTCGGAAAGTATGAAATTGAACTGTTGGGAAAAATTATTGAGAACTTTCAATTTTGGGAAGTGGGCATTTTATTTTAACTTCGTCCGGGTCAAAATGACCCAGTGTGTCAACGTAGGGTTAATAATAATGATAACAACAGTCCTGACGAGCTCTTTGAACAAAAGCTCCGAGGGACTTTTCACTATTGACGACCATGAGCGATTATTTGATTTTTTCCACTTTACAAGCGATAGAATGGTATAGTTCTTGCAACTTCTCGGCGAGGCCTTTTCGGACTCAATTCCTTATATGTCGTGATGCGTCACGACATTTTCGCTTATTATTCCATCCGAACGATCGAACATCACGCCGTTTGTTCAACCTGTATTAAATTTCTTATCTGGATACGCATACCGAGCACAACGTGCGTGAACGTTTGGTTTTTCAGTTCTTAGCGATTATTATCGCGGCCCCCGCCATATTGGTACTTGAAAATACAACAAGGTCGAACGACACAGAATTTTCTGCATCTCAAACGCGTATCATCTGACGCGTTTTGTTTAACTTTCTTTTTTTCTTATTTTCCCGTCCGAGACGAATATTTCGCGGTTCGTTGATGCTCGACGCGCGTCCGCAGAACTTTTGCGTCGAGCGTACGTGACCGAGAACATGCGGTCCATCGGACTGAAACGCAGAAGAATAGCCAGGGCTCGATCTATAGTTATTTATTTCTTTTTTTTTTGAAATTTTTCTTCATCTCAATCGCGAGACACGACTCTATTGTCGTGGAACTCGAACTATATCGGCATTCCACGCTGGACCTAAAAATTCTTGTTCGAAGGCTATCTCATCGACGAGTTTGAAGTTTGCATCGGTGGAACAAAACGACATGTATTTTTTTCATCAATATCCAAAATCATATGCTGCGAATTTGTTGTAAATCGCTAAATAAGAATCCGGAAAATTGTTTGCGTGATTTGTCGCAGCTTAAGGGGTCTTCTCACCTTAGACGCTGCAAAGGCTACATTCGTGAATTTTTATGATAGGTTTATATTATAGATATTGATATAAAAGTTGTTACACTTAATAAATACACTTTCGGAATACAATTTTAAAAAAATGTTTATGTATTTTTGTAACTTAAACAAACTTCAAACGCGTTTTTCTCGAAACAACGTTTTTCGATGGCTTGTTGATAAAATCTTCGAAACTACTGAACCGATCGTTATGACATTTTAAGCACATATTCTTTACAACTATAGCTCTACGCATATCAAGGATTTTTTAAATTTTGATATTTACTTGTTTTTTTGCCAAATACGGTGAAAAAACGTTTTTTTTGTTTTATCGAAAAATGTCCGCCATTTTGTTGTTTTTGCATATATAAAAAATCGTATGATATGCGCTATAGCCATTAACGTACTGAATCTAAAGCCTTTTGATTTTTTTTGTTTCGGATGATCCATCTCCGAGATTTCGTCAACAGCGCAGACCTACAATTTTTTAGGACATTTTTTTAACTACCATTTTCGTCTATAAATAGTGACTAAAATGAATAATTTTTTTTAGAATGTGTTTCGAAAGTGTCTTTGTTAAGCCCTTAGGCCACAGTAACGGGTATAAAATCATTCGCAACTTTAACAATTTTTTTTCGTATGAAAAAGTGATTCACTCATAAAATTAATTACACGTCTATTTAGTATAAATACCAAGCTGTTATAAAATATATAATTTTTTTTCGATGTACACAATGGCCGACTACTAATATTTTCTTTTGTTATCTTTTTTTTAGGCGCTCCGCGGCGTGATATTTAGCATCCACAATTTTTTACCTACAACAAAAAACAAAAGTTCTCGTTAATCTACATTAGAATACCTAGTACGTACGGAATTAAACAAATATTCCTTTATTCAAAAGTTGTAGGTATTTGAGCTTAAGGATGTTGTGTCCAAAATTGAAAATAGTAATAAAATTTGAAAAATTTGATAGGTCATTATGAAAAACATTTGAAAGGTTGTCTGAAAATTTCACGACGATTAGGAAGCTGGCTACTGAAAAATTAGAATTAGAAACTGAAGTAACTTTGCAATTATTATTTTTTTTTGTTATAAATAATTATGCTAAAAATACAAAAAAAAATCACACTTGAGGAAAAACATATAAGAATATAGCGGCAACGTTGCATAGTTCGAAAGTAGCGGGAAATTTAAATACTCATTTTCGTTCACGGACGTCGTCGTTTCTTGCACCATGAAGCCACTTTTGTTTTTGATATATTTGAAATAAAAAAACGATCATTCATAAATATTTCTTCTATTTCTTGAAAACAAATAGCAAAGTTTGCTATTGGCTAATAGAATTGCAAAGTTACTTCAGTTTCCATAAGGCTGCGTGCAATTTGTGGATTCTAATTTCTCAGTAGCCAGCTTCCCAATCGTCGTGAAATTTTTACACAACCTTTTAAATGTTTTACATAATGACCTATTAAATTTAAAAAAATGTTATCACCATATTCAATTTTGGACACCACATCCTTAAGAAATGAATTTTCAGTGAAAAATTTCGTTATAACTGCTCATAAAATGAAAAGTTTTTGATTAAGGCAGGATTCTACTTTGAAACCATGAAAAAAACGCTATTTTCGTGAATTTTTTCTGAGAATACTATTAAAGATATCGATATGGGGTTTAAACTGTTCAATAAATACACTCTTTAAGTACATAAAAAAAATTTTTTTAATGTATTTTATTCATTTTTTGTACACGTAAAATATGTTTAAAGCCAACGCCTCGAAAAGCAAGTACCGTTGCCGTGGTCGTGAAATCTTCCCGACGGATGGTCTGAAACAAAAAAATCAAATAGTTTCATGTTCAGTATGTCTTCAGAAACCGACCTAACTAGAATATTTTATATACGTGCAAAATTAACAAAATGGCGGCTTAAATACGAAAAAAATGCGTTTTTTTGGGTCTTTTTTTGCAATAAAAAATAGTTCTAATCAAAATTTTAAGTTGATTGTAGTTAGGTCGGTTGGTACACACATATAGAATATGTGTTCCAAATTTCATAAGGATCGGTTCAGTACTTTTTGAGTTATCACGACCACGGTACTTGAAAATGTCGTTTCGAGAAAAACGCGTTTAAAGTTTTGGTGAGTGATAAATCGTAGAAAAAATTATCTTACCCTCAATCAGCGATGCCTGGGCTATATAATATGCCTTCGACGTGTTCCAGGTGGGTGTTTTCATCCAATTTAGCCTTTCAAAGTTTCCAAGTAGAATCCTGCCTTAATCGGAAATTCCGTACGTGCTTCTCTGCGAAATGCAATAAGGAACATACCTTTTAAACTTGAAGTAAATCGAGTGAAAATGAGTGAAATTATTTGTCACGCCGATAGGAAAAAAAGCTGTTTCGAAAAGTTTCGAGTAGTCGGCCATGTTGTACACAAAAAAAAATCTAACAGCTTGATATTCACACTAAATAGATGTGTAATTAATTTTACGAGTGAATCACATCTTCATACCAAAAAAATTGTTAAATTCGCACACGATTTTATACCCATTACTGTGGCCTAAGGCCTCGAATATAACAACTTTTGTATCAATATCTATAATATAAACCTATGAAAAAAAATGCATGAAAATATCCTTTTTTACCGTTTAAAGTGAGAAGCCTCCTGAAATCTGTCAGAGGAAACGCGGAAAGTTGAAAAACATTTCCGTTACAATCTAACGTTCCAAACCTCAACGTCATATCTCATCGCTTGTGCAAATTCCACACCATACGATGAATAGACGGATACCGATATTATCCGATAAAGTCAGCCTCGCATCGTACGTTATCTCGCAGAAGTAGCTAATCCACCATATCACAAATACCACACGATGATTCGTCGGCTGATCAAACAACGAAAAGTCATCCTTCCTCCTCACCCTGAACTGATTCCGCAATTTTTTTCGATCGACATCCGCGCACATTCATCGAACTCTCGAAGAAACGCGCAATTGTCGCTCTCTGTATTTTTCTCGTCCGTTCCACGTCTTTACAACCGACAGTTGTCATCTTTTTTTTTCTTCAGGAGAGCTTGGGAGGCAATTCTCGCACGGCTATGCTAGGAACCGTGTCACCTGGAAATATACATCTGGAGGAGACTCTCGCGACTTTGCGATACGCCTGCCAAGCACGAGCGATCGTCAATCGCGTACGCATCAACGAGGATCCGCATGATAAATTGATAAGGTGAGGCCACGATGGCAATAATCGCGCCTAAATATCCCCTATGACGATCCGCTAGTTTTGGTAAATCTACGCGACCGCAAAGCCCTTCGGGTCGAAGCAAGGGAGATCTGAAGAGATCTGAATGTCGAGGATGTTTATTTCGAAAGTTTGGTCGATCGATGATTAGCACTATGCCAACCACCTGTGATTCGGCATCGATGATTTATTATCAGAATTTCTTATCGCACGGACGCACTGAGCTTGAGATTTGCATCTTTCCAGTTGAGAATTTACAACCAGATCTCCCAGATGTTAATCTACTCTTGGTGGAGATTATTAAATCGTGCGCAGTTAGATTGAGGTGTCACATTGCCACGTTAGGCCGGGAACTGATAGTGGCTTTGAACTTGATTTAAGGGGTCATACGCAGTTGCGAGGCCAAAAAAAGTCGTTTTATCACGAATTTTTTTCCGGAAAACGATATCATTTGGGCAAAACGAAAAGTATCAGGCAGTGTAGTGGCATCTTTTGGCTTTGGATTGGCATTTGTTATTTTCGACAATATTCATTAACGTTGCTCCTGTAGGAAGTCTCCTGGAGGTCCCCGAAAAAAAAAGTGTCCAGCGGTGAGCAAAGTATCTTCGGTTTGGATTATCTAAAATGAAAAAAACCAAAAAGATTCTGTCGGGGGGTAGATGAATCCAGGTATTGATCGACGGAATAGTCGAAATTTTAATTTTTGACGAAATGGTGGCTCTGGAAAGAAACAGCTTCGATTTTCGAGCAAATTTTTTTCGTTAAATCGGGGGAAAAAAATATAAATAATTATCGGAAATCTGATTCCTTCGATCCTTATGGGTTGAAATAAAAAATGATAAGAAAATTCGGAAAATTTGGTATGTTTTTGTATGAAGTATTTAAGGGGTCGTGTTAAAATTTCACGACGATTAGGAAGCTCGTTATTAAAAAAATAACATTTTTTTAAGAACAATTTTTAAAAGAAAAAAAAAATTATCAATAAACTTCGTTTTGTTTCCGTTGCTTTCAGTATATTGTAGATATTACAAAATTGAGAGGTCAAAAAAAAACTTATTGCAAAGTTACATCAGTTTCCATAAGACAACATTTAGTTTGTGAATGTTAATTGTTCAATAACGAGCTTCCTAATTGTCGTGAAATTTTTACACGACCTCTGAAATACTTCATACAAAAACGTACCAAATTTTCAGAATTTTATTATCATTTGCGATTTGGGACTCAACATCCTTAAGTATGAATATCAAACTCGGTTCGAAAATATATATTTTTTTTCTTCGATGTACAAAATGGCTGGACTACTCGAAACTTCCCGAAACAGCTTTTTTCCAATTGGCGTGACAAATAACTTCAACAATTTTCACTCGATTTACTTGAAATTCAAAAGTTATGTTCCTTATTGCATTTCGCAGAGAAGTACGTACGGAATTTCCGATTAATCGAAAACTTTTCATTTTATGAGCAGTTATAACGAAATTTTTCACTGAAAATTTATTTCTTAAGAATGTTGTGTCCAAAATTGAAAATGGTAATACATTTTTGTAAATTTGATAGGTCATTATGTAAAACATTTGAAAGGTTGTGTAAAAATTTCACGACGATTATGAAGCTGGCTACTGAGAAATTAGAATCCACAAATTGCACGCAGCCTTATGGAAACTGAAGTAACTTTGCAATTCTATTAGCAAATAGCAAAGTTTGGTATTTGTTTTCAAGAAATAGAAGAAATATTTATGAATGATCGTTTCTTTATTTCAAATATATCAAAAACAAAAGTGGCTTTATGGTGCAAGAAACGACGTCGTCCATGAACGAAAATGAGTATTTAAATTTCCCGCTACTTTCGGTCTATGCAACGTTGCCGCTATATTTTTATATATTTTTTCTCAAGTGTGATTTTTTTTTGTATTTTTCGCATAATTTTTTATTACAAAAAAAAATAATAATTGCAACGTCACTTCAGTTTCCATAAAGCTTCGTGTAATTTGTGAATTCTAATTTCTCAGTAGCCAGCTTCCTAATCGTCGTGAAATTTTTACACAATCTTTCAAATGTTTTACATAATGAGCTATCAAATTTAAAAACATTTATTACCATTTTCAATTTTGGACACAACATCCTTAAGTTCAATTAGCTACAACTTGTGAATAAAACAATATTTTTCAAATTCCGCGTTCGTACTTTTCTAGGTTTCTAATGTAGATTGACGAGAATTGTTGTTTTTTGTTCTAAGTCAAAAATTGTTGATGCTAAATGTCACGCCGCGGAGCGCCCGAAAAAAAAGATAAAAGAAAATATTAGCAGTCGGCCATTTTGTACATCGAAAAAAAAATAGATATATTTTCTAACAGCTTGATATTCATACTAAATAGATGTGTAATTAATTTTATCAGTGAATCACTTTTTCGTACGAAAAAATGGTTAAATTCGCACATGATTTTATACTCGTTACTGTGGCTTAAAGCCTTAAGGAACATTCCATTGTGACAGGCTCGCAAAATGCTGATTTTTTTTATACGTAACATTCGATAATCGTCACGATTTTTTTTTCTTGCTTTAATCAAATGACTTATTCTGTGAATAAAAATATTTTTTGATGTTTTAGTTTTATTTTTTGTATAATTTTTTTTCGCCACTGCAAAATGATGCCTACAGAAATCGCGCCTGGAGTGGAGAGACCTGTTCCTCGAAAAATTGTCCGAATGAAAAAAAAAAACCAAAAAGATTATCAATCAGTATCAAAAACTGTAGACGCGTGAGGAGGATTTTATTTTCGATGAAAATTAAGAAAATTGTGGCCATTTCAAAATCAAGTATCAAATTGGGCCTTTTTGCGACACTTTTTCGTTAAAGAAAAGTGTGAACTTTTCAGATGAGAAAAAACGCTTCCGTACGACGATAAGGAATGGTGTGGAGAATGAAGTGGCAAAATTTGAAACGAATAACTTGAAAACTCTTCGCCTAAGCGATCGTCACAGTGTAACGGGTCAAAAAATGGCTGATTTTCGCGATTTTTTTTCCGATGGTTAAAATACGCTGACCAGTCTGATTTTTTATGTCAAATCAAAGCATTCATGAAGAAAAGAAAATAAATGTTTAAACGTTTATTTTTATTTTATTTACTTTTTTTTAACGGTTGAAAATGTTTTCGAAAAAAAGTAGCCCTCACTGTGTACTCGGTAGTAGCCGTAAATACTACTATCTGACACGAAATTTGTAAAAAGATTATTGAGGGCTTACATACACCCGAGACGGCTAAAAGTAAGGTTATGTTTACGATGTTTTTTTTTGTATTATATATGAAACTGAATTTTCTTGAACAACCATAATATACATTCTAAAGTACGACACTTCATCTACATTGTGTGAAAAGTTTGGTTAAAACATTTCAAAGGATCAAAAAAGTTACAGTCGTTTTTCTGGGACGTGTTTTCGTTGACAGCGTTTGCGGCACCAGATGTTCCTCTGCCATTATTTATTTAAAAAAAGCTATATTTGTTTCTTAAAGTAGATAGATAAAACTCGTACTTATCGAGCCGGAATTTAAAAATTTAATTTATAAAATTTAATAACCGTCTGTACTTCTGGATAATGCAAAAAAAATTATTTTTCAAAATTTTTCTCACTGTGTCGATCCCTAAAAATCTTGCGCCGTTTTGAAAAACGACCAAAATTTAACAGCATGTTTATGAAAGTCCATATTTTTCACCAAAGCGAAGAAAAACGATTTTCACAAAATGTTACACTGTAATGATTCCTTGAGGCGTTACCCCCACTTGTAGCGCAAAAAAAGGCCTTTTTCGTGATTTTTTTAAAAGAAAACTACAAAACTTTTTTAATCGATCAATATACCATCCTAAAGAACACATCTTGCAGAACTTTCAGTAATTTTTTTATTGAAAAATATTACATTGTTTAGTGGAAAATGGCCGTCAATGAAATAATGTTTTTATATACACGGTTTGCGGTGACCAACATTGCGGCGAAGTGGATCATCTGAAAAAAAATGCGGATGGATTTAGTCAAATATAAGTATAAACTAGTCTTTAATCGAAGGATTTTAAAAAATATTCATTTTTCACAAAATGGCGGACAGTCAAAGTTAATGGTTCGATTTTAACGAAAAAAACGGCCGGTTTTTTGGCTATAAAACAGCCATTTTTTTTCGAAAAATAAAATCGAACGAAAGACTACATTTTTATGTATTAAATAAGCCTGCAAAATTTCAAGAAGATCGGTTCATTATTGTCCGAGTAATCTTGGTCACCGGCTTCAGAAATGCCATTTTGAGAAAAACGCGGTTAAACTTTCATTTTCAGTTCTTCAATTCACGGATTCTTCTCTTTCAACGCTCATATCTCAGTCAATTTTGTGCGGATCGACTTGAAATTTTCAGGACATATTCTCACATACTTATACTTCAAAAAAATGCAATAAAAAAATCGATTTTTTCAAAATCGCAAGCGAGGGTAACCCCTCAAGAAACCAATTCATCAGCACTGTCGAAAACTTGGCATCCCCCAGTATGTGCACGAAGAATGAACCAAAAAGTTTGTCATAGTTTTTTTTTCCCAATCAAATCGCGGCACTAGAAAATTGTCCGCAGCCCTATCTTGTCTCTCAGACTCCACCGCGGTGAAAGTTTCTACGACTTTTTTAGTTCCGGGTTCGATCTTATAAAACCGACTGTACTGTATAAAATATCGCTACCGCCACGGCCGACTTGGAGTAAAAAAATAGAGCGAGCCGTGCTCGAAATGACCGTTGAAAACGTAACACACGGAGAATGATCGCAGCTCGGCACAACTTTGCGCAAATAATTCACGATTATGTAACGATTTTTAACGCTGAGAACGCACGTTGTCGTTAAAGCAACAGCTTCAAGGCCGATCGATCCATAGAAAAAGCGCAATGATAATTTTTTTTTTCTCAAATTAGCACTCGCTACCGAGTACCGCGCGATACCTTAAACTTTTCATGACGTTGGCGGTACGGGTGGGAAAAAAAGATTAACGGACGTACGAGGATAATACAACAATCACGTTTTTGTACCTCGTGATATTTGCATTTTATTTATTACGCAAATGTCGAGAGGCGGGTGTATTATCTGCGTAAAATTACTCGTAAATGTTGAATCTAATCGTCTTCGAGCGATAAATGCCTTGCATGAATTACTGCATTACTGCCTCTCTCTCTAACTCTAACTCTAACTCTAACTTTAACTCTAAGTCTAACTCTAACTCTAACGCTAACTCTAACTCTAACTCTAACGCTAACTCTAACTCTAACTCTAACTCTAACTCTAACTCTAACTCTAATTCTAACTCTAATTCTAACTCTAACTCCAACTCTAACGCTAACTCTAACTCTCTAACTCTAACTCTAACTCTAACTCTAACTCTAACTCTCTAACTCTCTAACTCTAATTCTAACTCCAACTCCAACTCCAACTCCAACTCCAACTCTAACTCTCTAATTCTAACTCCAACTCCAACTCCAACTCTAATTCTAACTCCAACTCCAACTCCAATTCTAACTCCAACTCCAACTCCAACTCCAACTCTAATTCTAACTCCAACTCCAACTCCAACTCCAACTCCAACTCCAACTCCAACTCTAATTCTAACTCCAACTCCAACTCCAACTCCAACTCTAACTCCAAATTCAACTCCAACTCCAACTCCAATTCTAACTCCAACTCCAACTCCAACTCTAATTCTAACTCCAACTCCAACTCTAATTCTAACTCCAACTCCAACTCCAACTCCAACTCCAACTCCAACTCTAATTCCAATTCCAACTCCAACTCCAACTCTAATGCCAACTCCAACACCAACTCCAACTCTAATGCCAACTCCAACACCAACTCCAACTCCAACTCCAACTCCAACTCCAACTCCAACTCTAATGCCAACTCCAACACCAACTCCAACTCCAACTCCAACTCCAACTCCAACTCCAACTCTAATGCCAACTCCAACACCAACTCCAACTCCAACTCCAACTCCAACTCCAACTCTAATGCCAACTCCAACACCAACTCCAACTCCAACTCCAACTCCAACTCCAACTCCAACTCCAACTCTAATGCCAACTCCAACTCCAACTCCAACTCCAACTCCAACTCTCTCTCTCTCTCTCTCTCTCTCTCTCTCTCTCTCTCTCTCTCTCTCTCTCTCTCTCTCTCTCTCTCTCTCTCTCTCTCTCTCTCTCTCTCTCTCTCTCTCTCTCTCTCTCTCTCTCTCTCTCTCTCTCTCTCTCTCTCTCTCTAAACAGAATTTGGTTACTGTAAACTGATAAATTTATCCACCGATCAATTCATTATCTTTTTGTCTCCGCAGAGAACTAAAAGCGGAAGTGTTGCGCCTGCGCGGGGTTCGGGAGCTTTATGACAAGCAGCTCGGTCCTCAACCACGAAGAATTTTGAATTCTGAGGACTTAACTGCCGACAATACCGACGAAGTCCTGAAGAAACAGCGCGAGATCGACGGACTGAGAGATCAATTGAAACGAGCCGAGGAACAACTTTCCTTGAGCCAAAAGTGCGTATTTTCCCTCACTCTCGCTTTCTTCCCTTGATTCGTATTATATTCATGATTAAAAGATTATTTATGAAGGATTGATCACTGTACAGCTTTTCTCTTCTTTGCATCATTATTCGGTCAATCAGTTTCCAGTACTGGCGGTATCCAGTTTTGTTGAGTTTCGAGAAATTTCACGATGCCTCGTGGGGTAACCAGAGCACGATTAATTGATTAATCAATCAATCAAATTCTCTCTGCCTTTCTCCTTCTCCTATCTTGCTTTCTCTCATCGCAAAATCAGATAAAACGACGACAGATTGGAATAACCCAAGGAAAGAGGAAGATTGATGTTCGCAGTGAAGATTTACGGTGAACCCATTTCGACGAAGGCTCTTAATCACTCCGGCCAAAAATTACGTTTCGCAGATCTTGGCTGGAAAAGTTGCGCGAAGCTGAGGAGAGGAAGAACGAGGAATTGAGATTTCTGCGCCGTTGCGGCGTGGCTGTTAAGCTTGATTTCTGTGATAAGGCAACGCAACCGTGTCTCGTTAATCTGGCCCCCGATCCGATCCTGTCGGGGGCCCTTTTGTACCTCATTCCGAGCGGCAACGTGCGCATTGGGAAGCGCAACACGCGGGGCGCGGCCGAGTCGATGGAACCGTTGGATATCGTGCTGGAGGGTCCTCTAGTGAGGGAATTGCACTGGTTAGTCCAGGGACGAAAAAAAAAAAAAAAGAAAAAAAACCACGGCGATAAAGAAACGAGACAGCGAAGATGACCAACGTTGCTTTTGGTCGAAGGCTTTGTTTTGAATAATCGTACACTCGCACGTGTCGCGGTAATCCTGCTTTCGCAGCTGTCAATCGCATTTCGATTGTCCTTACGTTTTCTTTGTTTTTCTCGCCTTTGTTGTTGCACACTTTGATCGATGCTGGCGGTCGATAATTCGACGAGGAATTTGGCGCATGATGTTATCGAAGCATCACGAACGTTTCTGCGCGTCTCCGTGTTCGTTCCGTGCATGTACAGACGTTTGCATCTTTTTCGCACAGCAACGACGACGAAAAATGCTGATTTCAACTCCCGTTCCGATTAACATACCTTTTTCGCTTCCTACCGCACGCTCGTACCCCTTACAAATGTAATCAGCGATAATTAGAAACGCCCGGTAATCGTAGCTCGTGACGGTGGATTCGCGTGTGCTCAGTCTCCACAGGAAATGCATGAAACTTCGTTGATTCCATTAATCTCCCGGTTTTATTTCGTTTCAACAGTACCATCGAAAACAACAATGGGAATCTCACGCTAAAGCCGCAAACGGATGCCGATACGTACGTCAACGGACAGGTGAATATCGTTCGCTCCAACGCGATGAAAGTACCAAATTCGTTTCGTGCCTTATTCGATTTGTTACTCCGTTCCTTCCGTGTCTCGAAATACGTAAAACTTTCAAATCGTTTCGCAGATGGTCAACGGTCGGGTTCGCCTGAAAACCGGAGACCGCCTGGTGATCGGTGGCAATCACTATTTCAAAATATGCAATCCCCATGACGACCAGAATAACAAGCAGATAACAGCCCAACCTGTGGACTTTGAGTTCGCGCATCAAGAATTGCTGACGATTCAGGAGGAAAAGTGAGCAATATTCGAGCTTGATATTGCGAAATTACTTTGTTTTCCGTTTCGTCGCGACTCGTGTCTCTTTGTCGCCTGATTCGAGACGTCTCTGCGAAGGAATATTCTTGGGCTTGTCGCACGTGTCGATGTTATTGACCGTTGCGTCGGTTGGGGAAAATATAACCTCAAAAACGTGCAATTTGCAGAGGCCGGAACGCTTTGCCTGACGAAAATATTGCTTTTGCAGAGACATCTACGCGAGTTGTTTTTAACCCACTTTCGAAATGTGCAGGTTGCGCGCCGAACTGGAGGAATCGAAGCAAAAGGCGATCAAGGAATTGGAGAACGCGAAGCGCGAGGCTGAACTACAGCTGAACGCCCAAAAGTCTTCGTACGAGCGGGAAATCGAAGTGCTGGGCACCACTCTCGAGAAACAAAAGATCGCCCTCGACAGAACGAACGAACGAAGGCGAGAGCTCGAGATTGAGAAGAATTTGTTGGCGAACGAGGTCGAGAGGAACAATCGTTTGAAAAAAATAATCACCGACGACACACGGATACAATTGACGCCTTACAAGTCGAATTTCCTCGGGGAACTCCAAGCGATTCTGTTCGAGAGTACGGCCGACGCTGAGTCGGCCCTACGAATGAAATTGAGCAACGAGGCGATCAAGGCCGGTGGTGTCAGCTTGCACGAGATGCACTTGCTCGTCAGAGAAGCCACGGAACGGTGCCGAGATGTTGGTGTCAATTACGTGAGTGTATTTGTTACACTTGGCCACCTTGTTACACCCTTGTCGCAATGAACAGCTATTTTGAGACACCTTATCGTCATTTTGAGGACGTTCGGGATATATAATTCTAGGCGAAAGTAGACGGTGTCGAAAATTCTCGATAGGCGCCGTTGACGTAATCCAAAGTCACTCGTAAATGGCGCGGTATGGACACCAAGCTTCGAGTTGTCAGCTAATTTTTTTTTTCATGATCGATTTAACCGTATTTATTAATGCTTAACTTTATTAGGGGCGAAACTCTTAAAGGGCTAGGCTACTGGGACGACCGAAAACCAGGGTTATTTTTTTTCAATTAATTCTGAAGGAATTCGTAAGATGATTGAAAAATCGTTTGAACGTTTATTTTTATGTACATTATCGAAGTTTTGTGACAAATTTCGTTAAAAATATTAACAATAGCAAAATATACTAACAAACATTGTTGGTAATAACTGATGAAGAAATATGTCTTGAGAGACGTTTTTCTTCTTTCGAGTAAATGTTCAAGTCAATTGGCTTCTTTAAAGCCGAATTTCAAGTCAGTCCGTTTATCAGATGTCGACAAATCGCGTACACCATTTTGAAAAACATAGTCTATATTTAGACGAGGAATGAATTTGCTGATTTGCATGATTTTTCTTTAAATGGAAAGATTTGTTCACTATTTTTGTGACTTAGGGCACGTTTTGTTATCACTTTTGGCTGTTGTCGGACGGCGTGACACGTAGCGTCCGATTAATCTGAAAAAAAAACCAACGAATTTCTTTCAACCCTCATACGCAACATATGTACCAATAAAATGCGAAGAATGTGGAAAAACGATAAAATGGCACGCTTTGAAACAAATAGATTAAGTTTTCCGAAATAAGGCTACAACTTGGAATAAAAAAAAATACTTTTTTAAAATTAAATTTACAAAAACACTTAGTGGTACGTTTCCGGCAATAAGGTTAGAAATATCTGTACCAAATTTCATCAAAATCGGTCGGTTAGTTTTTTAGCTATACGCCACGTCAATTTCGAAAATCCAGTTCAGAAAACCGTGCCCTACTTTCGCCATTTTCAAAGATCTATCAAATAAAAAAATACCATGTAGCAGCCAAAAGCAGTAATAAAACATACTATGAGTCTCAAAAATAGTGAAGAAACGTTCCCTCTTGAAAAAAAAATGAAAATCGGCCATTTTTTTCTCGCCTAAGGGTTTTCTCCCCCTTCAAAGTTTTACCAGCAGTTCTATCGTTGTAATCATAAGTTTACTTTAAATCTGCGATTCCTGCACCATATCTTAGAGCTTTATCTTTAATTTGAGTTGCCTCAAGCGACTATCGACTTTCTGACATTTTCACCATAGCCCCCTTAAGCACCCTTAAGGGGGGTGGGGGTAAAGCATACATAGCACCGAAATACCATAAGTACAGGGGAGCATAGTGGCAGCCTGCCTGAATATAGATAGGTAGGTCGTAGATTCGAATCTCCATGTAGGTGAAATATTTTCTTCGATGGGAATCATTTGAGGAGGTCAGGGAATGACAAATCATGATAAACAATCATACAGGTAGTACTCACAATTGAACATTTTGGAATTTATGAAATATCATATACATTTAGTAGACATAACATTCAATATGGTGAAAACCACTATTGTTTGATAGTGTAAGGAATCATCTGTTTTATGAAAACCTACTATATTATATAGCATCGACAAACAACGTATGATGCTTGAAAGATTGTTGGTTGCGGTTAACATATGATCATAGTGAACACAACTGCTAAAATATCATAAGCAGTACTGTATTTTCGGCAGTAACCATGACTATAAAATATTATTGTCCCCTCAGGGTAATATAAAATATGATTGAAATATGGTTGAGGTTACTATACATTTCTCTCTGTGTAGCGAGCGAAAAAATCGATCTTTTGACAATTCCACTGTCGCCTAACCCCTTAATGTACAAATTCGTAATAACGACGTTATCTGCATCGGCCAAAAAGTTTCTTTCACACCTAAATTACCAAAGCGATAATCTAAAACTTACCGTACCATTTTTCCAATATGCCTGCTCTCATCATATCGAAGAACGGCACAACGTCCTATAAGAACGCACGCAAAACTATTCTAAATCAGAAGCGTTATAATTCTTCAATGAGTTACTGGATCGATCCTAAATTTCACGTACAGGCTTAGAACGAACATAGCGACGATCCATTCAATTGTCATCATCACCATCAGCATTTCGGCAGACTCCCATACATTAATTATCAAGTTGATTGATTCTTAATTTCTAATTACTGTAACCATTATTTGTAAAAAATTATAACAGAAGTAGGAAATTTCGTGACTGCATTTTGCCCAAATACACTGTATAATTACCGCTTGTATCCAGATTATTTCCGTGACTTCGAAGTTGAAAAAAAAACTACTTTTTACCAGTAAGTTTTACCGAAAATGCAGAAAAATTGATATTCGAAGCCCAACGAAAGTGTAATACTCCGAACGCCACATCGAGGAAGACTCGATTTCGAGAGCGAAAGAGATATATGGCTCGTTGGTCTAGGGGTATGATTCTCGCTTAGGGTGCGAGAGGTCCCGGGTTCAAATCCCGGACGAGCCCAATTTTTTTTTTTTCCTCGCCCGGTTCGCCAATCTTCCATCCAGACATAACTGATCAAATGATTGATCGTTTCAGGACTTTGATCAGCAGCAGATGGTGATAGACAAGGTATTGCAGCCGGTTATACGTGTGCGCGATCGCGATTTGGGCGTCGAGACGCACTGGCAACCGATGCACTTTCTCGACTGGATTCATCGTTTGCGCGACCACGAGATCGAGGATTCGATCAGGGAATTGCGCAACAGCGAGGACAACTGGGAGCCCTACGAGGAGAGTGATATCGCCGAGGATTCCCTGAACAACAGTCGTATATCGATAAACCTGACACCGGTGAAGAGACAGTTGAACGAGAGCCTTCATCATTTGTCGCTGGACAATTCGATGCTCGAGAGAACCGGAGCCGACGAGACGCCCGACACAACGATGGAAAGACGGCAGGACGACATCGCAAGGTGCCTCGGGGATATGGAGATCGCCGCGAAATCGTTGAGCCGCCTCTGCCACGAGTACGAGAGCAGAGAAACGAGCGGTCACGTGACCAAATCGATCGACAAAGTACAGAGTATAATCGAAGGTTTGAAGCGAATTCTCAACGGCGGGATCGGCAACGATAGCCACGACGAGAACGAAGTCTCGACAACGAGCGAATCCAACAACACCGTTATCGAGAATTCCGAATCTGCATGCGGCGGAATAAACGGGAGCTTGGCAAATTCCTCGAGTAACGCGAGTTCACCGCGCAAATCGACGAAACGCGACAAATGCCCCTTCTTCAAAGATCCACCCAGTACGAAGACTGTACGATTCGACGTTGAATAGCTAAGCTATGCGCAAACTCGTAATTTTAAATACTTTGTCGATCTGCGTACCTACATCGCGCGCGCATGGTGCCTTTATCGAGCTCCATTTCTAGCCAAAGTGTCGTATTTATTTCCTGTTGTTGTTCTTTTTTAACCTTTTTAATTATATATAGTTTTGTCATTCGTATTATCTTTTACTTTGTGCATAAAGTACCTTCGAGAGTCAAATTTGCAATACTTGTGTAGTACGAGGTACTCAAGCGCCAAACTATCTCTATTTTTAGTCATTTTTGTCTCTTTTTCCTGCCCTTCGATGTCATCTCATGGTCACGAGAACGCCACTCTGCATTAACCTGTGATAAAGACGCACATTCGGAAAGCAATTACTTTTTTTTTTACCACGTTTCACCGTTCGGTGTATTCGAGAGCTTGCCATCGAAGTTGAAATAAATAACATTTCAACGGACGACGATTGCGATATTTTCGCAAATTTTAGCAGAACAATGTAAGATTGACCTTGCCACGAATCATCCGAGCTCGTATGGAGCAATCGAATCGAATGGACGAAAAATGCTTTGCAACAATTATCCCACGAGAATTTCCAGGATTTTCCTTCGTTCGATGCTGTATGCGCGACGGGTATTCGGTGCGTACTGCCAAGACTTATTTTATTATAAACTGGTGCCATTAACGTTGATAAATAATGCGAGAGTAACATAAGAGCGATAGTATTAAGACCTGAAAGGCTCAATCGTCACGAGCGCGTAATAATAATTCTCATTGCGTTCGTTTCCTCAATTTTTAAATGTACAAATGTATCAATCGAAGTAATCTTCTATGTCGATGTTCGGATCGAGTAAATCTTTGCCGTAAATACTGAGGTCGAGTTCATTGAGTATCAAGTTTTCGCACATTTCTTCGAGATCCGTTTCCCCGATCAACACCGCACCCCGCATTTTGCCGTCCTTCAACACGAGTTTAACGTACTCAAGGCCCCTCGTCATTCTCAAGAGTATCTCGTAATCGCCGTTCAGCTTTTGTCCGTTGTAGAGGCCGAGTAGAACGACTTTGTGGCCGAAGAATTTGGTTACGTGGGTGAAGAGCTCGAAACAAAAATCTTGATGAAAGGGCTCGTTCGCGGAAGCCGAGAACATTGCCTTGGCCGCGTAACGACCCATCTGATGGGCCTGAGTCCAGAGCCTCATTTGAAACCAATGATCGGCGAGTTGCCAGCTTGCTGTGCAAACGTCACCAGCCGCGTAGATATTCTCGCGCGAGGTTCTCAGCTCCGAGTCAACGGAGTATCCACCGTCGCCAGCTTTAGCGAGGCTCTCGAGTCCCGATAGATCGGCGCTCGGTGTCACTCCGGTAGCCGATACGATCAGATCGCAACCGATCGTTTTGCCGTTCGTGAGCCTCGCGTAGATCGGCCAATCCTCGTTGCCGCACTCTTCTACGTCTTTGGGCTCCAGGACGCGAGAAACTTCGCACTGATACTCCACGTTGACTCTCGTTGGAAGGCTCGAGCTTCCCTTAATCGTGAATTTGTCGTGCCAATCAGGTCCGAGTGCGGGTCCTCCCTCGCCCGCTCCACTGCTCATCGTGTATCTGATTCTCCTCGTCGTTCGTTGGGGACTCTCCGAGAGAGCGTCGTTTTTACGGAGTTTGTCTTGAAAGAATTCGGCCGCTCCGGGATCGACGAATGTCGCCGATATGTGTTTATCCTTGATTACCCAAATGACCTCTACACCGTCGATCTCGTGTACAACCTCCGTCGCTATTCCACCGTTACCAACCACCACGACTCTTCGAGCGTGCGACAGCTTTCGGCAAAGATTCTCCACCGATTCCGTATCGCGTATGCCGATAACGCGCTCGTTGTCCTCGCATATCAGACGCGGTCGCGCGCCCGTACAGACGCAGAGTTTCTCGTAACCGATCACTCGACCGCTTCGAGTTACGACGCTCTTTTCGTCAACCGACACTCGGACGACCGTGTCGCGGATCACGCTGATCGAGGGATGCGCGACGCTGAGCGCGTCGCTCGGACGCTCCACGACGTCGAATTGCGTCACGGTTGTGCCCAGGGGAACAACGTTCGTGATCGCCTTGACGAACGAATTGGCCGTTATCAGAATGACGCTTTCCTCGGCTGCGAGAAAGGCCAAACCTTCGGCGCAAGACACCCCGGCTATTCCGCCACCGACGATCACGAATTTCGCTCTCAGTACCGTACTCGAATCCATTCTTGTTCCTTCGTGCTTCCTTAAAGAGATACATGTACGCACTAGATAGGTGATAATCGTTGCGGCGAATGTCGATACTCTCGAGTTACTCCGACTGGGCGGACTCCTCTTTACCGTCCGCCGTGGGTTTGTACCAGTCGGAGTAGTCGTACTCCCGGAATGGCACGTCGAATGTGACCGTGCCGTAATCTTTGGCTCTGCGATAGGCGATCAAGAGGTTGTTGTGTTGCTTCTGGCAAATGCCGGTTTGTCTGAAAACAAGATGGTGGAGACACTGAGTAGTATCGATATTTTTGCGGTTAGGATTAGTTTTATCACGTAGTTTCATAACCTAAGATCTTGATCTTGTAAAACCGGAATATCGGACCACGAATCCGATATTGGACTCGAGTAATGTCGGTATTTCGATATCAGGGTTAAAAAGATTAAATATCGTTAAAACTGTTATTATTTGCTTTCGAGTCATCTTTACTTGTTTTTTTTTCGTTTAAGGACGTTGAGTCCCCAATCGCAAATGATAATAAAATTCTGAAAATTTGGTACGTTTTTGTATGAAGTATTTCAAAGGTCGTGGAAAAATTTCACGACAATTAGGAAGCTCGTTATTGAACAATTAACATTCACAAATTAAATGTTGTCTTATGGAAACTGATGTAACTTTGCAATAAGTTTTTTTTTGACCTCTCAATTTTGTAATATCTACAATATACTAAAAGCAACGGAAACAAAACGAAGTTTGTTGATAAATTTTTTTTTAATTTCTTTTAAAAATTGTTCTCAACAAAATGTTAATTTTTTAATAACGAGCTTCCTAATCGTCGTGAAATACTAACACGACCTCTTAAATACTTCATACAAAAACATACCAAATTTTCAAAATTTTCTTATTTTTTTTTATGTCAACCCCTAAGGAGGTTGAAGTAATGATGATAGAATTCGGAAAATTTGGTATGTTTTCACATGAAGTATTCAGGAGGTCGTGTAAAAATTTCATGACGATTAAGAAGCTATTTATTGAACAATTAACATTAACATGTTTCATAGGGACTCAACATCCTTAAGGAATAACAATACTCTAGGATTTTGGAAAAATCGTTTTCGGCTTAAAAAATACTTTAGGGTCATAAAAACAATACGCAATTGGTCCTGTAGAGAATTTTTTTCTTTTTTAAGTTCAATTATCGATTTTGGCGCAACGCCTCGGAGCGCGCGCTGAGTGCTCGTACAGCTTTCCAAAAATTGACCGAGTTATGACGATTTTTGGAAACGGTCAGATCGCCCACCTGCTACGGCGGACCGCCCCGCTGCAATTAACGGGCTACATCTACCTGGGTGGGGCATAAAATAGCATTTCTTTTTCACCAACCGTTTCCCGAAAAAAAATCGGATTTTTTCCATTTTTTCGGGCCCTACGTAAATGTAGTCCCTTACCCCTTTTTTTCTTTATTGTTTTCTCGCAACTATGCTCCATGACAGGGTGTAAGTCGTATGTCAAAATCCATTCGCCCCATTCACTTCAAATTCGGACTGATGTTTATACGATTTTTAATCGTATAACCGAATGACTTTTCCAAACATTTATCCAACTGTTCATAACGAACGATTAAAGTTGTTTTTTGTTCGTCAAAAATTAAACATTTTTTTTCTACAGCTTGCCATTGCCGTAATTTCCAAAATTTCCAAAAAGTATCTGCTCATACCCAAGTTTTATTATTGGGCACGCAGCAACGGCGGCACTTTGTTTCAATAATAATGACTACATTGTTTATCAATATTTTCCAATTTAACAACCTCAAATTTGGCAAGACTAATTATTAGATCTAATTATTCGTGTACGCTCATCTGAAAAAAAAACTATTGAAAATCAATCTATTTTTTGGGCCTCAAGCTTACGCGAACCTGTTTGCAAGAAGAAAATAGTTACCGGTAGCTGAGGAGCGCTCCGTTGTACTCGGATATAAATTGTTTCAGTAAGCCCGTATTCTTGTGGTCCAAAACCAGATACTCGTCCCTGCATATGGGGCAGGGGTTGCCCGTTGAAATGATGCCCTGTCGCTGCAATTGGACAGCAAAAAGATGTGTCAGTGCGAGAATTTTATTTCGCTGCTCTACCAGCCCTACTGTCCTATCCGATAAATGCACAATTCGAATTATCTTTTCTACGCTGCTGAGCAGGAGCGCCGTCAATTTTAAAATCTTTGTTCCTGTGGATCTCCCAAGTTTATTTTTTAGTCTTACGCCATTGATAAGGGCATAATTGAGGGCTGTATTTTTCAGGGCGGGGCCCTTCTGAATTATTGGTTAGTTACAGCGGTACTGGATAAAAAGTCATAAGTTACCATCAATTATTATACCCAACGACAAACTGGAATAGAAAATTTTTGCCAAATTTAATAGATTTAGGCATTTTTACGTTTTCTCTGTCGCGGCAACGAAAATTCTTCTGCTGGTCACATTATTTTTCACGTTTTATCATTAATATTTTCTTTAGACATTCAGTGACCCTCTCGTTTCTATACTCGTTACAGATTCTTTAGATTTTTTTACACGCGTAGAGCAATTTATATCAGACATCTAGAGTTATTTATCAAACAATTATTGGATAGCAATGTAGCCAGCGTGTCTTCTCCATAAAGTGCCGTATAAACGAGACGATTTTTACAGTCGTAAATTTTCGCTAAAAGTTCGGTAAGTTGGCTTCAAATTTTATCACTATACACGGATGTATTTTCATTTAATTATAGACGAAAGTGAGTTAATTGTCAAATATTCGGGTTCGTGAAAGGAAAACCTTAATCCTTCCTTGACACAGTGGGTCATTTTAAACCGGACGAATTTGAAATGCTCACTTGTGCAAAATTGAAAGTTTTCGAAATTTTTTTTGGACCAATTCAAATTTGTGTTTTCGAGGTTTAATTAAAACTAATTAATTCGCTTGCGGAAGTGTTCCTACGTGCCCTAGATGCGCATTTATAAAATTTGATAGGCACGTGCCCAACGTCTTTATCAGTTGAACTAGAATAATCTAAAGATATTCAAACGTTTTTTTTACACAGGAATATGCTATTTTTTCGTACAAAATTTAACTTCTTCGACCGAACACTTTATTATTTTTCAATTTTTCTTCTTGATTCTAGTTCGACTCGTCCACGATATTATGCAAAGTAAAAACATGTTTGATTTCTTTGCTTCAGATCACTGGATCAAGACTTAGGACTTGGGCAAGTGAAGAATATCATCGCCGGTGCACTGACATACGTGACTCCTCCCACTCCTAGTACCATGCTGTGTCAAACTTTAAAGAATATGATCATGCTAGATAAAGACCGCTTAGCAAGCATACCGAATTTCAACATTCTATATTTTATATTATTTTTCGCATTAAAAATTGGTGAAAAGTAGAACATTTTTTGGCCCAGAAAAGTGAACAACCTCCCTTGAGGATGTATGGGAGTCTTACAGAACTATCACCGCGACAAGATTGGCTGCATTATTACCGCGTTCATTTGAAGCCTGTATGAAAGCTTCCAATCAATCCACTAACTCGTCTGATCGTTTATTACATCTATGACATATATCGGTGAATTTTAAATGTCATCGAAAGTGTAAAGCTTTCTTTTGCCTCGGCCAATTCCATATATCCTCAAATCTTGTAAGGTATGTATCCAAACACAACACTTGTTTCTGTCCAACCCAGATACTCTTTGCAATTTCATCCTGGGATGAATTGTAGGGCTGGCTCGATTCTGATTAAAAAGTACACCAAAAAGATTTCCACAGGACAATCACTATGCTGCTTTGCAGCCTCAGGTACCCTCAGAATGAGCAAGCTGATCGAAATGTGGCTGGTACATCTTCGGCACACAGTCTATTAGAGTCCACGCTTCTTTAAACTGTGTATTAAGCCTTTTGATTGTACCGAGCCTTACTCAAAATGCTCTAAGGGCTTGCACCACTGCAAACGTCTAAAATTAAGTGTTTTCGCGATTTTTTTTATATAGAAGGACTATAAACATCTATCTATCTATTTCTTGATTTTAATCATTACCACGCAAGTTTTTCTGGTCTTCCTGGGCGCCAATGAGCCCTTGTGGTTCCTCCTGTACAATTGCCAGACTTTATTGTCTCCGTAAGTCTCTTTGTAAGCTGCAACGGCAAATAAGATTATTAAATATCATCGCGATGACACTGGCGAAACATTTTTGCGTCGAATCGCTAAATTTGTTCTTCGCTTTGTTTCCGAGACACGATTCGGAGATTCACAGCGTGGCTGACGAAACTCGAGAGAGGACGTAATACTTGCCGTCGCTCGCCAGATATCTTATGCTAGTCTCGACGGGTATGGGGTTACGTCTGTCCTTAGCCGGGTCTATGTGCGCCTCGTTGGACTTGTCTCCGCTGTCGACATCGTCTGCCTCCTCGCAGAGAGCGGTACCTCGCGAAATGTATCGAACCGACAAAGTCTGCGGAAGATTCACGAAAAATTGAAAGCAAATACAGACACCGAAAATCAGCAATAAGACTTACAGAACTAAATTACCCTGTTAAGAACATTAGCGCGTATTGCCGCTAATCCGGCAGCGGCTGCAGCTTGAAGGCCAAATACGAGTGACATTGCGATTGCAATTGAGCAAATATTATTTCGACGATCGAAAATTGAATTGTCCCTTGCTTACCCGGCGTATTGAGAACCACGAATATATTTGAGGTTATATGCGCCGTTTCTCGTGTTCTTTCGTGTCGATTGAGAATCCCTGTGTGACGTCACGCACCATCGGAGTCAGTGACGCACGAGAGACAGTAAGCGATCAATTACATTCTGACAAAAATTTTATTCGCGGTAAAAAAATTGGATGGGAACTTCGAGTGTATTTTGTTCCGTAATATTATTCGGTTCTTGCCGTTATAATTGCAAGTTTATTCTTTATTGTTCGGGCGGGATGTGGACGCCATTTTGACCAAGGGCACTCCGTGGTCGGCCCGTTGAGGCGGCAGTCAAAATAAGTTTTAATTAACTTTAACAATTATACCGGAATATCAGTACGAATCGAATTATTCGTACCGCTGCATTTTCTTATTTCAAGGCGTATTCAGTTGGAATATAGAGTCACTCCATCGTCGATCGCTCGTTCGTTCGACGATTATCCGGTGGGTGTCGAGAAACGGGATTGGAAGCTGATTTGACTCGCTCGCACATACGAGGCTCTACACTTCCTGTTTGATCGCGGCAGCTCGTGCTACGTAGTTAGGTGAGAGGATCACATTTTATGATTATCCCGCAAAAAACGAGTTTAACTGTGCCAAAAGTCTTGGATTAATCGAGAAAGTCTACTGCAAAAGGTAACACACGCGTTTATATAAAGAATTTTTCATTTCAGATGGGAAATACGTCACGAGGATATATGCGGATTTCCAAAGCAATCTCGTCATCTATATACCTCGTTCATCGTGCTGGGGCAGCCATTTTTGGGAAAAAGAGAAAAAAATCGAGTCCACAGTCGCTGTGGACACGAGCCTGTAGGACGAGAGAGAGGGAGGACGCTACGTTCAATCGTGTATAGGAAATAACTTGATTTCTTATACATTGCTGTGAACATTTGTTATCCATAAGGATTTAATTGTTGACAAAAAAAACTAATGTGAGTGGATTGGGCTCGAGAAAATTGGCCGTTATAGAAAGCAAAGCGACGAAACTTTTTTCCTCATGAGAAACCGAACGAGAGAGAGAGAGAGAGAGAGAGAGCGAGAAAAGAAATGACTACCCCGAGAGCATGCTGGAGGGAAAACTAGGATGGGACGTTATTTTTTTACTTTCCGAAAAAAATCGCCAACGCGTCGCGAGTATGAGCAAACCGTTAGTATTTATCAATTAAATCGTTCGTACAAAAATCGCGAGGCGAAAATTCATTCGCAAAGTCGCGCAAGTTTCGCCTTGGCCAAGGACGCAGTTTTTTTTGTTCGTTTCGGAGGAAAATCGATAAATGCATAACCGGGTTGATCGCGTGTCGCTAAAGTGTTGAAAAAATCGTTCCGCGTATTCCGGAAAAAAAAATATCAGTGTCAAGAAGTGTGGTCTAGTTTACGATGGATAGAAGAAACGTTCGTTTGGATACGGCATATCGAGATTAATTATCGAAGGGAAAGGCAAATCGTGATTATTATTATTATTGCAACATTATAAATAGAACGAGCTGTCGTGACATAATTGTGATCCCGGCGGAGGGGGAAGGGGCCAAGCGCGCACGTCGAAGTGGGAGAGGAAAAGGGTTCGCCGATTGGTCGGGAAAGTCAGAAACTCCGTTTTGAGTGGGCGGCAGGGGGGCGACGGTGAACGGTAAAGATCGAGGCTACATGCGCGAAGTACGGTGCGCAAGCGAATTCTATCGCCAGTCGGGGCTATCGAGAGCACAGACCGTGTGTTGCCACGCAGCATTGAATTTTAGCATTTCGCACTTTTGCCAATCTTTAGCGTACAAATATATTTTATCCGCACTATATATTTTCCGTTATCAATAAGTAATATTTAGCGTATTACGAGGAAGCTCTAAATTGCGAGGAATGAAGGGAGAGGACGTTAGGAAGCGAAGCGAAAACTTAGTAAAATTGGTAGGGCTTTGAATCATTTTTTTCTCTCTGCGAATACTTGTGACGCGGCGAAAATACCCGCTCCGTTTCTCTCTCTCTGTCCGTATGGATCGGTGCTTTTACGCAAGGCCACGCCTTGCGCTCTCTTTCCTTTGTTTCGGGACACGCTGAATAACTCGCGTATTATTTTCGTTTACCATTGATCAATGAAGTGAGGCTATTTTTTTCTTTCCCAATTACGAAGCGATCGAATTTAGATTTTGTCCCCCCGAAGAGCCAAAAAAGGCTCGATGAACATTTTGCCCACGCTCGTGGTCGCGTCTTTCTCGTAAAGTAACGAATCGCTGCCCCTTGCCAAGACGTATGGCACGGATAAAAGGAAACATGTATTTCATGAAAAGTGGCGAATGTTGAGTGCAAAAACCATTTTTTTTCCGTCTCGTTGCAGATTATCGTACTATGACATTTATATCAGGGAGTTTCGTCGGCTAGAGTTTTAACGAGGATTCCGTGAATAAATCGTCAAAATGGTGAGTTTTCTCAATGAAAAAAAAGAAGATATATCTATATAATCGTTTCCCGTCGACATGTTGGAATTTCCACGTTGTTTTTCTCGGGCGAAAGATGGCGCTGAGAAGCCGCGCTCGTCATCATTTTTGTGTGCGAGTGAAAGATAAACAAGATGGCCGACTTCGAGGCGTGCGGAGATCAATAACCTTGGATGAATCGGTTACTCGCGTGCTTTATTTTTCATCCAAAGACTGTTCAAACATCACTCTATCATACGCTGCATCGCTGTTCTTTATTTTTCCTCCAAACTATCAATATCTCTACGTTTTTCCTCATTTTCGCCTAATTGGAATTTGTCGTTCCGTTGACCGATTTCCAGCTAAAGCTTGCATAACGATAATCGAATATTCAAGAAACGAGTATCGACCGTTCGTTCGTCCGGACGAAAATAAGTCGTAATAATGTACAGATTGTGAAATTTAACCATAAACGAGTCGGAACGCTGTCCCCCGCTCTTCCCATCGGACGGACGCGTTACCCCCTCCCTGGCAGATCCGTTTTCCCGCTACCTGGAGAGATACAGCGCTTATCGAGAGCCGATCACGTGATTTTCTAACACGAGGCACCGTCCAGCCTCACTGGGGATCTTTCGAAGCGCGTTTTTGCGCACGGCGCCTCGTTTGTTTGTCCTATCTCGAAAATTTAATGGTGAATATTCTCAAGCTCTAAAAACATTTTCGAACCGAAATTTTTTCAATCTTCATATTCTATCTCAATTTTTGCCAGCTACATTCGACACGTAAATAGCGAGTAGCAATTTCTCAACCTCAAGCCGGCGAGTAATGTCGAGAAATTTAATGAAAACTTATATTCGATTTTGTGTACGAACCGAGGGTTCCGTTTGAACTTAATTATGCTCCGACGGAACCTCGAAGAACTTCCGTTGGGACGGGCGCCGCTATTCGCATCGTTATCTTTCGAACGAAGTCGCTGCATGTTGAGACGCGCGGTCTATGCCTGACGGATAGTTCCGTGCGATTGGGAAAAAACCCCCAAACATGCCAAAGCAATATTTTCGAGGACTCTGAACCATTGGACGGTTGTATTCGATGAGCCGAACTTTCTGATATGCGTCCTACAGTTGCATTTAAAGAGAACTTACGAAGCTCGTTTGTACGAATATACCGAGACCTCACGTGTCTTTCTCCTCGCGTTTCCGCAGCCGCGCATAGATCCGTTTCAGTTGCTCAAGTGCCTGAGCGTCTTGCTGGGACCGAGCGGCGGCATAAAGAGCAGAGAGGAGGTGCATCGTTTGGCCAACCTGATGACGAAATTCTCCAAGAAGCTCGTCTCGAAATGCATCTACATACAAATTCTGAAGACCACCAACACCGAGCTGCTGAGCCAGTGAGTATAAAAACGCACTTTAGTACGATCCTCGCGGTGACCCCGACGGCTGTTGATCGAACAATCGAACAAGCTCGGCATGAATGAGACACGCGTGTATTCTCGATTGCAATGCTCGCGTGGTGACACGAAATTCATCGTGACATGCGACACGAATGTGCGATTGGACTCTGAACCATTGGGCTGCCCTCGATGGGCCGTCTTTACTGATATGCGTCCGACAGAACGATCGAACAGTAACGTTTCGATTAGGGACTCCCGGGAAAGTTCGAGCATCGATCGTACGACGATGTTGCAAGCGACTCTTCGTCGTAGCAATAAATGCGAAACTTCGCGAAAGAGTGAATTCCGAAAATCCGACCTGGCTTGACTTTTAGATTCATGGACGCTGGTGGCTGGAGTCTCGTACACATGTGGCTGACGGACGGCATAGTGGCGAAGAATTGGGCGCTGATACAGGAATTGCTGGAGCTGTTGCACCTGTGTCCGGTGAAGATCGAAAGGCTCAAGAGCAACAATTGTCCAAAATTGATAAAGGGTCTGTCGAAGGAGGTGTCGCATCAGGGGGTGAGATTACTGGCGAGTCGTTTGGTCGAGCAATGGTTGAAGATCGTGAAGGGCGAGGCAGCCCCGAATTCCGTGCCCGCCCAGATAATAGGAAGCTCGAGTGCCCTCTGTCCGAGCACGACGGCCCAATCGGAAAGCTTTACGATCGCGGAAGCGCCGAACAGCGCTGACACGGAGGACGAAACGACGACTGTCAAGGTGCAAGATCTCGAGCCAACGACCAACAATTACACGATCGAGACTAATCCGCCGTCGTCGCAACCGATGCAGCTTCACATCTTGAATCAACCGGCCACAACGACCAGCCCGAGTCCGCAGGTTCAACACATCACGAAACAATCGTACGTGGTCGTGGGTAACGGTACTTCGGTCATACCGACCGGTCCCGTTTGCAAAATAACCATACGCGACGGCAAACACGTCCTCGTGAAAGTCGAGACCGACGCGGCAAACATAAACAACGCGATGAATTCTCCACACGAGATGAACGGCGAAGCGGCCGAGGTTGAAACGACACCGGAAGAACAGAACGACGGGGATTACGAGGAGATGACGGTCGAGAGGCTCGACGACGAGGAGGATTACGAGGCGGCTGCCGGGAACGCGGAAGAATCGGCCTCCGAGACGAAAGAAATCGCCGGTGGCAAAGGAATCGAGACAGCCGAGGTATCCACCAGGAGCAAAGACCCGAAGGACAAGGAGAACAACGTTGCGACGAGCGGCGACGCGGCGAAATCGAACGACAAGGAAAATCGCGATTCGCACAAGACGGACGAGAAGAAGGCGACGGTGAGCACGGAGAAGAAGAGCAGCGGGGGTTCGTCGAGGAGCAGCGGCTCGTCGAAGCACAGCTCGT
This sequence comes from Ophion costatus, assembly GCA_951751655.1. Taxonomy (NCBI): domain Eukaryota; kingdom Metazoa; phylum Arthropoda; class Insecta; order Hymenoptera; family Ichneumonidae; genus Ophion; species Ophion costatus. Next base: position 5,657,056 of record OX632365.1, on the reverse strand, counting down.
CGTCGAGCTCTCATCGCGCGAGTTCTCATCGTTCGTCCCATCGCTCGAGCTCCAGCAGCTCGAGGGGCTCCAGTTCCAAGGACAAGTCTTCCAGGGACAGGCATCATCATTCCTCGTCGAGCAGACACGGCTCGTCGTCGTCGTCGTCGTCGTCGTCGAGCAAGAACAAGACCGAGCGCGACAAGGAGCGCGAGAAGGAGAAGGAGAAGTTGAAGAGGGATCAAGCGGACAAGGACAAAGCCACGCTGGAGAAAGTACAGGCCCAAGCTATAAGCTCCAAGTTGGGCAAAATACCGAGGAAAAAGCCCGACGACGAGAAACCACCGGGTGATGCGCTGCTGAGGAAATCATCCACCGATTCCAAGGACAGCTCGAAGGAGAACAAGGACAAAAGCGAGACGCGGAAGAGCTTCGGTGGCGCTGCAAATACGACCGCTGCCGTACTCGAGAAGAAAAATATCTCAATATCGATCGAGAATCGTAAAAATTCGCTCGACTCGACGCGTCCCAAAACCGTTAAAACATTCAACTCCAAGTTTAGATCCACAGGTTTGGAGGAGGAGGTTAAACCTCCGCCACCGCGGAACGCGACGAAAAAACTCACCGGCAATGCAATCGACAAGAAAATCGTACCGCCAAAACCGCTGACCGCCCTCAAGAGAACGTCGCCGTTGCGCGAGACCACAGCGCCCTCCGACAAAAGACTCAAATTGTCCCTGGATCCACCGGCCGAGCCGATCGAGGAGAAGAAAGGCGCTATCAAACTCATATCACCGAAACCCAAACGTAAGTATGCGTTATCAATCGTTATAACGCTGGCAAACGTTGTAACTCTTTGGTCGTATCAGGCATTCTCGAATTCTCGGTTCTTTTACTTTTAACGACAAACTTTTCGGATCTTTGCGCAAACGACGAGTTTTTTTTTTCTCGAACGATCTGCTTTGAAATACGGACTTTTCGAACGACCCTTTTTTTCGCGTGATGTGGCGCAATAATGTCGATCTTTATAACGAATTTCTTTCTCCTAATTCTTTAACTGCTAATTATAGATTGTAGGGAAAAAAAATCGTCTTAAATTTCGCACACGCAACGTCGAAATCTCCGTTGAATGTACCAGGTTTCGTGTTCCTATTTGGATTTCACTTTCCGATTGTCGGTCCGCTGGAATCAGCCATTTCGCGAGCGCGCGTCTCGAGCTATCGGCTCGAAACATTCCGACGTTCCTACGCCGTTGTTGCATCCGCATTAGCATACGTTTGATTTTGTCGAGTCGCTCGAAACTGCACAACAGTACGAGAAGGAACGAATTCGAGCCGCTATGGAAGTATTCCGGTGAACAGTTTTGCCCTTTCGAGTATTTTCCGGTCGACGTGATCCTGAAGAGCCGAATTTGCGGTCGGAGTACAACGACCGCGTCAGCGGCACTTCACTCTTCCGGACGGATCGTAAAATCCGCCGTAACGACATTAACGAAATAGGGCAAAACGAGAGGACGTTTCGCAACGCGATCTCGCGTTCCCGTCCAGGCTGAGAAGACTCTGGGCATACGAATATCGAACGGGACGTCGACTATGAAACATATTCCATTCGATACTTTCACTGTCCCCATTTCGCTCAAAGTTAAACGCCTGTTTCATTACTCCGGAGGTATCGTGAATCGAGCGCGCCAAGTGTACTTCGAGCGTGCAACGTTCGAACGATCCGCGGATCGAACACCCACTTGTCGGTAATTTCGTTTCGTTATCCCATTGACGTTTGCACTGACGCGTCAATTTACATTCTCTTCCGACCAAAACTGTAAAAATCGGTGGGTAAGGCTGTCAAAAAATCTCTTCCCGAGCGATTGTAAGGATATTGCCAAAAATCACCTGGTAGTTTTCCCGCATGGAGTTCCGATCAAATTACCGACGGTCGGTAAAACGGAACTGCAATCAAAATTCCGATTTTTCAATATTTCTCCCGCCCACAACGTCAATCCTTTGACGTTTGAAAAGTAGCCTCAATATTTCGGGCTCTGCCCCGTTCTCAAAGTTTCAGCAGAAAATGCTCGGCGCGCTCGTTTCTAATCGATCCAACAAAAAGTCATGCTCTCAGCTATCGCCTGTGACAATAATAAACCCGACTGAGCGAAAATGGATATAAAAAAAATCGCGCCCTCGCGAAATGGCTGTAATAAACGAAGCAGGGAATCAACGTGCCCTCGACCGATAAAACCGGAAGTGAAATTTTCATCGCGAGACCTCGATCTCCCGTTGCTCGCAGCGCCACTCGCGGCGAGTTGCGAAAGTCGTTCGACACTCCCAAATTGCACGCAAACGGAATTTCGCGCTCGGCACAGTTAAATCACTCGCAATGGAAAACAAAAATCCGAGAAGCTTGACACAGAAGAAAAAAAGATCGCGAATTCGAGTGCCCCACGTATCGTGTACAGATTTCCCTAGGTAAAACAACGGTAACAGCACGTAACACATATATACATGTCTCTCTCTCTCTCTCCTCAATTTACCGAGCAACTGTGCTGATATTTCAAGGTGATCGGGTGCAGGCGTCGACGCGTTAACGACCTTTCTCACATGTACCGAAGACAATAGTTTCTCACCCGTCGATCCTCTCGAAGTATCAAGCGTAGCTTTTTGGCCAGACGCGCACGCATATTACTAACTTGTAAGTATTGAGTTTGCAGGTGGATCGTACAAAGAGCACGCGAAACGAGGCTGTCTAATATTTGCATACTGCGTGCGAGCGATGCGAGAAAGAAAACAAACGAAAGAGAAAAGGGAGACAAGAGAGAGTTCGATAGGCCGACCGATCGCGACGCACGCGTTCGATTATCATGTATATTCTCGGTGTTTGCACGGGAATTATTCATTAACGCACTTCTTTCAGGATAATGATTATCGAATCGTTGTAATTCCCGATACGACCTATAACACCCCTCGTCCAGCCCCCCCCCCCCCCCCCCCCCGTCTCACGAGCCCAACCCAACCGACACAAATGACATAATTACATCGGAGATGTTTGTCAAGATTCAAGCAAGAGAGGCACACGAGGAGGCGCGCCCGCGAAGAGAAAAGTCGTCGACCGCAGCGTTTCATCCCTGCGTCTCTCGCTCGCCCTCTCTCTCTCTCACACACACACGCGCACTCTCTGTCGCAATCGTCATCTCGCGCGTCCCGTTCACGCGCCTCTGGAACACTGGATTCTCTTTCGCTCTATGTGTGTGTGTGTGTGCGTGTGCGCGTGAACTTCGCTCCCACAGCCCCTCGACGACGCGCGGTTAGGACGCGACGAACGAGACGCCCGCGTCGACGAAGCCAGAAGAAGAAGAGCGAGGAGTGCGGGCAGCGCCCTCGCCGGGGGAGACCGTCGCAAGCGAGACTCCCAATATATTCCTAAATTAAGAAGATCCAGCAGGTAAAATTTCGATGACAAAAAACGAAAAAAAAAAAAAAGAAAACAAATACAAAATGCTTACTCTATACCGATATACATCCTGGATATACGACGTCGACGATCGACGCTAATATCGGCAGCCCGAAGTTCGCCAGGGTCGTTGTGTGCCGCGTGTAAAAAAAAAAAACCAAACGAAAAATAGCCACGAGCTTTGATTCGTCGTAAAAAAAATTAAACGAATGCATATCTGGCAACACGAAATAATACGCGGTTTCGCGATTGTGAAAGATACGGACTGAAACACACGGAAAACGAACGTTCGACGATGAAATGAGAAAAAAAAAAGAAAGAAAAAAAAGAGAACAGTGATTTACGCCTGAAATAATGCGAGACTTCACACGGAGAGATAGTGTACCTATACTTAGGTAAGGCAACAAACTTTTGTCTGTCTACATTTCTTTCCTTGTACTTGTAAATCATACGTGTGTGTATGTATATGTGTATGTATGTGTATATGTATATATATACACACACACACACACACATACACACATGCATATATATAAATATATATATAACGAAAAAAAAACTGAAGAGCAGTGAAATAAATTGATCGGAACTCGGAAACATTTAACTCTTGGGTTTTCTGCCACGTAAAGTTGGACGCATTCGAACGTTTTTTAGTCGCGTACACAGCGGAGTATCCGACGTCAGATATAGATTCATGAAGCACGTAGACTAACGCACGTATCGCCAAGGTCGTCCATAGATTTCCGTCCAGGTAATCGAGACACGCGTTCGTAGTTGTCGCGTAGAAAGAATGAAAAAAAAAAAAGAAAAACGTCGCGGCGAACGAACGTCAGTCCGATATTCAATTCGCGACGAATGAGAAGAGCAATAGTTCAAACTGTGGGATAGTTTAAACGGGAATCAAGCAGAGGGATGATACGAGGGTATTTTGTATGAGGTGCGTCCGTCTTACGGAAGCGTAGAAAGTGCGATTTCCTTGTCTGGGATTGAGGGGCACCTAGAGGCCCAAAAATGGCCGAATTTCTATTTTATCCCCGGGAAACGGTTGGTGAAAAAAACGCATTTTTTAAACCCCTTCGTTGGCAGATAATTCGACAAAAAGTGCCCAAAATGGCAGGAACGATTTTTTTATCCTGAAAACTTGTACTCTGGGGTTTTTGAGGGCGCTGATTACGAATCTGAACTCAAAATTCAGAAATTCACAATGGCGAATGAAAATACAAATGATACAGATTGATTTAGATGAAACTCGGTACTCGAGCTTCGTATATTTCCACCTATTTATTGTATTATGCTCCATGTTGGTTAATTCAGCATGAAACATTCCTTCATTTTGAGTTCAGCATCACACTCAGCGTCCCCGAAAATCCCCGAGTACCAAGATTTATCCAAATCGAGCTGTTTTTTGCACTTTCGTCCGCCATATTAGATCCGCCATTAAAAATTTTCGAATTTTCCGTTCAGATTCGTAATAAGCGACCTGGAAAATTCCAGAGTACCATTTTTTATCTAAATCGAGTAAAATTTAAAATTTCGGTCCGCCATTCTAACGCCGCCATTTTGAGTTTTCAAATTTAAAGTTCAGATTCATAATAAGCGACCTCAAAAATCCCGGAGTACCAATTTTCATCTAATTCGAGCAAAGTTTTAGATTTTTGTCCGCCATATTGGCGCCGCCATGTTGAATTTCCAAATTTTGACTTCAAATTCGGATTCAGCGAGCCCAAAAACCCCCGAGTGAGGCACCGATTTCAAATCAGAGCAAGTCAAATAGGGAAATAAAGGTTGACGCACTATTGCGTCAATGCCACACAGGGCACGGAATTATTTGACGCATTGTTGCGTCAATGCCAACGAAGGGGTTAACACGTAAGGACATATGTTGAGAGCCGTTAAAAAAATCGGCAAAAAATACAGAAAAACGACTAAGACAGCCGCCGGTAGATGACATTTTTTTTGCGACGTTTTACGCTGGACGTTCAGCTTAAGGGGCTATACCAGTGTGAACGCTGAAAATTTGGGTGATTTTCGGGAATTTTTTGGAAGAAAAGTACTCAATTAAATGTTTCGGAAAATTAAGAATATATTTGGCTCTGTTTGACCTATATTACATACTTTTTTCATAGAAAAATATTGAGATCCAAGCAACTTATCCAAAAAGGAAAAAATCTCGTTAAACTGGAAGGTATTCCCTGTACAATGACGTAGGATTTTCGAAAAATATCAAAATCTAACAAAATGGCGTAGTTATGAAAAAAAGTCTGTTTTCTGGCCTGTAAAAGGTCGTTTTTTTCAACGCCAAATCGTCAATTTTCATCCAATCAAAAATGTCCTACGTTATTGTAGAGTAAATATATTCAAGAGTACTCGGTTCAAATTTCAAGTTAATCGGACAATTGCTCTTTGAATTACAATGTCAGCGAATTTGAAAAGTCTCATTACGAGAAAAACGCGTTTAAATATTTAACTATCGCTTTTATACCTACGAGCGGTTGCTCTTTAGAAGGCTGCCATTCGGGGAGTATTACAGATACGGCCTTGAAGTTTTTACAGGATCGTTCTTGAAAGTATAAACTGTCGAAAGAGACAAAAAAATCGATTTTTTAAAAGTGTCACACTGGTATAGCCCCTTGAGGTAGTCATCCCGTGTGCAGACTTTTTTTTCGCTTTTTTGGGGATTTTTTTGCGAACTAAATAAACGTACAACTGCGAACTTAACACCACATATTTATTCATATAAAAAATCTCATCTTCAAAAAAAGTTTTTTGCGGTGACCACGATTGCGGGCGTTCTGCTAATCTGAAACAAACAAAAACCATACGGCGCTTTAATCTGTGAAGTACGAACTAGCTTTTGAACTAGGATTATTAGGAAATATTGAAAGGTCAATTTTTCGTACCTTGTTGAACATTTTTCCGTGAATCTTCGTGTTTTTTCACGACTTCTTTAACACGAAAAAAGAAAACGGCTCGATGAATCAGAATTATCCTAGTGTCTACATGAGTACCGACTAACTCATTCAAGTTTCAAAGAAATTCGTTCGATAGATTTCGAGATATCGTGGTCACCAGTTTGAAAAATACAGTTTTGAGAAAAACGCATTTAAAGGTCCAAATATGATTATCGCCAATAAAATTTTGACTCACCCTTAATCTGCTGTGCTTGGTCCATCGGAAAGTCACTCTCCCCACATATTCTGCACTACATTTGGATGCAATTTACGCACAAGAAGTCGATTTTTTTGACCAGTCACACGGGACGACTTAAGCGATCCATCCGAAATATAAAAACCGAACGGGTTATTCAAATCAACAGTAAATACGAGTCGTTGACGATCGTCTACTTTTACAAACATATTTTTGAACAACGTGGTGACGAATCGAACCTCGAGCATACAATATCTACGAAAAAAAGTCATTTTACGTAACTATTGAAAGAAACTAAGATCGATTTAAAAAAAAAAACGGAGATCGTCAACGACCGTTAACCCTCACTTGCCACACTTCTGTAGAATACGCATAAATACATTTTTGCATAAGAAAAAAAGTGGTGGGTTATTTTTCGAACTCCACAGTGGCAAGCGTTAAACGTTTCTCATCGTATCTCCTGTAAGTTTGGAAACAATCCATCGAGTGGTTCTCGAGATACGTCGACCAACTGAAAAAAGTGTTTCGAGAAAAACGCGTTGAAAGTTTGCACGGTGCTGCTAGCGCTCGCCCGGCCGACAGTTAGAAGCTGCAGCTCATTCGATTTTCGGAATATTTTATTACAATTTTCAAGAAATATAGGTAAAACGTGCTACCGAATAGAACTATTTTTGGAAAATGCAACTTTTCGACTCATCCAGGTAGACGTAGCCCGTTAAATTCCAAACGGACGAAAAGTGGGTGGGAAACAGAAAAATCAGCATTTAAATTGAAGTTGACCAATGTGCGGTTTAGTTTCAGATTCGCGCGCGTATCACGACACGGGCCGGGCTGCGTCGAAGAGTGAGAGAAAAAAGCGTGTCATGCTTATCCCCCCTTGCTTATTCTCGTGTACCGCCAAATTTAGTAAGCTCCGAACATTTACTTTTCCACCTTTTCTTCACACGCCGGTGTCTCTCGTTCCGCGGTTATCATCAGCTCGCGCGAAAACGTCAAAAATTAACGAGCCCGCGTTACGAGGCTGTATGGGAAAGCGCGTGACTATCGCACGAAAACGACGAGAGACACTTTTTTTACGCTATTTTGTTTCATTCTTCAGATGACGGTCCCGCGTCGCTGCGTAGTCGTAATTCCGGAAGCGACCGAGTAACGAAGGGCGGAAGCGCAGGAATAGGATTTTCTCGGCGGGGAATAGCAGCGCCCTCTGCTCGCTTCCTCGATTTCCTCGCTCTGGGATACGCGGGCGAAAGAATAATGGGGGCGGCGAAAGATAAACAAGGCTTCTTGAGAGCGTCGTCGAGGATATGTGTGTGCGTCTCTTTTTCACTCCCTGGCTCTCTCGTTCTCGCCCCCCTCACCCGCCCTCTCGCTGTCTGATTCTCGTGACAAATCTGCCGAGCGAGATTGCGAAGAAAAAAAAGCGTGGCAATGAGTCACACGCCGCACTGAAAATGCGGCGGGGAGGCGAGAAAGAAGGAGAAAGAGAGCGAGAGGATTCGAGACGGGAAATTTCGCGCGATTTCGGCTCGCAGCGGGCCGCTGTTCGTTATAAACGTTGATAACTGAAGATCGTCGAATCGTCGACATCCGACGTCGTCGAGACGAGAGCGATCGAGAAACCGCCACGACGATGGTCACCCCAAAACCGGAGAAAACGAAACTATCCGAAAATTGACGATTTTCAGTACGATGAGACACGTACCGACCGTCATATCCGGTGAACCGGTATTTTTTCCTCTCGAAGAAAAAGCACGAGTCTCGACGATCGAAACTCCATTGAGGAAGATGCTCTCTTGCTATAAGAAACGAAAAATCGCCCGAAAGCCCGGATCTCTCGTTTTTTTTTTTGGTCTCCTGATCGTAAAACATTCTCGTTCGATTAAAGTCTGCAATTCTCGTTTGCTTCAGCCACGGAGAAGCCTCGCTGTTTTGAAAAAACGCTTACGAGCTTTTATCCAATGTTCAATCGCGCGATAAGTTTATGCAAATGCTCGAGTCGTGCGATATTTAGATTTGAGGAGTAACAAGCATCGATATTACCAATCCTTGCTGGATTACAATGACTAAGTGTACGCCTGGGGTTTTGTTGAAACTCGTACGTGTGTTGAAGCATTGAAAACTATTGGACACGCATTTTTCTTAAACGCGGAAAAATCGTTTTAAGGGAGGAAACCACCCCTCAAAGAAAGGGGTGCCGAGGGCTGATTTGAAAATTCATCCACAAGCAGTCCATCAATCGAAACGAAGCAACTAAAATTCTACCGTACAGCGATGAAAAATCCACTACAGGAGTATTAAAAAGAAATTATCCTAAGGGGTGGCCTTTGAGGGGTGTTTTCCACGGTTAAAACCGTTGTTCCGACGATAAAAAAAACAATACGTGTCTGATAGTTGTCAGTGCTTTATCGCGTGTATAAATTTCAACAAAATGGAAGGCTCGAGCGATGTTCCTTGTCAGAGCCAACTCGTTCGTGGTAATAATCGTGCAATTATTCCTCCGGATCTTCAGTTTGTGCATTAATATAGAGGGAGAGAAAGTGTCAAATGTTTTCGCGACGATGATAACGAGGGATCCTCGGCTATCTTGGCTGCGAAATTTCCATTCGCATACTAACCATTCGTGTGATATCGACCCATTTTTAGCGATGGGTTGCAGAGAACACGACACACACCTGCCTGTGTTGTAACTCGTGCACATCGCCCATCGGCGGTCAATCGAGCTTTACCACCCGGGCGCTTTGCTATATCGCGCGCTACGAGATGCCCGCCCGATCGATCTCTCCAAAGAACTTCCCGAACCGATTCCCCAATCGACCCAAATACACCTCGGTATCATTTTCCCAGCATGAAAAAAGAAACCTGGACCGAATGGAAATTATGAGCAATAACGTAATCGTGATAGCATCGGTTATATATTCCGAAAAATTGGTTATCCATCCCAAAAAAAAGATACGTTAGACGGCCTGGTACAGAGATCGATTTCATTTCGTTATCCAATCGCATTCTAATTTTGAAGTTGGGAATATTTTATCCGAGCGATCCTCTATCGTAATGAAATTGAGAAAAAATATCGTTATTTTGAATATTCGGAACAATGGAATTTCCATTTTCGATAGATATTTTTTACGTATTTGAATTTTCGTTCAATAGTAAGTTGTTACGTTATTCTGAAGAAAAAATTGCAATTAGTTTTATATCGTAGAGAATAAATTATTATTACATTTACTAAAGTTAAATCGTTCATTCGATAGGCTCAGGTTTGCATTCAATTCACTCTTAGTATGCGACGAATACAAATTTATAAAAGAATATCGATACCAATGATCTCTTTTCATGGTATATGCACTTTTAGAAAGCGTTGAGGCTTTGTATACCTTTGGACCCTCGGAAGACAAGGCTTTTTTGGGATTTTTTTGTGCAAATATTAATAAAGCTATCAAAATGCGGTTTGGCGGGTTTATTTAACATATCTGGAGGGAATCAAATCAATTTTCTAGTCTTAAAAAAAATACAAAATACCGGCCTATGGCCGGTAGAAGCAGAACGCTTTTTTTTGTAGGTACTCCACGCGCGGTCTCGTTAGAAACGCACATGGCCATCGAGACTAATTTTTTTATGTATAATCGTAACCTACATGAATTTTGCTAGCGAAGTACGCACAATTATTACAAAATATTGGTTTTCTCAAACGTGGCACCGTTTTGAAAACGAACGTTACATCTTCGACTGAAAAAGCGGCCTCCAATGTGTTCATACAGACCGTAATCGTCAGTCGATCATGAAAATCGTGTGCACTTCCCTAGAAAGTCAATCTAAGAAGCTACAGTTGAAATTTGGAGTCAGTCGGTTGGAAATTGCAGTAGCCACGGGTCCGCCCGATTTTCAAAACACGGTTTAAAAAAAAACGCGTTTAAAGTTTAAAAACGATTTTTATTCGGACCATGTAATTCTTGGGATGTTCATACTTCATTTGAGGCAATTTTGAAAAACCATTCCTTTTGTTTTCAAAGGTATAAAAAGGCCTTGAAAAATTGCTCGTTGTAGGGATCGATTCGTTGGACTTTTTTTTGGTTGAATTTGCCACATCAAACTGCGATCGAACGGCTAGGAATAAATCTGCCAGTTAGCATACCAATTTCACTATCCGAATGATCCTTTAACATGGACGTGTGGAAATACATCGTAGAATTTCTTTTAGGGAGGTTTGTGTTCATATGCGTCCAGGTGAACAGAAATTTATGCATATATATATAGACATACATAAGTTGTTTATTATATCAACGAGATGTATCGATTTAAGAAGCCGGCGTATACAATACGAGCTCTTGGATTTCAGGAAAGTTTTATATTGATGAATAAATAACTCAGTAAACGTTACGTATAATTGCCGATAAGCTTTTGGTCCTATTTTCTTGCGCGCCTTCGCGAGTTATGTGTCATTTGCGTCAAATGTGTAGTCCCTGAATTATACGAGTAGCATATATATATGTATGTATGTACATTTATATATATGTATATAATATAGTTGAACCTTGATATGAGGAATGTCAATGAAAGGTCGTTATATCGAGTTTTCGTTATATTGAGGTTTTGTTATACCGAAGTCATGTTCCTTAAAACGTTCTTTAAGACAAATATATTAGTACGATAAATATGGGGATATTTTTAAAAGAAATATAGGTTTAAATTAAAGCCTTTTTTACGAGCAATTAGCAATTAGAGCATTATGTATATGATTACGTCGTTTCATCAAGGTTTCGCGTGTCTATCGGAAGGGAATGGACAAATTTTCGTTATGTCGAGATTCGACTGTGTATACGATGTAAAATATCTGCGGATATTTTCGGTTGTTGCAACTTCCTTTAACCCTCGTTTCCGAATTCTTGCACGCGTCCTATTCCCACTCCCGTGGAATTTCAGCTCTAGGTATTTCGTTATTTCTGTATCAGGCCTCACGATGTATGTTTGAAAAATCGTGGCTATAGAATGATGTTCTATCAGTGAAGATAAATAGGATTCGTGTTTAGTCGCTAATCGTTTGCGAGTATTTTTAAGTTCCCTGAGGCTCGAAGATATTCGCCCTTCGCGCATGAGGGCGATATTGATGCCGATTGGTAACTTCGTTTCGCCTTGCGGACTTTATCCACCCTGAGGATTATCCTCGCTCTGATGAACGTTACGGAAAATATTTCGATCCAACGGTGCAATAATTTCAGTTACAGCGATGGAAAATTTTGAAATCGTTCGTCAATGATGCATAAATGCAATTACTATTCACAGGCTGTTCCTCGATTTCTTCCCAGATCGTTCCTGCACCAGGTGTTTGCGGTTTGGGCAGCAAGATTGCGACGATAATTCACGAATATATATATATATATATATTTATACACTGTCACGCGTAAAAGCGTTAATCGTGTAGGAGATTGCGCGTGCTCGGTTGCTCGGTACATAAATTGAGAGAGAGTTTGATTAATTGATACTTTTCACATTCGCGCGTTTTTGCCAGTGGCGCAGTTGTGCTCGTTCGTATTAACGTTGAATGAACGATTTTGTTTTGCAGCAATGGTTTTGCAAGAGAGCGACATGTTCATGGACGCGCTGATGACCGCATCGACGAAGAGCAAAGAGCCGAGGAAGCGAAATAAGCGGAGACCGTCGATATCCAAGGATGCCCCGAGTGACGCGAAGAAATCGGATCTGGGTAATTCGGACGGTGGCCACGATTCGCCGGCCCAGCAATTGTCGCCACACGGCGCTGGAGACAGATCGCCGGTGGCTCTGAAGCCCAATTTCAAGGTAAGTTCTCCACCCGCCTATCTCGTCGCACGAGGAAAGTGCCCGTGACGAGGAAACGCTCGAATATTGGCTGAATTGTTCGACGCCGTTTTGCAGTTCTACCAGGATACCCTGGAGACCGACGAGGACAAGGAGGAACAACCGAGCAAGAAGAGCAACAAGGAGGAAGACACGGAGGAGATGAAACTGGACGCTGACGGTAACGAGGATTACGAGACGAGCGTGTCGAATCTCGTGAAAACGGAAATGGCCGCGTTGGCGGTCAAGGCCGAGGCCAAGGAGGTCGAGCGCGACGATGCCGAAGTGACGAAAACGCTGGAGTCGCCCGATCGCGAGGATACGAACGCCGAGAGCGACACGCAACGATACGACAAGAACGATCGTAGCGTCAGCCCGCAACCGGAAATACGCTACGTCGATGGCTTGCGGAGCGTTCTCTTGTTGCAAAAGCGCAAAGGGCCCAAGAAGAGCCTCAAGTGGAAGACCGATTTGGAGTCCATTCGTTACTTCGAGCTAGACGAGACCGAGCGCGTAAACGTCACGAAAACGTTCACGGACATGAAACAAATGGAGAAGCAGGGCGAACGCGAGGCCTTCCAGATGGCGCGGAAGCTCAGCACCGAGGATCTCATGGAGGAGAAAACAACGTGGACGGCTTTGATACCCATCGATCTTCAGGCACCACTCGTCGAGCCTGGCAAAGACAGCCGCGAGAAGGAAATTCAGTATGCCCGTGAGAAGGGCATTCTACAGGCTCTCTACTTCAATCGTAGCATGTGAGTGTAACGTTGTTTTATTTTTTCACCAAATTCACTCGTCTCCTCGACTCGTTTTACCAGTTGCTTTGTTTTGTCACTTTTCTCGACATGTTTCGTCACATTTCTCGATATTTCAATGTTCGACTTTGTTTTCTCGTGCACTTTCATTTCGTTTGCAAGAACGTTCGCGGGTTTTCGTACGTTGAGGATGTTGAGTCCCTATGAAACATTTTAATGTTAATCGTTCAATAAATAGCTTCTTAATCGTCGTGAAATTTTTACACGACCTCCTGAATACTTCATGTAAAAACATACCAAATTTTCCGAATTCTATCATCGTTGCTTCAACCTCCTTAAGGGTCGAAATAAAAAATGATAAGAATATTCGGAAAATATGGTATGTTTTTGTATGAAGTGTTTAGGAGGTCGTGTTAAAATTTCACGACGATTAGGAAGCTCGTTATTAAAAAATTAACATTTTGTTGAGAACAATTTTTAAAAGAAATAAAAAAAAAGATTTATCAATAAACTTCGTTTTGTTTCCGTTGGTTTCAGTATATTGTAGATATTACAAAGTTGAGAGGTCGAAAAAAAACTTATTGCAAAGTTACATCAGTTTCCGTAAGACAACATTTAATATGTGAATGTTAATTGTTCAATAACGGGCTTTCTAATTGTCGTGAAATTTTTGCACGACCTCGGAAGTACTTCATACAAAAACGTACCAAATTTTCCGAATTTTATTATCATTTGCGATTTGGGACTCAACATCCTTAATTGTGGCTGGTAAATTGGGGCATTTGAAGAAAATGATGTCAAAGATGTATTTTCGATTGAGAATTAAATTGAGAATTAAAAGGATGCGAAACGGATGTAAGCGCGAGAGAGATAGGAATAGTGACGATTATGGAATAGCGAGAGAGACAAACGAAGTACATCTTCGAAATTATCTCGAGGCTGAGTGGAAGATGCACTGGGTGATGAACAAGTGCGAGAGAGCTGAAAAATCGTTTCTCAACTTCTTCGAGGCAACTGACACGGCAGGAAAACAGCATTATTTTGCACTTTGTTAAAAAGAGAACGGAGAGAGAATTCTTTTTCGGCGAAATGCCAGTCTCGGAGAAAGCGCGCAATTTACCGACTGAGCGGCTTTCACCTCGTCTTACGCGTCGCACCGACCGAGCGGCCGTGAGTGCGAGAGACATAGCTGATTTGCAGGCTCCCAGTGTCCTCCGGGCCGCCTGATATTTCGGGAAAAAGAGAAGAAACGTCTTGCGTTGTGTCGAAAGACGAACGACTCCTGTTATTTAGTTTGCCGGAAAAGTAATCCTTCTAAGAGAAAACGGCCGTAGGATTTTCAGCTACGCGACGTGCGACGCGTATCCTCGGGGTGACGCGAAACGCTCTCGGTCGGTAACTAAAGCTGCAAGGTTATTGGGAGACTTGACGTATCGGGGAAAAGCAAAATCTCGACGCATTCACCCGTCGTTTACCCCTTCGTTGGCATTGACGCAATAATGCGTCAACCTTTATTTCCCTATTTAACTTGCTCTGATTTGAAATTCGAGCCTCACTCGGGGGTTTTTGGGCTCGCTGAATCCGAATTTGAAGTGAACATTTGGAAATTCAACATGGCGGACGAAATCTAAAACTTTGCTCGATTTAGATGAAAATTAGTACTCCGGGATTTTTGAGGTCGCTTATTACGAATCCGAACTTTGAATTTGAAAACTCAAAATGGCGGACCGAAATGGAAAGTTTTACTCGATTTAGATAAAAATTGGTACTCTGGACTTTTCGAGGTCGCTTATTACGAATCTGAACATAAAATTCGAAATTTTTTAATGGCGGATCTAATATGGCGGGCGAAAGTGCAAAAAACAGCTCGATTTGGATAAATCTTGGTACTCGGGGGTTTTCGGGGACGCTGAGTGTGATGCTGAACGCAAAATGAAGGAATTTTTCATGGTGAATTCAATAACACGGAGCATCTTATTTGCACTTTCATTCGCCATACTCGTTCGTCATTGTGAATTCCTGAATTTTGAGTTCAGATTCGTAATCAGCGCCCGCAAAAACCCCAGAGTACAAGTTTTCAGGATAAAAAAAATGTTCCTGCCATTTTGGGCACTTTTTGACGAATTCTCTCTGCCGACAAAGGGGTTAAGGGATAACGCCACTCTAGCGTCCGAAAACGAGGCCTGCCTTTGACGATTTATTTTGGGAGTATGAAAAAAGGAATAGAATTTCATTTGAGAGGGTTCATTTGACACATTAAAGTATGACACAAAAAATTTCATTATAATTTTCATACAAAATGGCGGCCACAGAGGTCATTTTGAAAAACGTGTTTTCTTTACAAATAGCTTCACGGGAGGACGGTTTTCTCGTAAAGTATCAGACCCGGAACAAAAACAAAACAAAAATATAATATACATATTATTAGCTATGGGACTACGTAGGGATCTTTTTTTATCAAATTTTGAAAAAATGGCGCACTTCGCAAGAATTGAATCGATTTTTAGCCCCAAAAATTAGCAGTAAATTGTGTATAAAAAAAATTTTACATTTAATCAACAAACGGCTACGTACTCCCATAGAGAATGTGATTGTGAAGCTACTATCAAAATTTCAAACCGATTCATGCTAAGGTATTCGAGTAATCCGTTCTCCCAGTTTGGAAAAAGTGATTTTGAGAAAAACGCGTTTAAAGTTGTACGAGCACTTGAATCGTTGAAATTTTCGTTTATCTTCAATCTGCGATGCCTGCACCATAGGTTTGTCCGTCTACGTTGACGTTTTACCACCCCGAAGTATTTTTCAAGCAAAAACGAAAGGATTTTTCCAAAATCCCAGAGTGCCGTTACCCTTAAAGAGCTCGAAAAAAATTGCCAAATTCCGATTTTCTTTCTGGAAAACGTTTGCTCAAGAATAAACTGTTTCTCCAACACGAAGGTTTTTAAAAGAGAGTCTCCGAGAGTCTTAAAAAAAAAAAAAAATCACCAAAAAATACAGAAAAACAACAAAGACACGGCCGCCGGCCATATACCTCCCTCGCGCGTTCAAATCTGTTTCGCATCAGCATAAGCCGTAAGCGCAAAAACGCAACCGACGAAAGGTCGTACTGACTCGACACTTTTTTTTCTTCGCCGAATGCAGGATTCCCGATTCGCCGGCGGAACCGGACGAGGAGCGTCATCACACAATGACGGATCCGAAGGTGATACCACTGGAGGATCTAACGGGCAACAAGGACAGCGAGAAAGATTTCACGGGTGTACCGTGGCCGGATCCGAAGCCATCGTTGCCGAGTCCAGCGCCGGTGATTCAGGCACCGGGTGGTTACATGTTCCCGCCGGGTTATCCGCACAGTCAGCCGCCAATGATGCCACCGATGGGACCACCCGGTCCGATGGGCCCGATGGCCCAGATGCCACCGGGCCCGATGATGGGCCCGATGAATCACATGGGACCGCCGGATATGAGTGGAGGACCAATGGGGGCGGGCCCGATGGGCGCCGGTGGTGGGGCTGGTGTTGCCGGGGGTGGAGGCGGAGGAGGCTGGCGAACGGGTGACGGAAAAGTCGTTGTACCGGATGTCGCGATGAATCCGATGCAGCAACCGATGCCGAACATGCCCGGAGGTTATCCACCGGGAATGGACGGCCCGATGGGCCCGCCGGGCATGATGGGCCCGCCGATGTTCAATCAGCAGGAGGGCTACGGCATGATGGGACCGGACGACATGGGCTACGGTAACTTCCAAGGACCACCCGGTCCACCGGGTATGTACGGCCCAGGACCCAATTTCCCGGGTGGACCACCCCGCGGCGGTGGACCGATGCACGGTAACCGTGGTCGTGGCTCGGGTCCTGGCTGGTTCCGGGGCGGCGGTGTAGCCGGCGGACCACCCATCGGACCGAGAATGGGCGGCGGCGGTGGCTGGCGAGGCGGATGGCGCGGCAACGGCAAACAACCCCCCATATGCCGCCAATTCACGAAAAGCGGCTACTGCCGGGTCGGCGACAAGTGCCAGTATCTTCATCCGGGCGTTAATTGTCCACCGTTCTGAGATCCATCGATCGGACCACCGCACTTTGGTCACTTCTTCTGAAAGAGGACGTAGTCCACCAATACGGTCGGGGCAAAGCGATTCGTGCGAGACGAGCGCACAATGCCGCGCGAGAAGACTACGTGTACATAAATTCTTTCTTTCTTCTGGTTACGGAATAAATCCTCGCGCTGGTACTCGTGACGAGAACACTCGACGTCCCCGAAGCTCGGGTACGAGCCGGGGATTTTGGATAATTTGATGGCATGAAGCCATATTCGAACGTGATACAGGCACAAATGTGGCAAACTCCAACGTTTGGTGCACACGATGCCGAATGAAAGGGGGGGAAAACAGAGAGTGAGAGAATTAAAGTGTCTTCCGCATCAGGGATCACTCGAGAAAGCTTCAGCGTGATTGCATCGATCTCCATGAAAGTCTTCGAAAGTCGTGATTTTCCTGATACTTGTAAAAACATACGACAGAAAAGCACTGTGATAGGACTCGCGAAACTCTGCAACCGTCTCGGCCCTCGGGCTCGTAGCTCTCTTTCAAGCTATCTCGATGAAAATCCTCCGGGATTATTCTCGCGAAGGGTTTATCGCTGATGATTTCTAAGAAATCATACCTTTATGCCACTCAAGTATTGGCTGCCACATTTAACGAAGTTGAATGACCGCAAGAGGGCGCTTCGAACTGACGAGAATATGCATTTATTGATTGTTATACATACGTGCGTATATACGTATGTATGTATGTATGGGTAGGTGAATGCATCGGAACACCAAAAGTTCAAACGGCGAATACTACCAATTGTCATTAGGTAATCCTTAGTTTTTATTGACTCTGTACATTCGTGTAAATATCGGTTTTATCATTATCCTCTCTTTTTTACATACATACATACACATATACATATACATACATACATAAATAAATACAGACATACATACATACATATAGATATATATATATATATATATATATATATATATATATATATAAATCATGTAGCTCTAACACGTCGAGACTGTTCTAGATTTAAGGTTTGTCATGATATCTCCGGAGAGAGGCAACGGTAGTCGAGAAAAAGAAAACAGCAACATTATCCACGTGTATATATGCATATATACGAGTGAGGCGAAAGATATGTATATAAGGCGGGTTACACCTACGCCAAGGAAGCCGAGTATACAGTGCGTGGGAAAAAAGTCGATTATTCGGGTGCAGCGTAGAAGACGAATTCGAAACAACCACATACGAAACACACATATATGTGTGTGTGTGTGTGTGTGTGTGTGTGGGTGTGTGTATATGTATATATGTATATATATATAAAACTATTGACTCGTATTGTATGAAATGAAAAAAAGATTTTTTACGATTTTGCGTTAAAAGTATTTGGTTATTTTTTGTACTATTACATGGTCGATCGTTAAGTTTGTATATAATATCGATTGTTGTACAAGAGCGCTGCTTGGTAAAAAAAGAATACACCAGTTACAATTATTTTTAAAAATTGTCTCGTTATTTCCCGAGTGCCCGTGCCCCCCGATGTACGATCGAGGAATGAAGAAACGCAAGAAATTTGTGAAAATATAAATTGTATTTTTCTTGGTTCAGCCGCAGTTTCCGGGTTCGCGTGGGTGTGTACAATTGCGAATGGCTGGGAGTACAAGTTCAATACGGCCTGGAGTTTCGTTGATAAGCGTGATGTCTGCCGGCGTGACGATCGAATCGCTCGTTTCTCTCGTTGCTTCGACGATCCGAGTGATGATTCTGGCGCTCGCCCCGTCCGCGATTCTGACGAGACCAGTCGTAGTTAGGCCGACGTGGCTTGTTGTACCACGGATCAACGATCGGGGGGCCACGAGACGTTCGGTTCTTAAATTCCGTGAATTCCGTGTCCTTGTCCGTATAGCGGTCCTTGAATTCCTCCTCGCACTGAGCCAAAAGCTCCTCCTGCTCCGCGGTCATGCCCGCGTCTCCCATTGTTCTTTGTCGCGACGCTAGCTCCTGTACGACTTCGGAATGACGATCAGCGAATTCGCAACTGCACGGAAACAGACGGGGTATAGTTCGGGCTTTAAGGGATTACCCCCAGTTGCGATTTTGAAAAAATCGTTTTTTATTGCATTTTTTTGAAGTATAAGTATCTGAGAATATGTCGTGAAAATTTCAAGTCGATCCGAACAAAAATGACTGAGATATGAGCGTTGAAAGAGAAGAATCCGTGGATTGAAGAACTGAAATTGAAACTTTAAACGCGTTTTTCTCAAAATGGCATTTCTGAAGTCGGTGACCAAGATTACTCGAGCACTAATGAACCGATCTTCTTGAAATTTTGCAGGCTTATTTAATACATAAAAATGTAGTCTTTAATCGTTCGATTTTTTTTTCGGGAAAAATGACCGTTTTATAGCCAAAAACGGCCGTTTTTTTTCGTTAAAATCGAACCATTAACTTTGACTGTCCGCCATTTTGTGAAAAATGAATATTTTTTAAAATCCTTCGATTAAAGACTAGTTTATACTTATATTTGACTAAATCCATCCGCATTTTTTTTTCAGATGATCCACTTCGCCGCAATGTTGGTCACCGCAAACCGTGTATATAAAAACATTATTTCATTGACGGCCATTTGCCACTAAACAATGTAATATTTTTCAATAAAAAAATTACTGAAAGTTCTTCAAGATGTGTTCTTTAAAATGGTATATTGATTGATTAAAAAAGTTTTGTAGTTTTCTTTAAAAAAATTCCTGAAAAAGGCCTATTTGCGCTACAAGTGGGGGTAACGCCTTAATGTATCGGCTGCGAGAGCAAAGTCCGCGAGAATTCTGTGGGCCTTGGAGGCTGCGAGCCATCGATCGCGCAGAAATTGAGCGGCTACATTCACCTAGAGGCCCCATAAACATGGCCAAATTCCGATTTTTTAAAATGGGAATCGGCTGCTGACAAAAAGCATTTTTTTTAACACGAAGGTACACTACAGGCGGAAGGAACGGGACATAAATTCAAAAATGTTCCGTAACGATTTTGTATGCCATTTCGACGATATTTGACATAAATTAATTTGATAAACGGCATTTCAAAGGGAAGGAATTTACGTTCATTCCGTTTTTTTTTTTTTTTTTGAAAAATGTTTACTGCTTCTTTGCGACTAGTACCCTTTTTCGAGAACGACCATATTTTGCCTTTTTTGTTCCTTTTCTGGTGGACCCCGTTGACAGATAAATGTTTTTTATGCATTTCTTTGACTGGAATCATAAAGGGCAACGCTCGAGCTGCAATGTTTTTTTTAAAGCTTCGTACGATTTTTTTTCTAAAGATATTTTGATTAACTAAAAAGATTGAAGGAAAACGTCATAATAGTAAAAAGTTGAATCGGTTTTCATTGAGTTGGCGAGAATTTTTTGAGATTTTTCTTCACTATTTTCGGTAGAAAATCGGATTATTTAATTACCGTAACTCGAGAACTAAGGGGCTTGTGGTAAAATTTCAAGAGGAAAACGTTGTATTTTTCTATTTTCAACCCAGTAGAATCTGTTGAAATGAATCGATTGACGTGACTAGAAAACTATAAAATGTTAATGGGGAAAGAAATGTCGGAAAAAAAACTGACCTAATTCCTATTGCGTAGAAAATAGAAAAATCAAATTTTGTCAACTATCGGCGTAGTGGCATAAAAAATCGTTCCGGAACTTATCTGAATCTTTGTCCGGAAACTTTCCGCCGGTAGTGTACATTGATATTGAGAGTAAAAATATCACTGTGCCCTGAGGCCTCAAAATGCATTGACGATTTCACTTTTTTTAAATCGAACTCCATTGTCTTAATAGTTGCGTTAAAATGACGACTTTTTTTATAGATTTTGTATGCTCGAGATTCAATTCATCGACCCTTTGTTGAAAAAAATGATTTTAGATGTCGATGATCGTCAGCGACTCGTATTTATTGTTAACTTGAATTATCCGTTTGGTTTTTAGATATCAGATGGACCGTTTAAGCTGAAGAGTGCCTACGCCAAACGTCGCGAAAATCATTTTCATTTTTTGTTGTTTTTCCGTATTCTTCGGTGATGTTAAATGTTGGTGTTAAAAAAACAACATTTCTTTTTCACCAACCGTTTCACAGAAAAAATCGTCATTTGGCCATTTTTGTTGGTCCTCTGGGTAAATGCAGTCCCTTAAAAAAACTGGTTCGTACGTCTCAGGCTCACGAGCCGTGAAGTCCCGAAGAACGTTGCAAATCTCCTATAGTGAACTTTGCATATTGCCAAATTGAAATAGGGTAATGATGCTTTCTGATTCGTTGCGAGGCATCAGCCGAGTGGAAGTAAAAAATCAACGGTCGTGTGAGTTAAGGGGCAACCGTGTCGGGCCGAACACAAACATGGGAAGTTTGGAGTTCATTTGAAATTAATGAACTTTATTGAAAATACGTAATCGAAACAGCAAAATATATTGAAAAAAGAGGACGAAAGCATTTTTCGAGAAATTTTTTGTTGCAAGATGGAGGCATACTCACATTTAACAAAAATGATTGAAAGTGGTAATTGCGAAAAACTATGCAATACTTCATAAATATTTGTGGTACTTCTCTAGTGTTTTATCTTTACGTAAGAAAACGCTTAAGTATCAAGACCCAGGTCCGGTACTAAAAATTAGAGAAATTCGAGCACAGAGGCTTTCACCTATAGGATGGATCGACTGCCACTGCAATGCCATGGCTTATTGAAAAAGCATCTTTGAAGAAATTGTCGCACTCCTTTTCGTCTATATTTCACGGAACGAATTATGAATTTGCATTAAAGCAATTCGTTAATGTCGTGAACAACCTTCAAGACCAGTAGGTCATCGAAAGTCGCCCATAGCCGATCGTTTTTTATGTTTCATTGCAATTCGATTACGTCTGGTCGGATTCGAATTGCTTCGAAAAAGATGAATACTTTTTCGGCGTATTCCTCAGGGCTCGCGATCTCGCGTTGTTCATTTTCTCGCTAACGGGCTACATCTACCTAGGCGGGTCAAAAGATTGCAATATTTCAGAAATATCGTTATTCGAGGGTATCACCTTTTAGCCACATTCCCTGAAGATTTCATTGAAATATTCCTAAAATTGAATGAGCTACAGCTTCAAACTTTTAACGCGTTTTTTTACGAAACACTTTTTTCAAAATCGGTGGACATATCTTGAGAACGACTCGATGGATTGTTTCCAAATTTACAGGAGATACGAACAGAACATTTAAAGGATCAGTGTAAAATCTAAAAAACGATTTTTTTCTTCATTATCTCATAGTATAGACGGTTATAAATATGGGCCTGGCATCGCCAATTGCTCGTAATGAGACAATTTATATGAAAGTTACGCACGCGAAACTTTAAACGCGTTTTTCTCGAAATGTCGTTTTTCGAAACGGTGTACACTCTCAAAAGAAGAGTTTTCAAGCTATCCGTCTCAAATGTTGACCCAACATTCTCCACGCCATTCTTCACCTTGTTATGGAAGCCTTTTTTCAAACTTCATATTTCTTCAACGAAAGACTGTCGAAGCAATAGGCTAAATTCAATACGCTTCTTTTCAAACCACCGCCATTTTGTCAATATTGATTTTTTTAAAACCTCCATAGCAAGATGGCGGCTATAATACTGATTAAGAAGTTTTTTTTACAAATTTCGTTCCAGATAATATTCACGGCCACAACCATGTACACCGTGAGGACTCCTTTTTTCGAAGACATTTTCCACCGTTAAAAAACTAAAAGAATAAACATAAATGGACTTCATTTCCGGTGCTACGAGAATGCTTTGATTTGACATTAAAAAAGCAGACTGATTAGCATATGTTAAGCATCGAAACAAAAAAATCGCGTATATCAGCTATTCTTCGATCCGTTACACTGTGATCATCTCTCAAGAGTCATAGACGATTTCACTTTTTTCAAACTGATCATGAATCATTATTTTCAGGCCTCTAGATGGATGTAGGCCCTTAAGCTTGCTACGTACATTTTTCGCTAAGTGTACTGTCCAGAGTCAGTAGGTAGAAGCCATTTTTGGTGGGCGCGAGCCTGTTTGGTGTTGCGCTACTTATAGGTTCGAACATCCTGAAAAGAAAGGATAATGGTCGACTGAGGTAACTCCAATTCTCACGCAAGCTCTCTCCAATTCTCCAATTCTCACGCAAGCTCTCACGCAAGGATATCGAGGGTATATTCACCATCCGAGTTGGTGACCGCAGCGACGGCAGATACAAGCTTTCCAAGCGTATCCCGGATACCACGAGTAGAGCAAGTTCCACTAGAATATCAGAGAGGCTCTAATAAAGCAAACTCCCCTGTCAACCGCTTTTCGGTGCCCAACGTACGTGCTCAGTAGCTCCGAAACAATTGGCCCTCGTAAGCGCAACAGTTTTGAACGTTCTCCCCAACGGATTTACGAGACGCTGGACTTGGACTCCCGACGAGTGGAACACCGTCTGATTCGTGACGGACTTTGCCTTCGGACTCAAATTGTTCACTATGTATCCGGCGTCTACGACGTCAGCGCCGCATTTCCTGCAGAGTATAAAATCCTTCGTGGCGCACGTATCTGAAAAGGTCGGAAAAAAAATACACATCAAATTCACACTACGTCGAACTTCGTCACTTTTGGCGAAATCTCTCACGCGAAGTTTCGACAATTCTCGGAATGAAAACTCTCAGAAGCGCAAAATCGACGGAGCGAAGAGGTTAGGAATCGTCAAAGATCGAAAGATACATCGTTCGGAATAAAAAAAATATACTATCGGACGAAATGTGGCTGAAAATTGAAATTCCTTAGGCGAAAAGACGTACCCTCTTCCGTTTCGTAAAGAAGTGTATCCTGACGAACGTGAGAATAACATTTGTTTACGAATCCAAAGAGGACGAGGAACAGCGCGACGAAGCGGAGCGTCGAGGTGCCATAGAAAAAAGGGGAAGCTGCCATTAGATGCTTTCCGCGTAACCAAGTGCACTTTGTATCTCAGCTAAATCGAAATTTCACCAGCCGGCCAAGTTTCTCTGAGCTTTTTTTACGTACGACTGCCACGAGAACGTGACACGCTGACGTGTCGAAAAATGTATCGCTTATCTATTAACGACCGGCATTGAATGTGAAGAGTGTTGTGTAAAACGTTCGCAATAAATAACCTTAATTATCGACGCTAGTCATCCTTGCCAAAACTCAAGTGAGCGAATTATTCCTTATCGTTTCAAAAAACCGCAGATTTGTACACTGCTCTTCTCGTAATATGGTTTAAAAAACGCCACGTGAAGCGATAATCACAATTGCTGCTCGGCGACTATGTGAAGAAAAAAAATGCGAAGTGATCTAAATTGCAAGCTGCATTTTTTTCGTTTTCGATTAGAAAAAGTGTGTGCTTGAATGTCAAAATTGGAGTTGCTCTCGTAACGCCTGTGTGGGGAAAAAGAACGTAGTCTATGAACCTCTTGATATATTTCGTTCAATTTTTCGCACTAATTATTGGCAAAAATTTGTCCCGCACGAATAAAATCTGGCCCAATAATTTCGAGCGCAAGCGCGGAGGTATCGTTTGACATTGGAGCATTCGCGAATGGCGCGCGACTGCGAGTTGAAAATGCGTGGAAAAAAATCGCGACTGTACGAAGCTTGGTGCGACGTGACGGCAGATGGCGCGTTTCCGGTTCGCGCCACTTATTCCTAAGTATTTTGAGCTTAGCCGGGACGCCGCTTGGGGTCCAAATCGTCGGCAACGCGGTCTTACGTACAGGGCTTGGAACTCTAGTGGTAAAGAATAGTTCTCTTGGCCATCCGCTACAGCGCTGTAATCGAGGGATATTCTGTGCGAGAGAGACAACAATAGCCAAGTGTTCTCGTTATAGCCTAACCTCGGAATCTAAATGTTCGAAAAGTTATTCAAAAGCGAAGTTCTATGCTAGTAGAAATACATAAGCTCAAAAACTGACGAGTATAAGAGAGAAAAATTTATCCAGTAATTTATTAGTCCATAAACCCTATTTATTAGTCCATCAACGAATAGTCTATGAACCCTACAATTCAAATCTAAGCGAGTTCAACGAGGATAAATTTCGGCGAGAGATTTCCGGACAAAAATTCAAAAAAGTTCCGGTACCATTTTTTTATCCCATTTCGCCGATAGCTGCCACAAATGAATTGAATAAAGGGCATTTTAAAGGGGAGGAATTCACCTTCATTTCGTTTTTTGCAATTTGTTTACTATTTTTTTTTTTACGACTAATACCCTTTTTTGAAAACGACCATTTTCGCCTTTTTTGTTCTTTTTCTGCTGGACCCCGTTTACAGACAAACATTTTGTTATGCATTTCTTTTACTGGAATCATAAAAGGGGAAGCTCAAGCTTCGCTTTTGATTGCTTTAAAAGCTCCGAACGATTTTTTTTCTAAAGATATTTTCATTAAAAAAAAGAGACAATTTGAAAAATAACGTGTAAGGCAACAACAGCAGGGATTCGAGGAAAACGTCAAGATATTAAAAAGTTAAATCGGTTTTTGTTGAATTCGCGAGAATTTTTTCAAATTTTTTTTCTCGGATTCTTGTGTTACCGATTGTCGGTAAAAAGATCGATGATTTAATTACCGTAACTCGCGAACTAAGGGGTTTGTGGTAAAATGTTAAGAGAGAAAAAAATGTATTTTTTCTATTTTCAGCGCAATAGAATCGGTTGAATGCAATTGGTGGACGTGAATGGAAAACTATAAAAATTTTACGGGGATAAAATGTCTAAAAAAGAAAAACGATATTGAAAATTGAGCTTCCCCCTTCACGATTCCGGTAAAAAATGCATTAAAAAATGTTGTCTGTAAATGGGGTCCACCAGAAAAGGAACAAAAAGGCAAAAAATGTTCATTTTCGAAAAAGGGTGTAAAAATATAGTAGTCGTAAACAAATAGTGAAAACTAGTCGTAAAAAATCTAAATTCTAAGTAGTAGAAAATCTAAATTCTACAATTAAAAAAACTAGTCATATAAAATAGTGAAAAATGTATTAAAAAAACGGAATAGAAGTGAACTCTTCCCCTTCAAAATTCCGTTTATTAAATTTATTTATGTCAGCGACCCGCGAAATGGCATAAAAAATTGTTCCGGATTTTTTTTGAATTTTCATCCGGAAACCTTTCGCTGGTAGTGTACATCGACTGCTATTTCCGCTAACGATAAATATGAAGGTAGCATCTTACATTTTGGACGCAAAAATAATTTCGAGTGGACAGACCCTATAGAACCGATTACCCATCTCTTACAATTCAAGATGGCGGCAGAATGAAAGGCATTCATCAATTGCTGTCGTACAGATACAAAAAAATCGCAGACAAAACATGCAATGTAATGAAATAACCTAAATTTCATTGGTGTGTCAATTTAGACCATTTTTTCGTAACAATATTTTGTTTCTGTTCATATTTCCCCGGACTGCATTTTGCCTCGTGCGCAACCGACTCTAATAAACAATCGCGTAGTATAGAATATCCGAGCCATATTATTCGTACGAAAAAGTAAAATTATAAATCGCTAACACGTCTTCGAGAGTTAAAACAAACACATAAAAATTAGAGGCGTGTTCACAAAACACGATTCAACCTAGCGTATAAGACGAACGAATTTTAAATTAGCATAGACCAACCCGCCACGATACAAAACAACATCCCCCGATACTAGCGACATCAAAAACGCCGTCAATGGCAAGTCGCCCCCGGCGTTGAAATTCTACGAGTTGCAAAACCGTGCTCGGCAACACTGGCGGCGGAAAGCAAGCATGCGACTTCCGGCCATAGAGTATTCGTACAGTCATCAGAATACGTCCGTAATTCGGTCGATTTGGAACGAAACTCGGGAATTTTCGGAACCCTCGGCTTGTAACTGCCCCGCTCGCTGCTTCTCTCTCTCTCTCTCCCTATCTTCCCGCTTGGTCGCTGCGTGCGTGTTTTTTCTTCGTATATGTATTGTAACGTACAGTTACCCATTATAGCATTCACGGGATTCACGGTCTTCTCGAAACGTTCGCGTGCGCCGCCGTGCTACGTATTCTCGTCGTCGCTCGCCCAAAGTGCTGCGTTAAACTATTTTTACAATCAAGTGCGACGTGCAATATAAAACCGTGCTTTATTAAAATAAACAAGAAAAAATGTTGAAGATCGCAGCACTGTATTTTTGCTTGACGATATGTCTAGTCTCAGGTAAGCCGCGACGGAAATTACAATCCGCAATTGCGCGAGTCCCTTGGTACCGAGAGCTCGTACAGCTCGAATAAATACGACTTAAGGAAAAGCCACTTGCGACACTACGCTCATCTTGTACATTTCTCGATACGCTCGTGCGGTTATTCGCACTGTGTTGCAACGGCAGACGGACAAATTGCGTGTGACGTTGCACGATTGAATAAATTCAGGCCACAATTTTCGTGCATACGTATATATAGTATGTTTGCGAAGAAAAACGTTTGACGAAGGAAATCCAACGTTTCCAGATCGACTGATAATTTGCGGGTATTCCGAAAATCCTGGATATTCTCTAGCCTCCATGTAAAACCTGTTTTTATCGTTTCCTCTCTCTCCCTCTCTCTCTCTCTCCCTTGTCCTTCTCTCCGTTAGACTGCGCACTCTCCATTTCGCTAGCGAAAACGATTTTTCTTCGCGACATTTTCTACTTTGGAATCGACAGTGAAACTTCGTAGCAACAATATTGCAAGGAAATTTCCGTGCGTGCACGACCGAAAGCCGCGTATTCGAACACAAAAAAAGTAGATTGTCGAGAGCGAAAGGGAGAGGGAGTGGGAAACCGTTGAAAAGCAAATGGATGAAAGGTATTAGCGATTTGACGTCGAACAATCGAAATGCCATTGGAGCATACGTCATTTCGCGTCTGGCCGCGCGGTAACCGCATTAGTATTGTTTTTTTTTTCGTCGAATAGCGTATCGGGAAAAAAAATTTATGGTCGCGGAGTACCACGGGCTTCTTTTTTCCTCCTCCCGTTCGTATCTTGGCGTCGTGCTGGGCGTCATCGTCCGTTTAGAGTACAACAATTATTGGATTAGCTCCTTTGTGTTTGATGGCAGTTGTATGTAGGTGTATATGTACATTTATGCGTATATATGTATTTTCATGTTTATATATTTATAACACATGAAAATACGTACATTTATATACACAATAAATACATATATTACACATACATATATTACACACTTACACATATAGAGTTGTGTATGTGTATGGCCAATTACTAGTAGATTACGATCCGTGTATGACTATATGCTCATCACAATAATAATACACCCACATACGCCCACGAAAATAAATATAAGTACCTTTTTCCCTAAATAAGTACGATTGAGTTTACATAAAAGTAGCATAATTATGATTCCACAAGCCGTAAACAATATTTTGATGCATTGGGATTAGTAACAAAATATCTAGTACGCAGATGTTATTAATTGCGCATTGCGCGTAAAGAAATTACCGTTGGGTTGTCATACACACGATTTATTTTGCCGATAAAAACAAATTTCGTAGTTTGTCGAATGAATAATGCAAAAGATATTTTTTATGGCAAGTTTTTCTTAATTATGCAATTATTGGACTCAACAATGTTCCACTAGCAAGTAATAACAATATTCTGCTGCATTGCTCATGCCTGTCAAATAGAATATCTTTTTTGCCGCAAGATCTTCTCAATTACACCGTTGGACTGAACTATATTCCACAAGCAAACGTGCAGATTTTACTGAGCATTGCTCATCAAGAAGTAATAACACCCTTGGATCGTCCTACGCGTAATTTTTGTTATTCGGCCGATAAAATACTAACTTCGTAATTTTGTCGAACGGATAATGTAGAAAATGTTTTGCGGAAAGACTTTAATTGTGCAATTATTGGCTGCAACAATGTACAGCGAGCGTGCAATTCGTTACACCGATGACGACAAGGACAAAGACTTATCGCCGCGAAGAGAATTCCTGACTGTGCGTTGTTGCAATTATTTCAAGCTGCATAGTCCAGATAAATGTTTTTCTTGTCCGTTGGCCAGAGCAGGCACTATGTATCCGCGTAATGTTATAGCTATTTTGCATGTGTCATCGAATGGCCGGTTATCTTATCACTGCTGGAGAGTAACGTGCAGGCAATATTTCTCTTCTGGAAATAGTATAAGCCTACCAGTATCTAAACGCCAAAGCCCCAGTCTCTGATAAATTGGCTATTGAATATCGGAATCAACTAAATACTGGGAAGAAAAAAGAAGACCTTTCGGCAGTGATGGAGAGGTAGCAGCGCCGACGATGGCCTCCCAGATATCACAGAGTTATTGCTATGTTATCTGAGAAGGTGGTGTGTCTTATCAGTATAGCAAATTGAGCTCGAAACTGTGCTTTGTCTGGCTCACACCATTTTGACTTTGTGCGCATTAAGCCTTCGAACTGCTATATGGAAATGATATAATCTCCTCCGCATACGCGGATTTTCAACTTCCAATGCTTCGCCCCAATGAAGCTTTCTCAGTAATTAGGATTGCCTCGTTTCCCCCGTCGGACAAAGAATCTTGTGTTTACAAAAATCAGAAAAAAACAGTCCCGTCAGACCGAACGAAACGTTGAGACTGGGTTTCAATGACCTCTGCCTCTGATAAGAGTTCAAATACTTGAACTCGATTGGTCCGTTGTTGCCATAAAATGACGTGACAGCTCGGACGTTTTTCAAGAGCATAAAAATTCAACGAAAGCAACAGTTTGTGTTGCTGTACTTTTCGTCTGTGGCAAAGAAGTAAAGGACAAACTTCAGCAGCTAGTCACGTATCGTCATGAAGTTTGCGTCGTTGTAATGCAACGAGAAGGCTTTTTTTTCGTTTATTTCCTCATTTTTATTATTTACGAAATCTTTTTTTGCACATTAATATTCTAGGTCTCAAAATAAGCATTCAAAAAAATTATTGACGGTTGTTCGTAACAAAGATTTGCCAATAGAAATTCGAGCAATTCCAGAATAATAATTTTCCTTGCATTCCAGCGATGCAAACTTCAATCTCATAAGGCAAGTGAAAAATCACGCAAACGTTTATCGCGATCGTTATTAGAGAACTACGGCATGGACGTGCAAGAAAAGATGTAGCGTTATAAAGAAAATGAACAAATGAAATGCTAGAGAATTTTCGTTACATTCCAATTATGCAAAATTCAACGTTATTCATTTTCGCCTTATCGCTGTCTTAAAAAGCTTCTTATACAATTTCTTGGATACTGAATAAGAAACCACTTGGCTTGTGTGTACAGCTACAATGATAAATATGACAATATTGACGTGAATTCGTATTAATGATTACACTCATATAAAGTAAATCATAATAATTTTCCCTAAGTTTAGTAATAAGTTTTTACCCGCAAGTCTTTACGTTTACCGATCAAGGTGTGCAGATACAGTGGCTACTTCTGGTCTCGTAAAAATGTTCATAAAAAGTGTCCCCTTTGGTGTTGCCTTGTACACAGGCTTTCACGACTCAGCAGTTGCCTATAAATCGCAGAAGAATTGCGTGTAAATCGTTATCAACGGAGACTCTTGTAATTTTTTCAGGTGACGGAAATGCCACGAGCGGAGTCGTTTCACCGGTGTTGAAGCCAAATCCTGTAGGGACGACTGTGGTACACAGCACAGACGTCGGAATTCCCTTTGAGCCTACGACTGAGCCGAACACAACGATTGCCCCCGACACAACGACGGTTACACCCAGTCCTAAACCAGGACCTGGCCCGAACACGACCACCACCACCACCACCACCACCACTACCACTACCACCACCACTACGACTACGACGACTGATGCCCCGCCAACAACAACGTCGAGCCCGCCCGTGACAACACCGGCGCCCGCCCCGAAAACCGGCACATATGTCGTCAATGGAACAAACGAGACTTGTATCGTTGTGCAAATGGCTGTCCAATTCAACGTCAGCTATGAAACCACTGAGAATAAGGTCCGTTGTTCGCTAGTCCTCAACGCTTCGAGAGGGGCTGAGTCTTTCAACGATTAATGGCAATGAATGCTCCACTTTATTCAGGAGGAAGATCCAGACGAGGACAAAATTGGTGATTTTCATGGTGTTTTTTTAGGAATGATTTTTTGGTGATCGTTTAGATGAGTGACTTTTCCCAAAATTTGTTGTTTCTAAACAAACCCAAACGAACCGAATATAGGCGGCGGAATGTTAAAAAATGTCCCATTTTATCACGTATTTTCGCGGACCTCAAAATCCCCATAAATTTTACCCATACTTTAATCCAAACAAACCCGATATAAGAGTCGAAATTTAAAAAAAGCCCTATTTTAATGGTGCTGAAGTTTGCAATGTTGGAATGCAACGAACATTTTTCTGTATTTTTTTCATCTCATAATTTTGTCAAGCTACTGAACGATTTTTGCTTATTTAGGTTATCGATACCTGAAGAGGACGTTCGAAAATGTTTCGATGATTTTCGTAGCTGTGCTGTGAAAAATAATTGGACGGTACGAAAAAAATGTCATTTCGTTGCATCCCAACGATGGAAACGCACTTGAAAACCTCGTAACTTTTTATGGGCGGGTGAATTTTAGCTCCCCCCGACTAAATATCATAATTTACAACCCAATAAATGAGAAAATAGCCGAAAAAATTCTTAGGCGCATTTTCAGAAAACGTCTAAATAAATTAAAAGTCTAAAGGTAAACCCAAAGAGTTGCCGATTTTTTGGAAAAAAAATGGTTACATGTGGCAAAAAAGCCCTTTTTTCTTCTAATTTTCTAAAACATTTAGGGCGATTTTTTAGACAATAAGGTTAGAAAGACGTATACCAAATTTCATCCGAATCGGTGCATTACTTTTTTTGGTTATACGTCACGCCAGTTTTCAAAATGTACTTCAGAAGACCCTGCCATACTTACGCCATTTTCAATGATGAATAAAAAGTGTTCAAATACTAAGTTACAGCCAAAAGTAGTAATAAAACATACACTAAGTCTAAAAAAAGGTGAAGAAATCTTTCCTTCAAAAAACATCATGAAAGTCAGCAAATTTTTTCTTCGCCTGAAGGTATCTGCCCCCTTAAAGCGGGAAAGCATAACTTATGCTGTATTTTTATTAAGGGGAAAGAACATTTAGGACGGTCGAGTCTATCACGAATTCATATTAAAGAATACTGATATTCCGAATGAATGACGCATTAATATTAACCGATAATGAAAAGTTCCACTTCGAAGTTTTAATTAGTTGCATCATCGTGAACGAAGAAAAAAAAATTGAAATTGCGTTGAGTTTAGCCGCAGATAATGTCTCGTGCTGACGCATTCGTTGCACTCGTTGACGTAGAAGTTGAACTTTTATTGAAAATATATCGACGTCTGCGAGAAAATTGGATCCTTTAACGTTTACGGGTGTAACAGAGCTCAGATGTCGCAACCTTGGGACAGTTGAAGAACACGAGGATTAGTCCAAGTATTGGGATCTGTCATATGGGCGGAGCTTAAAAAACATGGCGGCAATGATAGAATCGTCGAACGTAAACAGTCGTGTAGTTTAGTGCAAATTTCTGTGATATTATAAGTATTAGGGCAATTTGTGACTGAGCCGCTACCAATCCGAAACAACGCAATTTTGTGGAAGGCGAACGTGTTTTGAAAGCTGGGCACATTTTGATATGTGGTAAAATTAGCGGCGTTTGTGATACCGGTGCTGTCGCACACTGCAGTGACCACACTTTCGTCTCTGAATGCACTTTTTTAAATCTTCAACGCTCTCGTCCAAGCCTTCGATTGATCGGTTTTTTGTACGTTTCCGAAATAATTTTTCACGTACACGAAGCGTTTGCCTGCAATGGAAAACTTGTGGAAACGGACTTCCGACTCCTTACTCGAAGTGCTTTCGCAATCTTTCACCGCACATTTAAGGCGTTAACCCCACTTGTAGCGCAAAAAAGGCCTTTTTCGTGAATTTTTTCAAAGAAAACTACAAAACTTTTTTAATCGATCAATACCATCTTAAAGAACACATCTTGAAGAACTTTCGGTAATTTTTTTATTGAAAAATATTACATTGTTTAGTGGCAAATGGCCGTCAATGAAATAATGTTTTTATATACACGGTTTGCGGTGACCAACATTGCGGCGAAGTGGATCATCTGAAAAAAAAATGCGGATGGATTTAGTCAAATATAAGTATAAACTAGTCTTTAATCGAAGGATTTTAAAAAATATTCATTTTTCACAAAATGGCGCACAGTCAAAGTTAATGGTTCGATTTTAACGAAAAAAACGGCCGTTTTTTGGCTATAAAACAGCCATTTTTTTCGAAAAAAAAATCGAACGATTAAAGACTACATTTTTATGTATTAAATAAGCCTGCAAAATTTCAAGAAGATCGGTTCATTAGTGTTCGAGTAATCTTGGTCACCGACTTCAGAAATGCCATTTTGAGAAAAACGCGTTTGAAGTTTCAATTTCAGTTCTTCAATTCACGGATTCTTCTCTTTCAACGCTCATATCGCAGTCAATTTTGTTCGAATCGACTCTGAAATTTTCAGGACATATTCTCAGATACTTATACTTCAAAAAAATGCAATAAAAAAACGATTTTTTCAAAATCGCAAGTGGGGGTAACCCCTTAATGTTCTTTCGGTAGTTTTTACGCGGAGAAAACTTCGCGCATTTCATTTTCACCGATATTACGTTTTTAAGGAGGTAC
This sequence comes from Ophion costatus, assembly GCA_951751655.1. Taxonomy (NCBI): domain Eukaryota; kingdom Metazoa; phylum Arthropoda; class Insecta; order Hymenoptera; family Ichneumonidae; genus Ophion; species Ophion costatus. The sequence continues at coordinate 5,623,132 of OX632365.1, read as the reverse complement.
GATCATTACTACGAATCCAACTTTCGGATTTGAATTTTTTGTTATGATTTTGACGAATACTTTATGCGCCTATTGCCAAAATTTGAGCTATTTTGACCGTTTGGTTTTTTCGCAATAAAACTGCAAAGTCGAGCACTTTGAGTTACCGAAGCACGTCGTCTAATGTAGACGGTCAACCGGAAATGCGGTGATCGTGGTTTTTCTGCTCACGTATCCAACTAAACCCGTTGGAAAACTGAAATTCGATAGATTAGATATAATAGATATTGTAAAAAATAAGAAAATCAATCTTAACCGTGTATTTGAAGCACTACATTACAAGAAAGTTTCAATTTCCGGTTGAAAACGGTCAGAACGACGAAATAGCACCCACAGACTTAGCAACGTCGCGAGTAACAGCCGATGCGTTTGGCGAACATAACCCAGCTTTGTTTTGAAATTAATTTGAATAGAAGACGCCACAAAATATGCGAACAACAATTTATGGAGTTTTATCATTTATCACGTGTCAATAATATGTATAATTATATTCTGCCTATCGTGTTAATTCCGCTGAGGTAATTCAAGCCTATTTTAATAGGCTTCCGGCTGATCTTTCTTTTCTTTTTAGTCCGTTTTTACGGTGGATATGTTAATATTATTATTACGACGATTACGAGTCGTTGACAATCAAATTTTTCAGTTTTTATTTGTCACGTGCAATAAATTCATCCTTTACCACAACTTTTGACACACTTTAATCGATAATACGAATAATCAACATAAGTAAACATCAATCAGAGCAGCTGTGGGTAAAATAAATTTAGACTCTTTTTCGACCCCGTGGAAGTAATCGTACCTCCTTAATTGAAATTAAATACTTTTATCACGCGGCTACGTATAATTGCTATTGAAGCCCCGAACGTACTTTGTTTTACGCCACCAGATGTCATATCGCCATTTGACAGATCCCAATACGAAGTCAAGAAGCTTCGTCCAAGTTGCGAGGAATTTCCCAGTTTTGTTTTCTCTCCTGCGTGGTCATAATTGGACCCACAACATTCCAAGATCATTTAATTTCCGATTTTGGTAGAACGACATATTGCCATCGCATTGCCGTTTTTTACAATATTGCCAATGACAAATAAGCATGATTTATTGCATTTTTAATTATGCAGACAAAGTGGCAAGAGTTGACTCTGCCGACCCTCAACAATTCTGCCATAACCTCGGGAAGCTGCGGTACCAAGGAGCAAACGCTCAATATCACGTGGATCCCGGGAGGCGCCCTCGTGTTTAACTTCACGAAGAACGCCACCAACGACAAGTATTCCCTCCATCACATCGAAGTTGCTTTCGATGCAACCAACTTTCCGAACATCAAGCCCAGTAAGATAACGAAAGAATGAGATCGATAACACAAAATCTGGGGGAGATTGGAGTTGCTCTTGACGTTTTTATCTTCAAGTTGTTCTCGTTCGAAAAAATTTACACGTGTTCATATTAAGGCATCGTCACGGTGTAACGGGTCGAAAAATTGCTGATTTTCGCGATTCTTTTTTTCGATGGTTAAAATACGCTAATTAGTCTGATTTTTTAACGCCAAATCGAAGCACTCCTGAAAAAACAGAAAATACATTTTTAACCGTGTATTCGTATTGTTTTTACATTTTTTTAACGGTTGAAAATGTCTTCGAAAAAAAGAGCCCTCACTGCTATACACGGTTGTGGTCGTAATTATTATCTGAATAAAAATTTGTAAAACGATTATTAAGGGATAACGACACTCCAGCGGCAGAAAATAAAGCCTAACTTTGACAATTCATTTTAGGAGTATGAAAAAAGGAATAGGATTTCTTTTGAGAAGATTTATGTAACACATATTAAAGTATAAAAAAATGTATAATTTTCATACAAAATGGCGGTGACGGAGGCCATCTTGAAAAACGTGTTTTTCACACATAGCTTCACGGGAGGAAGGTTTTCTCGTAAAGTATAAGACCCGGAACGAAAACCAAAAAAATTATAATCCATATATTATTGGCTATGGGCCTCCGCGGGGATTTTTTAAATCAAATTTTGAAAAATAGCGCACTTTGAAAGAAATAATTCGATTTTTAGCCCAAAAAATAAGCAGTAAATTGTTTATAAAAAAAAAAGTTTACCCTTAATCGAAAAACGGCTACGTACTCCCATAGAGAATGTAAAAAAAAATTTGCTCCGGGACCAATTGCATACTGTTTTTATGACCCTAAAGTATTTTTTAAGTGAAAAAAAAACGATTTTTTTCGAAATCCTAGCGTGGTGTTATCCCTTGATCAGTATGGAAGCTGCTATTTTGCTATGGAGGTTTTTTAAAAATCAAAATTGTCAAAATGGCGGTGGTTTGAAAAAAGTATCGAATTGAGCCTATTTTTTCGACAATTTTTCATTAAAAAAATATGAATATTAAAAAAAGCTTCCACAGGTAGATAAAGAATGGTGTGAAGAATAGCAAATCGAATCCCGTTCTCTAGCAACTGGAATAATTCAAATTTCGCTTCGAAAATTGAACAGCAAATTTGCAACCGTCTCTACGGTCGGATAATGCAAAAAAATCAATAAAAAAAAAAATTCCGCTGTGATGATCCCTTAACGAGCTACATCTACCCAGAGGTCCAAAAAATGGCCACATTCTGATTTTTTTTTCCCTGGGAAACAGTGAACGATGAAGAAACGCATTTTTTTTAACACAGCGGTACATGTATAGAGAGTCTTTTAAAAAATCACCAAAAATACAGAAAAACGACAAAAACATGGCCGCAGGGAGATGGTGATTTTTTTTTGCAACGTTTGACTTTTGCGAAACAAAAATATTTTTGGAAAATGCCATTACTTTGACGCATCTAAGTAGATGTAGCCCGTTAATTGCATAACCCTAGTGTGAATGAATGTAGCATAGACGATTGTTTTTTTCAAAACATTCTGCCGGATGAGACAAACCGGCGATAAGTCGCGCAAGCATCCATCGAATTACCGAAGAATTCTAAAGCCACTGCAAAAATTGTCACGATTTTCTGCAAATTACCGTTCGTTTGCCGCGCGAATTGCGCAATGAAATAATCTTCGCCTATCTTGTCGGGGTCAATTTTCTCGTTCCGTACGTTAATGCAAAAAGGGCAAACACGACGTTATGTCATTGGTAGGGAGCCTCCGGGAAGCTCGCGAAAGGCCACAGTCTCCCCTGGGATCATGCGAAAAACGTACACTCATTTTTCGTCCTGTTTATTTGTTTGCCACGTCAAGAAACAACGGTGAAGTTCGTTCATGAAGCCGATCATTTCCCAACGAAGCTGACCAACTCGTACAGATGTATGAGGCTGCAGAAATTGGGCTTGATGAGGAACGCCTCGAACGAAACTACCGGTTACCTCGAAATATCCAACCTTCAATTCCAGGCATTCAAATCCGACAAAGCCACCGGTTTTGGAACTGGTAAGTGTTTGGGAAGAAACGACAACGAGAGTTTCGAGTGGCGTTGAAGTTTGCATCGTTGCAATGCAACAAATATACATACATATATAAAACAAAATTTCGCAATTTCCTTTTGCAGATTTAAGCTACAAAAATCACCCAAACCTCTTTTAGGATTATTATTCAACTATTTAAAGCAAATCTGCAGTCTATTATTTTGGATAACAGTGGAAATAAGAAATTAAAAAGAATTTACGTTGCATTCCAACGATGCAAACTTCAACCCCGTAGTCTCGAGCAGCGATGAGCCCTACGGAGTGGGGACGAATGAACAGTTTTTAGGCGACGGCACAACAAACATTTTTTTACATTGCATTTTGCCGGAAATATACGCCCACTATATGCTGGTATTTCATTTTAGTAAACATCCCACGGCGTTCGAGATTTTTGGCCTTTTGTTATTCTGTGGAAACAATCATCTGCTTTTGGTTTTTCGCATGCCATTTTTACAAATCATTACATTTTTTTACCTGGTTAAAAAAAATGCTCTTGGTTATTTGTTTTATCTTTTTTATAACCTTGAACGTTAAGGAAACTATGAAAAAAAGATCTTCTGCAATATTATCATACAAACCAATTCGAACATCTGACTTTGATAGCCCGCGGTGTCAAAAAAATTGACTGCGCATATCGTGCCGATTACTTTAAAAAGTTGCTTCGTTATTGTCGATACATGTCATTTGTTGAAATGGGATAAAATTCGACCCTTAACGGGAGATATACACTTAGGAGCCGGAAAAAAGGTAATTTTTGTGAATTTTTTCAAGGAAAACTATTCGAAATTTCGGATTGGGGTTTTAATTATCTAAAATTATATACATTCAAAAATATGTTTAATTTTCTTTATTTAAAAATGTAAAAAATATACAAGGATATTGTATGATCCTTGGAGCGCCGTAAAAAAACCGGTACCCAAAATTTCTCGAAAACCAATGAACCGATTGCCTTGAGGTTTTTTGTGGTTATTCCATACACCATTATCTATTACTTGTCATAGGATTTTGTTTTTCCGTTACTTAGTTTTTGTTTTATAGGCAAAATAATAATTAATTTTTGGCCCAAAAATCTCTATGTTCAAACGTCCGCCATTTTGTCATGAATCGATATTTTCAAAATTGGTCAAAACATAGGTTTTTCCATACAAACCTTAACCAGGGTTGTTACGCATATGGAAAACAGGGTAAACCGGGAAAACTCAGGGAATTTCTTTCCTCCCGGAATAATCAGGAAAAAGTCCGGGAATTTTCTCACAATTTACTTTTCGAAAGAGATACGAAAAGTGAAATCGACTTGACGAAAAAACTGAACGGTATAAAAATAAATATTTTTGTATATTTTTAATATTTATGTTATTCTCGGTTGTACGCAAAATAAAGTTATGTCTGTGCCAAACATTGAGAATTCAGAAAACTGAAAACTGATTTACTGTAAAACCACATTTGTAAATTAAAGTAAATTAAAAGTCACGCTACAAAAATACATTTGCATTCGATCTGTCGATACACAACCACATAATTATCATTATAGATAAGTATTTATATTTATTTTTTGTTTAATTTCACCGGCGTACAAGCATTTGTTTATAATGAACAACAGGTTCTGTATTTGCTTTTAATGTCTTTTTTTTACTTTATAATGTTAAAATTATGTTTCGAATTTCAGTTCAAAAAAATAAATATCAATTTTATCAAACTTCCACGTATTTGGTCTTAAAAAATTATGTTATCCAGGGCAACATAATTCTTCAATAGAAGGATCGAGTTGAGAATTTCCTTTGTTTCTTCAAGTCGGTTAAAAATATTGTTTTTTTTTTCGCAAAAACCAGTCATTGCTATTTTTACGTATATAATTTTTCCGTGTAGTTTGTAACGTTTACAAAGACTAATATCTTAATATACTAATAATCTAAATTAACTAACGAAATACATTAATAATCGTCTCTGCATTGCATATTGTTTTTATGACCCAAAAGTATTTTTCAAGAAAAAAAAAACGATTTTTCCAAAATCCTAGATTGGTGTTGTCCCTTGAATCAAGCAAATCTGACCGAAAAATGTTTTGTCTCGTGTAAACTTCAAAACCCCCGTTTCACTCCCTTAAGGGTCGAATTTCGATGTTTACCACTCTTGGAAAGTCTTACTTCGGGTCAAATATGAAGACTGCGTGGTCAGAATTGGGGCCACAGATAGCGCAATACCCCAAAGCCGATGATTTTTCTCAAAAAAATAACAAAGCCGAAAATCTCGAAGAGCGTGGAACTTTTGCTACACTGAAATTCCAGCATACAGTAATTACAGGACAGCCTGTAATTTCAATCGGTCAAATCAGTTGAGAGAGTTACGAGTGTGCAAAATTATTGAGAAACGCGATAGAGGCTATCCTCGACGGTAGTTCCTTCTCTGATACGTAGCGAAGCAAGACTGCCGATTGAACAATTCTCCCTTGTGTTCTATTTCGCAGCTGAAGATTGCTCCACGGACGTTCCGGATGTCGTGCCGATAGCGGTCGGTTGCGCTCTCACGGTTCTCGTGATAATCGTATTGGCCGCATACCTCATTGGTCGCAGACGCAGCCAGGCTCGCGGCTATCTTAGTATGTAATTCCTTTTTTTTCCTCCAGTGATGTGCTCTCATCACAAGCCGGATTATGCGCTGAACACATTTTATATTATTAAAAGTAATATTTCTCGCGTATAAAGGTCTTCATTATCCCGAAACTGTTGACGACGATGTGATCGCTATTCAATCAATTATATTGGATTTTGATTGATGAACAAAAACGATAAGAGACAAACAGAAAAAAAGAAAGTAATGATCATTGTTTCGAGTGTGGAGAAGAATGGGAAAAACGAACATCGTCGTAACGCTTCTCGCAGAATTTGTATCAATACTTAGAATATTTTTTGCGCGTCTTGAGATCCAAAGCTCGAGGCAAGCTTCCAACGAAATTAAAAACGTACACGTGTAAAAAATGCTGTTTTTTTTTTGCTTTCTTTCGGTCGGATATCTTTGCAAAACTTTCGAAAGTCTCGTTGGCTAGTGAAATTAATAACTAATTCGGCGCATACAGGGAAAAGAAGGATTACGATGAGAACGGAGCAAAAGTAAATGAATTCTTGAAAGGAAGAGAAAAAAAACGAAAGAAAATTGCGACAGTACCGAGAACAGGAAACGCGTTTAAAGGGAAAGAGGAATTGTTCGTTGTACGTTGTTTTCCGTGTGCTCTTCGTACGAATCAGTCAATATCTCCCGCACTTGTGCCTGAAATTATCATTGTTTCCTCGAATAGCATTTCCCTTGGATCGGTGATCGTCGAATGATATAACTCGTAACGTATTATTAGCTCGTGTGTTTGGCCAATCTCGAATATTTTTTGGTTCAATCCTCTCAGCTTTTCCCCTTCCGTGCTTATTTTTCTACTATTCGTTTGATCGGTATCTCTCTCTCTCTCTCTCCAATTGGCAAAAGTAAATCGCTACTTTGCGTATGGCCAAATGTTATTTGCCTAAAACAAATAAAGTAAAAAACAAAACGTTGAACTGATCGATATCGAGTTGTATTTTATAACATTCCCCGGGTGAACTTAACATTTGCGCCTATACAAAGTCTCGTCATTTGCACCGTGATTTTCATTGTATACGTAATTTCGCAAAACTTTTTCGTTCTCTTTACTTTCAGTCGGTAGCCACGTACATTTTATACATACGAGAATTCGCCATTTTTTGTTTGTTACATCCCCATTCTAGTGGATTGGAATAAAATAAAAAATTGGAATAAAAATTGGAGCTTGCTGTACGATAACTCTTTTGCCATTTGATCGGACAATTTTGTAGTATAATCTCGAGTTGTGTCCCGAGACAGGTGAACGCGAAACGAACTGGGGGGAGGTGAGAGTCGAGGGAAAGGAAGTTATGAGAAACAATACAACGCGTGAGAGTAAACGTTTGTACAATTGTTTCTCGTACGCCCCTGCGTATAATACGAAACACGCGAGTGGGGGAAACGGCAGTGATATGTTTTTCGTGAACAAATCACGAACGCGCTCCGAACAACAAAGATATAACACGAACGAGTGGCAAAGTCGCGCGGTGACAAGTTTTCGAGAAATAAGAAGAATTACCACAAAAAATTCACATGTGCAAAATCTTTTATTGAGGGCGCTGTATGTGCACGCCATGTTTGAAAATGTGTTTTCATTATCGGTAATAAAGTTATATACAACCGAGAGTGTTGGTTTTTTTCTGCTCCTCGCTGCCTTTCCTATCCTGTATTCAAACTACGATCTGAGATGGCTACCGATCGGTTTACCGTGAACGCGGTGGAAATATCCGTTTTGCGATTTCGAATTATCACGGTACGTGCACAGCAGCTATTCGAAAGAGAGTTTCACTGTGGAAATATTTTACCACGGAGAAAATTGTAATACGATAATAATTTTCCATGTGCACGAGGTCACGCGATTCTACGATTCGCAATTTCTAATAAACCGAGATAGAACCAATTCTGAGTAACTTCTAATGACACGTGAACGTAGAAAATTTGTTTCTACCATTTCAGGATCTGAAGCGTATGAGAAAATTAATTAACTACGAGAAATCGATCTTTAGATCTTTTCGTGGGTGTAAGCCCATGGTGGGGTAAAGCCCATATCTCTGATTAATTTGGAATTTCGTGTACCCGTGTATTTTGACTCGCTGATTACGAATATCATAGTAAAAGCACCCGCAAATTTTATTTTCAAGGTCAACACACGAAAAGTGATTCTGTAACAGTTTTTCTGTTTTATCTCAGTAAATATTCATTTTAGAGAAAAATGTTTCCTATAAAAGTTATAGCTTATGAAAATATTAATCTTTTATGTTTCATACAGTTTTTACCTAAAATCATTCCGCTTCGAAAAAAATGGGATAATGGCCCAATAAGTGAAAATTGCTTAGCTCCATTAGTTTTGATATTATCTACTTACGCACTTTACCGCAGGAAGGTTGAAGCTTAGTCTTTAAAGTGCATGCTTTTTTTGTTTATTTTTTTTTTTAATTTTTGCTTTTATTGTAGTTTCTTATTGTATTATATACTATTTTTATATTTTTGGGATTCAGTTAATTTTAAAGTGCATGTTATTCTTCCTTTTTTGTTTTTTATTTATTAAAAAAAAAAATTTTCTATTATTTTAGTTTCTTTTTGTATTATATACAATTTTTGCATTTTTTACACGAAACTCAAAAAGACAGTTGCGGAGGAGAGGAGAAAAATCGAGAGGGCGAACGAGGAGCAGGAGGGAGGGGTAGTGTAAAGAGTTAAGGGAGAAAACGGCGATCCAATTGTGTTTGGATTTTTTGGTTTTGTTTCAGTTTGAATTTGTTTTTTTTTGGGTTTGTGTCGGTTAATGAACATTATCTATATTCTTGCAGTTACCGATCCGTTACTATAGATCAGGGGGCTGACACTGGGATAAATTCTCTTAACAGTAACGTGTCCCCGTATTGTCGCCACGTAACTAACCCACCATGCGGCGCTAGTAGTCACCCGCATGTCCCCCACTCCGCAGAGCACCTCGCCGTATTATTTCGTCATTTTTTCTCGATCTGTCATTGTTCTCGAATAAAAAAAATCGTAGTGGTAAAATCGTAATTATTTTATCACATCAGAAGAGTGATTTGTGGCTCATCGCAATTCAACACGTGTTTTCGAGTCTATATTGGACGACGTGTATAACTATGAAAAGCTCTCTTTTCCGTGTATAGAACACGCCGATAGTGTTTTTTTTTACACATAATACAATATTACGTATTGATGCGGATGCAGCAATATTCTGCACGTCTCAACGCAGAATAAAAAAAAGCAATCTCGACAAGAAAAAAATCGCAAAACATTGTACAACGTGACTAATCCATTATTTAAAAAATATTAATGTTACCTGTTTATTTCGTTCAATAAATCTTTTTAAATACATAATATTGCAACAAGTGTAAATATTACATCCCTTCCTATATACACATATACTTTTAAATTCTATTCTAAATAATGAATTTTCCAGACGCGTCGAATGCAAATTATGCAGACGCTGCGCGACTGGAGTGGGGGTCATGCTGGTGACTACTAGCGCCGCATGGTGGGTTAGTTTACGTGGCGACAATAACGAGACACGGTAGACCCAACAGTGCCAGGGGGCTGGTCACGGTCCTACATACAGGGCTTGAAACTCTGGTGGTGGGGGTATGTCCTCGGATTGAAGCACCGGCTGTTTCGCACTAGTGACCACGAGAGTCGCTGCGATAGAGTGATGCAGGCTGTGCGAGAGAAATGGAAATCGATTTTTGACTCATAGGAACCTAACCTAGCTGTACAATTGGCTGGCGTAGGCAAAATATGATATTCAATGTCAAAAATGCATGATGGACCGAAATACAATTAAAAGTAACTTTATCGTGAACCTGCAAAAAACCAAAAGACTATAGTTATCCAAGTGGGTACAATGAATATGAATGTTTTTTATATACGTGTCAATGTGAGCTCGTGTTGGTCGAGGAGTTCGTTTTTACAAGTTTACAAGTAGAGCACTTCGCGTGTGGTCGCGCGAATCAGCGGTTATGTTTGGGTTTTGTTTACTTTTGATATATATTTCCGTCTCTCTCACACAGCCTGCATCACTCTATAGCAGCGATCCTCGTGATCACGAGTTGAAACAGTCGGTGCTTCAATAAGAGGCATCCCCCACCACTGAAATTTTGAGCGAGTTTCAAGCCTGTATGTAAGAGCGTGGTTCGGACTCCCACTCTAGCCTCCATGACCGTGGATATGGTAGGCGCGCGATGAAAAAAATAACATTCAAAAATCGATATCTCTAAAACTATGGCGTGTCACCAAAAATCCTTTTAGGGGATATTTTATAATATTAAAAGGAAGGCGTATGCCAAATTTCAGGTCGTAATTCGGTTTCCGCTTTTCGGAACTACACCCCTTTGGAGGGTATAGTAGGGAGATGTAAATTCCACATATCTTTTCCCCAAACCTCGTGAAACACGAGACCTCATACACGTGCGATAGTTTTTCATACCGACGGCGGGTCTTACGTCATGTCGCCTCTCCGGGGCTCGGTCTAAGTTGGGTCGCGATTTAACTTTTCATTGACAGCCGGCACTCCGTTACCCTTTCATCGCAACTTCGCATCGGAGAGAAACAAATCCTTACTTCAAAATAAATCCAAAATATTCGGTATATTCCCGGTTGCGGTCCAATGGAATATTCTCAGAATTTCGAATCACCCGTATGTCAGTTTGTAACAAGATGATATGGGATCAGTGTTTTCACGGAATGTGAAGGAAAATTCTCGAGTATCTTTCATCTGTGCATTTCAGGTCCGAACCGCACGTGTCTTTATACATTCTATGTATCCTAGGGAGAAATTCCACTTATTTTTCCGTGCCACGATGGAGGCTGACCCGTCTTGGCCGGTTTGGCCCCATGGCTGGCATTACGTATTTTTCGAAAGAAACGTTCGTCGGCAGAACCGTCGATCAAAGCACCCGAAGGATGTACAATGAAACTCCGAATCCTGTCGCTTTTTCCACGTAGAGATCAGCGGCTGCCCTTCACGAGTACAGACCCCAATGGTATGCCGGATATCGCATCTTCCACATGGGAATCGTTCAGATATAGTCTGGCTTTGAAATTGCTTTGGCCGTTTCATAGTCCACTTCACCCAGTTGTTACAGTCTTCGATAGGAGTAGTGAAAGAGAAACATTATCCGATGCGAACACTGCATGCGAGTACCAAAATCACACGAAGACCGTGGAGAAAGTTTGCCGCAGATTCGTCAACGTTGGTAGATCGGGATATCCGTTTTTGAATGTCTTGCCACTTTTTTGGACGTTCGCAATACTAATTCTGTTTTGGTATAAGTTTGTTCGCCTGAATTTGCTGAGGCACGTCTAGAGAGTACACGAAGCAGCTCTGCGCAGTTAGCTGGGAATGGCACATGCCGACTGAGACGACAGTGACGAAAAGCCTGCCAACAAGCAATGGACACACCAGTTATCGCAAGCAAGACGCTTCGAGGAGCTACGTCTACCCAGAGGCTTGAAAAAATGGCCAAATTACGAGAGAAAAAAATCCAGGAAACGGTTGGTAAAAAATAAACGCATTTTTTTAAACACAAAGCTGCATATATTATGAGTCTCTGAAAGAAATCACCGAAAAATAAAGAAAAACAACATAAACATGGCTGTAGGCGGAGTACATTGTTATCAGTGGTGTCTTCAAGCGAACGAAAAAAAAAATTATATCGAAGAATTATAGAAAATGGTGACACTGGGAGCCTTTCTCGCGAGGCATGTCGAATTTGAGTGACGCTCTGCGGCACGCAATATATCTAACGCAACACTTGAATTTGGGAAAAAATAAAAAAAATGTTTTATCGACTTACACGAGTATAGCTAGAGAAACATATAGGGGATTTTGAAAAAACGAACTTTCGTGTAACTTACAAGCATGTAAAGTAAAAACTCAATTTTCAACGGTAAAAAAGAATAATCATTTGTTAATAACCGACGTTATAATTAACTCATGGAAAATCCCGTGCGTATTTCTCTTCGGAATGTTATTTTAAAGATGTGCTCGAAATTCGGTGTGTAAAGAATGAAAATTGTTATATCGATATAAATATTTTTTTTAAATACACATTTTTGAACCACCTAGGTAGATGTAGTCCGTTGAAAATAAATTGTTAGTTCGTGTTATTTTCCAGACTTTGAATCAGGGGTCCTGGGATTGGTTGTTATTCGAAATCCCGTTGAGGTTGATTCGCACTTTGGAGTGTCGCGATCAATGCTGGAATGGCAATACTCGGAGCGGCATATTACGTAACGAATGCGCTGAAAGGAGGTACGAATAATTTGAGGGTTGCGGGCGGTTGACAGAGTGGCATTTTCTCATTTTCGATCCACCGACCCAGTCGTATAATTTCGGCTTGGGGCGTGAGATTTTGAGTATCAGAGATAAAGAATTGGAAATCCGTTTTCACTTTTTCCCAAAACGACTGAAGGCCTGGAAGCAAGAAGTCTCGGTGTATGTATTTCCCCTCTAAGGTATTCCTGCCCCGAGTCCGAATACGTAACAATCAACTGATTTTCGTCTATAATCAAGTAAAAGTACGTCCGATTATACTGGTAAAATTTCAAGCCAATTTATCGACCTTTAAACGAAAAATGACGATTCTAAAAATCGTCTCATTTATACGGCACTTATGGCGATGACACGCCGGCCACATTTCGATCTAATAATTTGTAGTCTAAATAACTCTAGATGCCTGATATCAACTGCTCAACGCGTGTAAACAATTCTAAAGATTCCCTAACGACATTAAAAACAGGGGATCACTGAATGTTCAAACAAAATATTAATGACAAAACTAAAAAAAAGTGACTAGCAGAACAATTTTCGTACCCGCGACTTTTCAGAGAAAATGTAAATATGTCTAAATCTAATAAATTTTGGCGAAATTTTTCATTCCAGTTTATCCAGTTGGGTGTTATAATAGATTGCGACTTATTTTTATTCCGGGAAGTTTCTACTTTCTTGGGCCCAAAAACGTTCGATTTTTCACCAATTTTTTATGCGAGAGACATTAAATATAGAATGTTGAAATTTGGTACGTTTACTAAGCGGTCTTTATTGAACATGATAATATTTTTCAAAGTTTGACAAAACATGGTACTGGGAGTGGGAGGAGCCACGTATGTCGGTGCGCCGGCGATGATATTCTTCGCTTGTGAAAGTCCTGAGTCCTGAACAGGCGATTTGAAGCAATAAATCAAACATATTTTTACGTTGTACAATATTGTGCATAAGTTGAACTAAAATCCAGAAGAAAAATTGAACATTAAAAAATTAGTGAGCAATGGAAGAAGAAGTTTAGTTTTATACCAAACATTTTTGCAGTTTTTCGTTCATAAAGTATAAACTTTTGCGTATTTTTGCAAATAATGCAAACTCGGAAAGCGTGGTTTCCAGAAAAACGCGTTTAAAGTTAAACTGACGTTCATGTGCGAATAAACTGAAAAGTTTCGTACTTACACCTAATCTGCTATGCCGGGAGCATAGAGTACTCTTCAAAAAGTTCCCAATCCAGCAAAATGAAAAAAAGATTTCTTTCCCCACAAAGTAGAAACGTCCCTTAAGCACAACTGTATTTACGTAATAATTATGAAGCATGTTGTTGCTTATGCCCCCACAAAAGTACGGCCCTCCGCGGAATGAATACCTTGAGGGCATGTCTCATACCGACCGAGCAGCCATGGTGCGCGATAGAAATCACCGATCAGCAGTTTCCCATTGTTCTTCGAAACGGCTGTTACTTCGGAAAAAAGAGAAGAAACACCTTTCGCTCTGTTGAACGACGAACGTCTTTCTCTTCGTTTGCCCGAAATGTGAACCGTCTAGTAGAAAACTTGGCCGTAGGATTTTTACCGACCGGACGTAAGACCCATGACACGCATGCTCCGTCGATAACGGAAACTGCGAAAAAGGCAATTTGCAGAGTGATGAAAATAGAATTTCGGAGAAAGTATTAGGTTGGCACATAAGTAATGAGCAATTTGTCTGGACCTATACTATAGCTGAGTGTTTTTCAACCTTCTTGACTACGCGATCCCTTTACGAGTTGAAAAATTCTAGCAACCGCCCCCGCTCCCCCAGAGCTGATAAGAGAAGCTTGAAAATTATTAGTGCCATTCGCCACTTACTGTGTATCTGAACTAATAGCCCAGTAAAAGAGACGAAAAGCCAGCACTTTTAGCGTAGAATTAGAATTTTTCCTGAAGCTAGATGCTTGCATACTGAAAGTAGCCCCAATGAAATTTTGCCTCTCAACTCGCCCCAACCCTAAGAAATAGGGGTTGAAAACTGAAAAATCGCCGTATCTCGATAATTAATAGCCCGATCGAAAAATGTTTCGAATAAAAGTTGTTTGGAAAAATAAAATATGTATAAAGTTGTGTGAAATCCAACTCCTTATCTTTGAAAATAGCGGCACAAAAACGGTAAGAAAATTCTGGCTCAGTGGTGCTATCGCGTTTTTGTGCCGCTATTTTCAAAGATGGGGGATTGGACGTTAGACTACTTTATACGTATTTTATTATTCCAAACAACTTTTGTTCGAAATATTTTTTGATCGGGCCATTAATTATCGAGATACGGCGATTGTTTAGTTTTCAACCCCTATTCCTTAGGGTTGGGGCGAGTTGAGGGGCAACATTTCATTGGGGTTACTTTCAATATGCAACCATCTAGCTTCAGTGGAAAATTTTAATCCTACGCTACTAAGAGTGGTGGGTTTTCGTCTCTTTTACTTGACTACAGGGTTCTTCTCTTCAATGGTGAACATTTATTTTATTTTTTCCTAAGGTATACGCTGCTGTTCGCGTTTGTTATCTATTATTTCCTCTATTGTGACTGTTTCTTTTTCTACACTCCTTTCTTCACTTTTTTGTCCCTATTCCCCCGCGTCCTTGCGGCCGAAGTCGACTTCCCCCTCTGTATCATATTCATCATGACATTTCTGTCATGGGTATAGGGGAAACTGCGGAAAACCTATACCAATACAGCCGGTCATCAATTCGCCCCCCAGTCGTGGAACTAGTCTTATTTCGCCGCGAAATGTCGAAGAAAAACATTTCACGACGAAATGTACGCGACTGGGATTCGAACCCGGGACCTTCCGGTCCGCGGGTTTAGTGGCAAGCACGCTAACCACTAGACCATCGCACCGGTTTCTCTTCAATGGTGAACATAAAAACCAAGAAGTGAAATAGGCTCCAATCGGAATATGATTTAGTTATTTGCGTCTCAAAAATAGAACCACGATTCGACGACTTATTAAAAAATAAACAGGCACAGCCTTCTCGCTGAAATTGTTGTATTTTTATTGTAGTGTAGGACCTTTGCTTTTCACTTTTAACTGGCTTGCGACACTTGCGAGCGCCCTGGGGCCCGCGATCCACACGTTGAAAAACACTGCCTCGGCTCATATAGCTCATCACCTATGTGCCAACCTAATACAAATAGAATTTTGCAGACATCTCTTTCGCACACGCGTCATTCATCTCACGCGATGAGCCAAGCGCCTCGACATGATAGCGCCGGAGCCTTGGCGGATAATCCGACAAATTTGTGACTGATGATGATAAACAGAGAGGAAGTTGAATTGCTCGTTCAGAGATGGCCGTGCCTGCTTAAGAGCTACTTCGACGACTCGAAAATCAGGGTTATTTGAAAATAAATTATTTTCAAGGAATAAGATAATTGAAAATTTTGTCATTTATTTGTACGTACGTGAACAAATTTGTGCACTAAATTTCATTAAATAATATTAACAATTTAAAAAGTTATAAGCAATTTCGTGATAGACGTATAACCGTGAGGAGCTCAACAATGTACTTGATTTTAGCCACCCCGTTGACCCGAATGAAAAAAGAGACGGGTTTTTTTTTTCTTAAAATACATAACGGCCAACATTTGAGGGAGTTTTTTGTTGTCATCGTGTTTCAGTCATCAATCAACGAATGTTGAATCTTTTTTTCAGTTTTTCGCGGGAAAATGAAGAAATTATGAGAAATTATCTTAATGGTTCAACAAGTAGTAAAAAAATTGCGAATAACTAATGAAAACGCGTTTAAGGGGGGCGATACCTTTAAATGAGGGAAAAATTGCTGATTATCATGATTTTTTTTAAAGAAAATATTTCTTCACCATTTTCGAGACTTAGGGTATGTTTTATTACTACTTTTGGCTCTTACATTATTAATACAGACTGCAGCAGATTTCTACATACAGTACAAAAGTGCTGCAGGTGTCACTTTTTTTCTGTTCATCTGAAAAAGATTTAATAAGTGTCATTCGTTTACTGACATATTAAGGGGAAGGATTACCTAAAAAATGATGAAAAAGTGCAAAATTGAAAATTTGGGAGCCTTTTTATTCCAAAGTTCGAATTTTCTACCATTTTTTCGACATATTTGACCCCAGAAAAATTATTTATTTATACGCTACCTTTCAAACTTCAGGTGTATCCTTCCGATAATATTATTGAGAGTAATATCCCAAAATTTCAATAAACATTGACAATAAGGGAAGACAGACAGACATTAAGGTAAGAAAGAATCCAAATTTCATGAGAATCGCTCCATTAATTTTTCAGCTTTACGTCACGCCAGGTTTGAAGACCGTGCGATACCTCCGCCATTTCGAAGGTTAATGAAAAAAATACCATAGGACAGCCAAAAGTAGTACTAAAACATACCCTGAGTCTCAAAAATGGTAAAAAAATCGTTTCTGAAACAAAAATCATGAAAATCGGCACTTTTTTCCTCGCCTAAACGTATTCTCCCCCTTAAAGTTTTACCAGCCGTTCTATCGTAATAAGTTTACCTTCGAACCGCGATTCCTGCACCATATATCGAAGCTTCCTTTTCAATTTGTGTTGCCTCAAGTGACGAACGAGCGTTCGTCATTTTCACAGTAGCCTAACCCCTTAAGGGCTCTTCTCACTTTAGACGCTAAAAATGGCTCTTATCATGAATTTTTTTGACATGTTTAGATTATAGATATTAATATAAAAGTTGTTACACTTAATAAGTACACTTTCGAAATACATTAAAAAATGTATTTATTTACTCAAGTCACTATTTATAGACGAAAATGGTAGTTAAAAAAATGTCCTAAAAAATTGTAGGTCTGCGCTGTTGAAATCTCGGAGATGGATCATTCGAAACAACAAAATCAAACGGTTTTAGATTCGGCATGTTAACGGCTATAGCGCATATCATATACATGCAAAAATAACAAAATGGCGGACATTTTTCGAAAAAAACAAAAAAACGTGTTTGTTTCACCGTTTTCGACAAAAAATAGTAAATATCAAAATTTAAAAAAATCTTGATATGCGCCATAGCGATAGTTTTACAGAATGTGTGGTTAAAATTTCATAAGGATCGGTTTTGTAATTTCGAAGATTTTATCAACTGGCCGTCGAAAAACGTTGTTTCGAGAAAAACCCGTTTGAAGTTTGTTTGGGTTACATAAATACATACGAATTTTTTTAAATATATTTCGAAAGTTTATTCGTTAAGTCTAACAACTTTTATATCAATATTTATAATATGAATCTATGAAAAAAAATGCATGAAAACAGTCTTTTTTAGCGTCTAAAGTGAGAAGTTAACTTCAGACACCATTTATCAGTAATAGCGTGAAAAGGAATAAATAGAGTGAGTAATAATAAAGTGAGAAGTTAACTTTAAACGCTAACTTTAGACTCTTAACTTTCTTCCCACTTTCTTCATTTGTCTCGCACGCGTCAAGGAAAGAAGGAAAAAAAACGACGATCACCGTGACCGTTTGATAAGAGCGATGCCACTCGCCATCTGGATCCTCCTCCGAAGACTGCGTATCTATAGATATAGGAAAAATACAGCCGCGTGCATTGATTAGACTTATCGATCTCACAGGTCAGACAGGTTGACAATTACGATATCCTCTCCTCTCTCTCTCTCTCTCTCTCTCTCCCTCTTCTACTCGAAATCGAGGGAAACATTACGTATGAGCAATCCAGAGAAGTTCGTAGACGATCTCTCGTATTTCTCTTATCTTATCGTTTTTGTTCTTTCCTTTTCTTCTCCTTCAATATAATTGCCATCGGTTGCGGGCGATTAGGAGAGACGCGATACCGCTATGTGTATTATTTGGGAGTGGAATTCTTGGCAGCCTCGTGATGAGGGGCACGCTCCTTCTTTCACTCACGTATAATTGCTACAGTCAACATTTTCATAAGTGGAACGCGCGTTCTCTCTCCGTCCTCTATCTATTTCTCTCCCTCTTAGTTTTCCTTCCTACCTCCTCCCAAAAGATAAAGGTGCATTAAAAGGTCTAATAATAGAATTTTAGTCTCGATCGATAAATCGCTCGCCCCACTCTTCGAGCCTTAAACGCCTGGAAAGAAGAAGTAACGAGTCGTAAACACACGCAGTTGAAGACCTTTCCACGCGTGTTCCGCTCTTACGAATATACTCATCAACAATGCCCAACGTATAACATGAAACAGTATATTTTCCGCTTCTACCCAAATTACAACGGAGTCTTCCATCGAAACTATGCCTATGACCAATTATCGCCTTCCGTATCCCGCAAATTAGTCGCGTGCTCGTCACACTTGTTCAAAGACGCAGAGAGCACAACTCGGGATCTTGGATCGCTCTCGCGACCCTCAGTGTACACAGATGCATCAACGTAACGCGCGCGCGGTGTATCAGGTCGTCATTGTAGATATTGAATCGCGGCACGAGGTCCGAGATACGGAAGAGATCGCGTCAAAATTTTATTAAGTGCGAAAACGCTTTTATTGCGGTCACAATGGCAGAGACGCTTGTGTGTGTTTCGTGAAAACATAAAGGCGCTAAGGTACTTCTCCAATGCTAAGACTGTATACGTAAACATTGCAATGTTTTTGCCATTTCATTGTTGTGCAAACGAGTTATTAATATTTACCCAGACACAGGTATGTGCGGGTGAGCATTTGGACAGCGATTGCAAGTCTTCTATTGTTGAGCTGAACATTTGCCTGTTTCGGAAATAAAATATCACGCGTTTTAATTAAGTTGGGGAGAAAAATCAATGTTATGATTGTTTCGTCGATTCGAAAGCTGTGTTTGTTTTGCACATGCAACGAGTATTTAACACAGGAATTGCGGGAATTGCACACAAGCATTTTTTTCTAGCACGAAAAAACCTTTTCAGCCATTTGACAACTAATAATTACGATTAACGATTGTACATGCAAAACCTTCGAAAATGGCGAGTACCGTACGTGGTCAAAAAATTGTGAACGAGCTTTTTATACCGAGCAAGACTTCTGTCCGTGTCGAGGAATTTCTCGTTTGCACGTCGCGAAGCTTTTTCGTTTGGATATTCAGTAAAATCTTGTCATACGGTTCTATCGAGAGCGACAAAAATCACTATTCGACAGTTTGAGTTACCGGAGATCGACAATGTATTTGCGTATGAACTTGTGCGCAAACGACCGAAGAAATGAGACGTGCGGTTTCATTCGGCACTTTCGCTTTGAATTGCAGGGTCATGAAAGATGCACGGGATAAAAAGAGTACTGATCTTCTGTGCTTTGACGGCATTGTTGCCCATAACTCTCCTCGGCATTCCGCTGTATCTCAGGCACAACTTGTACTCGGATGTCGTCTACGCCGTGACCGAGTCTGACATTCTGGAAATGAGCGACGGTGTGTCGACCGTATTCTGTTCGGTGCGGAGCGTTTGGACAAATTTTCGTTACCCAAATTCCACCGTCCGTGTTATGATCGAATAGGTTTGAAAAAAAAACAATTTTCACTTCCAGGCGCAAACTCTCAGGATGAACGCCACGTTCAACGCGTTTCAAATGGATCACAGACCGGAAGTGACGACGTACAGGAAGCACATTAGATTGAAGAAGAGTATGACCCTGCCGGACGACACGCTGGAATATTGGGGCTTTTATCTATTGCGAGGAGCAACAGTGGCCCTCAGTGTATGTTCCAGGTAAAAGTCAAGGTCGCTGAGAATGTTGTCATTGTTCGGTAGGCAAATGAAGGCCAAAAATTGGGCAAAATGATTCTGTTTCTCCTTCGTCGTTCGTTCGCTGCAGTCGTTCGGTCGATTGCATCGATTATTACGCTACGAAAGTTTTTCCCATTACGTGCGACATAACCGACGATTCGTATTTCCCTTCAGATTTCCCGGAGCTTCGATCCTCGTGGTGAAGGGCGACCGTAGTTTCAGTACCTGCGGTTTGCTCGATCACAACAAGAACAAGGCTCACGCCGGGGGCATTTACTTGGCCCAGGCGAACGAACAAGTGAAGATAACGTTCGAGTCGAACGCTCAGGAGATTCATTTCGAGGAACCGACGAAGACCGTTACCCCTTCGAAGGACAAATTGCCCTCGGCCCGCGTGAGCAACAAGCCGCGAAAGCACAAGGCCCGAAAACTGCCAATTAACGCGACGACTCTGGAGACCGAGGAACTGGCGAAATTGGAGAAAAGCGCACTTTCGTACGTGGAGAAACACGTGGACGACGAGGAGCCTCGGCGTAGAAACGTGACGAGGAAATTGAGACACGCGAGGAAGCATCGTCGTGACAAGATATTGCACGAGAGTAAAGTACCCGAGAAGGGAAAAATATCGACGAGAAAGACGAGATTGAAATCGTTGAGCGAACAATTGAGTTTGGTAGGTGGAAACGGAGGCGGCGAGATCGACGAGATTGACTCGAAAAAGCACGAACGTCGCAAAAGGAATCAAGAACCCGTTAAGCCTCCGGCTCTGTTGGATCACGGTATACAGCACGGTGGTAACGCACAGCGAAATTCCTCCGAATCATCGGTGTCGAGCTTCGAGGAGGGCCTCCTCGATTGTTACGAGGGCCAGGTACTCGTAGCCCGTGAATTCGAGCCCTCCGAGCTCTGCACCAACGTCAGCTATCTGCTCAACGGCAAACACATGGAAACCCATCACGACGTATCCGAGGACGGCTATTACTATTATATTTTTTACAGCGACAATGATATCGTCTTCAACGATATACACGCGCTCTTTGATATTTACAAGCCAACATTCCAGTACGAGAATGTCACGGAATCGTGTATAAACAGGACAGAGTGCACGTTCCCTTTGTCATTGTTCTCGAACGATCGCGTCATCGTCGAAGTCCCGACGAAGGACGGTATAGACCATGAGCAGGACGATATCTCGTTACTCGTCTCGGTCTGCCGGCCGAGAATGGGAGTCTACACGATATTTCCCATTGCCGTTCTCTTCCTCATACTGTGCTGCGCTTTCATGTGAAAAAGCGACCCTCTTTGGCCCTTCGAACGCGAGTAGAACGGATCGCGAAGCCGGTGATATTCCTCGGTATTCGGAATCCAGAATTTCCCTCGACGAGGTTCGAGGCTTTCACCGATTAATGTTGAAGAATAGTTTTATTTAACTCGACTTTCTGTGAGGTGCGAAACGGATTATCGATACTTCACCCACTTCCCGACTGCTCAGAGCTCTGAAACTTTATAAACATTCACCTCAAACGTGACAATGCATGATTCAACTTTAAAAATATATATATGAAATTGTCAACTTTTCATGTAAAATTAGCGATATCCAATCATCCATATAAAATCTCACTAACACATACAAACAAATCCGTAGCGGAAGTTTATATGCAGCAATTAGTCGTAAGTTCAATTCCAATTACAGTCTTTGTTATTTGTTACAAGCATTCCATGCTCCTAACGTACAAAGTCGTAAACTAGTAAACTACTAGTAACGACTAACTAGTCAAATCAATCAAAGACTAAAAAGTAGAAAATGTGTATGTAAAAAAATATTTGAAAAAACAAGCTCTTATTTAAGGCATTAGGCCACGCTAGAGGCCAAAAAGGGCATATTTTGTGGTTTCTTTTTACAGATACAAAATAAATGATTAATTGACTATACAAAATTATTTTTTCACAGCGATACGTGGCAAAATGTATGCGACTGTTGAGCATTTTTTCAATGACTTCTTTATTTTTGGAAGGACAACGGCCGGACCAACGGCTCCTCAAATTTTAGAGTTATGACGAGACACTAAAGTTTTTTTTCGATTGTATATAAGAATAGCTATAGAAGTACGTAGGATTTTTAAAAATATATTTTTGTGTCAAAATGGCGCGTTTCCAAAGTAAAAAGTATAAAATGCCACGAGAAAATCGTCGGAAAATTGTTTATAAAAAAGGAACTATGCAAAATAATTTTTAAAAATCCTACGTAGTGTCTTAGAAAATGTAATTCTTAATATACAGTTGAAATTTCAAGTGAATCGGTTCAAATTTGTTCGAGTTATGAGTCCGGCCGGCTTGAAAAATGTAGTTTTGAGATAAAGGCGTTTAAAGTTACTAGAAAGTCACATGAATAATGTTTCAATACCGTTTTTTTTCACACCCATCAGAGATTTTCCACACCCATAATCTTTTGGAATATAATTTGATAGGTACTAAGGTAACTTTTTAACAACAAAAAAATCGGTTGGGATATCCTAGAGTGCCCAAAGGCCTTAATGTAATAAAAAGTAGAATTTTTTTTTACCACGTTACTTATATACGACTACAAATAAAAGCTTGGAGCGCTCGAAATTTAGACATAATCTTCAATTCACATTAGTCCGTTAACATATCAACTGTATTTAATTTTCTGTAAAATAGCCTTAGATTTTTTAAATCGAATATTCCGAAACAATATAAAGGTGTGATGATTCTCTAATTACTATTTTGTCAAATTAAATACGGTTAATGAAACTGTGTAGATCAAATTTATTGAACATTTATAAAGTTGAACGGCCCAAGCTTTTAATTATAGTCAGATATAGGTGGATTGGTAGCAAAAATGATTTTCTTTTTTTTTTAGTACATTCAATAAAAGCTTGTTTAAAAAAAAATCGTATACATTTTTAGGCATACGAACGTCTAATGTACGTTTGGATTCGAAATTCGGATAAGCTCCGGTGCCTCTTTTTCGAGAAGAAAAAAAACTAATCGAGAACTAGAATATTCAGCGCAGTTGCTTGTGGAAAGTTACGAATTTTACCGAGCTTGTTCTCGCCTGCTGGCATATTAACTACGCTCGTTGGCAATTCCAGCTCGAACCGCCATTCTTCGTGAGGAACTTTTTGACATTTACTAAGCTTTGGCGATAAAAATAGACGAAATCGATGCAATGGAACTCGCAAAAGTTAGAAGTCGAGTTCATATTGGAAGTTGGTACGTTGAAAAGCTTTTTTTTTTAACGTTTATAATATTCGAAGTATTTAAGATTGATCGGTGAAACGCTCGACCCCCCTCGAATCCATCGACCTTTCTCGCGTTTACTTCACATCCTCGTTTTACAATGCTATGACTAATTATTTCCAGATGCCGAAAGGACAATCTGCGTGCATGCGACTACTCCGTGGAATTCAATCCCATGAGACAATGCAGACCCGTCGACGAAGGGTCGGAGGGACGAAGGGACGAAAATCTGGATTCCGATAAGCTCCTCATTTCTGCGCCCCGTCGTTGGGCGACTCGTGCACTCTTGACTCTCGTGATGTACATAACACGATGTAAAAGCGCCGATCGCTAGAACGACGCGTGACGGAATCCGGCTCAACGGCACAATTCTAATCGCTGCTGACATCTGTACGCTTCGATTCAACGTTCCCGTAACTTTTGTTTTTCCAACGGGACGAAATCCTCGAACGCGTAACAATCTTTGGGCTTGAGGCACACCTTGGCAAACGTAACGAATATTTTCGCTACAAGCGTATATCGTTCCTACGGATTGTCCAGGGCCTAGCTTTTTTTTTGCTGCGGTAACAATGGCCCCGAATTTCGATGGCCGGCAATAAATTACGCGAGAACCCTCGACGGTCCACTCTTCGGAATAACGCGTGTACAAAGTCTTAGAATATAGAGTTTGAATTTAAGGTTGAAGGGTTTAGGCTAACGCGACGACCCGAAAATCAGGGATATTTGAGAACATTTATTGCGAAGAAATGAGTAAGATGTTTGAAAAATCGGTGGAACGTTTATTTGTATGTACATGAACAACTTGTGCGTCAAATTTTGCAAGAAAAATAACAATCAGTTATAAACAATCTCGTAAAGGACCTTTGGACATGAGGGACTCAACGGTGTACTTAATTTTGGCCATCCGGTTGATCTGGAGGTTCTAAGGAGGTTCTCTTTCAATCAATATTGACAAAATGGCGGCGGATTGAAAACAAAAGTTTCGAATGTAGCTTATTTTTTCGACAGTCTTTCGCTAGCGAAAATATGACGTGTTTTTGAAGATTTTGAAAAATCGTTTTTTTGAAACTTTTACACTGATGATCCTTGAATAAGTGTGCCAAATTTCAAGTCAATCCGTTCATTAGATGTCGAGAAATCGTGTGCACCGTTCTGAATAACAATTTCGAGAAAAACGCGTTTAAGGGCGTTTATTTTCGTGATTTTTTTTTTAAGGAAAGATTTCTTCACCATTTTGGGACTTAGGACTTTTGTTACTACTTTCGGCTGTTACATGGTATTTTTTAAAATTAATATCTGACCATGATCGCCAAAATTTATTAATATTTGAACGTGAACTGCAAATTTATTAATATTTGAACAGGATCTGCAAAGAGCCAACAAAGATTTATTTTTTGTTAACACTCGTACGCACGATATGAACCAAGGAAAAGTGAGAAATGTTGAAAACCGATGAAATGGCACGCTTCGAAACAAAATGATTGATTTTTCCAAAGAAAATGGCTACAGTTTGCAACAAAAGAGACTTTTTTAGTTTCAAGAACATTCAGGATCGTGTCATGACGATAAGGTTAGAAAGATTTATACCAAATTTTATCAGGATCGCTTGATTAATTTTTACTAATCGAACGACTCATTTACTAAGCTATACGTCACGCCAGTTTCCAAAATGCAATTTAGAAAACTCTACCATACCGTTATCCGCCATTTTTTTAAATAAATAATTCTTGAAAATACTATGTAGCAGCCAAAAGTAGTAATAAAATGTACCCTGAGTCTCAAAAATGCTGAAGAAATCTGTCCTCTTAAAAAAAATATCGAGGATCAGCAAATTTTCTCCCGGCATAAAGGCATCGCTCCCCATAAAGTTTTACTAGTTCTATCGTAAGCGTAACTATCCGATCTGCGATTTCTGCACCATATGTTCGACCTTCTTCTTCAATTTGAGTCGCCACAAGCGACGAACGGGCCTTTGTCATTTTCGCAGTAGCCTATCTACTCAAGTTTAAGGTTTGAGACGGAAAAGGGAGAATAAGGTAAATAAGGTAAGGCCTCTACAGATGAAAGAACTGTACATATGCGTATCGTATACGAATAGCTACACTTTCTCGTAAAAAAATACAATTTTAACATTGACTCGATCGCAAACTCGAATGTTAAAATAATTCCAAAATCGGTAATTCTTAAGATGAGTGACTTCCGAAAAACGATTTTGTTTGGATCGAACAAATCCAAACAATCCCTCATCTTTCACCTTTCGGAAAAGTCAAAATAATTCCGAAAAAGCCATTTAAACTTGGTTACAAGTTGAAATTGTCACTCATTTTTCTGCAAAGTCACTTATCTAAAGTTTTACCAATTTCGGAATTATTTTGGTTTTTCCGAAAAATGCCCTTTTTGGAATTATTTTGACTTTTCCGAAAAATGAGTTCGTTCGGGTTTGTTTGGGTTGAACAAACCCAAACTCATTTTTCAGCTTTTTTGGAATACGATTATAAAAATGGCTTTGTCGGAATTATTTTGGCTTTTCCGAAAAATGGCTTTTTCGGAATTATTTTGACTTTTCCGAAAAATGGCTTTTTCGGAATTATTTTCACTTTTCCGAAAAATGGCTTTTTCGGAATTATTTTGAATTTTCCGAAAAATGGCTTTTTCGGAATTTTTTTCACTTTTCCGAAAAATGAGTTTGTTTGTTTGGGGTTTGTTTTGGTTGAACTAAATGGAACTTTCCAAAGTTTTACAAAAAATGGGTTGAACAAACCCAAACAAACCTAAACAAATTCATTTTTCGGAAAAGTCAAAATGATTCCGAAATTGGTAATTCATTAGATGAAATGAGTTTTTTCGGGTTTGTTTGGGTTTGATCAACCCAAACAAACACAAACAAACTCATTTTTCGGAAAAGTCAAAATAATTCGAAATTGGTAATTGTGTAGATAAGTGGCTACCGAAAAAATGAGTTTGTTTGGGTCCGTTCAAACCAAAAAATCTCATTTTTCGGAAAAGCCAAAATAAGGTAGAGGGTTTGGGTTAAACAAACCCAAACTCATTTTTCAGAAAAGTCACTCATCCAAAGAATAACCCCGAAATTTTATTCGAAGTTAAAATCAAGCAATAAAATATAGTTTTGTATGATACGTTAATAAAGCCGAAAACAGCGCATAGAAAAGTATTTTGTAATGAAATATAGTTTTGTATATATTGATAAAACCGAGAAAAAAAACAAGAGCTGTTGTACAAATGTTTAATATTTTGTATCTGTTATTTTTATTTGTGACAACATGTTCGAGTACTTAAAAAAATGTAAATACTCCGGAGGTAACGCGATGACGGACGAAAAAAAGGACACCCGGTGTACGTATTGAAAATGTCCTTGTGTGGAATATGTAAACAAAATGACATCAGTTGCCAAGCGAGCCAAGCATCGAAGCCTTGAATCGTGCGTACCGTTGGAGACTCAAATATTTATCATCGGTACGATGCGCCTACTTAACATAAAACGAAATAAATCTTTCAACCCAACGTAATTTTGTTACGGTTACGGATCTCGCTTTACTCGCGGCTCGCGATCATGCTCGTCCGAATCGTTTAGTTCGCCCAAAGCCTTCGCGTCATTCTCAAACCGAGCATTTTATTTTATTTTATTTTTAAATTGACTCTTAAACGAACTTTTCTCATCAACGCGACAATTACACGGTGGTTAAAATCGGTTGGATTCAGTGAACCGCGTGCACCGGTACAAAAGAATAACGACTGTGATATTTCGCAAAACCCGCGAGTTTCGATGACGATAAATCGCGTCCGAAGAGGGTGAAAATGGCTGAAGAAAGTAAAAAGTAAGATCGTAGGATATTGGAATTCGCGACGCTTTTCATTGTTAAAACCTACATCGAGTCGATAGAAAAACGACGGCTATAACTGAGTGATCAATTTGTGTGTTCGGGCGCGGAAACTTTCGTCATGGAATCTACGATAGTTGCGTCTTCGGCTACGCCGCACAGTGGGACAGAATCCCAAAAAGCTGGCCAAAACCTCAAAACGTCGTCTAACGGCTTTAAAATGTTCTACTCGCGGGTTTTCGAGGGTCACTGATAACGAATGCAATATTAGTTTTGGCAAAAAAAAAATGGCGCATCCAATATGGCGACCGAGTATATTATAAAATTCTTATTTTTCGGTGAAATTTTGTATCCAGGGGTTTTACATTTCGCTAATTACGAATGAGATGTTTGTTTTTAATTAAACAAAATATTTTAATCGTAATTGCATCGGCAATGTATAAAAATCACATGAATCACAGATACAAATGAATTAAACATGAAAATTAGATAAGAAAATAATTGTTTTTTACTTTGTACACTACATCGACATTGGATTAATCTAGTCACATTCACTATCATTAGATTCACTATCGGTATGTATAGTGGACACGTCAGTATCATCTTCAGTGTCCGTATGAAGACTAGATACCAGGAGACCAAGCTCCCGTGCAAAGCCGCCGAAAAAGGCGTCCTCAAAAATGGCTCCAGCATAGATGCCGCTGGGGTGCCACAGGCCCTATGTATAGTAATATCATGGAGGCTAGCCGCTCTGATCGGACCCATGTTTACATATATCTATGGATGTGGTCCGGAGCACCCCAGCGCCATCTATCGTGATAGTCCTTTGGGGACGAGTTGAAAGGCCGAGTGTGCCTCCTGTATCTAGTCTTCATGAGTGTGCGTGTCATCGGGTATAGTCACGGTCTTACATACAGGTCTGGAAACTCCCGTCGTGTGGGTAGTTCGCTTATGGATGCTAGACGTGTAGTTTATATATTGCCCACTGTGATCGCTGCGATCTAAACTCCGGCGCGATGACGATGGGTGGGGGAAGTGAGATAGAGACAGCGCTAGCTTTTCAATCTCTGACTCACCTCAATGTATATTACTCGTTTTTAATATTATTGTAGACTATTATAACACGCAGTAAAACGCAAATGCTTATTTTACAAAACCTCTGACCCCAACCCACTGAGCGCAATCGGGTGCGAAAAACATTAGCGATTTAGAGTTTTTCGAACGAGATATCGAATTTGAAATGTTTTTCACATATCACTTGCGACCGTTCCAACTTGATGACACCTGGAATTGCATGTTCCCACTTCTCGCGCAAAACATTGTCATTAGGCACCCGAAAAAACGACACCTTTGCATTATCGGCTTTGCGGTCGGTATTGCAATAAGGAATCGCGCACCATCTTGGCATTTTTGCCAATTTTTCAAAAATCTTTTCTTTTCTTATGAGAGCACAATATCACAATTGTCAGAGAAAATGTACAAATGTCTAAATCTACTAAATTTGGGCGAAATTTTTTAATCCAGTTTACTGTTGGATATGATAATTCGATGTGACTTATTTTTATTAAGCGCCACTTAATTTAATCAATGTTTCGGAAGGGACCTTCTCATGGCCTCACAAAATCCGATCCTGCGCGAAAGGAATACCTTAAAACATCTGTTTTCAGCGGCGAAAGATATCATAAAATATATAACTTTACGGCAGCATTATACGGGATGTCATTTGAAAGATGTCGAATAGTTATCTTACGGTCATGTCTTAAAGGTAACTTGAGAACGGCAACTTATCGACGTCAATTGGACATTTATGCTGCTTGGGTACCTGCGCCTAGAGAACGGTTGTTTGGGGACCCCCGATACGCCTACTTCACATTCCGCCACAAAAAGGTTTTTGAGGTTTTGGCCAGGTTTTTGGATCCTGTCCCACTGTGCGCTAGTCGAAATGAACGAATTTAAAATCGAATAAAAGTTTTCTCGGGAGAATACGTAAAAAATCCGGCAGTGTAATAGAATAATTTTGGCAAACGTACGGAAGTTCGCGCTAACGGCCAATAGCTTGGCGAGAATATTTTCTCGCATTTCCCGCGCCTATCCCCTCCACGAAACTGCGAAGACCTGTGGGTAATCTACGTAACTTCCCCCTCTGCGCAATAGCCAGTAAACCCCCGAAACCCGCACAAATCTACGAAACCTCCGCATAATTAACCCGGCAGTGAAAAACAAAGGTTCTCCGCGCGACATTGCATTTTAATTCCATCGAAACGTCAGAATCGACGCCACTCGTCAATCGTAAAAGCATCGCGTACAGGCGCGAACGAGGAGGAAAAAAAAACTCGGCGATCGTGTCGGCAGCGCCATTGTGCGGCTTTCATAAACTATATTTCGTGTGACGCAATAGGAATTCGTCCTTTCCGTTGCGCTACCCGTGAGTGGAACATGTCGTATACGCCTGAACGAAGGTAAGTTCTCATTTTTTCACACGGATAAATCGTTTCCAAAAGTTCATTAGTGTGTGAAATCGTCGTAGCTTGTCGGCCGGAGGTCGAAACGAACGATAATATTGACACCGGGAGCCCGAGGTTCGATGCAAAAATTTCGAAAAAATCTTCCCGTCCTAATCCGCGAGAATGTGCATGGGTTCTGTGCTAGCTGACACAACATGGCGTGCGACGATTTTTTTCCCCTCTTTTTTTGCTCTTCCGCTGCACCGAATTTCCGAAATTATCGCTAATATATGAGACCCGATTCGCGATTTTTCCCTCATCGTCAAATCCAACCCCGGCTATTATCTCCTTCCTCGCGATGTAACGGAACCATTTCGAACGTAAAATTGGCATCTCGCGCGTGAGCGTGGCCGAACCTCCATCGTTCCGAAGATCAACCACGCTTTCGTCACGATAGACCACGCGTCGAAACTACGATAGCGCTCGTTTTCGAACATCCAACGAAGCTTTACTCGAAAAACTAAAAATATATCGTAATTTTTCGACAGTTTTCCCGTTTTTTTTTTCTTTTTCGTACACTTTTCATAGTTCGCGAGCACGGCTCTGGCAAACGGTGCATCTCGTGTCGAGAGAGCCACCATGCTTTCGCATCACTCGCGTGAGTCACTGTCAATCCGTCGTGCCAGCCTTGGCATCGGATCTTTTCACTTTTCACCTCAACACGATAGCCTTCCCCAAGTTCTCGGTTTCTCGAAAATATACGTTTCCTGGAGCGTCTTTTAGCCGCAGCTAAACTTTTTTCCGCATATCGTTTCGCCGAGTGCTTTTTTTCTTCAACTTTCGTGTCTGGTGCACGAATACAGTTTTTCCGATGACTCATATCCGCCGGTATGGCTCTCGGAGCGATGCGCAATCAAAATTGACGAGTCATTATTCCCTTTTGCGAATTGCACCGAACAAAGTAGCGCACGAACGACAGAAACATTTTTTGTCCCGTTGCGAGAACATTCGCGTCTGCGGTCGATAGCGAGCCGTTCGCGACGAGCATCGGCCGGCTTGTGTTGATACGAGATTTTAGCCTTTCTGGAGGTCGCTCCGATCGAGCGTAGCTTAGCCGATTTCGTCGGGACGTATGCCCGGTGTCGACGTTTCGGTGTAATGACCGGTTGCATTTGTTTTGACAGGAACGAGGATCAATGGCAGGGAGACTCTAAAAATGGTCCCAGCGAAAGTGAGGAGACCACCTACGATGGCCCGCCGGGAATGGAACCCGATGGCGTCATCGAGTCCAACTGGGAGGAGGTGAGCTCGCGGCTTTTTGGTTTCCAGAAACTTTGCAAACGTTGAATCGTTGTGTTGGAACGCGCCGATACGGAGAGACGAAGCCTCCTTTACCTGCGCGTGTTCGTAACACTCTTGTCTAAGCAAACGTCGGTACACTTCGATGCTGGAATGAAGCTTTCTGCGGCTAAATCAATATCAATTTTGTCGATATTACGATATCCGTGGCCCCTAATTATTTGAATTTGACCCAAAATAAGATTCTTCGAGTGTGGTAAAAATCGAAATTCGACCGTTAAGGGGGTGAAACGGGGTTCTAAACTTTGAGACATTTTTCGGTTAGGTTTGCTTGAATCTGATAAATATACTCCGATACAAATAATTAAACATGTATTTGTTTGGGTTTGTTTGGTGTATTTATGCCAACCCGAACAAACACAGTTAAGGGGTTAAAAGCATTACTCGACTGTCTACACGCACCGAACAGCGTGAAAAACATATAGTGTTATATATAAATAAAATTTGGTAAGTTTCAACTGAAATCTGGTAAAAAAATATGTTTTCTCATACAAACGTTAACACTCCCGTTTAACCTCCTTAAAGGTAAAATTTTGGAAATTGCTGGAGTACATGTTTATTTGTATTTTAGTGTATTTATGTCAAGTTTCAAGTAAATCATACAAAAATGCGTTGTCTCATACAAACACTAACACCCTGTTTAACCGTCTTAAGGATCGAATTTTGGGAAATGCTGAAATAGGTGTTAGATGATTCGTATTGTAGAGTATTTACGCAAAGTTTCAAGTAAATCTGACCAAAAATATGTCTCATACGAACTTCAGAACCCCTTAAGGTTCGAATTTCGAGTTTTACCACTCTTGAAAAGTCTTATTTAGGGTCAAATACGGTGGCTGCGTGGTCAGAATTAGGGGCCACCGATATCGTAATATACCCATTTTTTCAGGCCCGTGTTTAAAAAGACCGTTGTTTATCATTAAAAGTCGATTTTGTAGTATACTTTAATAGGAAGTTTCAACGAGCTGTGCTGCGTCGTTTTTAAAGAAATCTGTGTCTAAAACGTCGCATTTGCTTTGTTCTCCAGGTCGTCGATAATTTTGATGACATGCACTTGAAAGAGGAGCTGCTGCGTGGTATATACGCTTACGGTTTCGAAAAACCTTCGGCTATCCAGCAACGCGCCATCTTGCCATGCGTGAAGGGATTGGACGTCATTGCCCAGGCTCAGTCAGGTAACAAAACGCGTACAATAATAATTTGCATACTTAACTTTCCAAGGCGCTTCAGAAACGGTTGCTGCCAGTTGCAAAGGAACGAAATTTCAAAAGTGCGTAGAGTACCTCAAGTTTGAACCTTTTTTTTTACGAGCCCGATGCAGTACATCGGCAGTATTTCGAAAGTAATACAGGCAACTCGCAGAATTCCTTGGATTTGCGTCTACTAATAAAGTTCCAAATAAAGCCGTCCTCCGTAATCGCATAACTTATTTGGAAAGCGGGAATATTGTCTTTAGTGAAGATAAAATCGGGTAATGGTCCACGGGCAATAAAACTGAGTTGTTTATGACTCCCGACCCTTTGCGACGACTCTTCGAAGGATTTGCGCGAAAGTAGGCAGGTAGTCGGGACTCGTGAATATCAGCATCTACCTAAAGGCCGGAAAACAAACCCAAACTCCGAAATTTTTTTTCTGGGTAACGGGTGGTGAAAAAGCAACGCAGTTTTTTTTAACACAAAGGTACATATATTGAGAGCCTATTCAAGTTATCAATAAATACGAGTCATTGACGATCGGCGATTTTCCAAATAACTTTTTGCAACAACGTGGCGACAAATTGAATCGAGCATACAAAATCTCTGATTCTGGGTATTTCAGGAATATTTCAATGATATTTTCAGGGAATGTAGCCAATCGGTGATACGATCGAATAAAAAATTTGGCAATTCTTCAGATAAGTCACTTTTACAAAGAATATCCGATTTCTCCGATAAAATATAATTTATTTGGTTATAAATGATGATATTCAGTCGGGGGATATTGAAATTTCTCATTAACAATTTTATTACGAGCCAAAAACCGTTAAAAATAATTTAGAATTTCTCAAAAAGCAAATAAACCCAATATAGACGTTGAAATGTTGAAAAATGCCATATTTCATCGCGTGCTTCCGCGAACTTAAGGAGGCACGATCATTACTACGGATCCAACTTTCGGATTTGAAACTTTTATATGATTTTGACGAATACGTTATGCGCCTATTGCCAAGATTTGAGCTATTTTGACCGATTAGTTTTTTCGCAATAAAACAGCAAAGTCGAGCACTTTGAGTTACCGAAGCACGTCGTCTTATGGAGACGGTCAACCGGAAGTGCGGTGATTACGGTTTTTCTGCTCACGTATCCAACCAAACCCGTTGGAAAACAAATTCGATAGATTAGATATAATAGATATTGTTGAAAATAAGAAAATCGATCTTCACCGTGTAGTTAAAGCACTACATTACAAG
Organism: Ophion costatus; assembly: GCA_951751655.1. NCBI lineage: Eukaryota > Metazoa > Arthropoda > Insecta > Hymenoptera > Ichneumonidae > Ophion > Ophion costatus. The sequence continues at coordinate 5,589,689 of OX632365.1, read as the reverse complement.
AAAGTTTCAATTTCCGGTTGAAAATGGTCAGAACGACGAAACAGCACCCACAACGTCGCGAGTAACAGCTGATGCGTTTGGCGAACATAACCCAGCTTTGTTTTGAAATTAATTTGAATAGAAGCCGCCACAAAATATGCAAACAACAATTTATGGAGTTTTATCATTTATCACGTATCAATAATATGTATAATTATATTCTGCCTATCGTGTTAATTCCGCTGAGGTAATTCAAGCCTATTTTAATAGCTTTTCGGCTGTTTTTTTTGTCTTTTTTTTGTCTTTTTTTGTCCGCTTTTATGGTGGATATGTTAATATTATTATTACGAGGATTACTACCGAGTCGTTGACCATCGAATTTTTCAGTTTTTATTCGTTCACGTGCAATAAATTCATCATTTACCACACATGTGGCACACCATAATCGATAATACGAATAACCAACATAAGTAAACATCAGAGCAGCTGTGGGTGAAATAAATTTAGACTCCTTTTTGACCCCGCGGAAGTGATCGTACCTCCTTAATATCATTTATAATCCAATAAATGAGAAACTAGCGAAAAAATAATAATTTTACGCTGATTTTTCGGAAATGTCACTTGTCTGAACAATTACCGAAAACATTTTTTGGAAAATGCAATTTCTCGACCAACCTAGGTAGCTGTAGCCCGTTAAATTTTGCATTTCGTGAAGAAAGATTCCGTGAGACGCTCGTTTCTAGACGGAGTTGGCTCCAAGAGGCAGTTGTGTCAGCTATTCGCTTTTCTCGTGTTAACGACCCGCCGGGTTTTCCGTAGAACAGAGTCTCGCCCACTTCGAACCGCAGATGTGCATTTTCGGATTAAGGCGTACATCGTGCCTATGCCCGAGCAGGTGTCGGGGATGGAGGAATAAGAAAATTTTCCTTCAAATGGAAGCTTTCCGTGGATCTTGCTCCATGGATCCCCTTCCCCCGCACCGGCTCTCCCCCCTCGGCATTCCAAACCGAACGTGTCCGCTGGGGGCGCAGGTACGAGCTGTGGGCAAGCTCGGGCCCGGAAGGGGAGATTGAATGGGGAAAATCGTCACCGTTATATGGCTTAGCCCGACAGAAGGGGGAATTGGTGCCTGTAGGGATTAGGGAATTTTCGTGGCCTCCCAAAATTCACTCGTTGGTATCGTGCTCAGCCGTTCCTTTATATGGCGCCGTTAATTATTATTTCTTGCCAACAATGGCAGGATTTTTCGGCATTTTCGGAGCTCCTACGGATACTCTTCACGTCGATGAATAAAGGGGTTGAACATAAAGAATCGTTTGACCGGCCATCGATAATTGCTGCTCTATTTTTGCAATCCCTTTATTTTGAGCTCTACAGTAATGAATTTTGTTTCACAAAATTAAAGAAATAGCAACCGAAACTCGTCAAGTTAATCGCTTGCACATTTGATTCGTTTGATTGTTTTCTATTACAACGTTCAAGGTTGCATCGTTGGACTGCGACGAATTTAATTTCTTTTGGCAGATTACGCCCACAAAAGTCCTTCGACCATTTTTTAAGATATTTATTTAGCGATCAACACTATGGAACTATGAAAAGAATCGCGTATAATAATAAAAAAAAATGGAACAGCAAAAGTTAAACAAGACTTTCGTTGCGTTCCAACGAACCAAACTTCAACACCATTTTTTATTGTAGTTCTCCACGTTGTATTCGTTATTATTGAATTCGGCTGTAAACGCGATGTTACTGGCAAATTTAAATCGTAATAAATTCTAAATAAATTTTTTTTACCTGATACACAATTATTAAATAATCATAATCTTAAATCCGAATTTACAATTAACATTGTTGTGGTAAATTGAACCCACGATAATAATAGGTCTAACAATAATTGTGCATCAGCTGAACAAATGTTTCTTTCCACATCAAAACGAGTTTTATTTACACAACTGTTTTTAACAAGTTCTTTTACAAAATTGTATTTTTCCTCTTGCAGCTACCTTAACTTATTTTCCATTCTGCATAATCTTTCCTTTGCCACTATCTAACATTCTCTCTTAGTTTAGTCCTCCCCCTTCCTCCTTACACATCTTTCTGCGCACTTCCTCCGTTTCCCTAAAATACTCGCATATGCCTTGTATCTTCCCTCCCAACATATTTATCATTTCTCCCTTTATCGCCAAACTATCCATTCCTCGGACCCACCCCTCTGATTCTTTCTTTACTCCCAGCCTTTTTCACATACTAACAACGGCTCCAGCGTCTCATTCTCTTTACAAATCCTGCACCTCCAATCCTCCCTCCCCACTCCCTCTTTCCTGCTCCCTCTTTCCATCTGTCGAAGAGAGATGGAAACAAATTGTCGATCCCTTTCCAATAACCTAAGCGCATTTTACGAATTAATACGATTTATCGCTTTAAAGCAATATCGAAGCACACACGTTGGAGTGTTAGTCCATCGTCAAATGTACACAACCTCCAATGCCATACACCAGAAGCGTAATAACTCTCAATCCCGAAGCCAGTGCTACGAACAGGTATCAGTTTCGAAGCTTCTCTACCAAACTGCCTATACGGCCGCATCAGTACGTCGTTCGACTTGTAGCGTCGACTTTTTGGGTTCAAACGCCAGAAGTATTTAATTTCTTTTTCTTCCCTACAACTTACGTTTGTAAATCTTGATTGTCGCTACTTTTTCAATATCATATAACGTTCAATGACGTTGTATTTTCAAAACGATGACTATAAATATCTTATACCTACTGTCCTTTCTCGGGTACTCGAGTTCCATTGCTCCAAGGTAAATATTAGCAATAACCCTTTCATGACGTGATATTTTTCATTTGCAAGTTGGGGAATTAGGGACAATTACAAGGAGAAAGTAAAACAATATTTGTTAGAGTATTCGCACCGAATTTTGCATTGCTTCGTTAATTGAGATCGTTTCTTGTTGACGACGAATTCTTTCTTCATCTTCAAATACTCTTGGTTTGATATCCACTTCTTAATGTTCGCGGTTTCCGGAATTGTGCAACACATTCGTCACAGATACAAGTAGTAACGAAAATGAAATTAATAGTACGCAGTTGATCGCTCAAGCACGAGGTAATCACAGGAATTAAAGGTTCCGTTGGTTACCCGCGCCCGTGACGCTTCAACAGCCCCAAGTAGTGGCAGCTTCGAGAAACAAAAAAGTTTATTCAGCCGACTTTGTTTATTCAGCCGGCTCTTGTTGATGTTTCTTTCCTTTGTACTAACCGAATATACACGTGCACTTGTTGGTAGGCGAATTTCGATTTTCACGATGGACAAGAATCTGCGTCTAACGAAAGTGAAAATGATTCTCAGGTACTGGCAAGACCGCGACTTTCTCGATTTCCATACTGCAGCAAATCGACACGGCGGTAAATGAGTGTCAGGCATTGATTCTCGCTCCTACTCGCGAGCTTGCTCAGCAGGTATACTTTCATCCAGAATTCGCCCCGATTCTACGGTACGATAAACATGAAAAAAAAAAAACAACATCGCAACGGGTTTCGTTCGCAGATCCAAAAAGTGGTTATCGCTTTGGGCGACTTCATGCATGCACAGTGTCACGCGTGCATCGGTGGTACGAATGTGCGCGAAGATATCCGCAAACTCGAGATGGGCGTTCACGTTGTCGTCGGTACACCCGGCAGAGTCTACGACATGATCAGTCGACGTGCTTTGCGCACAAATTATATCAAGCTTTTCGTCCTTGACGAGGCTGACGAGATGCTTTCCCGCGGTTTCAAAGATCAGATTGAAGACGTCTTCAAGCTGCTCTCTAACGAAGTGCAGGTGAGAAACAATCATTATTGACCAACTCATTTTTCGTTGCGAATATGTACGTGTGCGTACACACTGGCGCGCGGCAAATTGGCGTCACTACGATTGTTTCAGGGATCATCGCAGTGTGACGGATCGGAAAAGGCTGAATTTTGCGATTTTTTCTTTCGCTTGTTAAAACAAAAATTCTTACAGCTTGACATTCGTACTAAATAGATGTGTAATTAATTTTATGAATGAATTAATTTTTCATACGAAAAAACAATTGTTAAATTCGCACATGATTTTGTACCCGTTACTGTGGCCTAAGGCCTTTAACGGTTCGAACAACGTAATATATTTCAGATATTTGATTTTTTACGCCGTCTGGTCGAAAAATCGCGAAAAGAGAAAAAATAAATCGATAACAAAATGTTCCAGGTCATTTTGTTGTCCGCCACCATGCCGAACGACGTGCTGGAAGTGTCGACGCTGTTTATGCGCTCGCCGATTCGTATCCTCGTGAAGAAGGAGGAGTTGACGTTGGAGGGTATCAAACAATTCTTCATTTACGTCGAACGCGAGGAATGGAAGCTCGAGACGCTCTGCGACTTGTACGAGACCCTCAGTATCACTCAGGCCGTAATATTCTGCAACACCCGACGCAAGGTCGACTGGCTCACCGACAGCATGCACGGTCGCGATTTCACCGTATCGGCGATGCACGGTGACATGGAGCAGCGCGAGCGCGATCTCATCATGAGACAATTCCGTTCGGGCTCCTCGCGCGTCCTCATTACAACCGATCTGCTCGCCCGAGGCATTGACGTGCAGCAGGTGTCTCTCGTCATTAATTACGATCTTCCAGGCAACCGAGAGAATTATATCCACAGGTGAGACGATTGGAATATTATTCGACTTGTTCTTACATCGCGGACGGAAAAAGCGATGCGCTTTTTCGAGCGGATAAAAACAAAACGCCTTGCGGCGTCAAGATAACATTTGGCTGGTGAGGAATTTGATTATTCCGTAAATAATCGCGGACTTTTTTTGAAACTTTCACTGGCTGCCTCGGTAAGGTCGGTTTTACGATCTTTTTCGTCGGATGAGTGCATTTTATCGTCTCTTTAAGGGACCATTCCAGGGTGACTTAAAAATCGCTCTTAAATTTGTTTTTTATTTTTATAAAATTCGACATATCGTCCAAGCTTTTTCCTTCGTTTATTCAAATGACTCATGTGGTACATAATATAGATTTGAACGTTCTAGTTCGATTTTTTATACAATTTTTTTCGGCCACTGAAAGATTATTCGAAAACAACTAGCCGACGATGGACTGTCCGCCAAACATTGTCCGACAGAAAAAAAAACCAAAAGATCATTAATCAGTATTTTTTTAAACGAAAATTAACAAAAAATTGACCATTTCAAAATTAAGCTTCAATTTCCGCCTTTTTGGACAGTTTTTCGTTAACAAAATGTGATATTTTCGAGTAAAAAAAGCTCCCGTACGTCAACGAGGGAAATACATGTATATGGTAGAAAATGACGAAAAATTTCGGCATTTTTCTCTGGCGCAACTACCGGACCAATCGTTTTGAAACTTGCAGGGTATTTTATTGCACATTAGAAGGCATGAAAAACATTTTTGTTTAAATCGACAATAAGTGTACATTTTTATTGAACATGGAGGTTTATCGATGAGGGTTTGCAATTATGTGTCTCAAAATCGGATAAATAGTTTTTTTTTATCGCTGCAGCAAATTCCGAAAATTCGTTCGGCAACAATTGGCTGCAGCCTGGTGATGACCACTTATCGTCGATAAAAAAAAAGTGTTTTACGTCTTCTAATGCCCAATAAAATACCCTACAAATTTCGAAACGATTGGTCCAGTAGTTTCAAGAACAAAATCAATGAACAAATAATAATGAACAAAAATCGACACTTTCCTGAAAGTAACGGTAGGCGATGACCTTGAGGTGAAGATTAACAATTGCAAAAAATATCAAAGTAATGAACTGCTTGAGATACAATATTCCAACGAAGATGTACGCACTTCGCATCAAAGGATGTTTGCTTTGAGAACGATAAATATCCGGGTTCATTCTCCACGGTCCCGAATGCGGACGAAAAAATTTACGATGTTTACCGAAGGCCACGAGAGAAAGCGAAATATTTGATGCGTGGGCGTGAAAAAGAACGTGCGTAATTGCGCATACATATTTTGGCACATTCGTAATGCAATATGCGAAGTTTACTTCGCATATTGCATCACTTCGCATCGAGTGATCCGAAATGCACGGCCTCGTTAATTGGAACGAAATTTGTGCACGTTTACTCAGGTGCATGTGGAGAGAGGTATGCTTGAAAAATGTCGAGGCAATTATACATGGAGATGGTCAATATTTTGAGTGGATGAAAAGTAGAAGCCGTCGCTCGATAAGATTGTTTTGCTTTTACTTCGATGCAGACTTAAATATGATCGAATTCATGAAAGGATGTTTCTTCGTTCCGACGACTAAAGTACTTTATTGTTCAATCTCTTCGTAGAATTGGTCGCGGTGGACGATTCGGACGAAAGGGAGTAGCAATCAACTTCGTGACCCTCGAGGACAAGAGAATTATGAGTGATATTGAGCAATTTTACAACACCAGGATCGACGAAATGCCAACGAATGTCGCAGATTTGATCTAAGTCCCACGATCGTCGGCTATAAAATTTCATTATAATAAAAATAACAGAAACAACAACAAAAAAACCACAAATAATACCGAGCTATATCAGCTGATCTCTCATGGTGTGTGAGTATATAGTTATATACTTGGGTTGAGTTAAAAGTGAGTCCGTAAACGCTTTGTGTAACGCGATATCACGAAAATTATTGTCCTCACCTGAATTTCTCTATCTCTGGAAAACAATAACAGTCCGAAAAAAAAACAACAACAAAATAAGAGTGAGTTTGTGGAATTGCGTTAGGTAGTCCTTTCCCTAACGTATTCTTTACGGCGAAGAAGAAGAAAAAAAAAACATAACCGTCTACAAAGTATCGTATGTCCCTTTAAGACCGCTAATAATATCAGCTGACTGCTGGCTAATATTACTGTAATAATTAATTCTTAGCGTTGATATCAATATCGATTACTCATTATCTACGTAAACCGCAAGGAAAAAAAGAAGGCCACGTATACAGTGGAATAAAGATAAAACGAAGAAGGGGGAGGATTAAAGGTTCGGTAATTCGGCCCGTGCCGGGGCGTCTAAGGCACGAGCGGGGGAGGCTCTCTCTCTCAGCTTCTCTCTTGACCCTCAATCGGCCGGATATCGCTGTCCTTGTAGTAACATTGAATATTATCGGGTTCTTTTTAAATTCGTTCTTTTTTTTTTTCGTTTGAATCATGTTCAGTCGAATTTTGTGTTTTTTCACGATGCTCGATGTCATCAACTACCTCGGTTTTCTTCTTCCGCTTATGATTCCTTCGGCCGTGCATACACGAAGAACAATTGAGATACGATTTTTCTCGGATGAATTTCGTGTTTTGATAAGATCGAGGATACAGCCTCGTCTGCGACTCGTTTGTCTCGGCAGATGTTCGGTTGGCTTTTGGAAGGGCTATTTCAATCACAAGCGTTGTCGAAGAAGATTGTATTTAATACCGGGTTAGATAGTATCAATTTTGTATATCTTATATCATAGGAGTAACCATTTATATACTGCTATGAGACGATGAAAAAAAACGGAATAGAAAAAATAAAGTCTTTGACCTTCAATTATGCCAAATGTTTATTGAAAGCTTGATTTTTGCGGCACCGTTTTTGTTGTATTGTTTTTGCTCGTCACTTTGGGTTAAGCTGCTTCCAACTCCGTTATGCGGGAAAAAAAAGGACTTCACCGGACAAACGCAGTCGACGCGAGACGAAGCACTCGAGTCCCCCTCGCATTAGAATTTTTCCATTGTCTTTTCTTGATTTTTCTCGTATCGTATTTGCGACATTCCGAAATGTTTGAGTAGAGTAAAAAGACAAATGTTACGTTTTTGGTTTCACGCGGACTTTTCCAGGCAATGTTTTGAGGCAGCCGAGAAGTGGAAGAGACAAAATTTCCCGAACAGGCGAATATTCTGCAAACGTATACGGGAGTCTTCTGAAATAGTAGCGAATTTATTGATAGACATTGCTCCGTTTCTTTCGATTAATCCAATATACAATATGCTTTTGGGATTTATGAAACATGGAAGTATATCGTTCGTCCATGAACCGTTTAACGCTTTGGTATCGCGTCGTTATCGCGAAGTTTCATGTACATTTACTAACGACATATTTACTGTAAATATTATCGATCCGATGAGCAGAACAGACTGGGGATCGTCAACGTATTCGGGCGTGTGTTAATTGTCGTGGAAATAGGGGAAAAAAGAAATTTTCGCCATGTCTTGATGTATGTACCTTGAAAAGTGAACTTTTATTGGCACGGCGTCTGTTTCTTCGGGTGTGACGGGCTTGAGCAATCGCCCGGAAAATACAACTATTTTTAACGATTTTCGAGCCAACCCGACAACTGTCGGAAAAACAACGTGGTTTGTCTTCTTTTTTTTCAAGTTAATAGAATTTGCTCGCTCCCAGATAATACGCGGTAGCGTCAATGAGAACATTTTCTTTCTCGTCCGCGATATGAATATTTTTTTCGTCCGATCGATGAAATTTGGGCTCTGTACAATCGGACGGTATGACCGCAATAGCTCTGTACACTGCAACACTCCATCGCGTTAAAGTATAAGCGAATGTTCGAGGAGACTTTTATAACGTCCTTACGATCGCATCAATTGACACAATGGTCAGTCTTGGAATGAATTTATATCAATAGCAATATATGAATGCAAAAGAAAAATAGCGAAGGCTCGGAAACGAGAGAGAAAAAAAAACGTCAACGCAGTCTTGTGCTCTTAACGGATTGTTGTCCGCAATATGTATTTTCCAATTATTGTAAAACAAGCGATGTACCAATAAATATTTATTCATGGAAGGTTGATTAAACGTAGTACGCAAAAACTATTCGAAATGATAAAAAAAAAAACAGTCCTAATAGATGCAATACAAATATTCGCCGTGGACTTCCACGAGAAAATTTTAAGCATTGTTTGGAATTTCGAAGGATTTTGCAACCTCCTATTTCTAGCATTTGTCCACCCTTTGTTACCACAGAATATCGTTTTTCCCTTGTCACTCATCTTATTATAAATGTTTGTGGAAGTTGGAGCGGCTGCGGACTTTAAGGGCGGGGTAAAGTATTAAAAATTTTTTTTTTTCATTTTTTTAAATGAATGCATAATATATCAAGAATATTGTGTTAAAATTTCAAGTCGATCGGAGTAAAATTGACGAAGTTATGAGTATTTGAGCGTCTATTGCTCCATGCCGGGTTTTATACCTGGGCGGCAGCTGCGCGGCGCGCTATTGTATTTTTCGACCCCGAATAAATTTCTTGATAAACGGGCCTGTTCCGGTCCCGTTATGTATATTCGAGGCATGGTGTATATTAGTATACACATTAGTCTGTACATCAGCTGACCGCTGTATGCCGTGCTGAGCAGTAGCAAGTCACACTAACAGTTTGAGTCCGTTTTCGTTCGTGTTCGTACCTCGAAAACGCAAAAAGATGCTCTCGATCATCTTGATGGAAGCCTTTTGCTCTACGGACCTGGCATCGACGACTTTGAGTGAGTATAAGAAAATTATCGAGTTTTATTTTGAATTTCTAAAAATTCAAAGATAATTGAAAAATCTGAAAAAATTCATACGTATTCAGAAAAATGAACGAAACACGAAAAAAAATTGGGTTGCGGGGAAATTTGTTGACTAATTTTTTTTTTTCATCATTTTGTTAATAACATTTTGGAATTATTATTATGCAAAATTAATCTTTTGAGTACCTTTAATATGCATGAATTTTCTCAGATTTTTATGCAATCGAGAAGTGTTCTCAAACTTGTGTGCAATGAGCGCTAAGCGACCAAACTCTTCTGCGTTTTTCAAACCGTTTTTCTGAGACTTGTCATATTTGAAGTCCGTGTGCACGATAACTCAAAATCTACTGGACCAATCGCTTTGAAATTTTGCACAGTACTTCTTCACATAATTCATCAGGTATTGTCGAGAGCTTTTTCGTTTTTTTAAAATAATTACTAATTTTTCAACAACAAATTAGCCGATTTTTTTTAGCGAAAATCGGGTTTTTGACTCCCAAGTGCTACGAAAAATCGAAAAAAAAAGTCCTCCCGTCATTACCTCGCGAAACATCTCCTTTAACAAATGCATTTTGATTTTTTTGTTTCAGATGATTCTGTTGCGAGTTATGGTGCACACCGCAAACCAACTTTTTTTCGAGGCGCCTCCGGGGTTTAATTTTCACTCGCTCAATTTTGAATATTTTGCAATGCAAATTTAGGAGAATGTTGTTCAAATGTTACTTTATTATATGTAAATTTTTCAACAAACGAACACTATTCGTTACGCCAAAAAAAAAATCTTAAAAACATGCCTTTTTTTCGTCGAATTAACTGTACCCCGCCCTTAATCACAAGATTCGTTGGATTGCATAAAATGGATTTGAAGATGGAAGTCGCGATTATGACTGAGTATCAAATGGACACGTTTTAAAAGTAAACATAGAAGCTATTTTTCATTCTCGAAAAAGATCCGTACGGAACCGTTGTCAACGAAAATCGCTATTCGCGTGCCGGCCTCTTACCTTCCTAAACGCAAATCACAAAAGCCTCTAAAAATTCGGGAAAATCCTCATAATTCGTTCGGTCCTTAAAGCCTCGTATACGCGAAAAACAATTTATCTTCGGTATTATTTTAGTTTGAACTTTCGAGAATGTTTTAGGCTTTTCAGAATTAAAAATGTTCAACTAGATGTTGACGTTATAGCATTTGGCCCGTCCAAACGTTCGGTTTCTTCGCGGTAGGCAGATGCCCGGTGTGCGCTATGCCGAATTTCATTGTTTTCCTCTAGCGCGCTTCCCTAGGTCCTAAGGATGCTGGAGATGTTTAAAATGCTCAAGTAGGCCCCGCATAGTCTCCAGGCTGCTATTGAATAAGGTAATATAATATTTTATATCAGATACCGCGCGGCGATTCGTATTGATAACCTCAAAGCAATTTTCTCACGGATCGCTTTCAAATTTTTACAGCATCTTCCACTTCTCAATACTTATCGCGCGACCGTCGGAAAAAAAATCATTACCCAATTTTATAAATAAATAATTAGTGAAAAATTGAGTCAAAAAGTTGTACTTGCATTTTAACATGGTTTAAAAAAAATATATTTTTGTTGGTTCAAACCGAAGGGACATCTGTTATGTAATTAAAAATATGTCCATTTTGGCAATATATGCGACCCTTTTTTCGCGGCCCTTGTAAATGTACTTATGAGAATAGACGAAAATTCTACTCCGGTGGGCAAAAAAAAGATTTTGCTGTATCGGAAGGAGCCAACGCATAAGAATACGCTCAGCATACTTCAAGTCGGTGCAAATAAAAACTGCCGAGGAAAAGAAGTGGTCCAAAATTCCGAATAGCTGGCCAAAACTCAAGATATGAAATTCCTATTTAAAGAATTCTATGTACTTGGTTAGGTAATGTAGTGTATCCCACATCCCTTTCAAGAGTCAAGGAGCGGGGGATGTTGCAGTTAGCCCTTGGGGTTCATTCGTAACGGAACCCTCGAGGGGGAAGTATCGACCGCGCGCTAGCCTCTGAAAACGACGCTGTGTTTAAAGTTGAATAAATGTGAGTGAAATTGAGCAATTCTAATTTTGAAAAATGGAACTTCCACCGGAAAGTAAGTACATTTGTCATATCAGTAGAGTTTTCCATATCAACGACACACCGAGCAATAAGATATGTAAACGCCTACCCTAAATTAACCTGCCCGTGGCGAAAAAATGTGTAGGTTTAGTAAAAGTTAATAATTCTACAGAATTCTGCGACGGGTCAAGTCTCTCGTTATTCTTTACACTCGGCAGTAAAATATAGCCAAAAATGAGCTGCCTGAAAACTGTTTTTTGCTAATGTTTAAATAAATAGTCGCAGGACTTAACCATAGGCGCGGGTGCAAAGTCGAGTGATTGGTTCTTCAAAATGTTGATTACAATATTATTATCACCCGAGTAAAAATGAATATACATATAAACATATACAATTGTATACAAAAATTGGCCCGATAGAATTTTTATACATTATCGTACATAACTGTATATTAGTATATACAATTGTATACGTTTATATACAAGTATATAAAATTCTATCGGGCCAATTTTAGTATACAATTGTATATGATCAATCAATATACAATTATATATGTTTATATATATTAATTTTTACTCGGGCGATGACATTTTGTTAGTAAAATATCAAGAAAAAACTAATATTAATCAACTGTTCAGAATTGGAAATTATCTCTGTAAGAAACCCAATAATTGTAATCAAATTTGGTAAATATATTGCATCAACACATGATTTGTTAACTTTTAATAAACAATCTTGAGATTTACCTGCTTCCATACGCGAATAAAACCAAAGAAAACTGTTTCTATATCTAATCATATATGAAGCCATATAAAGATATATACAATTATGTGTATTTCAAAAGAAAATAAAAGTACTCGTATACAGTCATGTACAATTTTATATACCGTAAATAAAATTTTCACGTATATATATAATTATATACAACACTAAATTGAATTATATATAACTGTATATAATATTATATCTAATTATATAAACCGTAAATAAAAGTTTCACATATATATATATATAATTATATACAACACTATATTGAATTATATATAACTGTATATAATATTATAACTAATTATATAAACCGTAAATAAAAGTTTCACGTATATATATATAATTATGTACAACACTATATTGAATTATATATAACTGTATATGATATTACAACTAATTATATAAACTCCCTATAAAAATAGTATCTCCATATATCATTATATGCAGAACTATGTATAATTTTATCAAATCAAATTTGATGGAAGTACATTTATATCGAACTACATATACGAATGTATAGAGTTATATACAATTATATATAAACCTATATAAAGAAATATATGATTGTATATCATTTTTATATAATTGTATCTAAGTATACGCAATCATTTTTACTCGGGTGATCTATCAGATTCTACCATGATTTCCACGACGAAATTCTTTAAAATTAAATACTTTTGTCTCGCCGTTACATTGATTCTTTCAGGCTCTCAGAATGACAGTGAAGACATTCGTTTCACGCGAAAGGAACTATTTCATTTATTGGCAAACCATTTGAACGAGAATGCCAACAAATCCTACGGAATCATTGAGATGATATTGTCCGAAAAACTAGGTGCTTGTTACGCATTGTCGGCGAATGAAAAACAAACGATTCGCAAATTGTTGTACGACATGAAAAAGAAGTGGCAAGAAGCCAGGAGGACCAAGGCATGGTTTCTAAAGAAAAATACGGATTGGTTTAGCACATACGTCACCTTCGGCAACAACAAGGTCATTTCTACGAGAAACGAGCAACCAGCTGCAGTCGACGGCTGTCCTTCGCAAAACTTTGAGAACTCTAGCGGACGGACGAAACGAAGAAGAACTGAGATTATACGTAACCGGTCGAGTATCGAAGAGCTTGCCTTTGCCACCCATTTCAGTCTTCCAGCGGCAGAGGACGCTGACGTCGCGAAAGTGGTGGAGGACGCTGCGTTGGGCAGTCTCGCTAAAGCGTCGAAATGCGAGCAATCTTTGAGCACGGTTTCTGAAAATTCCTATTCCCCTAATGCTGCTCTTTCTCTTTTAATTGACAACCATATGTCCAAACGTGTGTATCGGGCGATACGATTCCGGGCACTGGAACATAATTCGAAATTGTATCCATCGTACAAATCTGTGCTACGGGCAAAAAAAGAATGTTATCCGCCCAAAGATGACGTAACTATAACTGAAAGTAGTGCCGAGGTAAGACTTCAAGCGCTGTTAGATCATACGGCGAATCGCATATTATCGGCGCAAGGAGATTTTTCGAATCGCCTCTCATCCGATAAAATGTCCGAAATGAATTTGATTTGCAAATGGGGATGCGACGAAAAATTTGGTAAAAACACCTTAAAACGAAAATTCAGCCACGACGACGGAGACAAAACAGATGCAACAATTTTCTTTACTTCGCTTGTGCCACTGCGGCTCATGTTCATTGACGAAGTGAACAACACAGAAATAATGATTTGGAAAAATCCGCGGCCTTCCTCCTCTCGATTTTGCAGGCCGATTAAAATTGAGTTTTTCAAGAAAACGGCGGAAGGAACGCGAAGTGAAGGAAATTGCATCAAAGAACAGGAAGAGCAGCTTCGACCTTTCAACGCGATTATTAACGGAAAAGAAATCAATGTCTCTTACAAGTTGGCCTTAACAATGGCTGATGGAAAATTTTGCGATTCGATAACATCAAGCCAACAATGCCATCTTTGCCATGGCACATGGGCAGAATTTAACGACATCGACAAGATTTTAAAGAAAAATATAGTTGGAGACCATTTGGAATATCGTATATCTTCGCTGTACGCTTGGATTCGTTTTTTCAAGTGCCTCTTACGTATTTCTTACAGACTAGAGATTAAAAAATGCCAAGCACGCAAAGAAGATATCGAGAGCCGTAAAAAAATTATACAAAAAGGTTTCCGTAAGAAATTGGGACTTTTGGTTGATCAGCCGAAGACAGGATATGGTAGGACAAATGACGGTAACGCGGCTCGTTGTTTCTTCCAAAATTCGCGTATTTCCGCAACCATAACGGGACTGGATGAAGACCTAATCAAAAGATTCTACGTAATCTTGCAAGTAATATCGTGCGGTTTTGAAATAAATATGAATAAATTTGAAGAATACGCTTTAGCTACAGCCCGAAAATTCGTGCTGTTATATCCTTGGCACTACATGCCCGCTATCGTGCACAAACTTCTAATTCATGGTCGAAAAATAATTGAATTTTCGTTGCTACCGATAGGACAAATGTCAGAAGAAGCCCACGAAGCTTGTAATAAATATATTAAATCATTTGGTCAAGACGTCTCTGAAAAATATGGTCGAAAACGAAACATGGAGGATGTTTTCTCGCGATTTTTTATTTCGTCCGACCCCGTTATTTCGAGTGTGCGCGAGCTGCCGGTAAAGTCAGGCAAATCATTGTCGCATGAAGCAGTCGCGTTGTTGAACTCGCCGACTGTCGACGAAACAAACGTGCTTTCAATAACTGACTCTAGCGATAGTGATGACGATAGCGATTCCACAGATAGCGAGTACACTTTGCAAACTGAAATAATGTAATATTCGTTTTAATTCCTCATTAAATAACAATTTATATTTGAATTTGTATTATTTATTTCCCTACTTTACCAATCTCCTGTATCCCGCGTATACATTGTCTCGATTTTTTTTTCAAAACAGATTCGCCATCGACGACCTCGAAAACCCGCGATTATCAAATTTCGCGAAGATTGATGCAATTTTGAAGAAAGTGGTCTCCCATTTTTCGGTCGCTATGTTGTTTTTCTAAAGTTCGACCTCAGATTCGTAATCAGCGGTCTCGAGATCCCCGAGTATTGAATTTCGCTAAGATTCGATAATACCGTTCTATTGGTGGTCAGCTTTTGGGAATTTGGGACCACAGTGCGGGCCAGAGTCGCGTCCTTTGTAAGAGATTCTAATGAATTCGTATTTTCTGTCTTCCACAGTGAAGCAGCTGTCTCGAGAAGCGTTCTTAGTAAACGTCGAAGGTAACGGACGATTTTCAATGTTCCCATCGAGCTGCAAAATGTTTGAAGCGACTAAATTCAAACGCGAGAAAAATAGGCGACCTGGTGACAAAGCAAAAAAAACGACGCTTCTCTGGTAATCAGTATACGAGCGAAAATGAAAGTACACCTAAGTACGTTGGCACAAAATCTAAAGAATTCGCGTTAAACCAAAATCACCGTTGATCCTATGCACGGGTACCGCATTATCAACTCTATTTGTGTGTTTTCCATGTTTAGTGCCCTATTAACCCTCCGCGGCCACACGGGGTCCAGGGGACCCCACGCGCGACTTTTCGCTAAAATTACTATAAGTTGTAGATGGCCAAGGGGGCTGCCCTGCCTTGTGAGGGTGCTTTGGAGTGTCCTTTGCAAGTACCGATTAGGGTCAAACGATTCACGAAAATCTGGCCAAAAATGCAATAACCAAAAACGTGGTACAAAAATTGGTATACCCACGTTTTTTGATGCACTGAGTACGAAAAAAAATAGTGTCAAGTCTTGGATATATGTCCTTCAAGGTCAAGGTCATGGTCAAGGTCATGGACAAGGTCATGGTCAAGGTCATGGTCATGGTCAAGGTCGTGGTCACGGTCATGGTCAAGGTCATGGTCAAGGTCATGGTCATGGTCAAGGTCATAGTCAAGGTCATGGTCAAGCCCAGGTTCAAGGTCAAACCATAAAAAATCTCGACAAGAACCATATTTACTCATAAAAACTTCCACACGACGATTTGTCTTCTCAAATCTAAAGTACGCTTCACTGCAAAAACGGCGGACACCTTTTCGTAGTTCATTTCTTGCCTCTCCTTCGCTTCTACTTACATCCAATTTTCCACACAGAAATTCTAATAGATGAGTCTGTTGTGATTCTCGACTCAATTTCTTTTTCTCCTGCAAGACCTCAAACAACTGCTTTTTAGTTGCAGTATAACTCATTTTGAATATACTTCAACAACAAACACATCAAATCCAGAAGTTGAAGACCAAATATTTATTAACATACAATACCCAGACCGAATTAGAAAAGTTGACTCAATGTTCAAAGTGATTTGTTTGAGTTTGGAGCACATGATTTATTCACGTTTTATACCTCGACAGCAAATAATAATTTTTATCTTTCGACCTTAAAGGTTTAATATCCGACACTTAACGCTCCTATACTTTTATTGTACTTAGCGGATCTAAAAAAGTAGCCACAAATTTTGGAGCAAGTTTTGATAGGAGAATTTCGGAAATGTAGCGAAAAAAAATTTTAAATCCCAATTTTTTCACAGACATTTATTAAAAATTGCGCAACTATCCGCAAGGCTTTGCAGCGTTAATTCAGTGTTTAGGTCCTAAAGAGAAAATTCTTGCGTGAGATAGCGCGCGGAGGGGCACGGAGCAATTTACAGAAGAATTGAAAAAAGACAAAAATACATTTTTTGGCGATAATTTGATACTATAATCGACTGTGTCATTTTTAATGATTGCTGTATAGTTAATTTACCTTTTTGCCACTTATTTTGCTTCACTAAAAAGATGATTAGAGTTAAAAAATAGTAATATACATAAACATTAAGCAATGTCATAATAAAACTAATGTTTATCTAAATAAATAAATAAAGAACAACGAGTTTGCACGTTGGTTACAGCCTTAAAAAAATGCACATACAAAATATTTTAGGCGCTCAAAGTGAAGATAAATATCAGTCAAAAATGCTAGTTTGCCGTACTTATATGACATTACGTAATCTAGACCTTTGGCCAGGTTTTTTTAGACATTTGACCCTCTGTGGACCGCTGGGGTCGTTTTAAACCCTCACGTGACCAGCACGTATAATTTTTTGTTGTAAAAAGGTGGTATTTTTTTCGGCGTCGTAACACTCTACGGAACGTAAGTATAAATATGAGAGCTGTAAAAAAAATTCTATCGAGTTTATACGAATTACTCCGAAATTCAAATTCTTCGCGACGTCCGTCTACGTCATTTGAAGGTCATTACAATACTACCTGGAAAACCACAAAAACGTTCAGAAGTGCGACAAGGACAGAGTTTTCATCTGTGCCGAGTGTCAACAAACTTGATTTTTTTTACGATCTTTAAATATTTTTTAAAATTTCGTTCATATATATGTCCTTCAAGGTTTGTCCTTTCAATATATATGTCCTTCAAGGTCAAAAAAATTATGATCTCATAATTTTTTGGGCCGCTGTTGCGCATATATTGCTTATTTTTCACATTAGCACATAGAAAAAGAGAAATACTGGGAACAGGAGGGGCTGGCAGGAGCGCTCAAGGAAGAGTGGGCAAGACTGAGGTGTGGAAACGTAGGGAAGGTGGGGAAAAAAGGATTCAAGAATTGGAGGTGTGCGGTATGTAAGGAGGAGGAGACGATCGAACACATCTGGAAATGTGAAAAGGCAAGGGAAAAAATCAAGACGAAGTGGGTAGAAGCGGTGGACTTGTGGAGGAAGGGAAGAGAAGGAGACAGTCTAAGGTACCGGTGGATTAAGGGGGGATTGTCTTTTTTTTTCGCAAAATTTACCGCTTTTTGGGAATTTTTTTTGTGAAGAAAGTATACAACGGAAAACTTGTGAAACTTGGCATATAGTTTTATTGATCTGTTTACTACATACAAAAAAAATTTTAAACAATTTCATCAAAAAAACCGCCTCCCACCCCCCTCGACGCGCGATGGTCCTTTTTTGATGGTGTGCACGATTACAGCCTTCACGTTAATCCTGCAACAAAAACCCAAAAAGCATTTTACTTTAGACACATATAGCTATCGTTTGATGAAGCAAAAAAGCAATACGTTTAATAGTTTTTTATTTATAACAAAAAATCGATCAATTTTTTTCGAAAAATCGACACTTCAAGTTCAAAACGTTACCAAATCGTCAATTTTTTTTTTCCCCTTCATCGAACGATAGCTATATGTGTCTAAAGTAAAATGCTTTTTGGGTTTTTGTTGCAGGATGAACGTGAAGGCTGTAATCGTGCGCACCATCAAAAAAGGACCATCGCGCGTCGAGGGGTGTGGGAGGCGGATTTTTTTATGAAATTGTTTAAAAATTTTTTTGTATGTAGTAAACAGATCAATAAAACTATATGCCAAGTTTCACAAGTTTTCCGTTGTATACTTTCTTCACAAAAAAATTCCCAAAAAGCGGTAAATTTTGCGAAAAAAGAGACAATCCCCCCTTAAGACTCTAAAAGGAGAGGTGGTTAAGGAAATTTGCTACTATAGTAGTGAGTTCGGAAGACTAGCAAGGGCGAAAAAAAAACATACGGGTACATTATTATAAGTAGATGTAAGGATGGAAATTGTAATAAAGTTAAGAGGTTCAAATGTTCAGTAGACATAAGAAACGTAAGAAGTGTAATACGCGGGAAATGTAAAGCGCCACGCGTGTACAATGTGGAATAAATACTACTACTGCGAGATAATACGGTACAAAAACTAAATGCATTTGGATTTTTGATTTCCAATGATTTGTTCCCGAGCAGGAGTGGTCGCCGCAGAGGATCTTTTTTACACAGCGATCTGTGCAATTTACTGTATCTCCTTCGTTTATAAATGTTCCCCAATAAAAAAAATTGTCAAAGATACTTCAAACGTTACCCTTTACTATGAACAAAAAGTTAAAAACCAGCACCCATCGCCAAAAAAAAAAAAAAAATTCACGGAAACGTTTCGTTTTTTGCGGCCGCGAACTAGGTGTAACCCGTTAACTTCCTCATCAATCATCCTCAAAACGTGATTGAATCGTGCCGAAATTTGCAGCCTAAATGTCGTGCTTCGTAGCTGCGAAAAAGGAGGACGATAACTAAAAAGAAATTGGAAATATCGGCATGGGACAAAACGGAGTCTAATGATTCTTGAACATATAATTTTTAATGGTTTGCAATCGATGGATACATCATTCTTTTTTTGGTTTCGTTCGATAATTTTAAATAGTTTTTCTCTCGTTTATACTATTGTATATTTGTACATGATTCGCATTAAAATATTTGGATACGTATTGCGGAATGCTCACATATGCTTAATCACAATTAAGAGGTTTGTCTTTGCCGTAAGGCTACGGTGCGCATGAAGGAGATTCGATAGATCGCAAGACAGTCATGGATCGGAGGGTAAGGATTACGCGGGTCGGCGATAAAAACTGTATCTTCAATTACGATTCGTAGTGACCTATGGACAAATCCGATTTTGGTGCATAAGGCGTACTCGATCGATTTCGTTGATTTTCTCGACACATATACACGTACGATCAATTCGTGCGAAGGTAGCTTGATAATGTGATATGTGACTTCGTTTCTTTTTCTCCTCTTTTCCGTCACACGCATGTTTCGTACGCAACGGGACAAATAATCGTGTCTCCGATGATTTGTTCAATCTACTAACTTTCAAAGTAACATTACTTATGCGGTAATAAAGATCTACTTGAGCAAAAAATAGCGTCATGCGGTACAGAACGTACCTACAAGGAATAACACTTATCCGTTCGCCTTCCATTTTGTTGAACCTCATATATGTCACGAAGCATGGATAACTACTGGAATCAGACGGGTATTTTTTTTCATCGGCAGATAAACCTCTTTAAGGGGTGAAATCACCCCTCAAGCAATGGCGTGTCGAGGGATCTTTTTGCAGTTTCACCCACAAACAGTCCACCGATCTGAATGAAACAAAAACCAAAATTCTTCTAATGAAAAGCGATGAAAAATGAGCTATCGAAGTATTGAAAAAAAATCAAGTTAAGCTGTGACATGCCTTTCTTTCAAGGCTGGTTTCACCTGTCTAATAGTTTTTGATGCTTTATCACAATATGAGTTTCAAAAAAATCTCAGGCGGACACTTAAGGTAAAACGAGCGCGCTCTCGATGTCTATAGATTATGTTCAAATTTCAACCAGACATGATTCACATCATTATGCATGTATGAGTAAAATTTCGGAACAGTCGACTATTTAGATTGGGAGATAATGGGTTTTGAATATGCAACTTTCAACACTGCAGGGTCGCATTGAAATTAATACAGAGTAATTATCCGTAAAAACTATTTGTCCCCTATAATGAGAAGACATGTGGCAACACCGCATCGTTCCACGTATCCGATGACGTAAGTTTGCGCGGCATGTTTAAAACAATACTGCAACACAAATTTTTATTAGGAAGAAATAGTTAATCGAACAAAGATTTTAATTACTTATGAATGAACCAACACATTTATTTGTTAATGACAATAACACAAACAATATGAAATATTAATATTTATAACGCAAATATTTTGTTTATGTTTATCTCCGGATATCTCCGGAGATATTTATCTCCGAATCTAAATAGTCGATTGTTCTGAAATTTCTCTTAAACTGCATAATGATATGAACAATGGCTGGTTGAAATTTGAACAAAACCTATAGAAATCAAGAGCGCGCGCTCGTTCTACCTTAAGTGATATGTCCCTCGTTAGTTTCGTCCACTTCGACTAATATCAGAAACGAGAAACCGAAGTCTTCCATTACTTTGAGAAAAAAACCATCTTGTCCGTTTTTTCTTTCTCTAGCACTGGTTCGCTAATGTTTTTAGAGCGGTCGAAAAAAACTCGAAACGTAGGAACGAGTGAGCGAATCTGGTGGTTTGTTCGACGAGTCGCTCGAATGGGTCGCAAAATAACGATAATTTTCATATTCCGACGGAAGCAAAATGTAAATGATGAACTTACGGATAACGTGGATCACTCTATAAAAACCACGACGACAAATTACTTCGGAGAGCACGCGACAAATATTTTTTTTCAAATTAACCAGAGGTTCGCTCGCTTTTGTTTAACACGCGTCCAGTAGAATCTTTGACACAGCTCTGTTAACTATTACCCCGTAGAATTTAAGGGATTCACTGTCCGCGATATCCCCTTTGAACTTTCAATCAGCCATATTCATCTTTTCTTGGAGAATTTGGTAGTAGCATGCCTGGAAAATAGAAAAAAACAAGTACCAATTACGTGCGTCGAGGCTCTTTCGATTCGCATCATTGGAAAGCAACGAAAATGAATCCTTCTTTTCATCGTTAAAATATGTTTTTTTTCCGATGCAGGCTAGAAAATCATTCGAACGTTTCAACGTATTTTCATCACAGATTTACGACCTCAAGCTGCAAAGGAGTTCCGAATAATAATAAAAACGAAGAAAAGAAGAATCGTTGCGTTACAACGATGCAAAGTTCAAGGTAATTCATTTCCCATCGGAAAATGAGCGTAAGGCGATACAGGAAGATAAAGGAAGCTTACTTTGAGAGTCGTGAACATAATGTCAAGTTCTCCATTTTCCAGGTACGGTTCCATAAAATCTTCGATGAAATGTATTTCGCTACCCAACTGCAATACACTCGCTCGAACTACGACGAAGTTAAATACCGGGAACAATTCGTCCATTGTCCACAAGTAAGTTCCACCCAATTGCTTTTGTACTGTCTGCAAGAGGGAATTGCGAATAAATCGAATTGTAAAATAGTCGCAAAAAAACGTGAACAATGGCAGTGAATCGATTCGCATATTTTCACCTGCGTCATCTGTTCAAACGTGTTTCTTATCACCAACAATTTTTCCAACGGCGAAAACGTCGTTTTCAGTTGTTGCAGCGTTTCGATAGCCTCGGTGAAGAGGTGCTCGCCTTCGTTCGTCAAGGGATTGGCCGCGAGGCCTAAATTCATCGAGCTCCCCCAAAACTTTCTGCGCGTTAGAATTTCAACGTAACGATTGGCATTTTCGTATATGGACTCTTGACTCGAGGTATTGAAGATGAACTCACTGATCGATGTCGAGGAGGGCCATTAGCGTTATATCCGGCTGCTTGTTCCACTTCATCAGCCTCTCCCAGTAGGCGTCGTCCTCTTTCTTGTTGTGGAGCGCGTACAAAACGAACAGAGCCGAGTGTACGCGTGGCAACAGAATCGGGTGTAACATGGCTGCCGCACTGATAACTTTGCTTGAAAGTGTAGAAGGTCAATGTCAGTGGATTTTTTGTAACGCAAAATATCAAGGGATTAATGGGACGTTCAGACAGACCGAAGACACTTGATCCTCATGGGAGACTTGGTTCACTTATGAGTATCTAAAAAGTCACCTGTTCAAATTTCAAACTCTCCGGATACCTTGTTTGTGAGCAATGAATAAATGAAATTTTTCTATATTAACATGGTCTCTTATGGATTGTCGTGTTTTTCTCGTCTATAAACGTAAAATTTGCAAGCATTGACAAACAGTTTCGAAAGAAACTTTTATAATGGATAAAAAAATATCTAACGAACGTTTGGAAAGCTTTCTAAAATCCATTAGATACTTGTGAACTTCGGAATAAATTAATTTGTCTCGAAAAATGCTGATTTTTTGGAGGTTAACCTCGATATTACTCCAGTCGCATATTATGATGGCAACACTGCAACCGCGCGCTTTTTTTAATCAACACTAATACTTTCCGAACGACGCAATGTGCACTACACTTCTACGGCAAATTATAAAGAAGTGACTGGAAATGTAATGACTAAGTCGGCTTAAAGAATAAAATCGAATAAATCAATCGCAAATAAAATTATTGTAGTGATAAAAAAAGGACACGAAATAATAACACATAAAAAATTGATTTCTTCTATTGAATTGAATCGATTGAACATTACTGATCGAAAATTGAGATTTTCTCGAAACGTGTTTTTTTCCGTGCCGTGGAATGTAACTAAAAAAGTAATGAACCAATCAACTTGAAATGTTGTGCAGATATTCTTTAACTTATCGGCCTTTGCACAAACCTAAGATTTCGCATAAACTTTTATAATAAATATTGTTTTTTAACGATCTGTTCATAAAAAAGTGTTTTTTCCTTCTTGTCCTCAAATTTTCAATTTGTTTGCTAAATTTAGGTTCGTGCCAAGCGAAATGACTTATTTTAATGGAAAAAAAATTGTTTCGTTGATTTTAGTTAAGGGGTGACCCCCACTTGCGATTTTGAAAAAATCGTTTCTTCTATTGCATTTTTTTGAAGTATAAGTATCTGAGAATATGTCCTGGAAATTTCAAGTCGATCCGAACAAAATTGACTGAGATATGAGCGTTGAAAGAGAAGAATCCGTTCTTCGTGTAAACTGAAATTGAAACTTTAAACGCCTTTTTCTCAAAATGGCATTTCTGAAGTCGGTGACCAAGATTACTCGAACACTAATGAACCGATCTTCTTGAAATTTTGCAGGCTCATTTAATACATAAAAATGTAGTCTTTGATCGTTCGATTTTTTTTCGAAAAAATGGCCGTTTTATAGCCAAAAAACGGCCGTTTTTTTACGTTAAAATCGAACCATTAACTTTGACTGTCCGCCATTTTGTGAAAAATGAATATTTTTTAAAATCCTTCGATTAAAGACTAGTTTATACTTATATTTGACTAAATCCATCCGCATTTTTTTTTCAGATGATCCACTTCGCCGCAATGTTGGTCACCGCAAACCGTGTATATAAAAACATTATTTCATTGACGGCCATTTGCCACTAAACAATGTAATATTTTTCAATAAAAAAATTACTGAAAGTTCTTCAAGATGTGTTCTTTAAGATGGTATATTGATCGATTAAAAAAGTTTTGTAGTTTTCTTTGAAAAAATTCATGAAAAAGGCCTTTTTTTTTGCGCTACAAGTGGGGGTAACGCCTTAAGTAGTCGAAACGAGTCAGCCAACTCACCAGTTGCCCTCTTCCTCGACACCAAGCACGCATTCTTTGCCGCCCTTCGGCAACGCCGGAAAGAAGAGCGTGACGAGTTCGTATATTCTCGACGTGATGCTCCGGAGCTCGGCAACCGCGTGGCTCAGCAAAAGCGGGTGCACGCGTACGCCGCCGTAAGTCGCCGTGTAAACGGTCGCGATTTCAACGAGTAGCGAGCCCAACGGATGTTCCTGGCTCTCGAAAGCTTTCATAAGATAATCGTGAATCTCGGCGTAGCTGTTGAGCGTCAATTTTTCACGTCGAAAATTTGGTATCTTGTTGAGGGACTCGTTGATGCTTTCCTTGTCGTTCGTCTTCAAGGGCGAAGACTGCCGCTTTCCCAGCGTCTTCTGATGCGACTTGTTCAACGCGACAGCCACGTTTTGCCAGATTCTCTGGCTCTCCGATGTCTTCTCGCTACTGCTGAATATACTTTTCCCACCTGGCTCGGATACCCCGAGCTGTTGATAACACTGGCGGAATATGGCCCTCCATTTCTGATCAGGGGACACGCACAGCTTGCCGAAAGATCTGAAATTCGACAAAAGTTTCGGTCGAATCGTGAATCGGAACGAGACCGGTTGGGTCTTTCCAGCTTTTTTACCCACGATGGTTTGTCGTTCATTTCGGAGCTCCCGGCGGCCTTGTTTATATGCAAAACGGCATTGACTTTGACTCCCTCGTTCCATGCACCGCTGATGTTGCCTTCGAGTCTGTCACCACTTCGAAACGTCAGCGTTCCTTTGCCACCGAAAATACCGGCCGACTTGAATTCACCCTCGTAATGAGTTCCATCCTCGAAGACCATGACCCCGTGTCCCTTTTGGCGGAACAAACGTATGTTACATCCTTCATCCACGCTCCTTTCGTGTTATTGCTTCCATTGCCGATTCACGATTGATTTTGAGAATCGTTTCGACAAACACCGCATATTGTGCTTGAAACGAAGCGGTATGTTTCATCCGCAAATCGCTTTGTTCGTTTCGATTGTAATTTATTCGATTTTTCGTATTACCGTGAGTACGTCATGGGCGAAAACCCCCTCGTAATAAATTCCATCCAACGTTACGATCAAACCGCAACCGTGTTTCATATCGTTGCTCCAAGAGCCCAGGTACTTTTCTCCTACGACGGAAAAATTCATTAATCCGTCATCATAATTTATCGTATTGTATTATTTTTCAATTTATATCATAAATTCATTCATAAAGAACTTATAATATCAATTCATTCACAAACAATTTATAATATAAATTCATTCACAAAGAATATGTCATTTAAATTTATTCATAAAGAATTTGTAATATAAATTCATTCGTAAATAATTTATAATATCAATTCGTTCACAAAGAATTTATCATATAAATTCATTAAGGTCTTAGGCCACAGTAACGGGTATAAAATCATGTGCGAATTTAATTAGTATGAATATCAAGCTGTTAGAAAATGTATATTTTTTTTTCGACGTACAAAATGGCCGACTACTCGAAACTTCTCGAGACAGCTTTTTTCCAATTGGCGTGACAAATAACTTCAACAATTTTCACTTGATTTACTTCAAATTTAAAAGTCACGTTCCTAATTGCATTTCGCGGAGAAGTACGTTCGGAATTTCTGATTAATCGAAAACTTTTCATCTCATGAGCAGTTATAACGAAATTTTTCACCGAAAATTTATTTCTGACGTTCAAATACCTAGAACTTTTGAATGAAACAATATTTTTTAAATTCCGCACGAGATTGAGCCACTTAAATCATTAGAGGGTCGACCCAAAATAGTGAAGAAGAACATTTTTCTAAGGAACATTTTGAAAAAATTCTAGTTGATTCGGCATGATTGTGCGCAACTTTTTGCCCTCCTGACAATTTTATTTAAACCTCAAAGTTCTTTAGTTGCGCTGCCTTTTTTGAAAATGGGCATTTTTAGGTAAAAACAATCATAACTCCCTCGAAAAAAATCGCACGAAATCTTCTAACCAATGAAATTGAAGCTATTGGTTACCGTTTCAAGAATATACTAAAAAAAAATTAACGAAAAAAATTTCTAGAAGCTGTGCAACCGATTGAAAACAGCAAAAAAAAGTAACAAGAACGGCTATTTTCAAACCGGTGGACCGGGCTCAATAAAAATCACAAACAATTTTCTAAAGGAGCGAAATGAAGCCTGATATGTCCTTTTCGAAATGCCGCTTTGAAAATTCGATTATCTTTATTTTCCACTAAGTTATCGAACTTTTAGTGCGGCTCGGAATTTCGTGGGGTGTGCCCAAACTTTTGGCCTGGAGTGTACTTCTCTAGATATTCAAATGTAGATTGACGAGAATTTTTGTTTTTTGTTCCAGGTAAAAAAATTGTGGATGCTAAATGTCACCCCGTGGAGCGCCTAAAAAAATATAACAAAAAAAATATTAGTAATCGGCCATTTTGTACATCGAAAAAAAAAATGCTTACAGCTCGATATTCATACTAAATAGGCGTAATTAATTTTTCGAGTGAATCACTTTTTCGTACGAAAAAAAAATTGTCAAATTCGCACATGATTTTATACCCGTTACTGTGGCCCAAGGCCTCAATAATTCAGCGTTTGTATTTTGATGTAATTTCGAATACACTCATTACCTGTCATAATGTCGTCCATAATGCCGTAACCCTGTTTCACCCCGTTGGCCCACTCACCGATGTAAACGGAAGCTACCGAAGCCATGAAATGGCCTTCCTTCTTCATACCGTGACCGTGCGGCGTACCGTCTTTGAAGAAACCCTCGTACACATCACCGTTTATGTATCTGCACATTTGTCCCCCCACAATTCACATGTGAAACGAAACTATTTTTACGGCGGCGGGTTCGAGCGTTTCGGCGATAATTTTTAGAGGGTAACGATTTTTTTTGACGTTGATACGTCCCATAAAAGTTAAACTTCGAAGTTTCTGTAGACTACGGGACATTGTTTTCAAGAGCAAAAAAATATTGCAAACTTTTTTGTACATTGCAAATATTTTGTACATTTGCATCCGCCACATTAGACCCGCCATTTTGAATTTATAAAACCTGATTGCAGATTTGGATTCAGCGACCTCAACGCAAAAGTTGCACAAGGGGTTAAAATGTCTAATGCCCGCCCCCCCCCCCCCAACGATGCAGCGAAACTCACGGAAACATCGAAGTTAAAAATCTACCGGACACATCAATAAAAAAAAATATGGACGCTTCAGCATTCATCGGCGGAACGCTCGAACCTCCTCAAAAGAATTTTGTTCGCTCCATTAGTTATGCTGTCTTTCTGTCTTTCGTAAGATAAATTTCAACTCTTGGAGAAGTGAACGCTAGTCAAGTTTAATATGAATTTAATCCGGTCGGAGCGAAGCTCGTAGTATAAGCCGAACAACGTTTGTCAATCGCTCGACATTCGTGACGATATACCAATGGGATCGAAGTTACACGTGCGAGAAAACTACAATTTATGACACAGTTTCGAAAGTAACTGACTTGAAGCTACCATGTCCGTTCTGTTGACCGTCTTTCCACTGGCCCTCGTAAATTCCCTGTGTTGGTAATTCCATTTTGCCCGTGCCCTGTATAACGCCCTTGTAAAATTGTCCCGTATACATCCGGCCATCGTTCCACTCGAGTTTTCCAAAGCCGTGAGGCTTCCCGTTCAACCAGCGACCTGAAAAACGTACGAGAGATGGCGCTGTAACGATTAAAAGCTCTCTCTCTCTCTCTCGTGCATTTTTCGACCTTACTGATGTATTTTTCACGAACCGGTGTATTTGGCGTCTTTGTAAACCTGATGCTTGAGGTAGCAGTAGGAACTTGTGCGCACGAGCGGTGGTACATGGTCGACGACTCTTTGCAGGCTGCACTTAATCGCACCCTGAAGCGCTTGCAACCAATCGTTGCGTTCGGTTGGCGTCGGTGTGTACAGTACCAAACACTCCTCCGGAGCAGTTATTGTTATCACGTTCTGATCAAGTTCATTTTTTAATAAAGTACGGAACAAATTGACTTTTGCAAAAATGCCAATATCGCGATTGAAAATGTGCATTATTATTAATTTTTTCGAGTGTATGTACCGCGTGAGTTTTGGATATGATGTACCTGTAGGGTTTCCGAATCGGATTGAGGCTCGACCCAGAGCGTTGGCAATTGGTGCACAGTGTTCGAGGTACCGATCACGTGGACAAATATATCGGTCAACAGGACGAACCAATGGCTGGTGAATCTGCTCGAGTTTAGAAGAGCCAACGGATAAGTTCGCGACTCTCTGATGAGCCTGCGCTCCGGCGATCTCAAGAGATCGACCAATTTTCCGGAATTCTCCCAAAACGCTTTCGTCACTTCAGCCTCCTTTTGACGTTTCTCCTGCTCGTCGCACATGCGCTCCCACCTGACAAGGGCCTCCTGGAGTCTCTCTATGCCCATCTTCGTCCCGTTCGACTTTATCAAGTGAAGTATCATCGTTTTGTACCTTTAAACGAAATTCGGAATGTTACGATTTCTACGGTTTCGTAATTTGATTCAAAAGTTTTCTCTAAGTTATTGCGAGGCTCGTATATACACCAGGGTGATTGAATTTAGCTTTTCCTCAATTTCTTTCAAATACGGCGATAATTTGCTTCACCTGTTGATTCGATGAAGTGGATGTTTCAGAGCCGTCGCTATGATCGCCTCGTTGCCGTTCTTCGTCGCTTCGGCAGCTCGTATTTTCTCGGCGAACAATTTCCTCAACAGCTGCGGCACGTCGTTCATTATTTTCGTCATGAGTGTAAAACCGCCGAGCGATATGACGTCGCAAATAGCGTTAAGGTAGTACTTGTATACAGTGACGAATTCTTCGATATTGGCGACGAGGAGTACCTCGTAAGCTTCGCCTACACGATTGAAGTAATCCCAGAGGCTTAGCACGTTGAGAGCGGTGAAGCTCATCAAGTCGGTGTAACAACGACAGAGCGTGTCATAGACGTTCGACTCTTGGGTCGCACCGGCCTTCTTCTGAAAAGGCTTTATCAGATTTTGATAAACGACGAGCATCTCTTCGAGAAATATCTGATCGTTTATGAGATCCTCGGATATGTCGCTCATCGGTTGATTTATCATTGCACAGCAGGAATAAGGGCCCGAGCAGGAGACCAACTTCGGGCTGGAATCCTTGCCCGCGTCCGTATCGAACGCCACCATCTCCTCGGCTTCGCTGAAACGGATAAAGACGAGTCGACTCATCATTCGCGTACAGGGATTTTGGCATATGGATAAAAGATGATTCACCTGGATTTTCCGGTAAAAAATAAGCCGTGATGCATCATGATCAAGCTGTGGTTGTCACCAGCAGCCATGTCTATGGCTCGCTCGTCGTTGTGGCTCATCGTGTCGAGAATTACGGGCGAGCTCCTATCGTCCTTGGAATCTCGCGCGACTTGACGATAGTGATTTCTACCCCAGGCGTAGACTCGTCCATCGAGGGTCAGCGCGAGGGTGTGCGAGGCGCCGCAACTGATCTTCTTAATGCCGGCGTTGTTGAGTTTCGTGACGAGAACGGGCTTCGTGCGCTTGATAGCGTCGCCGGTGCCCAATTGGCCGTAGTGATAATCGCCCCAAGCCCACAATTCCGTGGACAACAAATTATTGCCAGCGTTTACCAAGGTGTTGACGCGCTCGTTGAGTCCCTGCTGCGAGAGGTCGTTCTCCAGCGAGCCTGTGCTCGACGACCACGGGAATTCCTCGCATCTCAGGCTGTGAGCCAAATTCGTCGAGTTTTGCTTGCCGTTGTCCTCACCGATGGCCTCGCAATCGCTCGTATTGTCGTCGCGACTGTCGTTTATGTCGGAGCTACCGCTCATGTGTCTCGACAGTGTGACGACCCTGTCGCCCATTGTTTTCACACCTTCGTAAACGTAATTCGCCATTGTCGAGACGTTTTGCTTTATCGTGCCCTGGCCGCGCTCCGTGCCGACTTCCGTACCAGGCTGCGTATCCTCCTTGACGTTGTTGCCGTAAGACGACACCCACGACAATTGCCTCGTGAGAAATTGCCTCGCAGCCTCGGTGTTGATGAATATGACGTTCTTCTTCTCGTCCTTCGAGGCTTCGCCGCTCTCCTCGCCGAAGCACTCGTCGCCGTTCGTCAATGACACGGCTGAATTCTTGTTATCCTTCTCCCTCGGGTCGCCCAGACGCACCTCGTGTTGTATGCCGCCTATCGACATCGGGCTCGTCGAGTTTATCGAGCGGTCCTCGCTGAACTGTTGACGGTGCATACTCATCGGACAGGTGTCCGACGAGGTGGTACTCATGGGACTCGGCATTACGTTGCTGATACAACGCGGACACGAATTCACGAAAACCTCTTCGACGTCCTTCTCGCTGTCCGTGTCGTCCTTCTCGACCCGAACGACTTTGCGAGCTATCGCCACGTTGAAATCACCACCGCAGGCCACGTTCGATATCGTTCTACCCTCGAAGAATATAACTCGCTTCGGCACGCCGCCTTTGACGTCGATCTGCGGCTGATTGCCACTCGCCCAGAGCTGACCATTCTCCGTCACTAGAAGCAGCGCGCTGTCACTCGCCGCTAGGGTCTTCACCTTTATCACCTCGTTATCCTGCTTGTAGCTGATGAAAAAATATATAGTTGGAGTTCAGTGGTCCTGAGGGTACAGCGACGATA
Source organism: Ophion costatus (assembly GCA_951751655.1). NCBI lineage: Eukaryota > Metazoa > Arthropoda > Insecta > Hymenoptera > Ichneumonidae > Ophion > Ophion costatus. The sequence goes on along the minus strand of OX632365.1, from coordinate 5,558,660 downwards.
TTGTGGTTCAGGGCAGTGCTCTTCAACGTGTGGGTCGCGACCCACAGGGGGGTCGCAAAGTCTTGCTCGAGAGGTCGCAGTCGCCAGGTAAAAGTAAAAAGCAAGGTAAAAGTAAAAAGCGAGGGTCGAAGGTCCTACGTTACCATAAAAATACAACAATTTAAGTGAGGAGGTTGTGCCTTTTTATTTTTCAATGAGTTGTCGAAACGTGGTTCTATTTTTGAGACGCAAATAACCAAATCATATTCCAATTTGAGCCTATTTCTCTTCTTAATTTCTATATTCACCATTGAAGAAAACGTTATAGTCCGGTAAAAGAGACGAACACCCACCACTCTTAGCGTAGTATTAGAATGGCACCTGGCAACTTTCCATCAATGTTTGTAAAGAAGTGGTAGATTTACTAAAAAATCATAAAATGTGATTTTTTAGACTTTTTTCAAATTGATATTAAACGTGGAAACTTTTTTTTTCTCAAAAATCAATAAAGGGGCCTTGTAGAAAATTTATTCAAGTTTTCAAAGCTGCCCTTCGACTCCCTGTGCGATCATTGGTTGCAGAGATATCGATGATCGAAGACAAAAGGATCCTCTTCCATTCAAAGTCGGATATTTCAGCAAAAAATTGACGTAGTGAGACCAAATAAAAACCAAATTGAAGCTGAATAAATAAGCTAACTGACCTATGCATTGATTTAGCTGAAAAAAAATGTCCTGACTCTGTGAAGCTTTGAAAAAAAAAAAATGATTTAGAAAAATTTTGTCTCGCTATTTCTTATGATTGCGCGATAACCGTAGCTCACAAACATTTAGTGCCGAAACATATTAACACTAGAAGCTCCGAGCTTCAAAACGCTTTTTTTTCTCATGTCGATACGACGATTTTTCACACAGATACAGTGCTTAAAAAAACACGGAATTTTTCATTTCAATTTCCCGTTGCCTCTAATTTCTTGGAGTAGTGTATGTACTTTTGAGTTAGAAAAATGCGTTTTTATTTCACCAACCGTTTCCCAGAAAAAAAACATCGGAATTTGGCTATTTTTTGCCAGCCTCTAGGTAGATGTAGCACCTTTATTTCTTCCTACATTCTTCTGATTGCAAGCTATGAATAAAATTGATCAAGAGAACAATAACGATGCCTCTTCCGGAAGGAACTACGCTAATTCTGCCGAGTTCGGGTTGATTGATATACTCCAGATAGCCGGTAAGTTTACGCGACCTTACGCATGCCCACGCCTTTGTGTTTATCTGTGCTTGTAGAAAAAAATTGAACAGCCATCCAATAATCGAGGAGGTGCTGGTGCTCGCTCAAACTTCGGAAAGTACGATGAAAGTATGGAAGCGCGACGCTTCTTACCCGTGACTGCAGTACTTGACGTCTTCTCTGAGCACGATCGTCTCTGCGACGCTCATGCTGTCAGGCGCAATTTTAACGACGCAACCGTCATCCTTCACAACAAAGAGATGATCGCTGTTGGACGCGATGTCGATGGCCGCGAATTCGACCCGTTTGAGGACAAGTGGGGATTGCGTTTCGTTGTTCTCGTCGTGATGGGAGACTTTGCCGTGATAAAGATTGCACGTATTGGTCGATACGAATATATGATCGTTGACATTGACGAGTTTTCTTACGAAGCCGTTGGGTTTATCACCGAATGTCAGGGCGATTCGGTCGACGCCTCGCCACAGGTACATGTGATATTTTTCCATAGTAATTATGACGACAATGATAATAGTGTAGGTAGGTAGTAACGATAGTAGGTAGGCAGTAACGATAATAATAATAACGCGAAAATATATTATCGGAACAGCGTGTATTCATAAGTTTGTTGCACAGTGACAGCTGACCTCGCGACACATAACCAACAAAAGAAACAGTCACCGACCACGATAGACTCGTCTGTCCGCCATAAAAGAAACTTCTGACAGATCTCTGTCATGTTATCAGCCCGTTCAATGTTACGTTGTTTCGCGGAACGATCATTCTCGTCGATAATGGCGTTGGCATTGTGTCACGAGTTTCTTTTTTTATACCCTTATCTTGTTATCTCAATAATTGAGGCGAATTTTCGGGGTATCCAGCCGCATTATTACTCGGGCAGAAGCAGAAACCGAAATGTCGACATTTTTTTTCTCAATAGAACATATACGTATATATGTGCGGGTTGAAACGTACGAGATCACTTTCTATGCTCGCGCACGTCCGTTCGGCGGAAATGCGTATGCGCGACATGTAAACAGTGGGAGTGAGAGAGACGAGGAGAAAATATAGCGACGTGATTTCTAAATTTGTGAGATAAAAGAGCATTATCGATCGTCGATAATGTAAGTCGCTTACGACACGTGCTGCGCGCGATATCTTTATCGATAAGAAAGGCTGTAAGGTAGTTCGAAACGTTCGAAGCCAGTAGTTCATGGGTTTGCCACTTCACGATGGAGCGCTGGAGCAATACTTGCGTTTTTTTCAAAGAAATAACTAATAATGAAAGAATCGGGTTTATACACATTTTATGAAGTATATATTCATAAAAAGAAAAAATTAACCGTGATTTGGCGACGAAAAAAAATTCTCTTCATTGTCCCATTGATATCTTCATGTAAGGTTTTATGATCTTTATGATCTGTAAAAAAAAGTCAACAATTTATCGATATCTATACAAATGTAGCTATCGTTATGCGTAGCCGTGTTTTATTTTGTTTTTTTTTTTACAAAATACCGACACTGGACATTTATTGTATCTTCAGGCCCTTTTTTGTACTCAAGCAATCTTAACAATAGTAATGATCAAAAATTAAAGACTCGGCTACGTACAGCCTTAGTTACTGCGATAAAAATTTTTTTTAAATAAATTGAAAATCGGTTGATAAGTTCTTAAGTATTGACTGAGACAAGGTCAAAAAAGTAGGTTCGAGAAAATCGCGATCAAAGTTTTCGTTCCGTGTTTCTTGATATAAAGTTATGTTTTTTTTAGAGAATATTGACACTTACATTAACGTATCAAGTGGCGGGCAATATGACGGTTTTTCATCTTCATTGCATTTCTTAAAATAATAAGAGCTTGCACCTCATCTGTTCTGAACGATGAGTTTTAAATTGAAAAACTTGAACGTGCAGTAATTTTGCTATTTCTGACAGTTCTAAAATCGTGACGTAACGCAAACCTCGGCCCCCCCTCCACGTACGTAGACCGTAACGCCAGGCCGAACCCCCCCCCCCCCCCCAATTGCGTTACGTAATTTATGGACGCCCCCTTGTGAGATATCGATGAATACGCGAAATTCAAGCTAAATAATTTTCGAATGGTGGGGGAACAAACGAACGCTCTATGCCGATACATTTTGTGACGTCACCAGTGCCAACTTATTATAGAAAAATATTAATGTGTACGAATGAATACAGGGAAGATGCAACTCGATTGCCACGCCTCTAGTGGTCAATATTGAAAGCTTTTATAGGTGGTGTAAAATACTCGACGATTGAAAGTGCGTATTATTTTCCAATCTTAGACGAACGGCGTTATACTTCCGCTGTATATTCGAATTTGCCATCAGGTTGTGGGGGATTGTTGTACAGCTACCCAAAAAAAATTTATAAGGAACTGTTTAGATATATATAGAAAAGTATTAACCATGCTTTTAAGCGTTTCTGTTATATATATACAACTGCAGATGAGCAAGTCGAAAATAACATGTTGCATTAAAGAACAGAGACGTCATCGCAAACCACTGCACAGCCGCCATTTTGGAATTAATCGCTTCAAAAAAATTATTGTATACAGCCACTGATATGTATGATAAACACCCTTTTTTGTAATCTCGATTTATTTTGTAGTTTTTCTGAAAAAATCCCCCAAAAGCCTGTTTTTGGCCTCTAAAGTGGCCTTAGGCCTTAATGTAACAAACTACAGCATTGATATGCTTGCAGCGTTTACTGAGTCCTACAACACGTTCCCACCACGCATCAACAATATTTCTATTATCATTCAGCTGAAGGATACATTCGAAAGTTGTCACTGCAAGCATCATACGTATAATTTTTTTCCTAATAATAAAAAAAAACGATACAAACTGATAACGAAACATCGCATTTTTGAAATTCAATTTGTTTGTGTCACAACTTTAGGGGTTAATAACTTTAGAGGTTATGTGAACTTTTTTTGTACTATATCTTTTGTTTCCTCGATATCGGTGAGAAGACAAAAGGAGATACTTCTACGCTTTTATAAGACGTTTGACCGGATATGGGTAAAAAACCCAACTCAACTATATGCATTTTGCTATAAGTTGTTATACTTAAAGGCTAAACTACCTACAAAAGCTTTGGATTTATAACGGTGGCGGCGCTCCGGGTACTTTCAACCTGCCCTCTAGTAATTTTGCACCTTCCCTATCACAAATATTTTCAGGTGTACGGTAGATAATTGTAATTATTTACACATATGTTAATTTGAATGGGTTCGGATAAACAGAAAATTTACTTTTAATATTTTAAAACCCTAGTAAAATAAACACGAGCTTTGGCAACGCTCCGCGGTTCTTTCGGAATTCAACACATTTCAATACATACGTCTCAACCACGGTCTTACATACAGGTTATGCAACAATGGTGGTGCGGGTATGTTTGCTTAAGGGGGGATTGTCTTTTTTTTCGCAAAGTTTACCGCTTTTTGGGAATTTTTTTGTGAAGAAAGTATACAACGGAAAACTTGTGAAACTTGGCATATAGTTTTATTGATCTGTTTACTACATACAAAAAATTTTTTAAACAATTTCATCAAAAAAATCCGCCTCCCACCCCCCTCGACGCGCGATGGTCCTTTTTTTGATGGTGTGCACGATTACAGCCTTCACGTTCATCCTGCAACAAAAACCCAAAAAGCATTTTACTTTAGACACATATAGCTATCGTTCGATGAAGGGAAAAAAAAAAATTGACGATTTGGTGACGTTTTGAACTTGAAGTATCGATTTTTCGAAAAAAATTGATCGATTTTTTGTTATAAATAAAAAACTATTAAACGTATTGCTTCTTTGCTTCATCAAACGATAGCTATATGTGTCTAAAGTAAAATGCTTGTTGGGTTTTTGTTGCAGGATGAACGTGAAGGCTGTAATCGTGCACACCATCAAAAAAGAACCATCGCGCGTCGAGGGGGGTGGGAGGCGGATTTTTTGATAAAATTGTTTAAAAATTTTTTTGTATGTAGTAAACAGACCAATAAAACTATATGCCAAGTTTCACAAGTTTTCCGTTGTATACTTTCTTCACAAAAAAATTCCCAAAAAGCGGTAAATGTTGCGAAAAAAAAAAGATAATCCCCCTTAACGTGATTTTTTCGTTTCAGTGTACGACCGCGAGGTGCGTGACGATAGATAGGTTCTTCGACCGTAAATTAAATATTGTTTACGAAACACGTGACCGTAAATTAAATATTGTTTACGAAACACGTGTTTCGTAAACAATATTTGATTTACGGACGAAGAAAGTACAAGTACATGTTCTACACGATCAAAGGTAACGAACTAATTAACGCTTAATCGGATTTATGTTAGAATGCAAACTGAACACTTGCAAAACTTAAGAGATTCTGGTGAAAATTAATGACATTTCGTTAATCGCACGTGCTCTACCCATGTTGACGATAAGGGATGATCAAAAGCTGATACAAACAATCACTAACACCTTTTCTCCGCATAATAAATAAAAAGCACGAAAAAAATTACTATTAAAAGTGCAGAAGAAAACTACGAGCAAACATGTCAATATTTTTTCGTTATAGTACTGAGGTTATGTCACGCACCACGCCTCACTGTACTGATCTATAGCAGTGACGCGCAGTGGCGTTGAGCCGAACGAAAAGCTTGCTCAATAAGGGTACTAATCAAGTCTCCTTGGTGCTGCTCCGTACCACTGAAATTCGCTTTCCTTTCAGAACCTGTATATAGGACCGTGGTCTCAACAAGCCTCACGTTTTCGTAAACTGGTCGCATATTTTTTATACATTATTATTAATTAGATCGGTAACTTGTCTTTTTTTCCGGTAATATTGTTTTCTACATTGTTCTGCGGATAATATTCATTTTTTGAGTCACTTTCTTCACACATGCGGAAGCTATACGCGAGAAACTGCAATGGTAACGACGTTGCCCCATATAATCAATGCGAGCGAGCAGATATTGACGTAAACTTTAAAATGTAATATTTAATAAACGAAAACGGAAATTTCCGTTCTCTTTTTGCTGGTACATTCAGAAAAGATCCCATAACGACTAGTAACATTTTCAGTATAATATCTACTCACCCCAATATGTTTAAGTTAACTTTGAAGTTCAAGGTTTGCACAAAGATAATGAAAAAGGATGAAAAGTGCTTTTCGGAACTATAAGAGTATTAATCGATATAATTGATATAATAATATATATTAACGCAAATAATCTAATCTGAATATAATCAAAATTAATTATTTGTGGAAACATTATAATATCAATATAACAAGAATCAGCTACAATAATAATAACAAATATAATAATACAAAATATAGCAAGATTCCGTTAGTTTTTTCGTGCACATATTTTTGATTCCATAAAAAATGACAGTTCCAAGAAAAATAAGGGTTCAACATTTATATTATTTTTCACATTATTGGGCGGAAGATATTATTTATCTCATTTACTATACGGCCGAAGTACATCAGCCGTGACGAAGCGTTTAAGGATCACGCCTAGCTTGGGCCCTTTTCCTTCTCACAATGACCATCGGAATGTCAAGCCACTATAAAGATCGAAACACTTGAAAAAATATATACATATAAGACGTTAAGTCATTGTCGTGATTGCAAGACTAAAAATTATGAAATGTTGAATCATTGTCAAGATCGAAAGATTAAAAAAAATATATATAATTTTGACGAAATGTTGCAACGGGCCTAACTACACCCGGACTCATCGGGGACAAGAGAACTAAACGTGACCGAATTGGTCGTCGGGGACATTGTCCTCGTGGGGACCAGTGACCGCGTATGTACCCGGTGACATTAGGATCCTGGAATGTCAAGGTGAATTCGAGCCTCCACTTTCTCGTTCCTTCTGCATATCGCAAAAGTTTTTCCTAACGCGATTATACTCCTTCGCCTTTCTCCACGATCCTTCGCTCCCTTCGTTTCGCGCTCACGCTCAACACTGCACTTTCGTATCTTTTTCGAATGCCCATTTTATTTGTGCTTGTAATTTGCTCATATCTAAACATCCCCTGGCACTCGCTTTACTTTTTTCCTTGTTCCTATTATACGTATACTCTTTCAGCATTTTTACGCCATTGTTTCTTTTGTTTTTTTGGCTTCTGATTTTCGGGTTTGTTTCCTGTCACTCCGTGTCACAATTATATTATTATTATTGTTGTTGCTGTTTTCGTTGTAATAATAATAATAACAATAATAATAAACTGATAATCTACAGTGTATTGATTTATCGTAGCCTTACTGATCGTGAAGATTTGGCATGGCAAAATCGAAAAAGAGATTTTATTTTGGTTCAAGGGCTTAGGCTACTATGAGGACCCCAAAATTAGAGAAAATTTGAAAAAATTGATTCCAAAGGGAAAAGTTATATGACTGAAACATTGTTTGGACATTTATTTGTATGTACATTAACAAAATTGTGTACCAAATTTCATTGAAAATATTAATAACCAAAGAAGTTATAAAGTGTTTCGTGAAGGGCCTTTGAACGTGAAGGGCTCGACGGTGTACTTGATATGGGCCACCGGGTTTAATTGAAACAAAAAATAAACGAGTTTGTTCTTGAAATAGATCCTATTGGCTAAGACTATACCGAGATTTTTTGTTTACGAGTGTCAATGATGAAAGGAATTTGGTTTTTTTTCGATTTTTCGAGGAAAAATGACATCGTTATTGTTAATGACTGATCAAAAAAAATGTTTGGAAGAACAGTGTTGGTCAAGTTTACACTAAATATTATACTATTATAACACTAAATAAGTGCACTACGTATTATACTATTATTACACTAAATAAGTGCACTAAATATTACACTATTGTTACACTAAATAAGTGCATCAAATTTCATGTCAATACGTTCATTAGATGTCAAGAAATCGTGTGCAACGTTTTGCAAATCGTAGTGTCGAGAAAAACGCGTTTAAAGTTTTACTGGCACTTCTATCGTTGTAATCATAAGTTTACCTTCAATCTGCGATTCCTGCACCATATGTTGGGTCTTCCTCTTCAACTTGGGTTGCCTCAAGCGGCGAGCGAGCGTTCGTCATTTTTACAGTAGCCTAACCCTTTAACTCTACGTTGACACATTGGATCATTGTAATCCGAATGAAGTATTATCAAAATACTCACTTTTCCAGAATGGAAATTTTTAAATAACTTCTTCGAACGATTTTATTTGATATTTTCGGAATTTCAATCATGCAGACAGATTAAGAAATGTTTAAAGTGTATCCTTGATTTTTTAAATAAAAACCGACCAGTGCGTTCTTAATGGCAGGTGGATGAAGTATCATACGGGCCAGATTGACCCAGTGTGTCAAAATCGTGGCGAAAGAATATAAGTGTGTCAGCAAAGGATTAATTGAACGGCAAATATGACATTTCTTGAGGTGGTCCCCAATTTGTTTTTTTTTCTTCAATATTTCTAACGAATTACCGTCGTGATGCTGTCTATTTTTTAAAGGAAAGTCTTTTTGTGTGAATTTGGGAAATTTTCGTGATTTTTTTGGGTTGTGCACTTAACATTGCAGACTTTATATATATACAGGGTGTTTGGCGCATTGGCCGACACAATTTTGTTGGCGATTGGGCGAGTGGGGGGGGTGTATATTTGCTAATTTTGAACCCTTAGACCCTATGTTCTATGTGTCATGATAATTGAAATATTATTTTTATCGTACTTTTTTAATTACTCGAAACTTCGCCTTTGAATCGTCATAACTTTTTTGTTTATTGTTGCAATGGTACGAAATAACTTGTATTGTATTCTGTTTGTTTGTATTGTATTTCTGCAATGTATGTTTATTATAAATAAATCATTATTTGATTAAATTGGTTTCAAAAAAATTACTCTTCTGCTTTCAAAGTCTTAAAAACGTATGAATGATTGAAAAGTTTCAACTTCTAAATTCATTATGAAAAAAGTGTATTGTCTTTATTATGACCACACAACGAATGATTTCTATGACATGTGGCATATCGTTGCAACGGGTATAAACCGAAGAACTTTTTAAAACAAAGCTAAGTTCAAAATAGCTTTTATTTTTTTTTACAATGAATTTAGAGGGTAGCATTTTTCATACGTTTACGTATTTTTAAGACTTTGGAAGCTCATGAGTAATTTTCTTGAAATGAGTTGTATCAAATAATGATTTATATATAATAAACATACATTGCGGAATACAAGGAAAGTTGTTTGGTTCTATTACAACCACAAACAAACAAGTTTTGACGATTTAAAGGCGAAATTTCAGGTAATTAAAAAAAAATGGAAATAAATCATATCTCAATTACCGTGACACTTAGGACACAGGGTCTAAGGGTGAAAAAACTAGCAAGTGACCTCCTCAATCCCCCAAAAAATTGGGTCGGTCCACGCGCCAAGCACCCTATATATGTAAATATGAAGATTTTATTATTTTTCTTATATAAATTTCTTTAAAATATAAATAT
>OX632365.1:5381469-5546469 GCA_951751655.1 Ophion costatus | reverse complement strand
CTTTTTTTTTGCGCAACAAGTGGGGGTAACGCGTTAATCGATGTATGTGTAGGGTGTCTTGTAATGAATGGATAATCCTGCAACTGTCGATAGGTCAGATCGTGTCCTACTATATGCTGGAACTTCAGTTTAGTACAAGTCCCACATTTTCGAAAATGTGGGCTTCATGTTATTTTTGGAAAAAAAATTATCCGCTTTTGGTTTTCCGCATGCGTTTTCTACCATACCATACCATACCACAATAAGATGCTGCAAGCGAAATGAACAGCATCGATACGCCTGTCGTTTTTTACGATGTTTTGACCCTTCTGCCGGTCCAGGTAGCCATCTTGGAAAAGATACGATGTCGAAGAACCTTTCATAGCGCATATAGCATCTTTCGAAATGCACCTGGAACGTCATAAATAAAGACCATTAGTGAAATGAATCGCTATGCAGGAGCAATCGACACATCCCGTCGTTTTTCACCAAGTATTTATCCACGCTCGGCCGGCCATATTGGAAAAAGAACAAAAGTGGATGAACCTTTAACGGAGCATATTTTCCTATCGAGGCGATAAAATATCGTGGCACGAGACGTACTCGGCTTTATCCTCGCACAACTATCGTATATACGTACGGATCTCTGTATACGTGTATTTCTTTTTTTCTACCACTCGACACATCTATAGAGTGCGCGATCGTTGTGGTTGCGGAGGTTGGGTGTTGTAACTTACTGCTGTACGCGGTTGCTCTCCCTGTAGTGGTAAAAAAGTGGGGGAGGCATATAAGATCCTGGTTGCCCCGCCGATGCCCCAGTAGTCTCTAGTCATCATCCCGCATTGCAGCCGCCATCTTATCAGAGAAAGGGAGCTAGGAAGAGGAGAGGAGAGGAAAGGAAGAAAAGAAGCTGTCAAAGGCGAAGAAGTCGCGCCATCGAGGACCCGAGCAGCAGGACGCTCCCTTTCATCCCCTTCGGCGATAAACGGACGCCATTGGCCATCCATCAGGATGAAGTTACGACTTTTCGTTTCTCTCCTGTTCCTCTTCGGTGAGTAATCGATTTTTACCACCTTCGCTGGTTGACTTCGCATCGATTGGATTCGTTTTCGGTTGCTCGGTTTTACGGGTTTAATTTCTCTCTTCGACGCCGATTTGACGATCGGCAAAAGTCGTTCGAGTCTTCTCGTTGTGTTCGGAAAGTTTTGACCCCGTTCTCTCGCTCGCAATGGCGGCGTGCGATCGGTGAACTATGCGTGGCCTATTGCTCACTTCACGCGGGACTCCAGATTTTCCTCCTGCTTACCCGTTATTGTAGGATCGTTGCGCAATGGGCCCCTGAGCATTTCCCAACCGAGCCCGTTGTTTCGCGATAAACACAGTCGCGATGGCGTGCAATAAACGTCGCGGTACCATTTGGCAATTCGCTCGTGACGGAAGGTGTTCATCGCTGTTAAGGGCGGGGTAAAGTTAATTCGGCGAAAAAAAAGGCATGTTCTTAAGATTTTTTTTTGGCGTAACGAATAGTGTTCGTTTATTGAACAATTTACATATAATAAAGTAACATTTGAACAACATTCTCCTAAATTTGCATTGCAACATATTCAAAATTGAGCGAGTGAAAATTAAACCCCGGAGGCGCCTCGAAAAAAAGTTGGTTTGCGGTGTGCACCGTAACTCGTAACAGAATCATCTGAAACAAAAAAATCAAAATGCATTTGTTAAAGGAGATGTTTCTCGAGGTAATGACGGAAGGATTTTTTTTTTTCGATTTTTCGATTTTTCGTAGCACTTGGGAGCCAAAAACCCGATTTTCGCTAAAAAAAATCGGTTAATTTGTTGTTGAAAAATTATTAATTATTAAAAAAAAAACAAAAAGGCTCTCGACAATATCTGGTGAATTATGTGAAGAAGTACTGTGCAAAATTTCAAAGTGATTGGTCCAGTAGATTTTGAGTTATCGTGCACACGGACTTCAAATATGACAAGTCTCAGAAAAACGGTTTGAAAAACGCAGAAGGGTTTGGTCGTTTAGCGCTCATTGCACATAAGTTTGAGAATACTTCTCGATTGCATAAAAATCTGAGAAAATTCATGCATATTAAAGGTACTCAAAAGATTAATTTTGCATAATAATAATTCCAAAATGTTATTAACAAAATGATGAAAAAAAAAAATTAGTCAACAAATTTCCCCACAACCCAATTTTTTTTCGTGATTCGTTCATTTTTCTGAATACGTATGAATTTTTTCAGATTTTTCAATTATCTTTGAATTTTTAGAAATTCAAAATAAAACTCGATAATTTTCTTATACTCACTCAAAGTCGTCGATGCCAGGTCCGTAGAGCAAAAGGCTTCCATCAAGATGATCGATAAACTCAAAAAACATAACGGGACCGGAACAGGCCCGTTTATCAAGAAATTTATTCGGGGTCGAAAAATACAATAGCGCGCCGCGCAGTTGCCGCCCAGGTATAAAACCCGGCATGGAGCAATAGACGCTCAAATACTCATAACTTCCTCAATTTTACTCCGGTCGACTTGAAATTTTAACAGAATATTCTTGATATATTATGCATTCATTAAAAAAAATTTTTTTAAATGAAAAAAAAAAAAATTTTAATACTTTACCCCGCCCTTAAGAGCTACAGGCGTGTCGCGATCGGTTCGGTACCGATATAACTGGCGAGCCGATATCGTGTTCATTTAAGGGGTCTTCTCACTTTAGTCGCTAAAAACGCTATTTTCGTGGATTTTTTTTTGATGGGTTGTATATATTATAGATATTGATATAAAAGTAATAGGTATTGATTGTTTGATTGATATATTGATATAATTTGATACAATGGATATAAATATTATAGATATTGATATAACTGATATAATTTGATATATCAATTTGTATATATTTATTTGTGTATATTTATATACATATTGATATACTTGATATCATTTGATATATCAAATATTATAGCTAGTGATATAAAAGTCGTTACATTTAATAAATACACTCTCGAAATACATCGAAAAATGTATTTATTTATTTGAGTCACTATTTGTAGACGAAAATGGTAGTTAAAAGAATGTCCTAAACAAATTGTAGGTCTGCGCTGTTGATGAAATCTCGTAGATGGATCACCCGAAACAAAAAATCAATCGGTTTTAGATTCAGTATGTTAATGCCTGGCGCATTTAATACGATTTTTTATATATGCAAAAATAACAAAGTGGCGGACATTTTTCGAAAAAACAAAAACAATGTGTTTCTTTCGCCGTTTTTTGGCAAAAAAATAGTAGATATAGAAAATGTAAAAAAATTCTTGCTATGCGCTATAGCTGTAATTGTAAAAAATGTGTGGTTAAAATTTCATAAGGATCGGTGCAGTAGTTTCAACGATTTTATCAACAAGCCGTCGAGAAACGTTGTTTCGAGAAAAACGCGTTTAAAGTTCGTTTGAGTTACATAAATACATAAAAATTGTTTTTTTGATGTACTTCGAAAGTGTATTCATTAAGTGTAATAACTTTTATATCTATATCTATAATATGAACGTATCAAAAAATGCATGAAGACAGATTTTTTAGCGTCTAAAGTGAGATGACCTCTTAAGACCGTATTCTAGTGTGAACGCTCTTTTTCAAGGTGATTTTTCGGGAACGCTTAACATGTTGAATTTTTTGAAAGTATTTTGTTCAAAATTGTACATAATATTTTATATTGCGCAGGACATGTCGCGATTTTTTAATCGTCGGGCGTATATCTTTCTCAGGAACTACTGAGCCGATCAAAATGCAATTATGCACAGATTTAGAGTGGATGGCGGGCTATCGTTCGGCCCTCTGATAAAAGTTTTGTGAAAAAATTCACGAAATGGCGGCCTTTGAAAAATAGTACTTCAATTTTTACAATAAAATGTTTACTTCTCGTGGCCCGGAAAAATAGTAATTATAAAGCAATCTAAAAGATAGAAGGCCGAACGATAGCTTGACATGCGCTGCATACCTGTGCAAAATTGCAAGTCAATCGGCTCAGTAGTTTCCGACAAAAATACACGCCCGATTTGAAAAATGATGGTCTGAGAAAAACGTTATCAATTTGTACAGTTTCGAATGAAATGCGTCGAAAAAATTTGAGTTGTTACGCCAAACATGTATAAATGTTACTGTGAAATACTAACACTGCAAGTTGAACTGGTTCTCTAAATTTAATACCCAAAAAGTCACTTTGCATATTTCGTGTTCAATGTAGTTTTTTTTACAGCTTCGTGGCTAATGCCTGTTATTTATTGATTGCCGATTTCTCGTCTGTTTCATCAAACGTCACGGGTACGGGTCAGAGTCGTTCTCGAAGCGTTTCAACCTCGACGAGGCCGCGTGACCTTTCGAAAACTCGCCTACGTGCGAATTTCTGCCGCGCTTCATCGAAATAATCGGCACATCGAACAGTCGATGGCGCGAACGCTGGAAACGAAACTTTATTATCGGTAGTAGAAAAAAATCGTTGTTAAAATAATCGGACGGAATTAGGAAACCTGCAAAAATGTCAAGATAACGCTTTTTCATGGACATAATTCCCAAGCTAATTACGGAAGGAACGAATCTGATATCCGTAATTGAAAAATACCGATCTTTCGCGTCCACAATTCGTGACCTCAATCAAGGGGTACCTTCAGGCAAGGAAAAAATCACGGATTTTCATGACTTTTTAAAGAAAATATTTATTCATCATTTTTGGGACTTAGGGTATGTTTTCGAGCTACTTTTGGCTTTACGTGCTATTTTTTCATTAATATAAAAAAATGGCGGAGTAATGGCACGGTCTCTGAAACGAGTTGCGGCGGATGTTTACGGCGTGATGCGTAGCGTCGACGGGATTAATCCGAAAAAAAATCGACGAAGATTTTTCTATCATTTACACTCATATGCAGAATATGAACCAAGAAAAAGTGAGAAATATTTAAAACCGATGAAATGGTACACTTTGAAAGAAAAAGATTAAATTTTGCGAAAAAAACGGCTACACTTTGCAATAAAAAACACTTTCTGTTTCAATTTTCAAAAAAATCTAGGGTGACGTTTTAGACAATAAGGTTAGAAAGATTTATACCAAATTTGATCAGAATCGGTTGATTATTTTCTTTAGTTATACTTCAAGCCAGTTTTGAAAATGCAGTTTGGAAGAGCGTACAATAACTTGGCCATTTTTTAAAGATTAATAATAAAAAAATACTACGTAACAGGCAAATATAGTAGTAAAACATATCCTAAGTCGGAAAAATGGTGAATAAATCTTTTCTTAACCCTCAGTTCCCACACATCGATACATACAACGCTAGAGCGATTTAGGATTTTGCATTTTTAAAGTACTATTATTTACGTATAAATAATCTAAAAGTAATGGATAATCAGTGTTTCTCGGGTCCAAAATTCCCTACGAATCCAATGGTAATGCTGTCGAATGCGGAAAGTAGTATTTATCTGGTGAAAATACGTAAAAATCAAAACCAAAATTTGCAGGGAGCCACGAACAAGAAATTTTAGGTGGTGCAAATTTGCACGTGTGTGGTAACTACGGGTTTAAAAAAATCGCAAAAATCGGCAAATTTATTTCTCGTCCAAAGGAGTTACATGGGTTTCGAAGCCAAAAAGGCATATTTTCTCTATTTTTTTGAAAATATAATATATGAATTATTTTATTCGAAATGTTGAGCACATAAAAGAGCAAGATTTCAACAATATTTAAAAGAAAAATTTAATCCATAAATTTGTGAAATTCAGCCGATGGGACCTAGTTTACGGATACCCCTCAAAAAAAGTGTCCTCGTGGTGGTCAGGATAACTCACGATAGCTTTACCTGAAATTGAAAAACCAATTTTTTTCTGTTAGTAGATAAGTATAGCTCGTGATTGAACGAAGGATTTTCCAAAAAATTGAAATTTGCATTTTTGCCACAGTCGTATGCAAAACAGTTCAATTTTTCGTACAATTTACACTACGTATAGCCTTGTAAAATTAGTTTCGATAAAAAAAAAACCTTCGTTCAATCACTACTCAATGTTATTTTTACGAAGTGTGCAAAATTTCACTAATATCGGTGCATTAGTTTTTGAGAAATCGTGTCCACCGACTTCAAAAATAGTGTTTTGAAAAAACTTTGGGAGAATAATTCCAGACATATTGTCCCACTAGACGGTAAAATAAAAAAAAATGGATTTTTTGAAATTTTCAAACCCACGTAAGCCCTTAAGCCACCTCCCCCTTAATCTCATCGACTACGAGACAACGTTGAAAAATGACGGAGCATCTTTACAAAATGTTTGCATCGTTGGGCGATTTTTTCGCTCCGAATTTGCCTCGTCTTGCCTCGCTCGCTGTACAGCGTTCAGAAAAGTGGAAAGCCGCTCCCGCTGGAGACTCGTCGCGATCGCGTACACGTTTTCGAACCGCGTTGTCTGCCATAAATATAAAACGAAGCGTATACGCAGGAGCTCGTTTCTTTTGGCTCGGTGGTCTTGCGCCCGATGCTCGTTTGCCTCGCGGACACTTTCTCCCTTTCTTTCTTCCGCCGTACGGCACACGCGCGTCGAGCAAAAGTGTCGATCGAGTCGCCGAGCCACCTTACTCGCGCGCTCGACCGAACGGCGTCCGGCTTCTATCCACGCTCGATCGTAATTCACCTTCTCACGCGCAAGCTTCGCGGACTTGGCGCGTATGCGCTCAGGGACGCGCGGACACATCCGCCCGCTACCTTGGAGAAGAAAAAGGGACTGTCACTTGTAAACTCGTTCCACACCGACCGGTCGTGCCCGAATTTAAATGGCAAAAAAACTTACCGGGCCGTACAAAAATACACGTCGAACATCCAGACGAATCGTAAATTAGGGAGCACGAGTTTGGAGACCGCAATAACAAGGAAAAAACGAGATATTTCATTCGGGAGCCGGGTCTGCTTGGGAAAAAAATGAACCATCGCTTTAAGCGGGTATTTAAGGGAGACAAATTAAAATAGGAGAATAAAAAAGGAGAAAATTGCTGATTTTTATGATTTGAAAAGAGGAACGATTTTTTTCATAATTTTTGTGGTTTGGGTAAGTTTTATTACCACTTTTGGCTGTTACGTGGTTTTAAAAAAATTATCTTCAAATTTGGCGGAGGCGTGGCACGGTCTTTTAAGGGGTCGTCTCACTTTTGACGCTAAAAAAGGCTATTTTCATCAATTTTTTTGACACGTTTATATGATAGATATTGATATAAAAGTTGTTACACTTAATAAAAACACTTTCGAAATACATTGAAATTTTTTTTTCTTTATTTAATGTTAATGGCTAAAATCCATATCATACGATTTTTGATACATGCAAAAGTAACAAAGTGGCGGACATTTTTCGAAAAAACAAAGACAACGTGTTTTTTCACGGTTTTTGGCAAAAAATAGTAAATATTAAAATTTAAAAAATTCTTAATAGCGCTATAGCTATAGCTGTAAAGAATATGTGGATAACATTTCACAAGGATCGGTTCAGTAGTTTCGTAGATTCAACAAGCCGCCGAAAAACGTTGTTTCGAGAAGGACGCGTTTAAGGGCGGGGTAAAGTTAATTCGGCGAAAAAAAGGCATGTTTTTAAGATTTTTTTTTGGCGTAACGAACAGTGTTCGTCTATTGAAAAATTTACATATAATAAAGTAACATTTGAACAACATTCTCCTAAATTTGTATTGCAAAATATTCAAAATTTAGCGATCGAAAATTAAACCCCGGAGGCGCCTCGAAAAAAAGTTGGTTTGCGGTGTGCATCATAACTCGCAACAGAATCATCTGAAACAAAAAAATCAAAATGCATTTGTTAAAGGAGATGTTTCTCGCGGTAATGATGGGAGGATTTTTTTTACTTTCGATTTTTCGATTTTTCGTAGCACTTGGGAGCCAAAAACCCGATTTTTGCTAAAAAAAATCGGCTAATTTGTTGTTGAAAAATTAGTAATTATTAAAAAAAAACAAAAAAGCTCTCGACAATACCTGGTGAATTATGTGAAGAAGTACTGTGCAAAATTTCAAAGCGATTGGTTCAGTAGATTTTGAGTTATCGTGCACACGGACTTCAAATATGACAAGTCTCAGAAAAACGGTTTGAAAAACGCAGAAGAGTTTGGTTGCTTAGCGCTCATTGCACATAAGTTTGAGAATACTTCTCGATTGCATAAAAATCTGAGAAAATTCATGCATATTAAAGGTACTCAAAAGATTAATTTTGCATAATAATAATTCCAAAATGTTATTAACAAAATGATGAAAAAAAAAAATTAGTCAACAAATTTCCCCGCAACCCAATTTTTTTTCGTGATTCGTTCATTTTTCTGAATACGTATGCATTTTTTCAGATTTTTCAATTATCTTTGAATTTCTAGAAATTCAAAATAAAACTCGATAATTTTCTTATACGCACTCAAAGTCGTCGATGCCAGGTCCGTAGAGCAAAAGGCTTCCATCAAGATGATCGAGAGCATCTTTTTGCGTTTGTCTACGCAAAACTCGCAATAGCGCGCCGCGCAGCTGCCGTCCAGGTATAAAACCCGGCATGGAGCAATAGACGCTCAAATACTCATAACTTCGTCAATTTTACTCCGATCGACTTGAAATTTTAACCCAATATCCTTGATATATTATGCATTCATTTAAAAAATGAAAAAAAAAATTTAATACTTTATCCCGCCCTTAAAGTTTGTTTGGGTTGCATAAATACATAAATATTGTTTTTAATGTATTTCGAAAGTGTATTTATTAAGTGTAACAACTTTTATATCAATATCTACAATATAAACCTATCATAAAATCATGAAAATAGCCTTTTTTAGCGTCTAAAGTGAAAAGACCCCTCAAACGAGTTGCGGCGGATGTCGGACGGTGGGATGAACGCGAAAAAAAAACAAACAAGGATTTTTCTTTCATTAACACTCTTCCGCAGAATATGAACCAAGAAAAAGTGTGAAACGTTAAAAATCGATGAAATGAAACGCTTTGAAACAAAAAAGTTGATTCGTTTTTGTACAAAATGGCTACATTTTGCGATAAAAAGATGCTTTTTTTTCAAATTTTCAAAAACATCATGTTTCAGACAATAAGGTTAGAGAGATTTAAACAAAATTTTTTCAGAATCAGTAGGTTAGTTTTTTAATTATACGTCACGTCAGTTTTGAAAATGCAGTTTCGAAATATACATATATATACATATATATTGAAAAAAGGATAATTTAAATTTGTTTTCGTCATTCTTAACCTGCTGGGCTTCAGAATATTTTACATGTGCAATTTGTATGCCTCTAATTACTCCGCTAATAAATTTATATATATATATACATATGCACATGAGTGTAATATAAAACTAATACTGATTAGTGTGCCATTCTTACATTCCTATATCTCTAATATAAATACCATGTTTTTGACCTCTTTTTCACAAAGGCCCATCGAGCAAAGAATCGCTGTTTTAAAAAGAAATTCCTTGATTTAAATGTTTGCATGCATACTATTATTTATTATTGTATATATTACGTTCCATAAATATCGCAGTGGAAATGAATACATAAATAAGTATACTAATGTATAAACGCAAGTAATTTCTACATAAAAAATAGCTATGTGGATATATAGAAAGTTGTTTTCTCTGCACAGCAGAGTTAAATAAAAACCTAGGTTGCAATTACTTAATTTTTGCACATAATCAAACGAGTATTTGTACTCTCCGATTTGATGTCATGCTTATGTGTTCGATTCGAATGCCAATGGAGGATATTATCACTGTAAATGATTCGCAAAGGCTTCGTATTTATAATATACTTATAAATATTATAAAACTACGATTAAGGGGGGAATCCCTTTAGAAACCCGAAAATGAGTCATTTTTCATTATTCTTTTAAAGGTGATAAAATGATAGCATCATATCATTTTTTTACATGATTTTATTACAACTTTCAAGCGTTAAAAGGATTCTTTTTTAAACAAAACGAAATGGCGTCGTTATTCCTTTATACGTCCTTTGAAAGACTGCTCATGTCATTGCTCAAAAGTTATTGATCGATCTGGTTGAAATTTAGGGGGGTTTCTCACTGTAACATTATTGCAAGGATATACCTAAAGTTTTAAGGTTATCGCGTAAATAAATTACTTTTTTGGGGTAATAATTGTCGAGAAAATGGTCAAAAATATGAATATTTCATTACAAAGCCTACTCAATTTTTAATTTCATACTTTTTTATATTTTTATAGGAATATCCTTCCAACAATGTTACAGTGAGAGACCATCCAAAATTTAATTATCCAGGATTTAAATAAAATAAATATTTTATTTAAATCCTGGATAATATTTATTTTCCCATTAATAATAATTGGGCGATTAATAATTATATTTATATATATCACAAGATTAACAAATAATAACTTATTTAAAATTAACTATCATAATTTTTTTATAAATTTAATTAAATTTATAATTTTAATTTTAATATTCACTTATTTACTTTTGAATACTAAATTAAACTTAAATTCCCAAGACTTATGAAATTTAAATTTTAAAGATTATGAAGAAAATAATGAAATTAAAATTAATGAACTTTTCAATTTTAATAAATTATCTATATTATTTTTAATAATATATTTATACTTCCCAATAGTTATAATTATAAATATTTGCTATATAATAAATATTAACAAAATTAATTTTATAAAAATTAATTTATATAATATTAATAAATTTTAATTATTAATTAAATAAAAGACATTATTAATAATTTAATTTTAGTTAAAATTTTAATAATATCTTTTATTGAATTAATAATTAAAATTTATTAATATTATATAAATAAATTTTTGTAAAATTAATATTGTTAATATTTATTATATAAAATTAATTTTGTTAACATTTATTATATAAAATTAATTTTGTCAGTCAATTTTGTCAGTCAGGTCGATCAATAACTTTTTGAGCTTCCAACGCCGTCATTTTGTTTTGTTTAAAAAATAAAAATAAACACTTGCATGTTGTAATAAGATAATGTCAAAATTTGAAAAAAGATGTGATTATTTCATCACGATTAAAAAAATTCTCGAAAACGACTAATTTTTGGACGTCTAAGGGGGGTTTCCCCCTTAACGAATAATGTCTACGGATTGTCGGTTGCGGAGAGTGTAGCAATTGGTTCGCTGTTTCACAAGGTACCGCAACGGCCTTAACGCGAAAGCAGGAAGCTGCGGAGCAGAATCGCCGTAAAGTGTCCTTGCCGGGGCGTCGAACGATTCGGCCCTCGTCGACCGCAGCCCCAGCCGAAGTGGGCGAAGACGAGGATGCCGAGGAATACGAGGAGGAGATCGTCCTGTCGGACAAGTGTCCCGAGGCAAATGGCTATTTTCCCGATTCCGACCAATGCGACAAGTATCACGATTGCCGCGATGGCAAAACCACGGAAAGATTGTGTCCCGATGGCCTCGTGTTCAACGACTACGATCCGGCTGTCGAGAAGTGCGACCTGCCCTTCGGTATCGACTGCTCCAAACGCCTCAAATTACGTGAGTACTCTCTCGTCCCTCTCTGGCGATTTGATTTTTTCACAATATCGATCCGAACACGTAGGATCTTTTTCGAGCAATTAAGGGGGAAAATGATGTTTTCGTTTTGCTCGGAAATTTCGCCCTGGGACGTTGAGGTTTGGCATTTTTATTCGTGGTAAGAGTGGTACAGTTTTTTTCGCGTAACGAATCGTTGGCAATACAAGTATAGGTTTCATCCATTGAGGTTCGCTTATTAAGGATGTTGAGTCCTAAATCGCAAATGATGATAAAATTCTGAAAATTTGGTATGTTTTTGTATGAAGTATTTCAGAGGTCATGTAAAAATTTCACGACAATTAGGAAGCTCGTTATTGAACAATTAACATTCACAAATTAAATGTTGTTTTATGGAAACTGATGTAACTTTGCAATAAGTTTTTTTTTTGACCTCTCAATTTTATAATATCTACAATATACTGAAAGCAACGGAAACAAAACGAAGTTTATTGATAATTTTTTTTTATTTCTTTTAAAAATTGTTCTTAACAAAATGTTAATTTTTTAATAACGAGCTTCCTAATCGTCGTGAAATTTTAACACGACCTCTTAAATACTTCATACAAAAACATACAAAATTTTCAGAATTTTCTTATCATTTTTTATTTCAACCCTTAAGGAGGTTGAAGTAATGATGACAGAATTCTGAAAATTCGGTATGTTTTTACATGAAGTATTCAGGAGGTCGTGTAAAAATTTCATGACGATTAAGAAGCTATTTATTGAACAATTAACATTAACATGTTTCATAGGGACTCGACATCCTTAAGGGTGTACGATCATTACTACGAATCCAACTTTCGGATTTGTAATTGTCGTACGATTTTGACGAATACTTTTTCCGCTTATTGCCAAAATTTGAGCTATTATGACCGTTTAGTTTTTTCGCAATAATATGTATAATTATATTCTGCCTATCGTGTTAATTCGGCTGAGGTAATTCAAGCCTATTTTAATAGGTTTCCGGCTGATCTTTTTTTTGTCTTTTTGGTCCGTTTTTATGGTGGATATGTTAATATTATTGTTACGACGATTACGAGTCGTTGACAATCGAATTTTTCAGTTTTTATTTGTTCACGTGCAACAAATTCATCATTTACCACAACATTTGGCCCACTATAATCGATAATACGAATAATCAACACAAGTAAACATCGATCAGCGCAGCTGTGGGTAAAATAAATTTAGACTTTTTTTGACCCCGTGGAAGGGATCGTACCTCCTTATGGGATCATCACAGTGTAACGATTCGAAAATAGCTGATTTTAGCGATTTTTTTTCAATCGTTAAAATACACTGATCAGTCTGATTTTTTATGTCGAATCAAAACACTCACGAAGAACAGAAAATAGATTTTTTAACGTTTATTAATTTTAAAAACAAATTTTGAACGGTTGAAAATGTCTACGAAAAAAATTTTATTTCAAACAAAATTTGTAAAAAGATTGTTAATCAGTATGGAAGCCGCTATCTTACTGTGGAGGTTTTAAAAAATCACAATTGACAAAACGGCGGTGGTTTGAAAAAAAAATATCGAATTTAGCCTATTTCTTTCGACAGATTTTCGTTGAAAAAAAATATGAAGATAAAAAAGCTTCCATAGTAAGATAAAGAATGGCGTGAAAAATGTTGTGTCGAAATTTGAGACGGATAGCTTGAAAATTCTTCCTGTGAGAGTGGGCACCGTTTTGAAAAACGAGATTTCGAGAAAAACACATCCGTCCGCGCCAGGTCTCACGTAGCTGGTCGAATGCCTTTTTTTAGAAAGGCTTTTAGAAAGGTAGCAACCGGAATAATTCGAATTTCGCCCCAAAAATTGAGCATTTTCATAATCGTCCGTACTACCGGATAATGCAAATTTTTTAATGAAAATTTTACACGGTGATGATCCCTTAAGGTATTCCTTTCACGAATCCGGATATTTGACAATTAACTGATTTTCTTCTATAATCAAGTAAAAATACATCCCAGTATACTGGTAAAATTTCCAGCCAAGTTACCGAACTATTAACGAAAAGTCACGAATCCAAAAATGGTTGAATTTTCGTAGCCGCGACTTTTGAGAGAAAATGTAAAAATGTCTTAATCTACTAAATTTGCGCGTAATATTTTATTCCAGCTTATACTTTCATAAATATAATAATTGATATAATACAATATAATAATAGATTATGACTTATTTTTATCAATCACCGCTGTAATTCACCAATAATTCAGAAGGGCCCTCCTCATGCCCCGATAAAAGACGGCTTTACGAGGGGAATACCTTAAGGGCGGATATACCTTTACGCGAGAAAAAATGGCTGAATTTCGCCATTTTTTAAAGGAAATGCTTTTTCACCATTTCTTAAACTCAGGGTTTGTTTTGTTACTACTTTTGGCTGTTGCATAGCCGTTTTTGTATTAATCGTTAAAAATGGCGGATGTATGGCAGGGTCTTCTAAACGGGGTTGCGGTGGATACTGTCAGACGGCGTGATACGGAGCGTCGGCGAAATTAATCTGAAAAAAGCCAACGAAGATTTTTCTTTCAATAATACTCATACGCAGAATATGAACCAAGAAAAAGTGAGAAATGTTGAAAAACGATGAAATGATACGCTTTGAAACAAAAAGATTGAATTTTCCGAAAAAAATGACTACATTTTGGGGGCGTACATAAATTATGCAACGCAAAATTTCTCAATTTTTGCCCCCCCCCCACCCCACGTAACAAAACCGTAACGCCTGGCCTGAACTCCCCCCCCCTATTCCGTTACGTAACGGGTGCTTTGTCGACAATAATTGCGTTTTTTTTTCAAAGAAATAACTTATTATGAAAGAGTTGGGCTTATACTCATGTTACGAAGTATATATTCATCTAGTTTTTTACCAATTTTTAAGAAATAAAAATAAATTAACCCTGATATGGCGACAAAAAAAAATTCCCTTCATTGTCCTATCGATATCTTTACGAAAGGTTATCTGTAAATAGAAAGTCAACAATTTATCGATATCTATACAAATGTAGCTATCGTTATGCGTAGCCGTTTTTTTATTTTGGTTTTTTTTACAAAATGTCGACAGTTTGGACATTTTTTTTCTATCTTTAAGGCCCTTTTTTGTACTCAAGCAATCTTTGAAAACAGTAATAGTCAAAATTTAACAAATCGGCTACGTACAACATAAGTCACTGCGACCACAAAAATGTTTTTGAAAAATTGAAAATCGATTGATTAGTTTTTGAGTATTCGCTGAGACAAGGTCGAAAAAAGTAGTTTCGAGAAAATCACGACCAAATTTTTTTCTTCGTTTTTCTTGATATAAAGTTATGTTTTTTTTTCTAGAATATTGATACTTACATTAAAGTATTAAGCCGTAGGCGATATGACGGTTTTTCATCTTTATTATATTTCTCAAAATAATAAAAGCTTGCGCTTCATCTATTCTGAACGATGGGTTGTAAATAAAAAAATTTTGATCATGCAGAAATTTAGCTATTTCTGGCAGTTTTAAAAGCGTGACGTAACGCAAACCTCCACCCCCCCCCCTACGTACGTAGACCGTAACGCCAGGTGGAACCCCCCCCCCCCCCATTTGCGTAACGTAATTTATGTACGCCCCCTTTCCAATAAAAAATACTTTTTTTTTAATTTCCAAAAACATTCACGGTAGTATTTTAGACAATAAGACTAGAAAGATTTATACCAAATTTTGTAAGAATCGGTTCATTAGTTTTTTAGCTATAGGACGCGCCAGTTAAAAAAATGCCGTTTACAAGACCGTGCCACCCTTCCGCCATTTTTAAAGATGAATCATTTTCAAAAATACCATCTAACAGCTAAAAGTACTAACAAAACATACGCTAACAAGGAACATCCCTTAGGTGATCACCTTCGATTTTGTTGAAATTTGGATGTGTTATCAAGCACCGAAAAGTAAGCGATACGTATTTTATTTTATCGGCGGAAAAACGGTTTTAAGGGGTGAAACCACCCCTCGAAAAAATGCATCTCAGGGTGGTTCACCCCTTAATTTTTTTTGCAATGTCACTATAGTGGATTTTTCATTGCTTCGGATTAGAAGAATTTTCATTTTTGTTTCATTAAAATCGGTGGACTCCTAGTGTGTTAAACTGCTATATTACCCCTAGAGATGCCTTTTTTCGAGGGGTAGTTTCACCCCTTAAAACAATTTTTCCGCCGATAAAAAAAAATACCTATCGCTTACTTTTCGGTGCTTTATAACATATCCAAATTCCAACAAAACCGAAGGGTGTCACCTGAGGCATGTTCCTTGTAAGTCTCAAAAATGGTAAACAAATGTTTCCTCAAAAGAAAAACCATGAAAGTCAGCAAATTCCCCCCCCCCCTCTCCCAATTCAGCTCGACGATTTTTAAAATATTTTTTCCTGAAATTTTTGGTCAATATTATTTATTTATGATTTAATATTAGTTTATTTACCAATCGATGTTACTTTGGCTATTGACGACCTTCGATGGTCTCATCCTACTCGTTCTGCGCTTCGCCCACTGCACAAAAAACCGAAGTATGCTTTTTTCAAATGTTTCTTTTTTTTTTTTTTTTTCGATGTCATACGAATTTTGCAGAGGAACCCCATCCCTCGCAGCATTGCCCAAGAATGCACGGATATTTCGCGCACGAGGATACGCGAATTTGCGACACGTTTTATTACTGCGTCGAGGGTCAATTCAACATGATAACGTGCCCGGACGGCCTCGTATTCTCCGAGAAGACCGGTATTTGCAACTGGCCCGACGAGGCCTCGAAAAAGGGCTGCGGCTCGCGGGAACTATTTAACTTCACGTGTCCCAAAGTCGACGAGTCCGTGGCTGCGACGCATCCGCGCTACGCCGACGCCGAGGACTGTCAATTCTTTTACGTTTGCGTCAACGGCGAAATTCCACGGAGAAACGGCTGCAAACTCGGCCAGGCCTTTGACGAGCGGACCGGCAAGTGCGATTGGGCGCGAAAAATCCCCGAATGGTAAAAAAAAAAAAAAATACGCTTTCTTCCCTTGATTCCGAATAGGGGAAAATTTTCGTCGGACCCTTGATTCTCGTGTGAGAAAAATTCCTGAGTGTGAAAAAAATTGCTTGGATTCGTCCCTGAGTTAACTTTCTTCTTGGCCGTTTAATTTTTTTTTCGACGTCGCTTTGAGAAAAAAAATAGCAGTGCACGGATCTTGAATAATTGTTCAAGGTGAACGAGCAATTTCTTGCCCGTTTGGAGCAAGACACGAGGACGTGAAAGGAATAATAATATGATAGAAATAATGTACACCACCGGCCAAAAGTTTCCGGACACTTTAGATAATTGCAAAACTTTCGATCGTTTTGGATACGTGCAAAATTATATCTGAATAATAGAGGTAGTATCGAGTTTGACTTGCACAACTTTTTCGCAAAGCTTTTTACAAGATATGAAAATTTCGCACATACTCTTCAGTTATTATATATTCCTTGCATTCCTACGTCAGATGCTCCAATGTCTCATTTTTTTTCTTTACTTTACCTGCATCTCCAAACCTTTTCTCCTTTCTTTCCCGCCCTTCCTATGTTGCCACATCTTAGCCTCGCCCACGTTTCCTTGTCCCTACCCTTTACTCCCTCGTCTGTCCAATATTTCCAAGGCGTCTCGGCCTTTTCTATAATATATTTATACTTATCGTTCCCGAGTCGAAATTTAGACCCTCCTTTGAATGCTCGAGAACCTATTTCCTTTGTAACGCACAGACCGCCGCCCTCCTTTGACTCCCCTTGAACCTATATGGAGAAATTTGCAGCGTTGGCGACCCTCCTTTAGCCCTACTGAACCTTCTATTCAACCTCCCGAGCCTCCTTTAGGCCTATGGGCTCGGCTTGCGTGAACCTACACAACCTCGTTTTGGCCTACGGTGCAAATTTCTCCATATAGGTTCAAGGGGAGCCAAAGGAGGGCGGCGGTCTGTGCGTTACAAAGGAAATAGGTTCTCGAGCATTCAAAGGAGGGTCTAAATTTCGAGGCGGGCGGTGAAAGGAGTCAAAGGAGAGTTAGTAGGGCGAAAGGAGGTTTAAAAGAGGGTCTGTAGGTTTCCGTAAGCATTAAATCAGGCTCACTAGGGTTTAAAGGAGGTTCAGATGAACCTACTAAACCTCTTTTGAGTGAAACAGTTCAATTTCTGCCACTTTTGGAGGTTCAGTAGGTTCTGATATACATGTTTTTGAGATTTCCATTTGAACCTCTTGAACCTCCATTGAATGACAAATTGGGATCGAAAGGAGGTTTAAAGGAGGGTCTAAATTTCGACTCGGGTTATTAAGTTTTCCAGCCCTCTTCTATCTTCTCGTCTATTTTTGTTTACATCTTTTTGCTCCCTTATCATTGTTATTAGATCTTCTATCTCCAGATCTCTTAACACCGATCTCTTATTATCGCAATAATTCATTTAATTCGTCCCATTTTAACTCTATTATATTTTTTCTATTTTTTCTATTCTATTTTCTATTTTCTATTCTGAAGAATGCGATTTTTCCATCCGGAAATTTTACTGGATAAAAAGCACGTCTTATTATTGCATTCAATTATTTAATTATTCCAGACCATCAAGGTCAAACCTTTGTCATCTTTTGACTCTATTGAAGAATTATATCTTTCCATCCGGAATTTTGACTGCTCTGAAAAACTTAAAAAAATATTGCTTCCCTCTTGCCCTATATGAATGTATCAGTTGAAATTTTCAGCCGTTTTTCGTAAATATAAGTACGCAAAAATTCAGATAACTGCAAAACTTTCGATCACTGGATAATTGCCAAATAATGTCAGAATAATATAGTTCATTTCATTGAATATTTTAGAGTATTTTACGTTTGACATTTTAAGGTTCTGGGATAATTAAACAATTGAGTGCAATAATGAGAAGCACTTCTTATTATTGCATTTAATTATTTAAATATTCCAGACCATCGATGTCAAACCTTTGTCATCTTTTAGCTCTATTGAAGAACTCAATTTTTCCATTATCCATCAATTATTTATTATTTTTCAGAATTTTATTATCGATCTATTATTTATTATTTTTTCATTATCTAAACTATCTAAACTGAATCTTTGAACTAAATCTTTAAACTAAAATCAGGCAAGCCAAAAATAGATAATTCATTAGTGCACCGTGTCGCAATTAAAAAAATGTCCTTGCCTATCAAAGTCTGAAATCTTGATTTATATTTCTGAAATCTGAAATTTATATTTCTGAAATCTGAAGTTTATATTTTTGAAATCTGAAATTTATATTTCTGAAATCTGAAATTTATATTTCTGAAATCTGAGATTTATAGTTCTGAAATCTGAAATTTATATTTCTGAAATCTGAAATTTATATTGCGGAAATCTGAGATTTATATTACTGAAATCTGAAATTTATATTTCTGAAATCTGAAATTTATATTTCTGAAATCTGAAATTTGTATTTCTGAAATCTGAAATTTATATTTCTGAAATCTGAAATTTATATTTCTGAAATCTGAAATTTATATTTCTGAAATCTGAAATTTATATTTCTGAAATCTGAAATGTATATTTCTGAAATCTGAAATGTATATTTCTGAAATCTGAAACTTATATTTCTGAAATCTGAAATTTATATTTCTGAAATCTGAAATGTATACTTCTGAAATCTGAAATTTATATTTCTGAAATCTGGAATTTATATTTCTGAAATCTGAAATTTATACTTCTGAAATATGAAATTCATTTTTCTAAAATCTGTAATTTATATTTCTGAAATCTGAAATGTATATTTCTGAAATCTGAAATTTATATTTCTGAAATCTGAAATTTATACTTCTGAAATCTGAAATGTATACTTCTGAAATCTGAAATTTATATTTCTGAAATCTGAAATTTACATTTCAGAAATCTGAAATTTTGGTTTATATTCCGATCAGGTGATTCGTAAACTATTTGTAATCTCAAGACCATCAGACCGTATGCAACGATTCGCAAAAACTTAAATTCATCGAATTTTTTTACAACTTGACAATTGAAAATTTGAAAATTCATAAATCGGATTGGAGCGATGATACCACGAATTTTCGGCGTTTATGAGTCCTCGGCATGATTCGTATTTTTTTTTGGAGCAATTGTACTTTTGGTAAAATATTCCTACGCCCCTGGGTCGAAAGCCGAAGCAGAAAAGAGTCCCGAGGGGATGCATCGTCATGTGCCATGCATAACAAAATAATGATGTGAAATTCCGTGAGAGGCCTGTGGGCGCCTCATTGTCGGGTCATTGAACAGAAATTTGGACCTTTCACTTTTTTTCCCGTGATCCC
Source organism: Ophion costatus (assembly GCA_951751655.1). Classification (NCBI taxonomy): domain Eukaryota; kingdom Metazoa; phylum Arthropoda; class Insecta; order Hymenoptera; family Ichneumonidae; genus Ophion; species Ophion costatus. Next base: position 5,526,576 of record OX632365.1, on the reverse strand, counting down.
ACAGCAAAGATTGGTACAAGGGTCAGCTTACGGACGCCGAGCTGGACGCCCTGGAAAACCCACCGGCCAAGCCAAAAACGAGTGGTGCATCGAGCAGAAGAAAGGGAACGAGACCACCCAAGAATTGATTGCAAAGATCATAAGAAATATACCTCCTTATAATTATCATTACGATCTATATTTCATTTTTCTTTTGGTCGCATTATTTGTATAATAAATTTTGTTCGATACCAAAAATTCACGATGTACCATTTTTTTTGTTTCTATCCGACCCACATTTCTCATTTGCAGCTTCATCCCCAACAAATAAAGTGACACCGAGAATTGAATTTATTTTCATCCGCATGAATTTTTTTTTATCGTCTCCTATCCCTTCAATTTCCGAAATGATTGTGACAAAAATGATGTTTTTCATTTGATGTTCATATTCGTCAATCACTCGCTGAGGTTGCGTGTGATGTACTTTCATTTTCCACCAACGAACGCTCCTTTTTTTTTTATCCGAAATAAACGTGTGCTACACTAAATCGCGCAACAACAGCGTGTGAGCCGACGAAAATAAAGTTTCAGGTAAAAGGAAAAAGCAAGTCACGAGGTGACAGAAAAAAACCTGAAAACGAAAAGAACGTGCGCATCGTTGAGCAACTACGAGACTCCATTTTATATCGAAACTCGCCTTTCCCCGAGGCTAAACACGGTCGCGAACTTCAAATCGATTTCTTTTCTTCGTTCATCGATTTTTTTTCTACTGTTCACGCGTGATTCAACACTAATCCGAATCGTTTGGACGAAAATTCTTTCGATTTTTTTCACAGCCACGAAAAACGCCAGTTCTTTGTAGATTACTAATGAATTGTTGCAAATAATATCTATACGAATTTTTACATAGAGTTTTTTTGTTTTTCATAAAAAAGCACGATTTTTTGCAAAATACTAAACGTACTTTAAAGTACTTTAAAAGTATTTGGCAAGAAATCGTGGTTTAACAAAAAAGTTATTTTTAAAATACTTCAAAAGTACTTCAGAGTATTTTTAAAGTCCTTCAAAAGTACCTTAGAGCATTTTAAGGTACTTCAAAAATACTTAAGAGTATTTTTAAGGTACTTCAAAGGTACTTTAGAGTATTTTAAGGTGCTTTAAAGTATTTCAAAGGCACTTCAAAGGTGCTTTAAAGGCTGTAAAAAGTATTTCATAAGCACTTTAAAGTATTTATCGTGATTAAAAAAATGTAATGTACTTCAAAGTACTTTCAACGTATTTTTGAAAAGAATTCACAATATTTTTAAAGTGCTACTTAAAAAAGTATTTTTACAAATACTTTCAAAGTATTCTCCAAAAGTAGTACTTCGAAATTATTTTGAAAAGTCCTTTTTAAAAATGCTGTAAGCATTTAAAAAATACTCCTTTTGAAAAGTAGTACTTTAAAAATACTTGTAAAAAATACTTTAGTGTTTTTAAATTTGCTTTAAAAATACTTGTAAAAAATACTTTAGTGTTTTTAAATTTGCTTTAAAAATACTTCAAAAGTTTTGTAAAAGTAAAATACTTGCAAAATACATGAAAGAACTTTATCGAAAAATTGTTCGACGAGAACAACTCTTTGATCGCGCATGAGATACGTTGTAGTTTATCAGATGGTAATTCATCAGAGTTCACGTCCCAGCAGTTTATCGAGTATGCTACGAAGCATTCTCCGCGCATTTCCCGTTTCAAAGGCTAACGGGTACATGTCTGAAGAACATAGAAAAAAAAACAATTTACCGTTAGTTCAAGAACGCGCTGAGGAACATCTCGTGCAACTCTTTGTGAATAACAATTCGACGCGATTCAATGAAATACCCCGGGCTCGGATTTTCACTTGATTTTTTGGATCGAATTTACGTCGGGGTGGAAAAAATATTTCACAAATTTGGGAATACCGAAAGTGAATTGTGGTCACGTAGAAAGGAAGATCAGTTGAATTATGATTTCGAGAAGATTAATGTAGAATTAATATTAAACTTCTAGAATTCATATAATATTAACAGGTTATGCCTAATTCCAACAGTCGAAAATAGCTCATTTTCGGTATTTTTTAACAAGAAAAGCGTGATGATTAATTTCTATAAAAATTAGGTATTTAAAGAGGTATCATCTGAAGAACACTATAATTTTTTTGTGTAGCAATATTTAATTACAATCGATTGACAGCCGATGTATAATATAAAAAAATTAAACAGATTTCGTTAGTTTTTTTTTCATAGTTTATCATATGATTAATCGAAGGAATTTAAAAAAAAAATCGCCCATGTTCAAAGTGAGCCTTAATTTTGCGAACAACATGGGCATTTTTCATTCATCAAATCGAAAATATACATCGGAAAAAATCCTTCGATCAAATACTATATTTTTACATCTACAGCCTTGCAAATTTCGAAAAAATCGACGCAGAAGCTTTCGAGACATTTCGCTCACCGATTTTGAAAACGAACTTTCGAGAAAAAAGCGTTTAAAGTTTCGAAAGACGTTCTGAGACGTGCGACGGGCTTCAACATAATAGCCTATTAATCTGTCGTTTTTTATCCGATCACCTTGAAATTTTCCGGGAAAAGTTATAAGATGATATGCTGTCAAAATAAATTCATGTGAAAAAAAAGATTTCTCGACTTTTAGAAATAGGCATAACCCCTTAATAGAATAAAGCCAGCATTGTCGTCTGCCCACAGATGTACTCTAACTACTTGTACAAAAATTTGACCTTTCATTCGAAACGCATTTTATTTTACCGAAAGATTAACCAACACGTGCCCTTCTTTGGACATTAATTTCTCAATTAGTCTTTACGATGCTCATTAAAATTGTATATTTGATGAATTTCTAAAAAGATTCTCTTATTATCGAATAGTGGAAAAAAATCTTGCGAGGTTTTTGAGAACGACACGTAACGAGAAAGTTTCTCAACAATATCGGAAACGTATTCCCCCCAAAATGTCTGCACGCTCGTAACTCCAATGATGGATCTTTTCACAGCCGGTTGTCTGTTTGAAAATCATATTGCTGAATCACCAATTGTTCAACGTAATTCGTGTTTGTTAAATATTCAATGAACAGGCGTGAATCGTTTTATGAACGCTGAGTAAGTGGATGTTCGAATCCCTCGATACATTTTGTGAGCGTCTTACTCATCAAGCACTCATCGGGACGACCTTTTCGATTTTCATCGTCCAGGTGGGAGAAAAGAGAGAGAAAGGCGTGGACGAATGAGGCGGGGTCTGATGAAACATCCAAGCTCAAAATTACTCGTCATTCAAATTAATTTCCACATTAACAGGCTACAGCTACATAGGTGGGTCGAAGAATTGCATTTTCTAAAAATATTTTTATCCGATACAGTTGAATTCCTAAAATTCGATACAGTTGAATTCCTAAAATTCCTAAAATTCGATGAGCTACACTATCATACTTCTAATTTTAAACCCGTTTTTCTCGGAACGCTGTTTTCAAAGTCGGTGGACACGATATCTCGAGAACCACTTGGTGGACTGTTTCCAGATTTACAGGAGATATGATCAGAAACATTTAAAGGTCGTTGACGATCTTACTTTTTCAAAATCGATGTTTCTTTTTGAACGTTTACGTAAAATTTACGATTTTTTTCATAGATTTTGCATGCTCGAGATTCGATTCAGCAGTACGTTGTTAAAAAAAATGATTAAAAAAAATCGATGATCGTCAACGACTCGTATTTGGTGTTACCTCGAATACGCCGTTCGGTTTTTAGATGTCAGATGGACCGTTTGCGCAGGAGAGTGTCCACCGCCAAAATTGTTTTTCTGTATTTTTTTAAAGGCTCTCAATATATGGGCCCTTCCATGCCATTTCACGTAGCCCGTGACCCCGACCATTTTAGGTTATCCAAATTTTTTTTGGTTAAATTGTACCTCATCAAAGGAATATTCACACCAATTGTTAGATTTTCATCTCTTCTCTTTAAGGAGTTATAATTTTCCAAAAAATGTCGATTTCGGCAGTTTTGGAAACGTTTAACGCTGATAACTGCTGAGCTAATTGAGATATCAACAAATGTCACTACATAATTTTGTTTCATTTTGGAGCATACTTTCATTAAAAAAGATGAAAAATTATCAATTTTCAATGTCGACGTTTTTTTTGCTTCTAAAGGGAAAACTATTTTTTTTAAAGATGATCGCCTTTTTATTTTTTTTTCAAAAAATTCTCTAAAATAGAGTGACCCATTCTACGATTTTTAAGACTAGTCTCATAGTGGGCCCATTTTTCCTTCTATTTTTTTTTCGAATTAATCATATTTTTTCGAGAAGATTTTGATCATTTTAATCTCCAATAATGCTATAAATGTGTTTGTGATTTCCAATTCGGCTTCGACAGGTCTGAAACGGTTTATTTTTAACTTGTCCCTATTATTACAAAAAAAATTAATTCAAAACTTATTTTTGGGTAGAAAAGATGCGTTTCTTTTTCATCAACTGTTTCTCAGAATAGAAAATTCGGAATGTGGCTATTTTTTTCGGGTCTCCAAGTAGATGCATCCCCTCGCAAATATCTGTATTTTTTCCCTGTCATAAAAATATTTGTGTTCGAATAAATTTCATTTATACGCTCTCAAAAATGCATGTTTCGTTTCTCTTGACTTACGAGTAAGAAAGAACGCATAAATTTGCTCGATTCTCTCGTCTGTCGTGATTCACTCGAAGGCGTCCAAATTCCCACAAAATGGGCCATGGGATGGGCCATTTTTTACATTTCGCTTGCAATAAATTACCAAACGCAGTTCGCGAAAGAAAAAAAATCAATCCGACGAAAACGTGGGAGAATTTATTCCCGAGAAAAATATATAATCCGTTGAGAAAGAAATTCCGTAGGAAGTTATTTGTAAGCCCGTTTCGTCGCTGGCATACACGAAGATCCTGTAGTAAAAGTGAGAAAAGGACAGTCGCGAAGGGAAATTCAAGTGTGGAGAGGGGAGGAGAGGAGTGCAGGGAAAAAAGTGTGTATGGTAAAATTCTCGATTCTCGACTCGACGACACCCGTTTCAGCTGGAACAAGCGAAGTCTGCGAGAGCAAACGCAAGCGAAAGTGGGGAAATGGTTTTGATAGTGGGGACTGAGAGGGTATACCCGATGGACAGCGTACGAGGGAGCAGTATCTCGCGACGAGACGCCATTCCAAAGAGCGCCCAAAAAAATTCTTCTCAAAAGCTCCATAACCGTTCGATCGATCGATCAAGTGACAATCCGCCAATTTCCTTCTCTCTCCCTCCATCAGCGAGGGATCCGCAATAACAGCCATTTTCTTTTCGACAACTGGCAAAAATGGTCAGAGTGTGCTTCTTGATATTAGCGTCAGCTTCGATCGCGTGTAAGTATCAATCACTCCAGACTCTCATTTCTTCCATAATCACGAAAAACAAATAAGTTACTCCGCGGACGGAAAACTTTCAATTTTATGTAAAAATAATTTTTTATGCAAATCTGGCAAGAAAAACGATCGATCGATCGTAATTGGTGCGTCGCACTTTGATCGATCAATCAAGAAAATTGTCATTTTTGACGTTCCGATGAACATTAGCCTGACACGCGAATCAACACTTCTACGTGCTATTAAACTTCCGCGTGTACTTAAAACCAGTTCCAGCTTTTTTTTCCGGCCTAACGTGAGAAACTAGTTTGACTGTTCACTGGTAGTAAAATTGTAGTAAAAATGGAGAAATAAGAAAAATAGAAAAGAGTTTCAAATTTGTACGGCAGTTATTCCCGGATGGTGTCTGACTCTCGTACAGGGGAGATTAGCAAAGACTAGTAGTGTAAGACAAGTACAGGGTAGTTGAACAGGAGACGGTAGCCCGGAGAGTCCGAACTTTCTAAAGTGTAAATGTCAGTACGAGGTGGCTCTCTCGTGGTTCTCTCGATTGCATAAGTTATAGTTCTCTCCATCATCCGAACGACGTGTAAAATCAATCTTCCATATCGCTTCTCGTACAGGCATATATTATCCGTCCCTATACATAGGCGCCCGCGAGTTTGGAGAATTGCGTAACCAAATTATGATAATACGGATTTCTCACACCCGGGTTTCCTAATTTCGTATTTGCGTGCCGAATGAAGTTCAGCAATTTTTCAACGCTCTGCACCTCACTATCGGTCCGTCTGATCAAATGACGTTTAGAAAGAGTCAAGTGGAAAATCTGCCGGTGTATGGAAGCAACGAAAAGCACAAGGGACGTAGAAAAGATAGATGTTACAGTAGTAGAAACATTGGAATATTGAGGCCTTAGGCCACAGTAACGGGTATAAAATCAGATGCGAATTTAACAATTTTTTTTCGTATGAAAAACTGATTCACTCGTAAAATTAATTACACATATATTTAGTATGAATATTAAGGATGTTGAGTCCCAAATCGCAAATGATGATAAAATTCTGAAAATTTAGTATGTTTTTGTATGAAGTATTTCAGAGGTCGTGTAAAAATTTCACGATAATTAGGAAGCTCGTTATTGAACAATTAACATTCACAAATTAAATGTTGTTTTATGGAAACTGATGTAACTTTGCAATAAGTTTTTTTTTTGACCTCTCAATTTTATATCTACAATATACTGAAAGCAACGGAAACAAAACGAAGTTTATTGATAAATTTTTTTTAATTTCTTTTAAAAATTGTTCTTAACAAAATGTTAATTTTTTAATAACGAGCTTCCTAATCGTCGTGAAATTTTAACACGACCTCTTAAATACTTCATACAAAAACATACCAAATTTTCAGAATTTTCTTATCATTTTTTATTTCAACCCTTAAGGAGGTTGAAGCAATGATGATAGAATTCTGAAAATTTGGTATGTTTTGACATGAAGAATTCAGGAGGTCGTGTAAAAATCTCATGACGAGTAAGAAGCTATTTATTGAACAATTAACATTAACATTTTTCATAGGGACTCAACATCCTTAAGCTGCTAGAAAATATATGTACTTTTTTTCGATGTACAAAATCGCCGACTACTAATTTTATGTTTTATTTTTTTTTTAGGCGCTCCGCGGCGTGACATTTAGCATCCGCAATTTTGACCTAGAACCAAAAAACGAAAATTCTCGTCAATCTAGATTAGAATACCTAGAGAAGTACGAACATAATTAAAAAAATATTGTTTTATTCACAAGTTGTAGGTATATGAACGTAAGAAATGAATTTTCAGTGAAAAAGTTCGTCATAACTGCTCATAAAATGAAAAGTTTTCGATTGATCAGAAATTCCGTACGCACTTCTCTGCGAAATGCAATTAAGAACTTAACTTTTAAATTTGAAGTAAATTGAGTGAAAATTGTTGAAGTTATTTGTCACGCCAATTGGCAAAAAGCTGTTTCGAGAAGTTTCGAGTATTCGGCCATTTTGCACATCGAAAAAAAATATATATATATTTTCTAACAGCTTGTTACCGTGGCTTAAGGCCGTAAGGGGTCTTCTCTCTTTAGACGCTGAGAAGGCTATTTTCATGAATGAACTCATTCTTTCGGTAGGGTTATATTATAGATATTGATGTAAAGTTGTTACACTTGATAAATACACTTTCGAAATACATTTAAAAAAATTTAATGTATTTATGTAACCCAAACAAATTTCAAACGCATTTTTCTCGAAACAACGTTTCACGACGGCTTGTTGATAAAATCTTCGAAACTACTGAATCGATCCTTATGACATTTTAACCACGTATTCTTTACAACCGTAGCTATAATGCATATCAAGGATTTTTTTAAATTTTGATATTTACTATCTTCTTTTTGCCAAAAACGGTGAAAAAACACGTATTTTTTTGTTTTCCAAAAATGTCCGCCATTTTGTTATTTTCGCACACATAAAAAATCGTATGATATGCGGTATAGCCATTAACATACTGAATCTGAAAGCGTTTGATTTTTTGTTTCGGATGATCCATCTCCGAAATTTCATCAACAGCGCAGACTTACAATTTTTCTAGGATATTTTTTTAACTACTATTTTCCTCTATAAATAGTGACTTGAATAAATGAAAAAAATTTTTTAATGTATTTCGAAAGTGTATTTATTAAGTGTAACAGATTTTATATCAATATCTATAATATAAACCTATGAAGAAAATTAATGAAAATAGCGTTTTTTAGCGTCTAAAATGAGCAGACCCCTTAATTAAAATGTAACGTCAAAGCGGAAATGTCGAAGTATAATAAACACTGGATTTAAAAAAAAATGTCACAGCAAAATATTTCGTAAAAATAGAACGAACGTTGAATCAGTAAATGATTCAAATCATATGATTCGAGTATAAAAAATCATCATCAAAAGCAAATAAAAAAATGTAACTCCAACCTGGGATTTGCAGTTGAATTTCTGGTGACATGTGGATAATAGTCAGATTTTCATCAGCGTTGTGACTTCAACTTCAATTCGTGATTACATTCTTATAATTGTGATATTTTGCGACAAAACGAATTTCGAATTATCGTAGTCATTAAATTTCGCGAATGACGTGCATGTTCTAGATGGTTTGATAACTTGTCCAAAGAAGGATGGGCAGTACGAAGATCCGGTCCAGTGTGACAAGTACTATCAATGCGAAGAAGGCCGAGCGACGGAAAAACTTTGTCCCGATGGCCTCGTCTTCGATCCATTGAATCGCAAGATAAATAAATGCGATCACGTATTTAACGTCGAATGTGGCGACCGTCTCGAATTGCGTGAGTTCGACATTCCACAAGCAAGCCACGTTTTGGATTTCTCGACTCCGGAGAATTTTATCCACGATTTCCCGTTTCCCCCAAAAAAAAAAGGTCGGACGTTCAAGTCTTGCAATTTGAAAATGTCACCCCCCAAATTTGGCCCCGATAAAACCCACTTTCCAAAAATGGCTAAAATTCTACTTTCGAAAGTAGTAATTGATTTCAATTACTCTCTCATTTGGGATTAAAAAAAAAAAATTCGTCGTTTCCAGAACCGCCCCAGCCAACCGCGAAGTGTCCGAGGCGCAACGGATTCTTCGCTCATCCCGATCCTTCGGTGTGCAACATATTTTACAACTGCATCGACGGCCAAGCCGTGGAAATAACGTGCACGACTGGGCTCCATTTCGACGAGTACAGCGGCACGTGCGTGTGGCCGGACAGTGCCGGTCGTGAGGTAAATAATCGTCTTTATTTATTCATCCTTGCTAAAAACAGGACTCGTCAATTCATTTATATCGTGAAAAAAAAATGCACGGGCTTGTCTCACTACCTAATTGAATTATTGGCCCATACATTGATAGACTAATTAATGAAAAATGCAATGTGATAAAATATGAACATTGTTGCCAATAAATATTGAGACAGGAATGAAAAAAATATAATATGCATGATCTGGAAATACGCGTTAAAAATCTCTACGGAGTTGTGGATAAAATACTGATTATCGAATTGAATTATTGACGATATAATAAAAATCAAGTGTGTACGATCGAGTGCATAATTGGATAAAGTTTTTCCCTTTTACAAATAATTTTGTAAATATTTTTCATATTATTTTCATAAAAAATATTTTTTAAACTTGAATTATTTTTTTATAAATAATCAAAATAATTAATAATAACAATGTTTTATAAATAATATGAAAAATTATTATAATACAAAATATCATAATATCAAGCAAATTTATTTTATTATATTATAATAGAAATATTGTCATAAAAAGCAAATAATACAAAGCAAATTATAGGATAAATTTATATCATTACAATATAAATTATCATATAAATTATTATAATATAAAAAAATGTTATAGATAATATAAAAAAAGATTCATATCTCTTTTATGAATATTTTTTATATCATATTTTACAAATATTTTTGCATTAATAAAATAAGTGACTTAAAATGCATCCCTTGCACGTTGAAGGGTTGCGGTGTAATAATAAATAAGCAATAATAATAATAATAATTTATAAATGACATAAAACATTATTATAATATAAAATATCATAATATCAAGCAAATTTATTGCATTATATTATTAAAAAAATATTATCATAACAAGCAAATAATATAAAGCAAATTATACTATAAATTTATATTGTTACAATATAAATTATAATTTATATTATTACAATATAAATTATAATATAAAAAATGTTATAAATAACATAGAAAAAGATCCATATATCTTTTATAAAGATGTTTTATATCACATTTTACAAATATTTTCACATTAAGGCGTTACCCCCACTTGTAGCGCAAAAAAAATACCTTTTTCATGCATTTTTTTAAAGAAAACTACAAAACTTTTTCAATCGATCAATATACCATCTTAAAGAACACATCTTGAAGAACTTTCAGTAATTTTTTTATTGAAAAATATTACATTGTTTAGTGGCAAATGGCCGTCAATGAAATAATGTTTTTATATACACGGTTTGCGGTGACCAACATTGCGGCGAAGTGGATCATCTGAAAAAAAAAATGCGGATGGATTTAGTCAAATATAAGTATAAACTAGTCTTTAATCGAAGGATTTTAAAAAATATTCATTTTTCACAAAATGGCGGACAATCAAAGTTAATGGTTCGATTTTAACGAAAAAAAACGGCCGTTTTTTGGCTATAAAACGGCCATTTTTTTTCGAAAAAAAAAATCGAACGATTAAAGACTACATTTTTATGTATTAAATAAGCCTGCAAAATTTCAAGAAGATCGGTTCATTAGTGTTCGAGTAATCTTGGTCACCGACTTCAGAAATGCCATTTTGAGAAAAACGCGTTTAAAGTTTCAATTTCAGTTCTTCAATTCACGGATTCTTCTCTTTCAACGCTCATATCTCAGTCAATTTTGTTCGGATCGACTTGAAATTTTCAGGACATATTCTCAGATACTTATACTTCAAAAAAATGCAATAAAAAAAATCGATTTTTGCAAAATCGCAAGTGGGGTTAACCCCTTAATAAAATAAGTGACTTAAAATTCGTCCCTTGCACGTTGAAGGGTTGCGGTGTGGTCGGCAAAGTGTTGAAGGACGGATTCGAGTGTCCGAAAGACCGTCAGACCGACACCAGAGGAACTTTGGTCGACCATCCGAAATATGCTCATCCGGAGGACTGTCAAAAGTTCTACGTTTGCCTGAGCGGCGTTACCCCGAGGGAACAAGGTTGCAGCGAGGGTACGGTCTACAACGAGGAGGTACAACGTTGTGACGCGCCTGAAAACGTTCCCGGATGGTACGTCAAAAACGAATCGACGATTATCGATACCCATACAATAATTTCGAAAATTAAGACAAAATGTCGAATCTTATCGAATCAACGAACCAACTATTATTTTTTCAGCGAGGATTGGTACAAGGACGACGACAAGAAGCCCTGAACGCGTCGTTGAAAGTCACATGTCCCGCATCGGGACGCCCAACACACCAACACCCACACACACATACACGTTGCTTTCGTACTTTCGTATACTTCACGTTGTGTAATGTCGAACGAATTTAGCCACGTAATTCCCTTTTATAATAATTTACACGTTAAAATAAATCAATAAAAAACGACGTAAAGAATTTTTTTACTTTTTTTCCTCCTGTACCTAAACCCAAACGAATCCTCTTTCCGAAAATGATAAAAAGTCCACTTTCGTTGGTACGTGTCGAACCATTGTGATTAAGGTACTCGTCTTGTGTAGAGGGTTAAAAAATCGATTTTTTCCCTTTAATGGATGGATTAACTATTAGAGCTAGCTCTTTAAAAACCATCCTAATTGAACTAAAAACATTCATAAAGAAGTCATTTTATACTATTTTTATTGCACGAATAAAGTACAAAAAATTGCAAAAATCGTCACTTTTTTGTTCAAGCTCGAAAATGAATATGTTTTTACGGTTTTTTCTGGGTTCTTTTAGTTCATCGACAATAAAAATATATGTCAATAAAAAATAATTGTGGTTTTCGCGTTTCAGACAAGAATTAAACACACCATCTTTCCCTCTAGTTTGAGACTCCAGCGGCGAGGCGCTTCCATGTTCAATTTAATACTCCGCCCGTTTGCGACACTTAGTTAATAAAAAAAAGTTTTATACTCTTCAAATGTGTTTTAAAGTACAATAAAATTTTCAAGAAGGTCCGTTGATTCTTTTATTACAAAAAAAATCACCAAAAATCACCTTTTTTATTGTAATTATTTGTTGTATTATATATATATATATATGTATATAATACAACAAATAATTACAATAAAAAGGGATATATATATATACGCATATATATATTATTTTTTAATATTATATTAATATAAATAAGTATAATATTAATTATATATATTATTCATTTTTTATTGTATAATTGTGTTTTAAACTACTTTTTTTATCGCCCGGACACGTATCTAATTTCTCCGGTATCCGAACGTGTGTTGCGTAATAAAGATGATAACAGCAATAATCGTAATGACGATAGTAGCAGGGAGCAACGTCGTTAAACATTCTAACGGGCATTTCCGCCGCTGGGTCGTTTTCCTCTCGAGTTTCAACATCACGCGAGAGTCCAAAAAAAGCAAATTTGCCGAAAAAAAACCCAGTCGTTTATTAGCAACAATGTTATTATTGGAAAAAGTGGCTGCTACTTCCGGCTGCAAGCACGCCCATGTTTTTTCTGCTCGAGATCCCCGGGACTATGATGGCTTCGAGCCTGATAAATGAGGCAAACGCGTGAGTTATTCTCAAGCCGATACACATGACTAATCGTCCACGGCAACGGTGACTTCCGCGTCAAAGAATTCACCCGGCGGTATCGATAAAATTGCCGATGAAAAAGGCAATCCCGATTAAACAATAACCAATAAAAATCTTCAAAAACTCACTCGAATTGCAGCCTTCAGCTGTTCGCGAAACGGCTGCGCAATCGTCGAATTCATCAAAGTGGAAATCGTGGATATTTGTGGTAATTCATTAACGACTCAATTTCCAAGTGATAATTAACTTTCAAATTTTACCGTGTATTTTTCTTAGACAAGATTACAGACTGGAGCAGGTTTCGTTTGTTTGTTTAACGCTCTAAATTGCAATGTGAAAATATCGGCAAGTTTCACAGGAGAAAAGCCACTTTTCTCTATTCAACAATGCATATCTCTCGATTCGCTCTGGTTGGAATAAAAATTGTCGTCACGGTCACGATTGGCATTATTTATAGCTATATATATATATATATATATGCATTTCGAAGATCAATGGCTTCCGGAGAACGGACATCGAGACCGTGGGCATTCGGTCTCTTTTCTTTAGCAGCGAGTAAATCGTCGCTCTATATATCGCTTTCTCCTGGCCTCGTCTCTCTCGCGGTCGATCTCGATAAAAGGTCGACACGCCGACAGGCGATATAGTTACGTACACGTATAACGCGATTTCTCGTCTTTTTTTGCTTCTTATGTATTTCAATACTTTTTTCCGTGATTGGTACACCTTCGTACGGGGAGCTCAAAGTCAACACGACCCAGATTCGAATCTCCTGATATTCTAGATACGCATCAGTCGTACGACTGATTTTTTTTGGGGGAAGAGTTCCGGAGCTATTCTGCCGTCATATGGAAGACGACGGCATTAAAAAAAATCGAAAATGCGCTTCACTGTGGGACATTCCACGCCGTTTCACGTAGCTTCGACCATTTTTGGTTTTCCTGAGTTTTTTTTGGTAAAATTGCACCCGCGGGAGGAATATTCACACCAGTTTTTAGATTCTTGTCTCTTATGTTTTGGGAGTGATAGTTTTCCAAAAAATGTTGATTACGAAAGTTTTGGAAACGTTTAAATGCTGATAACTCCTCAACTAATTGAGATGTCGACAAATGTTGCTATATATATTTTTGTGCATTTTGAAGCACATTTTCGTTATAACATATGAAAAAAAACGATCAATTATGAATTTCAGCGATTTTTTTGCTTCTAAAGTGAAAACTATTTGTTCAAAGATGATTGACTTTTTTTAGTTTTTTTTTTAAATCTTTAAAATAGAGTGATCCATTCTGTGATTTTTAAGGCTAGTCTCGTCGTGGGCCCATGTTGCTTTCCATTTTTTGCGAATTAATCATATTTTTTAAAGATTTTTATCATTTTAATGTCTAATATAGTCCAATGGGACTTAAAATGATACAAGATTTCTAAAAAATACGATTAATTCGAAAAAAAATAAAAGGAGAAAGGGGCCCACGATCAGACTAGTCTTAAAAATCATAGAATGGGTCACTCTATTTTACGAATTTTTTTGGAAAAAGTAAAAAAAGGTATTCGTCTTTAAAAAATGTTGCTTTGACTTCAGAAGACAAAAAAATCGTTGTCAATGATAATTAACCATTTTTTTAAATTTTTAAACGAAAGCATGCATCAAAATGAAACAAAAAGATATAGTGACATTTGTCGATATCTCAATTAGTTCAGGAGTTATCAGCGTTTAAACGTTTTCACAACTTCAGAAATAAACATTTTTTCGAAAATTGTCAGTCCTCAAAGGAACGGGATAAAAATCTAAAAATTGGTGTGGGAATTCCTTTCATGGCGTACAATTTTATAAAATAAAAATCTGGAAAACCAAAAATGGTCAGGGTCACGGGCTAGGTGAAGTGACGTGGAATGTCTCTTATACAGAACGATCGGAAATATTTTACTGACTCCAACGGTACCAAAATGCGTATTCGATTTTTGTTGTCAATGTCGCCTTCTTCTATCTGACGGCAGTATTGGCGACTTATAATTTCGTCGTGCCCGTCCATCCGATGCGTTCACTGGATCAACGCGTTTGATCGACGAATCGAACAAACCTCGGCGATCGGGAAAAGCGAGATGGCCAAATTGTCATGTCGATCTTTGAGGAAGACTCGAGCGGGCTGAGGGGTGCCATCTACCGATATCCCCGAAAATATGGCCAAATTCCGATTGATTTTCCAGGGATACGGTTGGTAAAGAAATGCATTTTCAAAAAATAGAAAGAAACATACATTGCGAGCCTTCAAACAAAATCACCAAAAAATCCAGACAAACAACAAAACAGCCAGCAGATGATGACATTTTTTCGCGACGTTTGGCGGTGGACACTCTCCGGCTTGAACGGTCCAACCGAAGTCTAAAAATCAACGGATTATTCGAGTTAATAATAAATACGAGTCGTTGACGATCGTCGATTGTCAAAATGATTCATCTTAAGGATGTTGAGTCCCTATGAAACATGTTAATGTTAATTGTTCAATAAATAGCTTCTTAATCGTCATGAAATTTTTACACGACCTCCTGAATACTTCATGTAAAAACATACCAAATTTTCAGAATTCTATCATCATTACTTCAACCTCCTTAAGGGTTGAAATAAAAAATGATAAGAAAATTCGGAAAATTTGGTATGTTTTTGTATGAAGTATTTAAGAGGTCGTGTTAAAATTTCACGACGATTAGGAAGCTCGTTATTGAAAAATTAACATTTTGTTAAGAACAATTTTTAAAATAAATAAAAAAAAATGTATCAATAAACTTCGTTTTGGTTCCGTTGCTTTCAGTATATTGTAGATATTATAAAATCGAGAGGTCAAAAAAAAAACTTATTGCAAAGTTACATCAGTTTCCATAAAACAACATTTTATTCGTGAATGTTAATTGTTCAATAACGAGCTTCCTAATTGTTGTAAAATTTTTACACGACCTCTGAAATACTTCATACAAAAACATACCAAATTTTCAGAATTTTATCATCATTTGCGATTTGGGACTCAACATCCTTAACAACGTGTTAACGAACTGAAACTCGGACATAGAAAACCTATGAAAAATCAATCACTTTTAAGTAACTATCAAAATACGAAGATCGATTCATGAAAAGTGAGGTCGTCAACCACTTTTGAATGTTCCTCATCCTATGTCCTGAAACAACCCATCAAGTGGTTCTCGAGATATCGTGTCCACCGACTTTGAAAACAGCGTTAGAAGTTTGAAGTATGATGCTGCTAGCGCTCGGCCGGCCTACTGTTAGAAGCTGCAGTTCATTCAATTTTAGGAATAACCCAATGAAATTTTTTGACCCCCCTAAGTAGATGTAGCCCGTTAACTGACGCATGAGAGCAGGACATTACAAAGCTGGGCAGGTCTACTTTTTTTTCTTTGTCGACCGGCTGCTTTCATGCTTCGATGGAAAGCCATACACGTATGAGCTGGGATATCGGCCCGATTGGGTATTTACTTTCGTGTCTGGTCTCTCGGTCAGTCTCGGACCTTGAAGCCTCAGAGCCCTGGGCGTCGTTATCCTATGGAGACATCAACTCCTCAAGCACCTTTCTCGTTCACGTCGTTCGGCACGAATAAGTTCCTTTTTTTGCCGATGACGCGACCTGTTTACGGATTACACGAATTTCGTTCTTTTATCCTCGTGATGTTCTTCCTCTTGGGCGTGGTCATTGATGGATTCGTTACGACACGAATCATGCGTTTGGCCATTTGGTAAATATGCCTGTAAATCGTAAGTACACCAATTTTGCAAATATCAATGCGAGCATTTTTTGATGCGTATCATGAAGTTGGACGTTTTGATGCGACTCATGAAATTGGACGTTTTGATGCGTCTCGTGTACTTGATGGACTTTTTGATGCGTCTCATGAATTGAGGATTTTTGCTATGTGCCTCATGAGTTTTATGTGCCGCCTGAATTCACGGACGCATCAAAAAGTTCGCATGTTCATGAGACGCATCAAAAAGTCCACGAGTTCATGAGACGCATAAAAAAGTCCATCAGGTTCATGAAACGCATTGAAATGTCAAATTTGATGAGACGCATCAAAAAGTTCATCGAGTTCATGATACGCATAAAAAAGTTCATCAATTTCATGAAATTCAATTGCATGAAATTTCATGAAATTCAATAGCATGAAATTTCATGAAATTGAATTAAAAAGTTTATCAATTTCATGAAATTGATGAACTTTTTTATGCGTATCATGAACTTGATGGACTTTTTTATGCGTCTCATGAAATTGGACATTTCGATGCGTTTCATGAACTTGATGGACTTTTTGATGCGTCTCATGAAATTGGACATTTCGATGCGTTTCATGAACTTGATGGACTTTTTGATGCGTCTCATGAAATTGGACATTTCGATGCGTTTCATGAACTTGATGGACTTTTTGATGCGTCTCATGAAATTGGACATTTCGATGCGATTCATGAACTTGATGGACTTTTTGATGGGTCCGTGAATTCAGGACTTCTTGACGGGTCTCATGAACTTGATGGACTTTTTGATGCGTCTCATGAACTAGATGGACTTCCTTATGAATCTCATGAACTTGATGGACTTTTTTACGAGTCGCATGAACTTGATGGACTTTTTTATGCGTCGCATGAACTTGATGGGTTTTTTTATGTGCCTCCGTGAACTTGATGGTCTTTTTTATACGTCTCATGAAATTGGACTTTTTGACGTGTCTCATAAAATTGGACTTTTTTATGCGTCTCATGAAATTGGACTTTTTGATGCGTCTCATGAACTTGGTGGACTTTTTTATGCGTCTCATTAAATTGGACGTTTTGATACGCTTCGTGAACTCGATGGACTTTTTGATGCGTCTCATGAATTGACGACTGCTTGATGCGTCTCATGAATTGAGTACTTTTTGATGCGTCTCATGAATTGAGGACTGCTTGATGCTTTTCATGAATTGAGGACTTTTTCATGCGTCTCATGAAATTGATCGACGTTCGTGTATATGTGATGAAGAGAATGATGAGGCGAGGAAAGTTTCGAGTGTCTTGATGCAAATGGAATGCTCGTGCGTTCGTAGAGTACTTGGAAAGTACACGTGGCTCATCCTCGCATGGTTAATATTCTAATCCGTCGGCCTCGATGCTCGGTAGCGTTCTCAGTTTCGTAAACAGTTGCTGGGACGGAGTATCGTGTATGGAAAGTGCGTGGTACGAGAAGAAGAGTGATGATAGGCTTGATCGAGTACCCTGTAGAAGAGAAGCCAATAGAAAGAGAAGGAAATAATGAACTAATGAGAGAGAGAGAGAGAGGGAGAGAGAGAGAGAGAGGGAGAGAGAGAGAGGCAGACCGAGAGAGACAGAAGGACAGTGCCAAGGAGAGAGAGAGACAGATAAAGGGGGAGAGAGAGAGAGAAGACCTGAAGTATGAGTGAAAGGATCGTACAGGAAATGCTATAAATTTTTTTCAAATACCAGACGTCCCATTAATACGTGCATAAATAAACGTTCGTGCCCTACACGTTTGAAATTCAAAGCTACCAAGTTGTACGTCGAAGACGTCAATTTGCGCGACATCATTTTTTCGATAAATAAGAATGTTTTGGATTATTGTCAGCGCTTGGTTTCGAAAAGGCCAGAGAATAAAGGAAATTTCAAGGCTGTGGATTTGGAAGTTTCATATAGAGCATCTTAGTAGCTCATTGCTCTTATTTTCAATCAGTTAAAACTCAACTTTAACCCTTCGACTGCACAATGGGTCGTTTTGACCCCCATTTTCTTCTTCGTGCATGTACGTATTTTTCAACGCATCTTCCACTCTGAACGAATGCATGGGTTCATTTTTGTTTTTCCTAAAAAATACATTAAAAAAATGTATTTGATGTAGCCGTAAAGTAAGGATCATTGACTATAATAAAAGTCTCTACAAAAGAAGAAATGCATATATACCGAAATACGCCGATCTGAAAAACGTCTGGGGTCTGTTCGACCCCACAGGCGACTAGAGGCTCGTGGCGGGAGTGTGCAGTCCAAGGGTGAATCAGTCAATTAATCAATAACTGTACCGTTATCAGTTCAGGTGAACTTCAATGAGTTTGTTGCTCAATTACTGTAATTCCTTCGATTGTGTTTTCTCGAATATGTATCTGGGTGCACTCAATAGAAACTGGTGCAGGTCCCCCTAACAAAAAAATACGAAGATCCACATTGAAATCCGAATCATCGCCACAACGATGTAAACTATTGATCATGCTCTCGGGCGATGCACTAATGGGATAAATATTTTCAAAAATAACGCAGAAGCGATTAATTCTGTAAAGTGGACCGGGTGGGGGGAAAAATGTCGAACGATCGATATGCAGATGGGCCAAAATGTCGAATTCGAAAATGACGAATTTTCGAATATAGATAGGTCAATCTTACTAGGGTCTGTGAAGTCGAAAATAACAATTACGAATACGAACATCTCGGACGTTGATATATAGCGAAAAACAAAAATCAGATTTAATAAAATATCGACAAACATAATATCGATGGGCCTGTATGCATAACACCAAATAATTCGAGACGACAATTCTCCGAATTAAAAAAATGGCGATGGTTCACAATGCAGAAAATCATTAAAGCGAACGGCCAAAAAGTCGAGTGGTTGAAATCGCGAAGGGTCAAAATGTAGAACGACCCCGATGGCGAATCGAGCAATACGTTACTTGCGCCTCAGAGTGAAGCTGCGAGATGGCGCTGTCGGTCAGTCGGCTAAAATATCGTAAGGCAGTCATCCCACGTGACGGGCCCCACCACGTTCGCCATTTTGGCCGTTCGACCTTTCGGCTTTCGACATTTCGGGCTATCGATATTTTGCGTTTCGATATATTGCTTTTCGCCATAGAGGGTATTACGCATATTAGGCACTCGCTATTTTCTGTTTCGGAGATATGGGTGTTCTACATTTTTCGATTCTGTATTTTTATGTTCCGAATTGCAGACAATCTGAATATTCGTTTTCGAATAAATTAGCTCTCCAATAAATAATGGTTCGATTTATAGTCATTCGATTTTTTTATCGGTCGATTTCATCATCATAAAATTTCGAATAATTTAACCTTCGTTATTTCGAGAGTTCATAATTCTGCCGTTTCGAAATCTTTGTCGTTCTATATTTGGTCATTCGACATTTTATCCCCACCCGAGGCAAGTAGGAATTTCGGGTGAGAGGGGTGGGGGTTCGCGTGAAAAACATCGCAAAGTCGTGGTAGTGGCGATGGCGGTGGCGCGGTTTCCACTCGAGCGAAACGGGACCAGAAACGAGAGACCCACAGTCACGTATCGTAGCTCTCGAGTAGTCTCCATCAACGACCATCACACCGAAGACACAATTTTCAACGAAAAACGACAATATTGCGACAAACACGAGCAGCCGCGGGGGAAGGAACAAATCGGTAAAAGTCCACTTTCCGATAAGGCCACGAGAAAGGAGACCGACGAGTCAGCGCGCGATGATCGAGACGACGAAGAGTCGTTCCCTGACGATATTTCTTCTTCTGGCAATCACGGGCGTCTCCGAAGGACAATTTCGATGTCCCGAGGACGAAGGATTCTTCGCCGATCCGGAACAGTGCGATCTTTATTACGCCTGCGTCGACGGACAACCCGAGGAAAAGCTCTGCAAAGATGGCCTCGTCTTCAGGGACGACAATCCGAAGAAGGACTTCTGCGACCTTCCGGCCAATGTTCCCTGCGGTGATCGCACCCTTCTTCGTAAGTGTCAGCTTTTTGTCTTCTTGCCGATCACTGCCGATTTTTTCGCCAGCTTCTTTCTCACGTTTTTTGAAACTCTTCGCCGCGTTTTGGATCACCGGGTCTTTGGGGGATTTTCACATTGGTGCATCCTCGGTCAAGGGCGCCGTAAAGTCACCTTGGTTTTGTGTGCACACGGAGGCGATTTTTGAAATCTACGATCTCTTCGGTCGCGTGAAACTCTCGGGCCCCCTGGGTGGCTCAAAGTCCCAAAATTCGTAGTGACTTTTCAAGATGATCGCGAGGGGAAATCGGCAGAGCAGGGCTTGCAATGAGACGATAGTGTAAATACGTTCACTCGCAATGTGCACTTCGGAAACATCAGGAAATCGGTCTTCGGTACCACAGATATTTATAGAAATTCGAGAAGAACAGGTTAGGCCGTGAACGCGCTCATAATCGACCGGTTTCGATGCAGTCTACATCCGCTCGACGCATTACCATACTCCGTACAATCAACGGCTGTGCCCTCCTTTTTTTTCGCTTTCTTCCTCCTTTGACAATTGGAGAACCGGTTTAAGGAGGAGCTTTTTTTCCTCGCCAGCTTTGCGCTGAATTCGAGTTGCTCGGCTTGGGGAATGTTGCTCGTCTTCGCGGTGTCTCCTGGTCCCCAAATAGGAAGATTTTTCAAGGTGAATTGTATTCCTGTAGGTTTGACCTTCGCCATTGCGGGCCACGCGGGAATTCAGCTTTAAGCCCCCATCCCCTGATGAGAAAAATTAATTTTTTTTTCGGACGTTATTTTTTGGATGTTTTGAAAGAAAAAAAATATAATTTTTGCAGAGGAACCGCAATCGACGAAGGGGTGTCCACGTGCGAACGGGTACTTCAAGCACGAGGATCCAGCGGCTTGCGATCGATTCGTAAATTGCATCGACGGCGTGGCGTCTGTAATGTCATGCCCACCAGGACTCCTTTACGAGAGCAAAATGTCGAGCTGCGTTTGGTCCGTGGATGCAACGACGAATTGCAACGTGAAACGCGACTCCCTCGAGGACGGTTTCACTTGCCCGGACGAAAACGTCATTGGACCCGGGGGACGAATTTTGCCACATCCCACTTATCCGCATCCCGAGGATTGCGCGAAATTTTACATTTGCCGAAACGGCGTGCAGCCCCAGAAGGGACAGTGCGAGGATGGCACTGTCTACAATGAGGAAACTTTCAGGTGTACTGAGCCCGAAAATGTTCCTGGATGGTGAGAGCCTTGAAGGATATTGGTTATTGTCTTTTTACGAATTGGCGCGGAAGTCGATAAAAGTATCTCGTATTTGAACTACCCCTCATATTCTTTAGATTGGAAATTCATTTTTCATACCAATTAAACAAGTTTTTACACAGATTTTTATTTTTTTGATTATTTTTATCGCAATTCATTTTTAGTATACCAAATATTCGTTTATGACTTTTGTGCTCGTTTACGAATGGCGGAAAAAGTCTAAAAACTTACTGGTAATTGAACTGCTTCTGACACTCAGTAGACTGGTAATTCATTTTTTGCATCAATTATACAAGTTTTTAGTCAGATTTTTATTTTTCTTATTATTTATATTAAATGTTGTCTTTACTATATTACATTTTTATTTGTGACTTTTGTGCGCATTTACGAATGGCGGAAAGAGTCCTAAAAAACTATTTTGTATCTGAACTACTTCTGAAATTCTCTAGATTGGAAATTTTATTTTTTATATCAATTAAATAAGTGTTTACGCAGAATTTTATTTGTTCGATTATTTATATCAAATTTCTTTTTTAATATATTAAATATTCATTTATGACGTTTGTGCTCGTTTACGAATGGCGGAAAGAGCCTAAAAAACTATCTTGTAATTGAACTACTTCTGAAATTCCGTAGACTGGAAATTCACTTTTTATATCAATTATACAAGTTTTTATTCAGATTTTTATCTTTCCTTATTATTTACATCAAATGTCATTTTTACCATATTAAATTATCATTTATGACTTTTGTGCCCATTTACGAATGGCGGAAAAAGCCCTTGAAATCTATCTCGTATTTGAACTACTTCTGAAACTCGGTAGACTGGAAATTCATTTTTTATATAAATTATACAAGTTTTCAGATTTTTATTGTCCTCATTATGTTTTATACCCAACGTCATTTTCACTATATTCAATTTTTACTTATCATTTTTTCTTATCACTTATTGCATTTTTTTTCATTTATGTCTTCATTTTTCCCTTTTTATTTTATGTTCATTTGACTGCTGTTCATTTTTGTCAAAAAAATTGACGAAAATGAAGAAAAAACAGAATGTTTTTCATCTTTGTCAGTTAATAAAAATTAAGGTTGATAAATTTATTAAATATAGTATTAAAAATTTTCATCTAATTTCCACATTTATCGTCTCAATATTGATGCAGTCGAGGAAAAATATGCATCGTTTGACCCAAGTTTATTTATTATTTTCAGCGAGGATTACTACAAGGGAAAGAACTGATCGTGCCACACACTTATTGCAAATCAATAGCGTACGCATAAACGATAAACTTTCGCCAAAAAGTTCACTGTGTCGTTCGACATTGTTTTTTTTTTACCTGTAAGACAATAAACGTATTTTTTAATCTTACCTAAGACCGGGATCTCCGAGCTTATTGTCTCCGAAGAATATTACGGGGTACTTACCTTTCCCATTGCGCAACGATTGTCAATAAATTGGAAGAAAATTATCACGGAAGAGAAATGTGAAAGAAAATGTTGCTCGTTTTACTTTTCTTTCCCTTTTTTTTCGCGAATTTCGTAGGACACTCGGGAATTTTCCGATCGAATTAATTGGATCGAATTCTTGGATTAGCATAGCCCGATGCGCTTTCGAATTAGTAGATCAGCGCGGAATTTCGCGTTTTCTCATTTACCTAATTACAACCTTTCACTTTATGTAATCGTGTTTATAGATTGCCGAGATGCATATTCCAACGTGTGCGTGTGTGCGTCTATATATATTTATACGCCACGACGAAGGAGCGTCACAGCTGCGATCTGAAAGCTCACGATTCGATCGTGGTACATTATTTTTGATATTTCGGAGAACCTTCGATCGTCGTAAAAAAAATGCAAATCGCGAATAAACGCGTTGACAAAGTTGGAAAAACATCGTAGTTTTTCCCATGTTTCTCGCCCGCACGTTCTCGAAGCGAACGCGAGCCACGAGTTCATTGATATTTCGAGTACACTTTCACTGGATCTCCATGTGTCCTTTTGCACGTTATCGCGTCACAGGGGACGTTGAACTGCTGCCAAAATGTCCGTGCGAAATTTAAGTTCTACGCGTAACGTTGCCTTGGGATACTTCTTAAGGGGGTTCGCGTCCTTCAAGGTGGAAAAATATGTTTTTTTTTTTTCATGCGATAAGAACATTTGTTGTTTTATTTAGTTTATGGAAAAAAAATTAAATTTTAGCTGAATTTTCGTATTTTTCTAAACTTTTCCGAATTTTTCTGAATTTTCGAGTTTTTCTAAATTTTCGAATTTTTTTAAATTTTCGAATTTTTCTAAATTTTCGATTTTTTCTAAATTTTCGAATTTTTCTAAATTTTCGAATTTTTTTAAATTTTCGAATTTTTCTAAATTTTCGAATTTTTCTAAATTTTCGAATTTTTCTGAATTTTCGAATTATTGTGAATTTGCAAATTACTCTGAATTTTCAAATTTCATCGAAAAATTACTGAAATTTCTACATTAATGCCATTTTTTGCCTCCATAATAACATTCATTTATCTTAACTTTAAAATTAATTAATTTTGTCTAGAATGCGTGAAGGTGTGATCGTATTTGAATAAAATTCGCTGCAAGTTTTTCATTTTGTTTCAAAATGACGAACTTTTAACGAAATTAGCGTTCTTAATTTTTTTAAATGAATTCGTATTCAATAGGCCGAAAGTCAAAATGTTTCTTCCACGAACAGAAATTCTAATGCACTTATATGCAACATTTTTCGATGGTTTTTTTTCTTACGTAACTGGAGTAAAGTCTGAGAAAAATCACAAAAAACAAAGGGGGCGCACCAAAAGCTGCGCCTTCGAGGACAATATATTGATTTCTTTCAGGCAGCTCCGTCGTCAGTAAGCTGAGAGTTGAAAGTTTTCATGCATTATTCGGTACCGCGAACCAATTATTGTCCCACCTGTGCGTGAATTTGATTGTGCAAGAAACGATCCGAGCCGCCCGAGTGTGCTCTCTCGGATTGACTGCTTTCACTATTCGCCACAGAATGTTCGAGGATCTGGTTCCCTCCTTGGGTCTGTATTGGCCTCTTGCGTAAAATCGCGGATAAGGTTCCAAAGCCCCCCCCCCCTCCAATCGAGCTGAAATTTTGCACAAACCTTCCTTTCCATATTATAAGACAACCCCTAAAGGGATTTCGTGTGACGCGCTATAGTTTTTGAGATATTGAACTTTAAAGTTTTTTAAGGGTAAGGTTCCGAAAACCCGCCCCCTTCAATCGAGCTGGAAGTTGGCACAAACCTCGCTTTCAATATTTTAAGACAACCCCTAGAGGGATTTTCGGCGATTCGCAATAGTTTTTGTGATATTGAATTTTCAAGTTTTTTTTTCAACGCGTGCCGCCTATATCTATATCTGCTACGTCTCCGTTCATACCTATATACAGGGTGTCCCGGAACTGAACGCGTTTCGTGAAATCAGGGGTTGGGGGTGAAATTCTGAGTCGATTGATATAAGCATGTGTGGGTCTCAGATCATCCCCTGAATTATTATCAATTTTTAAAGGCGGGCCAATCAGCCGTGCCCGATGAGCCGGCGCATCTCATTGGCCCGCCTTTGAAAATTAATAATAACTCACGGGTTGATCTGAGAACCATACATGCTCATATCAATCGACTCAGAATTTCACCCCCAACCGCTCATTTCAGGGAACGCATTCAGTTCTGGGACACCCTGTATATGTTATCACGATCTTCGTTTTGTCCAAACGAAAATACCCAAACAAACTCAAACCCAAAAACTATTGCGCGTCACCGGAAATCTCTTCAGGGGTTGAAATTAGCGGTTTTTTTTAGGATTTAGGGGTTTTAGGGTAATTGAACTAAGGGGTTTTGAAATATTAAAAGGATGGTTCGCGTAAATTTTTAGGTCGATTGAGCGGCGGGTAGGGGTCGGAACCTTATCTTAAAATAAAAAATTAAGGTGGGCCTTTGAGAAAAAAAAAATGTTTTGACGTAACCCTGATTTTTCGGTCGTCACAGTAGCCTAACCCCTTAAATGTAAAACTTATGAAATATTGTGTTTAGGTTTTCATTGCTATAAAATGCTATCACTCTGCAATTCGTTTCCCAAACTTATATCGATTTTAATTTCGATTGTTGCTCATTTGTCTGGCAAGATATATTGATACACGAGTGAAGTAAATTTTGAACCCACTATATCTGCCCGTGAAAGAATTCAGCCAGGGCTTTGACTAGGCCCCGATTATTTTTCCCTTACTCTGCATGGGTCCTAACATGGCACCCGACCAGGTTCCTTGGAGGCCGGTCACACTTTGTCGACGAGGGCCTAAAGAGGCTTATGAATCAGGGCCCGACTGGTTGCCTCAATAGAACCCGATCGAAGCCATGAAGCAGCCCTATTACTGCCCGATAATTTTCAGCTTTATTAGTGGATACACATCAAGCGAGGTATTTTGCAATATTGAAAACTATTTTCTACAAATAAAGGATTATTTATTTTTCACCTCGAAAATAGAAAATAAAAAACAAGTTTAGTTTTACAGAGAATACTGTCCGTTATAAAGGAATATAAATTTGTTGAAGTAGAAGTTTGTACATTGAAGCAAAAGTGTGGAAATTCATCAAGTGTGGGATATTCAACAAATTCATCTAAAGTTTACGAATTATCTCAAAAAAATCGGTGGTGTTGTTTATCCCGTCACGAGCATTGAATGGAAATTAGTTCAATTGAAAATGTTTAAGCAACCAAAAGGTGCTGTACGTACATATGTGCTGTCATTCCTGCATGCATGAATTATTTAAAAAAAAAACTATTTTTGTATTACGAAATATATTTTCTAAACATTCTGAATGTTTATAGAATACAAATTATTTATAGTAAAATTCCACGTGTATGTTTATTTTAAGTGACCTAACCTAGTGTTTTATCGATACCTTAAGGAGGTTGAGTCCCAAATCGCAAATGATGATAAAATTCTGAAAATTTGGTATGTTTTTGTATGAAGTATTTCAGAGGTCGTGTAAAAATTTCACGACAATTAGGAAGCTCGTTATTGAACAATTAACATTCACAAATTCAATG
Source organism: Ophion costatus (assembly GCA_951751655.1). Taxonomy (NCBI): domain Eukaryota; kingdom Metazoa; phylum Arthropoda; class Insecta; order Hymenoptera; family Ichneumonidae; genus Ophion; species Ophion costatus. The sequence continues at coordinate 5,499,759 of OX632365.1, read as the reverse complement.
TTGTTTTATGGAAACTGATGTAACTTTGCAATAAGTTTTTTTTTGACCTCTCAATTTTATAATATCTACAATATACTGAAAGCAACGGAAACAAAACGAAGTTTATTGAAAATTTTTTTTTTAATTTCTTTTAAAAATTGTTCTTAACAAAATGTTAATTTTTTAATAACGAGCTTCCTAATCGTCGTAAAATTTTAACACGACCTCTTAAATACTTCATACAAAAACATACCAAATTTTCAGAATTTTCTTATCATTTTTTATTTCAACCCTTAAGGAGGTTGAAGTAATGATGATAGAATTCGGAAAATTTGGTATGTTTTTACATGAAGTATTCAGGAGGTCGTGTAAAAATGTCATGACGATTAAGGAGCTATTTATTGAACAATTAACATTAACATGTTTCATAGGGACTCAACATCCTTAAACTTTAAATATATCACATCTATGGAAGTGAGTCTAAAAACTAGAAATTCTTTAAAATAACTTTGCAAATTTATTCTATGCCCTCTAACAACCACTGCCCTGACGTATCCCGTCTGGGCCCGTTATCATTTTCCTCGCTACGACCTTTTTTGAATAAATTACCCAACTCTGTTATTTTCCTGTCGGAGCCTAGTCCGATTGTGTTGTGGAAAGCCCTAGTAGGGAATCCATATTCAAACCCTCATGGGCCCCGAATTTTTTTATGGCTGCCCTCCTAATTTCGTCCACGGGTGAGTATAGAGTAGAAATGAGCGCCAAATACGAACCCAAACAAACTCATTTCTACTCTATACTCACTTATGGATATTCGACTTATGGATATTCGACTTATGGATACTCGACGACAGTGGATCGATCTGGCTGAAATTTTGGAAGGTTCCACACTATAGCATTATTGTAACGAAATACCTATAAAAATATAAAAGAAATATAAAACTAAAAATTAAGTAGGCTTAATAATCAAATTTTCATACCTTCAATATTTCAATATTTTTGACCACTTTCTCGACCATTTTCTCCCAAAAAAAGTAATTTATTTACGCGATAACCTCAAAACTTGAAGTATATCCTTAACCAACAATGTTATAGCGAGACACCTGCCAAAATTTCAGTCTCATCGATCAATAACTTATTGAGCTATAACATGAGTACATTTTCAAAAGACGCCTAAAAGAAAACCTAACGACGTCGCCCTTTTATTTTCTTCAAAAAAGAATTTTTTTTTCAACACTTGAAAGTTCTACGAAGATAACGTTAAAATTAAAAAATGATGCGATTATTTTATCACCTTTCAAAAATTTCATGAAAAATGACTCATTTTCGGGCGTCCGAAGGGATTTTCCCCCTTCGGTGGTACGTTCGAGGTCAGCGGAGTCCCGAAAGATATTAAATTGTATCAACAAAGAATCCGCGACCATAAAGATCCCAGGAAGGAGGGGGAGAACGGATTGTCAGACAGAAAGGAATTACGTGAATCGGTGATGGTGTGCGCGCGATCGAGAATGTGTGTTGTGTGCGCGCGTCACGTTGACGGTCCGCGGGCGGTTCTCGAGAATATTGTACGAGTCGCGGTTGAGTGAAGGGGGCGCCCCTCCGAAGTAGAGTTCTCGAGGCCGCCAGAGGTAAAGACGTAGAGCTCTTGGTCGACAAGGCGAGTTCGCTTATATTCTAAGTTTACAGTAGTCCGAGTCCGTTACCGAGCAGACGAGATACGAGGCACCTTTTTTCGGCCATATTTCCGTGTGATATGGGAATAAACACGAGATACCACTTGGCCCTTTTGGCCCTCGCGGCTATTCTATCCCCCGGTGAGTAGATTTACGAAGTAATTAAATAATAATAATATTGAAATAAAAATTAACCGAGATTAGGAAGGTGCGCTTGGAATCTCCGACATTTTGACATAAATTGACACAAACCTCACGTCACGTGGGCGGGTGTCTGTGTCTTCCTCCTTTTTCGACTTCCTACCATGTGTAGGAGAGTGAAGACATCGGAGGAGAATCCGGGATAAACGGATTTGGATTTTTGTGCCTTCTTCTTTGAGAATCGAGGGTTTTTCTGAGGGTCGACGAAAACGCAATGAAATTTGCTGTTGATAGAATTTTTCAAATATTTAAATATTTTAAAAAATATTTTGAAGATTAAACATTTTTTGTTATTTTGATACTTTAGAAAATATTTTAAACAATATTTTGAACATCGAACATTTTTAAATACTTTAGTATTCAAAAATATTCTAATATTTTAATATTTTTGATGATATTTTGATGATTGAACATTTTCTAAATACATTAATATTTTTAGAAATATGTTGAAGATCGAATTAAAAAAAAATTTTCGGATATTGACATAAAAAAAAATATTTTTGGATATTTTTCTTATATTCGTTAGTTTTCATAATTCGTCTCTCTTCTTTTTCGTCTCCCTATCATGTACTTGAAAGTGAAGACGCTGGACGAGAATCCGAGGAAAGCGATTTTAGATTTTCATGAATTTTTCTTTGTTAATCCAGTTTTTTTTTTGGAGGGTTGACGAAAATGCAATAGAAACTGCCATTGATAGAAACTTTTTAACTTTCAATATTTTAAACGATATTTTGAATATCCCAAATATTATTAAAAATTGACATTATTGAAAATATTCGTTAGTTTTTTATATTTTTGTGCATAGAGTTTATTTAGGAACGAAATTATTGAATTCGTGATCAATTTCTGTACCCAGTGAGTCGATGTTTCACGAGTAATTGGACTTCTATATAAAATTTGATTTTTTTTGCTTAGAAATATTTTTTGGAAAGGTATAATTTTGTTAGATATGAATAAATGTGGGTGAGAGCAAGAGAGAGAGAGGGAGGGAGAGAGAGAGAGAGAGTCCGAGGGAGAGAGAATTACGACACCTTTGAGAATTCTACAATCCAGTTGTCCGTGTACATACGAACCGCTTTCACTGTTTCCTATACCAGAGCGCGGGATTCGAGCATATGGTTTCACGAATAACCAACGTAAATCTCCAGCGTTTGGACCGTAATAACGCGTCCATTACACGGATGATATAATGACGAGCCAATAAGCGCTGGGATCGCGAGGAATCATTTTTTCAAATTTCTCATGCCCCCCCTGCCAGTAGAGACGAACTTGCGCTTCCTTACTTAATATTCAATGAGACTCGACGACTGCATTACGGCGCACCTCTTTTCGCACGTACCAACCACGTGGTCCTCCACTATGGTTGCTGTTACAACGCGTTTACGGTCCGCTAACTACTAAAATTGATTACGAATTATCACCGGGGCCGGTACATCATGCAAGCCATTTTTTATGAGTCGTAAAAAATTGACGAGGCCCACTGGAAAAAATTGGAGAACAAGAAAAGTTTATTAATTTCACGATGCAAGGCAGTGGTAATGTAGAATTGAGAGAATTGATGAGAAATAAACGAAAAAGACGAGTTTGCAATTTTTCTTTATGTAGCTAAGGGGGGCAGGATCTTATGATTTTTTTTTAAAGGTGAAAGATTTCTCGAATATTTCTGAGACTTAATGAATGTTTTGTCACTACTTTTGGCTGTTATATCGTAATTTTTAATATCTTTTTTAATGTTAAAAAATGGCGGCTATGGCATGGTCTAAATGGGTTGCGCCGGATGTTGTAAGACGGTGGGACACGTTGCTCTGGCGGGATTAATCTAAACAAAAACGAACGAAAATTTTTCGTTCAGTAACAATCAAACGCAGAATATGTACCAAGAAAAAGTGAGAAATGTTGACAATCGATGAAATGGGACGCATTGAGAGAAAAAGAATACATTTTTCGAAAAAATGACTTCATTTTGCAATAAAAAATACTTTTTCGTTTAATTTTCAAAAACATTTAGGTACATATTTTAGAAAATGAGGTTAGAAAGATTTATACCAAATTTCATCAGAATTGGTCGATTAGTTGTTCAGCTATAGGTCACGGCAGTTTTCAAAATGCATATTAGAAGATCGTGCCATACCTCCGCCATTCTTAAATATTAATCACATTAAAAAATGCCATGTAACAGCCAAAAGTAGTAATAAAACATACCCTAATTCTCGAAAATAGTGAAGAAGTCTTTCCTTTAAAAAAAAAAGTCACGAAAATCATCAAATTTTTCTCGCCTAAAAATATCTTCTTTAATATTTTTTTTTTTTCGTATGTTGGGATTGAAATCACTTGGGCTCCTTCGCGTGATAAAATCTTTGATATTTTTATTCCCTTTCGTTCAACGCGATACAACGAGAAATAACATTTTGTCGCGGTCTCGCTAACCATCGTGGCGCAATAACAGAATCGACACAGAAAGTTCATTGCGGCCGGTGAACGAACCGTTGACTTTCGAGACGCGAACCTCCAGGGCACGACACGAAGTACCATAACGAATTGGCGAGAGCCCGAATAAATTGTCTCAAAGATCTTTTTCTCTCTACCTCACAGTGAAAGTTGAATAATATTGTAACATCCATTACGTATAGGGCTCGTAGATGACGACGTAAAAATTACAATCGCATAACTATTCGGGATAAGTAGCGATGACATTTTATTGTCTTCTCGTTCGAGGCGACAACGTAACGATTCGTGAATTGAAAAAGCGAAACGAGTAGTATGAAAATACGTTTTCCCATTGAATATTTTATCTATGAAGGACTACGTTTAAGATATTTTTTTTTACGGAACATTTCACGGTATTGAAGTGTGCATCGTTAGACTGCAACGAAAATATATTTACTTCGTAATACCGATCTTTTTTTACATTTTCAGACTACGAACATCACCGAAACATTTTCGAGGATTCTTATTAAAAATGTATTTATTTATTTTATTGAAATCGACAGGTAGTATTAGGTAATAATAAAAATAATGAAATGAAGAAAACAAAGAAGAATTTTCGTTGTATTCTAACGATGCAAACTTAAGCAGCATAAAATTTCATAAATGAAAGTTTACTTATAACTTACTGCTGTAACAAATGTAGAAATGATACGATTCGAATTTGTAGAAATTTTGTTCGAATTTATCGAATAAACGGTAGAAATAATAAGTATTATTCAGTACGTTTGACGTAGACGTTATGATTATTATTATTCGTTAATTTTATCGTGATAATTATTATAATGGATTGTATCCAAATAATAATGATTATTATTCGCATACTACGATAATTCCATGAACTTATTATGATAAAATTTATTATTCACGTACTACTTTAACTACCGTGAAAAACGCGCTCGCGAATACATTTAAAGAAATTCTTTCGAAGCCTTGGGAGCAGCCCTCCTCGGCGCGCCAGCTTGTCCTGACCCCTGGGGAGTCCATGCTTATCCTCACCCCGAGGACTGTGGTTCCTTCTTCCTGTGCACGAACGGCAGCCTGAGCCTCGAGCACTGCGAGAATGGTCTTCTCTTCGATGGCCATGGAGCCGTGCACAATCACTGCAACTATCACTGGGCCGTGCACTGCGGCGAACGCAAGGCTGATCGTAAGTAGTTACGTCCCCAAACGTACATTTCAACGTCGGTGAAAATGTTACATATTTTCGTACACACGTCTGGGAAAAGGCTGTCTATAACTTATGTTTGTGCTTTAAAAAAAAATAGCAATTGTATATCCGTTCTTCTCTAGGATCCATGACATTAGATACTCAGAATCTACTATTTATTGCCTCGATATTCGTTATATTGTTACCGAACGTTTTTTTCGATATGAGTTACTCGCTGATCACGAATATGATAGTGAGAATACATGCAAATTTGATTTTTGTGGTAAAAACTCACAAAAACGAATTTTTTAGCAGTTTTTCTATTTTATTGTAAACAAATGTTAATGTTAGAGAAAAATGTTTCCTACAAAAGATGTAGCTTATAAAAAGATTGATCTTTTATGTTCTATACAAGTTTTATGCAAAACCCATCTGTATCGAGAAAAATGGGCTAATGCTCCAAAAAGTAAATTTTCCTAAACTTCGTTAGTTTCGATATTGTCTACTTACGCACTTTACCACGGGCAGGTTGCCGTTTGATCTTTAACATTATACGCATACCTAAATGACAAACAACACATAACAGAACAAATAAATCCACACAAAGCCAAATGACAAACAGCACAAAAAACAAACCCAAATAACAGACAACACACAAACCCAAACAAATTAACCAACACAACGCAACAAACAAACCCAAACAGCACATAACACAACAAACAAACCCAAATAACAGACAACACACAAACCCAAACAAATTAACCAACACAACGCAACAAACAAACCCAAACAGCACACAACACAACAAACAAACCCAAGCAGTACACAACACAACAAATAAACCCAAATAGCACACAACACGACAAACAAACCGAAACAGCACACAAGACAACAAACCAATTCAAACAACACACAACAAACAAACTCCAACCTTCACGCGGTAAGGGACGTGAGTGGATAATATTGAAACCAATGGAGTTCAGCAAAATGTACTTTTTGGAGCATTATCCCATTTTTCTCGAAACAAAATGGTTTAAGACAAAAACTGTATAGAATATAAAAGATCAATCTTTTTATAAACTGCAACTTTTATAGGAAACATTTTTCTCTAAGATCAACATTTATTGAAATAAAGTAGAAAATCTTTTGAAAAATCAGTCTTTGGGAGTTTAGACCTTGAAAATCGAATTTGCGGGTATTTTCACTATAATATTCGTCATCAACGAGTCGATATACATGGGTGCACGACATTCCAAATTAATCGGATGTATGTCCTATTCAGAACTACACCCCTTCCCTTAATCACAAAAATCATAAAAAAGTTACATAAAAATTCTGAAACTTTAGAATTTCCAGACTATTCATGTGGCTTTTAAATGACTTTTACGATTGGAGGAATTCGACAAAATTTTACTGCATTATTGACCCTGAAAATTAAATATCCGGACGAAGGCATATTAAGGATGTTGAGTCCCTATGAAACATGTTAAGGTTAATTGTTCAATAAATAGCTTCTTAATCGTCATGAAATTTTTACACGACCTCCTGAATACTTCATGTAAAAACATACCAAATTTTCAGAAGTCTATCATCATTACTTCAACCTCCTTAAGGGTTGAAATAAAAAATGATAAGAAAATTCTGAAAATTTGGTATGTTTTTGTATGAAGTATTTAAGAGGTCGTGTTAAAATTTCACGACGATTAGGAAGCTCGTTATTAAAATATTAACATTTTGTTAAAAACAATTTTTAAAAGAAATAAAAAAAAATTTATCAATAAACTTCGTTTTGTTTCCGTTGCTTTCAGTATATTGTAGATATTATAAAATTGAGAGGTAAAAAAAAAACTTATTGCAAAGTTACATCAGTTTCCATAAAACAACATTTAATTTGTGAATGTTCATTGTTCAATAACGAGCTTCCTAATTGTCGTGAAATTTTTACACGACCTCTGAAATACTTCATACAAAAACATACCAAATTTTCAGAATTTTATCATCATTTGCGATTTGGGACTCAACATCCTTAATCGTTCAACACATGGGTAGATCATTTTAAAAAATGACATATTTCTTAATCGTGACTAGTGGTTGAAATTTGACGATAAAAGTTCTCCCGAACAATTAACACAATGATAATTTTAAGCATGCACGTCATGAACAATTATTACAATTTTTTCAACACGAATGATTTTCCTCAACGCAGTAACCCCGTATAGCACTCCAGGCTGCGAGTATCAGTTCGGAATGTACCCCGACAGCGATTCTTGCAGTACATCGTACATAAAGTGTGTCCATGGTCAGCCCCTTCAGGAGCCCTGCACTCCAGGTCTCGCATACGACGAGAAGAGCCACACTTGCGTTTGGCCGGATCAACTAATTCCCTATTGCAACCCCGAGGCTATAGTTGGCTTCAAGTGCCCCACTAAAGTTCCTGCTCACACGCCTGCTGCTCGTTTTTGGCCTTTCCCAAGGTACGTTGCGTCGACTTGGCTTTCTTCTTCGCAAGAGATTTTGCGAAATTGGGCAATTTGTAAATTGGATGATTTATTTCAGATTTGCTGTTCCCGGTGACTGCGGTCGACTCATCACCTGTGTCGAAGGTCATCCTCGTCTCATCACCTGCGGAGATGGCAAGCTCTTTGATTCCCTCAGCCTGAGCTGCATGGATCCCCACGATGCCCCTCATTGGTCAGTCAAATTTTTATCGAATACCTGTCATTTCGTTTTTATCGACGTTTATCCTAACGTTTTTTTCTCTCTCTACGTTTCAGCGCCAATCACCTGTAAACAAAGCCCCGAATGGCACGAGAGAAACGAAGATCTAATTCTCTCGAGCTTCTGATAATTACGTGTAGTTACGTACGAAAAATCCCGATCTAATGGATGGAAGTGCAGGAACGAAAATCGAGCCTTTTGCTCGCGTCTATGCCGTGGACGGATCCTTATCAATTGTCCAAATAAAATAATTCAATTGGAACGACGAAAAATTAATTGGTGTTTTGAATAAAATTATTATTTCGCACACACTTCAATGTCGGAGTAGCGAAGCTGTTTGTCTGGTTCAAGATTATTGCGAATTATTGTTTTTTTTTTCGGACGAGTACGTAATTCCATGCGAAATCAAAAAGTGTACAGTAAAAAGTTTGTACTTTTTTATCCTGTCTAAACCACATCCAGTCTCACTTTTTCCTATCGAATGATATAAACAAAAATCAGTCTTGCTTTGAAAAATGAAGGATCGTAAAAAATGCGATCAATTAAGCATGCGTTCGAATTTTGAATTGCTTTTTCGTCAGATATACAATTTTCCATTTGACGGTCATAAACGTGGAGAAATGACCACGCGACATGGATATATCGAGACTGATAGACTCAATTTTTTCACACACACTATACATATACACCGGCGACCAAAAGTTTTCGAACACTTCAGATAATTGCAAAACTTTCGATCACTGGATAATTGCCAAATAATGTTAGAACAATATTAGGCGTAGTACAAAGAAATCCATTATTTTCGCATGAAATTGAAGGCAAAAACAATGGATTTCTTTTTACTACACCTAATATAATTCATTTTATTTATTATTTTACTAAGATACTATATACAGGGTGTCCCGGAAGTGAATGCGTTGTCCGAAATAGGAGGGTTGGGGGTGAAATTCTGAGTCGATTGATATAAGCATGTGTGGGTCTCAGATCAACCGCTGAATTATTATTCATTTTTAAAGGCGGGCCAATCAGGTGCGCCCGATAAGCCAGCGGACCTGATTGGCCCGCCTTTAAAAATGAATAATAATTCAGGGCTTGATCCGAGACCCACACATGCTTATATCAATCGACTCAGAATTTCACCCCCAACCACCCTATTTCAGAGAACGCATTCGGTTCCGGGACACCCTGTACGCGGTTTACAGGGGAATGGACGTCGATAAATTTCATAGTTAGGAGTTTCGTACGAATTAAAAATATACAACGTAAACTTTATTCCGCGAAATCTACAATACAAACAATAATATATAAATTCGTATTACGATTAGTATTTCACATGGAGGAAAAAAGAGGATACGAGGGGAGGGTTTTTTTCGGGACTATTTACACTTTGGTTGAGGGAGAAGAGGAAGGAGGGAAGAAGAATTGTGGGAGTATAAATGCTCGACGATATTACCCTACGAATGTTTTTTTTTTTTTCGTTAAGTTAAATTATTGCGATCGAAAAACAATTTTGTACCTACTGGAGAAATAATTTTTTTTAAATGTATCAATAATGGGTTTGTTCGGTTCGAATTCGTCTCGTTTTGCAAACCTTTCCTACCTAGGTGTGGCTTTTTGTTGGGCCGTTAATTTTTCCATGATATTTACCCAGCGTCGTGAATAAAGTCGATTTTGATTTGTACGGAGAAACAGCTTTCTTTCGGTTTCGTCGTATTTATCGTCTCGCGATATGAAGATAAAAAAGAAACGTGGCGGGTGGATTTAGTTCCTGGGTCTCGCCCTAAGTGGAACTGCACCGGAAGGCAGCGAATGAACGCCGGGCGGGAGATTTTCCTCCTCGGGCTCTTGCTCGTTGCCACCCTCGGGAAGATCTCCACCGATACTCGCAGGTGTCGTCGGGACGTCGCAATCCTCCGTCGGCGGCACGACGCATCTCAGCGATCTTCTGTCGAACACGAGCATCGCCGGACATCTCTGCAGACGCGGATAACCTCCCTGACACTGCCAGTAACGATTGCACGATTTCCCCAGGGGCACGTTTCCATTCGGATCATCGTTGCACAGTGCTGAACAGCCGGGAAAATGAACATTTCTCTCATTATTAATTCTTGTTCGAAATTAAGGGCGGGGTAAAGTATTAACATTTTTTTTTCATTTTTTTTTCATTTTTTAAATGAATGCATAATATATCAAGAATATTGTGTTAAAATTTCAAGTCGATCGGAGTAAAATTGACGACGTTATGAGTATTTGAGCGTCTATTGCTCCATGCCGGGCATGGAGCAATAGACAATTTTTTTTTTCATCATTTTGTTAATAACATTATGGAATTATTATTATGCAAAATTAATCTTTTGAGTACCTTTAATATGCATGAATTTTCTCAGATTTTTATGCAATCGAGAAGTGTTCTCAAACTTATGTGCAATGAGCGCTAAGCGACCAAACTCTTCTGCGTTTTTCAAACCGTTTTTCTGAGACTTGTCATATTTGAAGTCCGTGTGCACGATAACTCAAAATCTACTGGACCAATCGCTTTGAAATTTTGCACAGTACTTCTTCACATAATTCACCAGGTATTGTCGAGAGCTTTTTTGTTTTTTTTTAAATAATTACTAATTTTTCAACAACAAATTAGCCGATTTTTTTTAGCGAAAATCGGGTTTTTGGCTCCCAAGTGCTACGAAAAATCGAAAAATCGAAAAAAAAAATCCTCCCGTCATTACCTCGAGAAACATCTCCTTTAACAAATGCATTTTGATTTTTTTGTTTCAGATGATTCTGTTGCGAGTTATGGTGCACACCGCAAACCAACTTTTTTTCGAGGCGCCTCCGGGGTTTAATTTTCACTCGCTCAATTTTGAATATTTTGCAATGCAAATTTAGGAGAATGTTGTTCAAATGTTACTTTATTATATGTAAATTTTTCAATAAACGAACACTATTCGTTACGCCAAAAAAATCTTAAAAACATGCCTTTTTTCGCCGAATTAACTTTACCCCGCCCTTAAATTAATGGGATGTGGTTTTTTTCTACGAATAGAGAAAAGTTGCTAAAAAATTCAGGTGCAAACATTGCAGGTTTTTAAGGAGGTCGGAGCAGACCAGTTGAGTCTAATGACGGTTTGTGGATTTTTTTTTCAATGCACCTCGAAAAATGCATACGGGCTATAGATTTAGGATAAGCTTCCGAGAACTCCCAAACTCCGATCGAGAGGGAATTTCGTACAAAGCTTCCTTTTAATAATTTAAGGCAAACCCTAAAGGGATTTTTGGCGATGCGCAATTGTTTTCGAGATATTGAATTTTCAAGTTTCTTTTTTAAGGGTGAGGATCTGACCACCCCCCGATCGAGAGGAGTTATATTTTTCCGAAAAATGTCGATTTCGGGAGTTTCGGAAACGTTCAAACGCTGATGACTCCTGAACTAGTTGGGTTATTGTACAAATGACAGATATTTTTTTGCATTCGGTAGCATACTTTTTTTAAAAATATGAAAAAATTATCAATTATCAATGTCAACGGTTTTTTGCTTCTAAATTGAAAAGGTTTTTTTTTAGAGATTTTTAAGGCCTCAAAAAATCTTTCATTCATTTATATGGCTTTCAAAAAATTATCTAAAGTAAAGTGACCTATATTATCATTTTTAAGACTACTCTCATCGTGGGCCCATTTCTCCTTCTATTTTTCTTTGAATTAATCATATTTTTTTAAGAAGAGTTTTATCATGTCCATGTCCAATAATGCTATTGATGATTTTGGGATTTCCAATCCGGCTTCGACAGGCCTGAAACGGTTTATTTCTAATGTGTGCTGAATTTAACAAGAGAGAACGATTTTGAATAAAAAAAAAAATTCGTTAAATTCAGCACAAATTAAAAGTTATCAAGTCTAAGTATAACATAACATACATTGTTTACTTTTGACAATCTTCAATTCTGGCTAACGCCCCAGCCTCCGAAAAGAAACTAGAAGCTGGATTTCCTGCTCGGAAATAAAGGTAATCCAATCTTACCTTACTACAATAAATGAAAATTTAAAAATAATAGTCAAAAACAAAAATTATATGCCCGGCAGAAAATTGAAATATTATATTTATTATATATTTATTATATTTATTCTTCTTATTCTCATTATTATTCTCCTTCTTCTTCGTATTATTATTATTATTATAGAGATCGAAGACGTTGAGAATTATAAAAAATAATTCATTCAAAGAAGAAAAAGATGGTTTCGTGCCTAGCGCTTTAAATATATGATAAACCAATTTAAAAAACGGCAAAAAATCAATTCCCTTTTCGCGTTTTTTCGATTATTCAGAAAAAATGGAATTTTAGGAATACAGAAGTTCAGAAATGAAAAAGAGAAATTTAAACAATGCTTCACAGCAATATTGCACCCGAATCATAAGTGCACTACCTCGGATGAGGTCTTTGTGAAACTATTCTCAACGTTTCTGACGAACGTGAAAAAAAAAGAGAACGGAAGGAGCCTTCTTTAACCAAATATTTAATTAAGAGGCCCACGTGAAATATTCTGCATTTTCTACTCGAGCTTGCGCGGTCTTACGAGATGGTGAGAGGCACGGTTGCACCGGCATTGGTTCGAGAAAGTATTTGTACGTAAGAAAAAAGGAAAGACAGAAGCGTCGTCTCGTTTGACGAATGCTGAAAGCATCTTGTATCGTAGCGAAACACAGCTAGATTCCACGAACGTAACGTGGGACACCGAGGAGTGTGTAATACAATCGGATGTCTGAGAGGATATAAATAATAATAATAATAATAATAATAATATGCGCGTAAGTAAAAGAGATAGGGAGGAAGGAGTGTCGAGGAGAACGTGTGTGAATGTTAATAAGTATGCCTTAAGAAGTCTCTGCTTCGCCGAGAGAAGGCCAGTGACTCTCCATAGATGTGACGAGATTAGAACGTACGCTTGAAATTACAATTCTGCATTTATACTTTCCATATTTCAGTTATGAACGGAAGAAAATGCGTAAACACCTTAAGGGTTCATCACAGTGTGAAATTTTCGAAAAATCAATTTTTTTTTGCTTTACCCGATAGTATGGACGGTTATAAACATGCTGTTAAATTTTTGAGGCGAAATTCGAATTATTCCGGTTGCTATGGCCTTTTTCAGAAAAAGGGGTTCGACCAGCTGCGAGAGACCTGGCGCGAACGGACGCGTTTTTCTTGAAATGTCGTTTTTTAAAACGGCTTACACTCGCAAAGGAAGAGTTTTCAAGCTATCTCTCTCAAATTTTGGTACAACATTCTTCATACCATTATTTATGTTGCTATCGAAGCTTTTTTTGGGTAAATCTTTAGATAAGTGACTTTCGAAAAATGAGCCCAAGTTTTTTTGTTGCTATTTTCTCATTTATTGGGTCGTGAATGATGATATTCAGTCGGGGAAGCTGAAATTAACCCCCTCCCCCCGCCATAAAAGTTATGGGGTTTTGAAGTTCGCGGAAACACGTGGTAAAATAGGGAATTTTGGAACGCTTCGGGGCCTAAATTGGGGGTGGAGGATGGGGGATTTATAAAAGAAGCCTTCGCAAATACAAACAAACCCAAACAAACCCAACTCCCTTCGGCGTGAGGGGGTTGGGTTTGTTTGGGTTTGTTTGTATACAGGAAGGATTCTTTTTTAAATCCCCCACATTTGGGTTTTAATACAGGAGTTTTTGAGAATAATCCAAATTATTTTTAACGGTTTTGATTTTTAACGAACTTCAACGATTTTGATTTTTAACGAATTTTAACGATTTTGATTTTTAACGAATTTTGACGATTTTGATTTTTAACGATTTTGATTTTTAATGAAAAACTTCAGCTTTTCCGACTGAATATCATCATTTATAACCCAATAAATGAAAAAATAGCAAACAAAATGTTAGGTTCATTTTTCGGAAAAGTCACTTATCTAAAGAATTCCCCTTTTTTTAATTCTTCATATTTTTTTAACGAAAAACTGTCGAAAAAAAGCTAAATCCGAGACTTTTTTTGGAACCACTTGCATTTTGTCAATTTTGATTTAAAAAAAACCTCCATAGCAAGATATCGGCTTTCATGGTGATTAATAAACGTTTTACAAATTTTATTTCAGATAATACGTACGGCCACAACCGTATACACCGCGTGGACTCGTTTTTTTCAAAGACATTTTCAACCGTTAAAAAAGTGTTAAAAAATTAAAATAAATATTTAAAAATGTATTTTCTGTTCTTCATGAGTGCTTTAATTCGACATTAAAAAATCAGACTGATTAGCGTATTTCAACCATCGGAAAAATATCGCGAAAATCAGCTATTTTTCGACCCGTTACATTGTGGTGATTCCATAATACGAAGGAAATTTATGTTATTTTCATTTGTTTCACTATTTCCAAAAACGTCTGTTATTTCAGTTAATTCGTATTATTTAATAAAGTTATATTTTATTTTGAAACAAATAAAAAATTCACAAAAACTCGGATATATAATAATTGCAAGAGTTGAAAAAAAAAATAATTGTTCTAAATGATTTTCCACGAGAATTTCACTTCTGTATGATTTTTTGGATATTTTTTATAATGCGGGAGACTTGACACGCGAGATATATTGAATGCGTCTACAGTCGAAATTATTTCGCGAATGGACTCACTCCCTAGAGTGAAACTCGTAAAATGTTGACGCCCGAGGTATCGAGAGGCTGTCTGCGTTAGAAAGAGAAATTATCGGTGATTCTTGTGCGCGAGAGTCGGAGATGCGAACAGGCACATTCGAAAAATTCCTATTAGAAAGTGGGAGCGGAATAGCTTGAGGAATTTGGGGAGGGTTTGCTCGTGAAACGTGGAAGGAGACTCGTTCCATTGAGTAATCGAAATATACGTTTACACTTAGTGTCAGAGCACGCTGTGGAATCACTGGAAAGACAAGGAGAAACGTTACAGAAAATGAAAATAAAAAAGGAGAAATTCAAACTTACGACAATCTGATAGATCATTTTTGCCAACAGACAAAACTTTGCAAAGGAGAAAGTAAATTTGTAGAAAATATTTTGAAAATTAGTGTATTAAATAATTGGAAATATTAAACACTTCGAACATCCCAACATATTCAATTCCAAATTCCAATACTCGATCATTTTCAATGCTCCGAAATAACAATTTTTGTCTTCGAATGTGCTGATGTGACACATTCGATCAGAGGAAAAGCGAATATGTAAAGTTCAATTTTAACCCTTCTTTGGCACATTTATATTTGGCTACGACACATTGGGTCGTTTAGATCCGGTAAATACTTCATCCACCTGCCCTTAACACGCTTCGGGACGGTTTTTATTTAAAAAAAATTAGCGATAAACTTTAAGTCTCCGTGGTCACCTGGGGTCAAAATGACCCCAAGCGCAACTTGAAGCCAAAATTACGGTAAGTTGTTGGCGCTCAAGGCGACTGGCCTGCCTTCTAACGGCCCTTTGGGGTAACCCTTTAAAGTACAGATTAAGGTCGGACGTGGAGATATTTTTCCCTCGAACTA
The DNA here is from genome assembly GCA_951751655.1 of Ophion costatus. NCBI lineage: Eukaryota > Metazoa > Arthropoda > Insecta > Hymenoptera > Ichneumonidae > Ophion > Ophion costatus. The sequence continues at coordinate 5,484,029 of OX632365.1, read as the reverse complement.
TTCCCTACTATGGAGCTATTTTCTTCCATGAACCGTCATATCTCAAGACTATAACTCTAAAATTTGATGAAAAAAGAATTGAAAATTGTAAGTTATAATTTTTTTTATAAAAAAGATTTTTTTACGCATTGATCCCTTGTTGATTTTTTTCCGCCATTTTAAAATTCGATCAAAATATAATACCGAGAATGCCACATTCTAGAATGTTCAAACTAATATCCTGAATTTTTATGAGTCATTGGGAAAAATACGGCCAAGCCGGCAATCGTTTGAAACATGGCTGGGGTCATTGCGACCCCCTGTGACCAGCGCATTAAAGCCAGAACGTGTGACCCCGAAGGGTTAAACGTTTCTCAATATGTCTGGAAAATTAAAGTTCGGAAAATATAAAATGAAATCGTTTGCAAAAATTATTCAAAATTTTCAATTTCGGAAAATTGAGCATCTTATTAAAAATCGATTGTACTCAATATTGAAGATTAAAACTCAAAAGTCAATATTAAATTTAAATTTCAATCATTTTGAATGCTGCGTAATGCAAATGTTTTCTAAGTTTTGATGACTTGGTTAATTTGATTAGGGAAGGGGCAAATTTATAAAGTCGAAACTTAAAGCTTGTTATTGTTTGTCGTGAACGTACGATGTTTTTGGCATCCTTCAACGTTTTCGGGCCAGTCGCAAGATCGGGCTCTCTCGTTGTAGAGAAGACCACCGATGCAGAGCTGCTCGGTGGCAGTTCCGTTCCAGCAGGTCCAGTATCTCGTGCAGGAGGTCTCGTGGCCGAAAATACCGTAAAGCCAGTCGCAATGTTCCGCACCGATCGGCGAATTAGCTTGACGTTTTCCGTCGCAGTAATTCGCCCGCCATGGATAATCGCAGCCCTCGGTTACACCGCGATGTTTTCCAGCGAAGACGAGGCCGTTGGGACAGTCGAAAAGTTCGGGGCGTCCGTTCACGCACTCCCAGTAACGATCGCAGTAATCTATGTCACTGATTACTCGAGCTTTCGTCTGGCATGGATCTTCCTGCTGTTGTTTTTGGGCACTGAGGCCTGGAGAAAAATATACCAACATTATATTTACCCCAATTTGTTTACAGAAATAACGATAATGACGAAATGAATTCATTTATGTGTTCAATTGTTGATAACCATGAGAAATTTCATAATTAATAGTAAGGAGAAACAATAATTACTATTTTATTGGATAATAATAAAAAAATAATAAAATATAGTGATATGATGAGAGTTGAAATGTAATAATTATTATTGTAGGGAGTAAATATTTGTAAATATTCAACGATAGATGAAATGTAGTAATTATTATTGTAGGGAGTAAATATTTGTAAATATTTAACGAGAGTTGAAACATATAATTGAAGAGTTGAAATGTAATAATAATTATTATTGTAGGGAGGAAAACAATGATTTTTTTACCGGTATTTAATAAAAGTTCGGTGGACCGTAAATATCGCTTATTGCCACGATCTTTGAGACTATTAGTTTTGTGTAGAAATTAGAATGAGCATATTCCAAAAACTCTGAAGAGCAAATGTTTTTTTGGATTTTTTTTTCATTTCTTTTAAAATAAATAAAAAAGGGCACAATGTTGTGGAAAATTCAGGCAAGCTGAAGTGGTAAATCTCATTTTGTGGACGAATTATATTGCATTGGTGGGTAATTATTATAATGTATAACACATCGTATTAATGATATTATAATGAATAATATAACACATCGTATTAATGTTATATAATATATAACACATCGTATTAGTGATAATTAGCAATTAATTACGTGTGAGGCTGTTCATCTGCAATTATTTTTTTCTATTTGCATCATCTAGTTCACATTTTGTGAGCAATTGATAAAAATACGAGTGGCAAGATTGAAAAACAAATTAGTCCTTTACTTGCTTCTTATATCAATTGGTATATTAACAAAAGAGGAGTGAAATCGATCCACAAACTCGAGCCTCGTTAATTTCTAGAAGGACAACCACATCGAGAGATCCATAATGTAATACTATCGCGGGAAGACAGTGGGGAATAGACGGAAATGTCTGCACAGTAATTCGATCGTCATCAATACGAGAGTCTCGACGAATCACGTAGAAATGACAAAGCTAAATCAGCCAAATGCAACATTTCCTTGATGAAATTTAGTTGCACATTCGAATCGACCGTTTGTTTATTTTTTCGCGTTCTTTAATCGCTTATTGAAGGGATAACTATTTTGGTGATAATAAAACAGGCTGAAAAATATTTCCTCCCAATATAAAAAAAAGAAGAAGAAAAAGGAGCTATAACAACAAAACGAATTTTAAGAAAACCTGTGAAAAACATCTATAATTTGTAAAAAGATTTTTTGTTTATACTTAAGATTTCGTAAAACGAAATATATTTTAGAATATCAATTTACGAAGAGGTTGTTTTGGCATGTACAATGGTCTTTGAGTTTGCATCGTTGAACGCAACGTAAATTCTTTTTCATATTTTTAATTTCCTTATTTTGATGATTTTACAATTTTTTTTCTCCATAATCCTCCATTAAATCCTAGAAACATAAATTCTATAAAATGAGCCCTAGAAATAATGAAAATGCGGAAATAAAAGCAGAAAAAGAATTTTCGTTGCGTTCCAACGATGCACACTTCAAAACCATTACGTAAACTTTATCGAGAATTTTTATCTTACGGTCTTTTTAACTGTCCGCAATAAAGCCAATTTTTTTTGTTTCCTTTGAAGTTCTGCGACACGGTGAATAATGGCTTTTCATTGTGATTATTTTGTACGATAATTGTGGGCAGGGGGCCACACAACACGGGTACCTGAATATTCGTGGCCAAAGATATATATGTAATGACGATGATAAATTGCTGTTACGAGAAGGTTTCTCAGAGAACGCTTTCGAACAAAAAGAAAACGAGATCTCGCGAGGTTTAGGGAGGGGTTCTTGAAGTGAAAGTTGACGTTCCGATTACCCTTGACCTCCGACCTTCGGGTCCAGACCCCCTTTCTGGCTGTTCATTATTCGCTCATTGATTGACTGAAGATAATGTGTCTCATATTTTCGACCACACAATATGGCACATATTGATGAATTTCCACTAAAGCAAATTTAAGATATATATTTGTGAACTTTTGTGAAAGAACATCGTGTGTGCACAGGAAAAATATTGATGACCTATCATTTAATGTTGCCTATAAAATAATGTCATCAATATTTTATAAAAAATGATGCCGTCAATATTTGATAAATAAAATTATGGCATCAATATTTGATAAAGAATGATGTCATCAATATTTGACAAAAAAATGATGCTATCAATATTTGATAAAAAATGACGTCATTAATATTTGATAAAAATTGATGTCATCAATATTTGATTTAAAAAAATGATGTCCTCAATATTTGATAAAAAATGTCCTCATTGTTTGATAAAAAATGATGTCATCAACATTTGATAAAAAATGATGTCATCAACATTTGATAAAAAATGATGTCATCAACATTTGATAAAAAATGATGCCATCAATATTTGGTAAAGCATGATGTCATCAATATTTGATAATAAATGATGTCATCAATATAGATAAAAAATTATATCATCAATATTTGATAAAAAATGATGTCATCAATATTTGATAAAAAATTATATCATCAATATTTGATAAAAAATGATGTCATCAATATTTGACAAAAGAATGATGTCATCAATATTTGATAAAAGAATGATGTCATCAATATTTGATAAAAACTGATGTCAACAATATTTGATAATAAATGATGTCATCAATATATGATAAAAAATTATATCATCAATATTTGATAAAAAATGATGTCATCAATATGTGATAAAAAATTATATCATCAATATTTGATAAAAAATGATGTCATCAATATTTGATAAAAGAATGATGTCATCAATATTTAATAAAAGAATGATGTCATCAACATTTGATAAAACATGATGTCATCAGTATTTGATAAAAAATGATGTCAACAATATTTAATAAAAAGTGATATCATCAATATTTGATAAAAAATGATGTCATCAATATTTGATAAAAAATGCCCTGTTTCGAAATGATTAAGCTATACTATTACCAATTTAAGCAATGCTGAAATGCATTTATAAAATTCCGGACTTTGTTACACCTCTCGTCAACCACTTGGTTACATCCCTGCGCACAGGATCTCCCTGAGATCTTGGTGAGAGTGGAATAACGAAAGCGAATCGCGTGCGACGCTGCCGTGAAATTTCTCGGACGACAGACGCCGGCGTTGTCTGACCACGCACTCTCCGTTTCCACTGGCCGATAAAGTGCATCGACCGAGAGAGTCCGATTGAAGAAAAAGTGATGAAAGTGCGTAGGCTCGGTACTTTATGCGGAATTTAAGGCGACAAATGTTCACTCGGATGTAGTTGATTGGATACTGTCGTTTGTCCATGGTGCATAAAGTTCATTTTAGATGCGATTTTCGTATGGACTCATGAGAGAAATTAAAAACAGAATTAAAGTGTAAAAAAACAACGAAAAATAACTTTTTTGTCTACTTTCATCACTTTTTCATGGCTGCATTCTTAACTAAACTTTTACAATAAATTTTCTTTCAAAAAATTAATCAATGGCCAGTCGATGAATTAACTTTTTGATTCGTAAATTTATCTCAATAGTAATTTTGGAAGTGTTGGTGTTCATGTTAAGATAAATACAATTGTTTTCTATTGATTGTTTATACGCATGCAGCAAAATACATAATAATGAATTGAAACAAATTGCATTTGCCTCAGCACCAATGCCACGAGCTCGCCTTAATTAAAATAAATATCCGGCCACCGTTTATATTTGACACAAAAAGTGTACAAATATTTAAACACGTACATACTGAAATTTACGAAGTTTAATGGAATTCGCGAAACTATCGAGTCGTAGAAAATAAAAATGAAACATGATCCATTACCGTATGTGCCCTGAGAAAAAGCATGTTCCATTATTCCCAGGTGAGTGTTATTGTTGATTTCGTCAAGCGTAACGTCAAGTAAAAGCAAAGGGCGTTGTCGATAAACTTCTTAACAAGAATGTATCAACGATAGTTAACGAGTGTGGGGGTCGGGCTGGTCGAAACGTGACTCCCGTTTTTGTTTTGAAATGTTTTCTTGCATGCACGATACTTGTGTTGATCGTATATGAGGGCACGAGAAACATCGGTACAGTCTCCCGTGGCTGAAACGTCGTGACGTAGCTTAACGAAGAGTTGTGTTCGTAAGGAATTTTTGCCTTTCGAATAATCACGGTGATAGAGATAAATGAACAGGCTACACGACATCGACCATCGATACTGCGATTGAGACACGAAATAATAAAATAATAAATGAATTCTTCGATACTCAAGTTTATTGCTTGTTTAGGTTTGTTTATTGGAATCCGCGATTGAATGATCATTTTTATTGAAATTTATCGCTACAAATTAAGGGGGGAGATGCCTTAAGGCGAGAAAAAAAATTTGCTGATTTTTATGGTTTTTTTTAAAGCAAACTTTTTTTCACCATTTTGAGGCTTAGGGTATGTTTTGTTACTATTTTTGGCTGTTACGTGGTATTTTTTTGGATTAATCTTTAAAAAGGGCGCAAGTATGGCACGGTCTTCGAAGCTGCGTTTTCAAAACTGGCGTGACGTATAGCTAAAAAACTAATCTACCGATTCTGGTGAAATTTCATGTAAATCTTACTAACCTTATTGTCTAAAACATGACCCTAAAGGTTTTTGAAAATCAAACGTAAAAGTAGTTTTTTATCGCAACATGTAGCCATTTTTTTCACAGAAAATCCAATTTGTTTTGTTTGAAAGCGTACCATTTCAGCCATTTTCCACATTTCTCAATTATTCTTGGTTCACATTCTGCGTATAAGTGTTAATGGAAGAAAAACTTTCGTTCGTTTCTTTTAGATCAATCCCGCCGACGTTACGTTCCACGCCGTCCGACAACATCCATCGCACCCTGCTTAGAAGACCGAGCCATACCTCCGCCATTTTTTAACATTAATAAAAATAGTCTCAAAAATGATAAAGAAATGTTGCCTCTAAAGAAATCATGAAAGTCAGCAATTTTGTACGCGCCTAAAGGTACCTCCCCCTTAATATAGTTATTTACATTAATTGTAAATCATTGTTTTCGGATGCAAATATAAAATACATGGACGGTAGGAAAAAAAATCTTTTTCCTTTCGGCAATTTGGTTTCTCAGATCGGTCAATTTTGAGGATGTTGAGTCCCAAATCGCAAATGATAATAAAATTCTGAAAATTTGCTATGTTTTTGCATGAAGTATTTCAGAGGTCGTCTAAAAATTTCACGACAATTAGAAAGCTCGTTATTAAACAATTAACTTCCACAAATTAAATGTTGTTTTATGGAAACTGATGTAACTTTGCAATAAGTTTTTTTTTTGACCTCTCAATTTTATAATATCTACAATATATTGAACGCAACGGAAACAAAACGAAGTTTGTTGATACATTTTTTTTTATTTCTTTTAAAAATTGTTCTTAACAAAATGTTAATTTTTTAATTTTCAGAATTTTCTTATCATTTTTTATTTCAACCCCTAAGGAGGTTGAAGTAATGAGGATAGAATTCTGAAAATTTGGTATGTTTTTACATGAAGTATTCAGGAGGTCGTGTAAAAATTTCATGACTATTAAGAAGGTATTTATTGAACAATTAACATTAACATGTTTCATAGGGACTCAAAATCCTTAAGGCTCATTCGACGAAAAACTGCGAATTGTCCTCATCATCGTTAATATTCATAAGCTCCAATCAATTGAAGAACCGAAAATGATTTTGCTCGCGATCATTATTAACCCCTTCGTTGGCATTGACGCAATAGTGCGTCAACCTTTATTTCCCTATTTAACTTGCTATGATTTGAAATCAGAGCCTCACTTTTGAGCTCGCTGAATCCGAATTTGAAGTCGAAATTTGGAAACTCAAAATGGCGGCGCCAATATGGTGGACAAAAATCAAAAACTTTACTCGATTTACATGAAAATTAGTACTCCGAGATTTTTGAGGTCGTTCATTACGAATCTGAACTTTAAATTTGAAAATTCAAAATGGCGGCGCTAGAATGGCGGACCGGAATTGAAAATTTTATTCGATTTAGATAAAAATTGGTACTTTGCTATTTTTGAGGTCGCTTATTACGAATCTGAACACAAAATTCAAAAAATTTTAATGGCGGATCTAATATGCCAAACGAAAGTGCAAAAAAAGGCTCGATTTGGATAAATCTTGGTACTCGGGGGTTTTCGGGGACGCTGAGTGTGATGCTGAACTCAGAATAAAGGAATTTTTCATGGTGAATTCAATAACATGGATCATAATACAATAAATAGGTGGAAATATACGAAGCTTGAGTACCGAGTTTCATTAACATCAATCTGTATTATTTGACTTTTCATTCGCCATATTTGTTCATCATTGTGAGTTCCTGAATTTTGAGATCAGATTCGTAATCAGCACCCTCAAAAACCCCAGAGTACAAGTTTTCAGGATAAAAACATGTTCCTTCCATTTTTGGCACTTTTTGTCGAATTCTCTCTGCCAACGAGTTAAGGAGTTACCCCCGCTTGCGATTTTGAAAAAATCGATTTTTTTTATTGCATTTTTTTGAAGTATAAGTATCTGAGAATATGTCCTGAAAATTTGAAGTGGATCCGAAAAAAATTGACTGAGATATGAGCGTTGAAAATCGAAGAATCCGTGAATTGAAGAACTGAAATTTAAACTTTAAACGCGTTTTTCTCAAATGGCATTTCTGAAGTCGGTGACCAAGATTACTCGAACACTAATGAACCGATCTTCTTGAAATTTTGCAGGCTTATTTAATACATAAAAATGTAGTCTTTAATCGTTCGATTTTTTTTTTCGAAAAAAATGGCCGTTTTATGGCCAAAAAACGGCCGTTTTTTTTCGTTAAAATCGAACCATTAACTTTGACTGTCCGCCATTTTGTGAAAAATGAATATTTTTTAAAATCCTTCGATTAAAGACTAGTTTATACTTATATTTGACTAAATCCATCCGCATTTCTTTTTCAGATGATCCACTTCGCCGCAATGTTGGTCACCGCAAACTGTGTATATAAAAACATTATTTCATTGACAGCCATTTGCCACTGAACAATGTAATATTTTTCAATAAAAAAATTACTGAAAGTTCTTCAAAATGTGTTCTTTAAGATGGTATATTGAGCGATTAAAAAAGTTTTGTAGTTTTCTTTAGAAAAATTCATGAAAAAGGCCTTTTTTGCGCTACAAGTGGGAGTAACGCGTTAACACGATTATTATCGTGTATATCGTGAATGGAGGGCTTAGCAATCGATTCTCCCGAGATGAGCAAAATATGGATCGTTTTTATAATAGCCGTGGCGAGGTACGAGGTAAGATCAAGCGATCAGTGTCAATCCAATCGTGGGATAATCTGTCGGACCCTGAAAACACGGGCCAGCTGACGACCTAAGCCGATTACGCTCGGATTCACCGCTAAGCGATCGAGCAGCGAGGTTTGTTCTGCTTGCCAGGCTTTTCACCGAGATTAAAGACGCGAGTATTAGGAGGTAGCGAATTTTTGTGCGTTCCATCAAAAAATGTCTCACCATCTTTCAACTACAGAATGGTGGCTAACAAACAAACAAAAAACGGTGATAACAATTATCAAAACATTATCGCATTCTTTTGAAGCAAACTTTTTTAGTTTTCCGTAAAACGCATTTTTTATTGACGAACTTTTTTTTTAAGCCGATTTATTTCCCATTCCGAATTTTGTTCACCTGTAAGAAATTCTCGTTTTTCGAAACCCTGTCGTGGAAATTTTAACGGGATATGTCTAGTTTCAACAGCTCATTTTTGAGATGTTTAAAATAAAAGAATCATGATAATAAATTCCTACAAAATTGGGTATTTTAAATAGTTTTGCATGAAGAACTATCCGTAATTTTATGTGTGAAAATATTTAATTATAATTGATTTCCAGCTGATGGCTGGAAGCACCTCTCGAAAATGCATTTTGCAGTGAGTAATGCCCTTTTGAACGAGGTTATCTAATATCGAAAAATCAAACAGATTTTGTTAGTATATGAGTTCATCCTATGATAAATCGAAGGAATTTCCGAAATATCAAATTAACCGCTCACGGTCACATGGGGTCGTCGGGACCCCACGCGTGACTTTGAGCCAAAATTACTATAAGTTGTAGACGGCCAAGGGCGCTGTCCTGCCTTGTCAGGGTGCTTTGGAGTGTCCTTTGTAAGTACCGATACGGGTCGGATGATTCGCGACAGCAGTTTCGTCGTGGTGGTCGATACAAAAAAAATCGTTCGGGCGCTGGGGTCGTTTTGACCCCCATGTGCCCTGCACGTATATTTTTTTTTTGTAAAAAGTGGTGTTTTTTCTGCGCGGTATCACTGTGCGTAGGGTAAGTATGAATATGAGAACTGTAAAACATTTTTGTATCAACTTTATATGAAAATGCGAATTCGTTGCGACGTCCATCTAGGTCAATTAAAACTAGTTACAATAATACCTGAGAAACCACAAAACTATTTAGAATGTGCGACAAGCACAGAGTTTTTATCTGTGTCGACTGTGGGGGACAAACCTATGTGTCTATCTCGGTTCATTTATTTACGATTCATGAATATTTCCTATTTTTTAATATATTTTTCAACATCTTTCGTATATATTGTGTTTACACTATGATCTCATAATTTTTCGAGCCGCTGTTACGAATAAATGGCTCATTTTTTACGTTAATCTTTCTTTTTTTACCCCGAAATGGGCCTTTATCAAATGCCCCAATGAATCCCTTTTTTGAAACGCCCACTATGAAACAATTTCTTTCCTTAAACTAACTATCGCAAGAGTATCAGCCTAATTCAAAAAAATTTAAACTGAGAGAGTTATGATTTTTCAAGTAAATATGACTTTTTCCCGCATTGATACTTTCCAGATTTTTTCCGTCATCTTAAATGTCGATTATAATATAATACTAAGAACGTCACATTCTAAAAGGTTCAAACCACCACCTTGAATTTTTATAAGCTATTCGGAACAATAGGAGCAACGTGACAATCGTTTAAACATGGCTGGGGTCATACGGACCCCATGTGACCAACAAGTCACAGGCCGAGGGTGCGACCTCGAAGGGTTACAAAAATGGCTTCTGTTCAAGGTGAGTATTATTTTTTTGAGAAAAATGCGCATTTGTCGTTCATTGAATTGAAAATATACGTCGGCAAAAAATCCTTCCATCAAATACTATATTTAACCTCTAGAAAAAGCCCTAAGAATTTCAGAACGATCGATGCAGCCATTTTTTAGATATTTTGCTCACCGACTTTGAAAACGTATTTTCGAGAAAAAAACGTTTGAAGTTTCGAGCTACGCTCCGAGCGTTCTGCCAGACGTCAACTTAGCAGCCTATAAATCTGTCAATTTTGACCCGGTCATCTTGAAATGTTTAGAAAACATTCATAAGATTATATGCTGCTAAAATGTATTAGTTTTGAAAAACGTGATTTTTCGACTTCTACAACTAGGCCTAAACCCTTAAGGGGCTATACCAGTGTGATTGTTTAAAAAAATCGAGCAGTCATTATTCGAGGAAGAGGAGGATCCATTGTATGGGCCAGGTATAGCTGATTGGCAGTTTTTATGGTAAACACCATTTTATATTGCAAGAATCGATAGTTAAGTCTTTGAACGCGTTTTTCTCGAAATGAGATTTTTCAAATTTGCTAACATTGTAATAACTCAAAGAGCAATTATCCGATTGACTTGAAATTTGAAGTGAGTGCTCTTGAATATATTTTCTCTACAATGACGTTGGATATTTTTGATCGGATGAAAATTGACGATTTGGGATTGAAAAAAACGACCATTTTATAGGCAAGAAAACAGATTTTTTTCCCCATAATTACGCCATTTTGTTAGATTTTGATATTTTTAGAAAATTCTACTTCATTGTACCGGAAATACCTTCCAGTTTAACGACATTTTTTCCTTCTTCGGTCTCAATACACTATATTTCATTCAATACAATAATTTATGTATTGTATGTTTTTTAATAGAGAAAAAATGCTTTTTTTTGGCTTCGAAACCCACGTAACTCCTTCAGAGCCCGAGGCTCGGGTCTTGAATACCGATAGATCTGTAAGTTTGTGCCACGACGTTGGAAAATACCTGGGGCCAAATAGTGACACAGCTAGTAGAAGAAGTTGTGGCTCGCATACAGAGCAGACAGTCCTCCGCAGTTCAATGTATACTCGTCCCCAACCACCATATATTTGTATGTACGTGTACATATATACAGAAGCAGGGTGAGGTCCTGCAAACGTTACGTAAGGCAGGCCTGAGTGTTTAGAGTATCCAGGGCTGCGCTGGCTTACTTTCCCTTCCTTTACGACTTCGTAAATGAGCCGTGTGTACGTACGTTACAACGTGTATGGCGTTTCTCACTGTACACGTCCAAACTATGTACGGATAGTACGAACGTTATAGAAAGCCAGCACGGAGAATCAAATGCTCGCGTCTATAGCCAATACTTCGGACCGTAAGACGTCGTCCATAATTTTTAAGGGGTTACCCCCACTTGCGATTTTGAAAAAATCGTTTTTTTATTGCATTTTTTTGAAGTATAAGTATCTGAGAATATGTCTTGAAAATTTCAATTCGATCCGAACAAAATTGACCGAGATATGAGCGTTGAAAGAGACGAATCCGTTCTTCGTGTAAACTGAAATTGAAACTTTAAACGCGTTTTTCTCAAAATGGCATTTCTGAAGTCGGTGACCAAGATTGCTCGAACACTAATGAACCGATCTTCTTGAAATTTTGCAGGCTTATTTAATACATAAAAATGTAGTCTTTAATCGTTCGATTTTTTTTCGAAAAAAATGGCCGTTTTATAGCCAAAAAACGGCCGTTTTTTTTCGTTAAAATCGAACCGTTAACTTTGACTGTCCGCCATTTTGTGAAAAATGAATATTTTTTAAAATCCTTCGATTAAAGACTAGTTTATACTTATATTTGACTAAATCCATCCGCATTTTTTTTTCAGATGATCCACTTCGCCGCAATGTTGGTCACCGCAAACCGTGTATATAAAAACATTATTTCATTGACAGCCATTTGCCACTAAACAATGTAATATTTTTCAATAAAAAAATTACTGAAAGCTCTTCAAGATGTGTTCTTGAAGATGGTATATTGATCGATTAAAAAAGTTTTGTAGTTTTTATTAATAAAATTAATGAAAAAGGCCTTTTTTTGCGCTACAAGTGGGGGTAACGCCTTAAGATGTTTATCCCAAAAAAAACCAAGTCAAAGGGTGTTTTTCAAATCAATATTGGACGATTCTCCGTCAATTCAGCCACTCAATTCGACCATATCAGATCTGCCCCATAATTGGGTATATCAAAGTACTACTAAAGGGCATTCTATGTGAATTTTATCAGATTTTTAAATTCAAAATTTTAGAAAATGCCGTTGTTTTTCCAAATGAATATATCTCGGAGACTAGAAGTAACTGAAAAAAAATGTCTCTACATAAAAGTTGTAGTTTTGTGTTAGCTTTCGAGCGGACGACTTGAAATAATTTTTGCGTTCCGGTAACGCTGATTTTTTACCAAACAACGAGGGAAATTATTTTTTAAAATTATAAACGGCCATTTTTTTTGGCTGAAAAAATTACAGAGTCTTCCAGTATATCTGATAATACTGCAAAAAATCGCCAGAGTGACACGGATCGAGGTTCTAGGGTAAAAAAAATGAAACCACACAAATTCATTTTTCTGTACCGGAACCTCGTTCCGTGCCACTCTGGCGATTTTTTTGCGATATCATCAGATATCCTGGAAAACTCTGTAATTTTTTTAGCCAAAAAAAGGCTGTTTTTGAATAAAAAAAATAATTTCCCCCTTTTGATCGTTGCATGTAAGAGACGCGGGACAATTATTTGTAAGGGTTAACATTATTTATAACATTGGTGATTACTCGTTTGTGGGAGTAAGACTAGAAATTCACCTGGGACAATCTCGTGCCATTTAAATGCCACTAAGTATTCACAATGAGAAAAATTGTAAAACATCCTTGTCTTGAATTGCCACTGCGACACTTTTTTTTGCTTTTTCAATGCAATGCAAATTCGAACTATGATTTCGAAACTATTATTCTTTTGAACTATGATTTTGCTCTTTTAGTATACGTAACGTTTAGTATACGTACGTTCAAGAATACATAACGAATACTTATCGATGTTAAAGGGGGATGTACCTTGAGGGGAGGAAAAAATGGCTGATTTTCATGATTTTTTTTTTAAGCAAGATTCCTTTAGCCATCTTTGAGACTTGGGGTATGTTTTATTACTACTTCTGGGTGTTGGATGGTATTTTTTTATTCATCAATCTTTAAAGATGGCGTACGTATGGCATGGTTTTCCGAACTGCGTTTTCAAAATTGGCGTGACGTTTAGCTGAAAAATTAATTGACCGATGCTGACTAAATTTCGTAGCAATATTTCTAACCTTATTGTCTGAAACATGAACCTAATTTTTTTTCAAAATAGAAAAAAATCTTTTTATTTCAAAATGTAGCGATTTAGTTCGGAAAATTCAATCTTTTTGTTTGGAAGCGTACCATTTTATAGATTTTCGACATTTCTCCATATTTTCTCGGTTCATATTCTGCGTATGAGCGGTAATGATAGAAATATCTTCGTTTCTATTTCTCATATGAATTCCGCCGACGCTACGTGTCACGCCGTCTGACAACATCCGCCGCAACCCGTTTAGAAGACCTTTCCATACCCCCGCCATTTTTAAAGATTAATAAAACAAACACCATGTGACAGTGAAAAGTAGTGATAAAGTTGATACCCTAAGTCTCAAAATGCCGAAGCAAACTTTTCTGAAAAAAATTATGGCAATGAGCAATCTTTTCCTCGCCCAAGGGTGTCTCGCCCCTTAAGGCCCTAGGCCACAGTAACGGGTATAAAATCATGTGCGAATTTAACAACTTTTTTTCATATGAAAAAGTGACTCACTCATAAATCATACATCTATATTGTAGGAATATCAAGCAGTTAGAATTTTTATTTTTTCGATATACAAAATGGCCGACTACTAATAATTTCTTTTGTTATCTTTTTTTAGGCGCTCCGCGGCGTAATATTTAGCATCCACAATTTTTGGCCTAGAACAAAAAACCAAAATTCTCGTCAATCTACATTAGAATACCTACAGAAGTACGTACGGAATTAAAAAAATGTTGTTTTATTCAAAAGTTGTAGATATTTGAACTTAAGAAATGAATTTTCATTGAAAAATTTCGTTATAACTGCTCATAAACTGCTCATAAAATAAAAAGTTTTCGATTAATCAGAAATTCCGTACGTACTTGTCTGCGAAATGCAATTAGGAACATAACTTTTAAATTTGAAGTAAATCAAGTGAAAATTGTTGAAGTTATTTGTCAAGCCAATTGGGAAAAAAGCTGTTTCGAAAACTTTCGAGTAGTCGGCCATTTTGTACATCGAAAAAAAATATATATATTTTCTAACAGCTTGATATATTCATACTAAATAGATGTGTAATGAAATTTTATGAGTGAATCACTTTTTCTTAATTAGGGACTCTCATCAATTTAAAGGATATTGACTAACTTTTTTAACGAAAAATCCAATACCTGCTTTTAACTAACTTTTTTAACTATATTGACTAACTTTTGACTAACTTTTTTAACAAAACTTATATATTGACTAACTTTTGACTAACTTTTTTAACAAGACTTATATATTGACTAACGTTCTTAACAAAATTGACATTTGGATTGACTAACTTTTGACATTTGGATTGACTAACAAATTGGATATTGACTAACTTTTTTAACGAAAAAATCCAATACCTGCTCCACCTAGACATTTTTACAAATACCATGTGACTATTTATATGGCAGTAACTAAAAATAAAATGTGTCCTTTTAACATTGATCGTTGAAGGGCTCGCTCCACTTTGGAAAGACCGTGTGTGACCGAAGGTGACTTACGAACTGACTTACTCAGTGGTCTCGTAATTGCAACAAAATGGTCTAGAAATAGTAAAAAAGTGGCCCGGAAATTTTTAAAACAAAAACTACAAATGTATGGGCTAAAATAGGCGAAACGTGTATTCCAGCATACAAAAATGATGGGACAATTGTTTGTGCATCGTTTCAACTAGAGCAACGAAACGAGAGAGGAAAAATGGATAGCTATAGGCAGTGGGAATATTTCAACGAAGGTGAGGCAATGCCCAGCCTTTGATTCCTTCCGTAAAGTGCAGCCTTCCAGACAAGCAGCTGTAACGTACGAGAGTCGGAGTTTCGACTTTCTTACATTTTCGTTTTTACTGCGGTCCTTTTTTTTCGCAAGCTATCGCCTCTTTCCGGTACTAAAGCTACGGAGAGACTCGAGACACTGCGGGAGGGTGTGACGTGCATTTACCGGAGAGCCGGACGGTAAAAGTTTCCGAGTGAGAGTCAGTTCTATCCACGGATGATTAAGTCCGCCATTTTTCGCCGAGACGCGTTTCATTCCGACCCCCTCCCCTTAATTTACAATCTGTACAAATCCAGAGGACTTTGGCTTCGGATGAAATACGTACTCGAAAAGAATTGGGCAACAATTTGTTTACTTTTGTGGAACGAAACGAATTCTCGAAAAGTGCCCAATTACGATGGAAATGAAATTTTACTGGGAGCAACGTTGTGCAACTTTTGCCTCTTTTTGTTCGCGTGAAATAATGGCGCAATGTTTACCTCCGTTGAGATCGACGCGACGTACGCGCAACTTTGAAACCAGATTCTTTTTTGTTTTCAATATCTGTGAGACATTCCACGCCATTTCGCCTGGTCCGTGACCCCGAGCGTTTTTCGTATTTCTGATTTTTATTCGTAAAATTGTAGCCCACGAAAGAAATATCCACACGAATTTTTAGATTTTTATTTCTTCTCTTTTAGAAGTTGTAATTTTCCATAAAATGTCGATTTCGGAAGTTTTGCCAATGGTTGATAACTCTGATAACGCTGATAACTCCTGAACTGATAATTATTTTAATTAATAATTAATTACTGATATAATAATTTGTGCGGAAAATAACGAAAAAAGATTATTATGAATAATAAAATCATTTTTTTTCGTTACATTCATTACAAGTCAAGAATAAACCGTTTCAAGCTTTATAAAGCCGAATTGAAATAATAAAATCATTAATAGCATTATGGGAGATTAAAATGATACAGATCTTCTAAAAAAAAATGATTACTTCGAAAAAGAAAAAAAAATGGGCGAACAATGAGACTAGTCTTAAAAATCATAGAATGGGTTACTCTTTTTGACAGAATTTTTTTAAAGAAAATTAAAAAAGCAATTATCTTTGAAAAAAGTAGTTTTCACTTTGAAAGCAAAACAACGTTGACATTGATCATTGAGCATTTTTTTATGTTTTTTAAACGAAAGTATGCTTAAAAATGAAAAGATAATATACAGTGACATTTGTCGATATCCCACTTAGTCCTGGAGTTATCAGCGTTGAAACGTTTCCAAAACTTCCCAAATCGACATTTTAAAAAAAATTAATAACTCTTCAAAAAGAAGAGTTAAAATCGAAAAATTGGTGTAGATATTCCTTCCATGAGGTACAATTTTACAAATAAAAATTAGGAAAACCAAAAATGGTCGGGGTCACGAGCTAGGTGAAATGGCGTGTAATGTCCCTTATACAGTGAATCATATATATATATATATATATATATATATATATATATATATATATATATATATATATATATATAATATTGATTAAGAAAAGGATTTTTCACTAATCAAGACACTGGTTGATGGCAATAATTAATTTACGTTCCAGGCAACATTTTCATGCTCACCTTTCGATACCTTTTGTACAAAATAAATTATCTATGACTAAATATCGATTTAGGACCAAATGTCTTGATAATGAGTTAAACATCTTTGTGTGAACGTAAATTAGTGATTGCCATGACCCGATTTCTTGATTGATAAAAAAGCCAAATAATAAGCTTAATTGAAGTTACATTATTGAAGTAAGCAACATTGCAAAAAGGACCTCAAGGGGACACGATATATAACGCGAAGGAGGTTTAGGAAATGTTTTTCGAATAACCAACAATTAGACTCTTTTTTACATTACGTGTAGCAAAAATCCTCCTAACTCTCGATCCTAACGATAATATGGTATTGAATTTTGGGTCGTTTGTAGACAACGATTGATGCTTGTTACGTTTTGCCCAATTATTTCTGCTCCTTTAAGGATGTTGAGTCCCAAATCGCAAGTGATGAGAAAATTCGGAAAATTTGGTATGTTTTTGTATGAAGTATTTCAGACGTCGTGCAAAAATTTCACGACAATTAGGAAGCTCGTTATTGAACAATTAACATTCACAAATTAAATGTTGTTTTATGGAAACTGATGTAACTTTGCAATAAGTTTTTTTTTGGACCTCTCAATTTTATAATATCTACAATATACTGAAAGCAACGGAAACAAAACGAAGTTTATTGATACATTTTTTTTTATTTCTTGTAAAAATTGTTCTTAACAAAATGTTAATTTTTTAATAACGAGCTTCCTAATCGTCGTGAAATTTTAACACGACCTCTTGAATACTTCATACAAAAACATACCAAATTTTCAGAATTTTCTTATCATTTTTTATTTCAACCCTTAATGAGGTTGAAGTAATGATGATAGAATTCTGAAAATTTGGTATGTTTTTACATGAAGTATTCAGGAGGTTGTGTAACAATTTCATGACGATTAAGAAGCTATTTATTGAACAATCACCATTAACATGTTTCATAGGGACTCAACATCCTTAAGCTACACAAATCACTGAAACATTTTTTCGAAAATCCCTATTGAGGTTCCCTAACCTGAACTTGAAAAAAAAGGGTTTAGATAGATGTAAAAAGAAGAAATGAAATTTCGTTGCATTCCAACCACGCAAACTTCAACGCCATACGATAATCCAATGGCAGCCAATCGTAATCATCATTGAAGTAAAAAAAGAACGGCAAAGAAAGTAGAAAACATAATAGAGGAAGCGATGCATATCGTCGGGATCAATCAAGCTTCATATCGAGAAAATGACCGTTCTATTATCGAACGCAGTGGATATGCAACCCTCATTACACGCGCATCGAGCGAGAATCGAAGCACTCGGTGTGTTCAAGAGCCTGTCTCGTTGGAGGCGCGAACGAGACAGATAATAGAGAGAAAGAGAGAGAGAGAGAGAGAGAGAGAGAGAGGGAGAGAGAGAGAGAGAGAGAGAGAGAGAGAGAGAGAGAGAGAGAGAGAGAGAGAGAGAGAGAGAGAGAGAGAGAGAGAGAGAGAGAGAGAGAGAGAGAGGGAGAGGGAGAGAGAGAGAGAGATGAGAGAGATAAGAGAGAGAAAGAAAATAAGAAAGAGTGAGTGAACCGGTGCTTGAGCTACTTTCATATTTTCACTGGTGCTGGTACACGGGAGAAAGTATGCGCTCACGTGCACTTGCGAGATATGTGAAACTCCTCGTTGTCGTTGCCGGAGCCGCCATTTTCTTTATCAAAGATGATCGTGAATAATCGTTCGATCGAAATGTCGCATTTCTTCATCCAACTTGAGCTCAAACCATACATCGTTCGTTCAATCGAAATGTGCAATGCTATTTCGAAAATTATTCTATCGTCAATATTGCTATTCACCCTGATCAACATCGGATGTTATTTTGATTTTTTCTTTATTTATTCGATGCTTGAATTGTATTTTATAGTTAACCCCGAATTAAAAGGTGTATGGATCAGATAAAAATGTAGATGTTCCACTTTTAAAGAAAATCTCAAACATCATTATTATCATCATCGGAAACAAGGGTATTTGTATTGATGATGATAGTAAATAATGATGATAATAGTTTTAATAGCAATAAATATGATAGCGATAAAAAATCATAATGTTGATAATAATAATGATGGTAACGACAATAGTAATATGATGATGATAACGACAATGATAATATAAATGATGATGGCGATGATAGTATAAATGATGATAATATAAACGATGATAATATAAATGATGATAGTATAAACGATGATAATATAAATGATGATAACGATGATAACGATGCTAATATAAACGATGACAACGATGATAATATAAATGATGATAACGATGACAACGATGCTAATATAAACGATGACAACGATGATAATATAAATGATGATAACGATGACGATATAAATGATGATAATATGAATGCTGATAACGATGATAACGTAATGATGATAACAATGATAATATAAATGACGATCACGATAATAACATCAACAACAATAATAACAATAATATCTGTTGTAAGAAACGAATAAAGAGGTTGATTGGCATGTATTGTACGTTTCGTCATCAACTGTCAATGGCATTATCATATGGACAGTATAGTACAGCACCGCAATAATAGCATATAATATTTGAGTGTATGGTTTATCCTACGATTGACTGTTGATAAACAATACAAAAAATACGAAGATTCACAATCGCCGAGTCAAGCGTGAAAGTATTTTCATTATTTCACTCAACGTTCGCATACCGTTATGCGTATTACGACGTATGCCGTTACTTCGCACGAATACAAATTGAGTTGGATTTGTCAGCCTATACGCAGGAACGCGAATTTCCTTTTCACAGAGCCGTCTGGCTCGAAAGCACTCAATTCGTTGCGGGATCAAGCGATTCCACAAATCAGGTCACGGTGAGTTTGATTCGGCATCAATTTCGAGAAATTCGACGTAGAACGTCTGGGCAACTGAACCACTGATCAGTCCCTTCGATGAGGGAAAACGGATGAAAATTGAACTCACCATTGGCAGCCACGAGGACCAGGAAGATCGAGATGGCTCGGGACGATCTCATTCTGAAGATATCGGATGTATCGGGCAGACGTATTTTTTGATGTGACGTACGTGTTCAAATCAACGAAAGATTTTCGCCACCATCAGACGAACGGTCACGATGGCGATGAACGGTAGAAACAAAAGTTGAAAGTAGACCAAAAAAAAAAAAAACGTAGAAACGATGACAACAACGGGTTATTGTTGTCGAAGGAGAAGCTGCTTGAGAGAAGAGCGAAGAAGCTTTGCTGATGGGTTTTCGTGTCGGGACTGGTCACTGGGAGAGGCCTTTGGCTACGGGTCTTATATGAGCTCCCCTCTCTTACGGCAATCCTGTTGCTGCTGCTGTTGCTCACTACGGCTGTTGCTGCTGCTGCTGCTGTTTCTGCCGCTGATGTGTTTCACTAGGAAGGCCCCCATGGCTCCTCACAACCATACGTACGTACACGGCTTCTTCTATTCTTGGGCCTCCTAATGCCTACTCCCGCGTCATTCAGCGAGGGCCTTAACCACAGACCTCGAGATCTTTCTCATTGATGGTGTACGTCACTTCGTTAGTGTGAAAAAAACCGTTTACTGTATACGTATATATTTGAGCGTACATTCACGAGTTAATCGGAGGAAGCGAGAGAAGAATTCAGCTGTGAATCAAACCGAACAGCCAACTCGGCAGACACCACTGGAGAAAAAGAAAGCCCGTGATAAAAAAGTTTCCGTATATGCTGGCAGACACGATTTTCATGATTTTTTTTCACGCCTCAGCATCGCAAGAAGGAAAAATCATTGAAATTACATGCTTTTTACGTTTCTTCGGAAATGTTTTGAGCGGGGGACCTTTAGGCGAGGAAGAAAAATGATTTTCTTGATTTTTTTTACAAGATTCTCTTCATTATTTTTTAGACACAGGATTTGTTTTGTTACTACTTTTGGCTGTTGCCTGGTATTTTTTTTATTACTCTTTGAAAATTACGATTTTTATGATGTTTTCGAAAGAAAAGATTGTTTTATCATTTTTGAGCCTTAGGATATGTTTTATTACTACTTTTGGCAGGTACATGGTGTTGTTTTATTACTCTTTAAAAATTGCGATTTTCATGATTTTTTTTTAAAGGAAAGTTTTCTTGTCCATTTTTGCGACTAAGGATATGTTTTATTACTACTTTTGGCTGTTGTATGGTATTTTTTTTTACTTCATAAATCTTCAAAAATGGCGGAGGTATTGTACGGTCTTCTAAACTGCATTTTCAAAATTGGCGTGAGGTATAGCTCGAAAACTAATCGACCGATTTCAACGACATTTGGTATAAATCTTTTTAACTTTATTGTTTAAAACATAACCTTAATTGTTTTCCAAAATTGAAAAAATGACTTTTAGATCGTAAATTGGCGCTATTTTGTTTTCAGAAAATTCAATTTTTTGTTTCTAAACCTACCACTTCATCAATTTTCCACATTTCTCACTTATTCTTGGTTCATATTCTGCGTATGAGGGTTAATGAAAGAAAAATCTTTGTTGGTTATTTTTTCAGATTTATCCCGCTGACACTACGTGTCACGCCATCTGACGACATCCGCCGCAACCCGTTTAGAAGACCTTTCCATACCCCAGCCATTTTTAAAGATTAATAAAAAAAAATACCATGTAATAGTCAAAAGTAGTGATAAAGTATACCGTAAGTCTCAAAAATGCCGAAGCAAACTTTTCTTTAAAAAACAAAAGATTTTAACAATTTTTTTTCGTATGAAAAAGTGAGTCACTCATAACTTTAATCACACATCTATTTTGTATGAATATCAAGCTGTTAGAATTTTTTTTTTTCAAAGTACAAAATTGCCTACTACTAATATTCTCTTCTGTTATCTTTTTTTAGGCGCTCCGCGACGCGACATTTAGTATCGCGACATTTAGAAAATTTTTGGCCTAGAACAAAAAACAAAAATTCTCGTCAATCTATATTACAATACCTAGAGAAGTACGTAGAAATTTGAAAAATATCGTTTTATTCAAAAGTTGTAGGTATTTGAACTTAGGAAATGAATTTTCAGTGCAAAAATTTCATTATAACTGCTCATAAACTGTTCATAAAACAAAAAGTTTTCGATTAATCAGAAATTCCATACGTACTTCTCTGCGAAATGCAATTAGGAACATAACTTTTAAATTTGAAGTAAATCGAGTGCAAAATGTTGAAGTTGTTTGTCACGTCTATTGGAAAAAAGCTGTTTCGAGAACTTTCGAGTAGTCGGCCATTTTGTACACCGAAAAAAAAACAAATATTTTCTAACAGCTTGATCTTCATACTAAATAGATGTGTAATTAATTTTATAAGTGAATCACTTTTTCATACGAAAAAAATTGTTAAATTCGCACATGATTTTGTACCCGTTACTGTGGCCTAAGGCCTTGAGGAGGGACTCTCACCAATTTAAAGGATATTGACTAATTTTTTTAACGAAAAAATCCAACGCCGTTGGAAGACCGTGCCATACCTCTGCCAGTTTTAAGGATTAATACAAAAATAACATGCAACACCGAAAAGTGGTAATAAAACATTCTCCAAGTCTCGAGAATGATTAAGAAATCTTTCTTTTAAGAAAATCATGAAAAATGAGTATTTTCCCTCACCTGAAGGTATCTCCCACCTTAAAAGATAATCAGTGTCCAGAGCTCTACCTCAATTGGCCGAATGATCTTGTGAAACTTGCTGCTTGAACTTCAAGAATACTCATACCTCAAAGGTAGTCATGGCTTTCGTGAATCTGTATCTAAACAGGCATCAAATAGCAATTTCGGCAGAGACTTTGTAGAAAAAGGGGGGGGGGGGGGTTGAAAAATGCAAAGAATCTTTGATAATCATCGGTATGGCATGCAAATGAGTTTTAACTCTGGTATCTTCTTACTTTCGAACCGCTGCTCGATTTTTTTTACCTCACTGCTCCTCAAGCGGGAGGGGTGGGGGGGGGGGGGGTGATCCTCCGGTCCATCTACCGCTATCTCGCTGATTCGATCTGACGATGAATCTCGAAATTAGCGCTTCGATCAAAAAGTGTATAGGGCCGCGATAGGGCCACGAGAGGCATTAGGCCCTAGTGGAAAAAGCCATTCTGGTTCAGACAAGTGACGGCTCTATAGTCCGATCTAAAAAAAACGATATCAGTCAAAATATCCATCAATCTCGTTCTAAAGTGCCTCCGATCGATCTTCCCGCAGCTCGTATTATTCAACTTGCATCTTCCCCGTTTATCTTTTCGTTGCGAAAGTATAATTGGGCCCACGAAGTTTATTACAGCTGTCCTTTCGTTGGAAATAAGTTCGTGAGTGATAGCGCCATTGCAGCATTTTACTAAATCAGTATTCGAAATTTAAAGAATATTTTTGAATAATATTAAATAATTCTATTTTTCAATTGATAATCATATGGAATGACATTTTTGCGTGTAGTTTCGAAGAGGACATACCTCCGGTTTGTTTGAAATTTCGTGTACCCATGCATGTTGACTCGCTGATTTCGAATATGATAGTGTAAATACCCGCAAATTTTATTTTCGAGGTCAAAACTCCCAAAAACTCATTTTTTAAACGTTTTTCTACTTTATTTGAATAAATATTTATCTTAGCGAAAACAGTTTCCCACAAAAGTTGCAGCCAATAAAAAGATTGATCTTTTATGTTCCATACAGTTTTTGTCTAAAATCATTCTGTTTCGAGAAAAAAATGGTATAATGTTCCAATGAGTATAGTTTGCTAAACTCCATTAGTTTCGATATTATCTACTTACGCAGTTTACCGCGAGAAGGTTGCAGTTTGATCTTTAACACTATACGCATACCTGAACAACAAACAACACACGACACATAAACCAAAACAAACCCAAACAATGAACAACACAACAGACAAATCTAAACAAACCCAAACGAACGCAAACAACACAACAAACAATCGCAAACAAACCCAAACACCACGACACAACAAAAAAACCCAAATAACACAGCACAACAAACAAACCCAAAAACACAACACAACCTAACAAACTCAAACAATCCTAAACGAACCAAAACAACACAACGCAAACAAACCCAAACACACAGCACAAACAAACCACAACAACGCAACACAAACAAACCCAAACATACAACACAATCAAACAAACCCAAACAAACCAAAACAACAAAAAACAAACCCAAACAACACAACACAACAAAGAAGCCAAACACACAGCAGACCGAATAAACCCAAACAATACAACAAACAATCCCAAACAAACCCAAACACCACAACACAACAAACAAACCCAAATAACACAGCACAACAAACAAACCCAAAAAACACAACACAACCTAACAAACTCAAACAATCCTAAACGAACCAAAACAACACAACGCAAACAAACCCAAACACACAGCAAAAACAAACAAACCCAAACAAACCACAACAACGCAACACAAACAAACCCAAACACACAACACAATCAAACAAACCAAAACAACAAAAAACAAACCCAAACAACACAGCACCACAAACAAGCCAAACACACAGCAGACCGAATAAACCCAAACAATACAACAAACAATCCCAAACAAACCCAAACACCATAACACAACAAAAAACCCAAATAACACAGCACTACAAACAAACCCAAAAAACACAACACAACGTAACAAAGTCAAACAATCCTAAACGAACCAAAACAACACAACACAAACAAACCCAAACACACAGCACAAACAAACAAGCCCAAACAAACCAAAACAATAAAAAACAAACCCAACCAACACAACACAACAATCAACCCAAACACACAGCAGACCGAATAAACCCAAACAACAAAACAATCAAACCCAAACAACCTCCATCCTTCCCGCGGTAAAGTGCATAAGTAAACAATATTGAAACTAATGGCGCTTAGCAAAATGAACTTATTAGAGCATTAGCCCATTTTTCTCGAAATAGAATGGTTTCAGACAAAAACTGTATAGAACATAAAAGATCAATCTTTTTATAAGCTACAATTTTTGTTGAGAACTTTTTTCTCTAAGATCAATATTTATTAAAAGCAAGAAGAAATACTTTAAAAAAATCGGTTTTCGTGAGTTTCGACATTGAAAATCGAATTCGCCGTTATTTACACTATCATATTCGTGATCAGCGAGTAATAATACATGGGTACACAAAATTCCAATTTAATCGGCGGTATGTCCTTTTCGGAACATTGTCCATATTTATAAGTAAATAATAATATAGAATAATAATATGTAAAATAAATAATACTCTTTTATAATGGCATTATTTATCAAATAATAACATTTGTAAATTCTATTTTACCGGACGCTTGTTGATACGGTAAGAATGCATTGTTCAATCGAAACCATCAAATATTTATGAACAAACAAAAAAGAGTTGACTTTTTGTTGAAGAATGGGAAGGAATTTCACGAGGAGGATCTTGGCGATAAAGTGAATAATAATGGGAACCCGGAGCTTGTAGCTTAGAGGTTTTAGATCGACGATCTGGCTGGAATGTCGGTGCAATAAGTTTTTCATTTTCCGCGAAGCACACTGTGCACCGTGAATTGCCGAGGGACGACCACGGCTCTTTTTCACGGCCGTTGAGCTTTTTGTTATCGGCATTACTCTGCAGTGGCGAGTTTTAAACGAGCTCGATTCGTGACCGGAGTGTATCGATGTATAAGCGTATCGTGAGGAGGTTATACCGGATGTGCGGACGGTTGCAAAAATCGGACTTGCTTGTGGCTTGTTTTTATACGATGTCTCGATAAAAAATTAAGTTAATAAATACGACGAGAGATATTTTTGCATGAGACACCCGAGTGATTTTGGCGCCCGACGTTAATAATCGACAGCAACAAAAAAAACTTGGTACAACAAAGCAGAATAGTTGGATAGATGGAGATAGAAAGATACTGGGATAGATGTACAGGTTGCGAAATTGCTCGCTCAAGTTTACGGAAGTGAAAGTGTGTTATCGATGACGAATAAGCTCTGAAGAATGCGCAAAACCTGCCAAAAAATTTCATCGCTGTACGACAATGTTAGAAAAATTAATTGAGCGAATTTTGGCAGTATGATTTTTTATAATTGAAGGAAAAAAACGATTTTTGGTTAATAGAAAGAGAAAGCTGCTGACAGCTCGATTAAGGTCGCAGCCTGAATTAGAAGGTCCGAAAAATCGTTTTCTTTTTTGTTGCTTGAATCGATAGATAAACTAGTCAAGAATATATTCACAATGTACAGAGGCCAATTGTAAATATTTTCGACGATACAAGGCCAAACGTAGAAAAGCGATTGATATTTGATATTGATATTTCCTCCTATTGAAAACTTTGCAGCGCGTTTTCTCCAGTTTTCATTTTCACGATTTTTCCAAACTGGCGGACGTGATAGCAAAAAAAAACCAAACGACCTATGAATAAAACCAAAGTTTATTTTCTCCAGAATCAAAATATCTTCTAAGTGAATTTAAAAAATCGCTGAAAAAGTCTTTTTACATAATTTTTATAGCACGTTAAAGTGTTTTTTAAACACATTTTTGTTTGAACCTGAGAAAAGTTATAATTTCACGATTTTTCCAGCTTTTTCTTAATTTACCCAGAAGAAAAATATACGGCAATTGAACATTTCATTGGTTTTTCTGTTTTAGTCAAGAATTACGAGTTGCATAGCTCTCGCCGATTGGGGACTGCAATGGCAAGACGCACATGGAATAGGCTGATAAATCTGCAGTCATTTATTGTTTCATGTCGAAATATTTTTTTATTCATTTCAAATATACATTAAAAAGTACCCCAATGTTTATTGGGCTCACTTGTTTTTTTTCCCTCTAAAAAAGTTCTCAAAAAACCCTTTTTTGTACCTTCTAATTTAGGTTCCCACCTTAAGTATGCTCTATTAATTCACCGGGTAATGAATGAATGAATTCATTAGGCTATCGAATTTGAAATAACGCCGAGCAGTCAATAAAAAGAAAAGAAAACAAATAAAATTCACGATTTATATATTACTTATGAATAAATATATTTACTATAATAGCTGGAATATGCGTGCCGTCAAGTATTATATTACTTGCAGAATATATCCGCTGTATATCACACGTATTGAAAGAACTTGCCATAAATTCCTTTTTATAAAGTATCAATATGTTAAGCACGAGTAATAAATTGTTTTTTTTTCTTCAGTCTCGTGAAGCGTTAAAACGCGAGTTTTTAAATCACTCGAGAGCATGGATAGTTGAGAATCCGCACAATGACTGGCCAAAGTGATCTGCTCGGGCGAAGCGAGTAATTGGAGCGATGAAAAAAAAGCATGGACGTGGTATGCAACACTGGTTGGCTAGCTAGGCTCGAGCGGATGGTGTGAAAATCGATGGCGCAGAAAAAGCACGGTCATTGGCTACAGAGATGGGTAATTGTAGTGTTTTTTTGTCGGACAACCCGGAGCATTGTATTCCACTTTTTCCTGCCCAGTTTTGAGAGGGGCTCGCCTACAAATAGGCGAGCAAAAAATTGCTTATTTTCATACATTTTTTTTTTAAGGAAATATTTCTTCCTTCATTTTGAGACTCAGGGTATGTTTTATTACTACTTTTGCCTGTAATATGGTATTTGTATTAATCTTCAAAAATGCTGGCGGTATGGCACAACCTTCTGAACGGATTGCGGCGGATATTGTCAGACGGCGTGACACGTAGCATCGGCGAAATTGATATGAAAAAAACCAACGAAGATTTTTATTCCACTAACACTCAGACGCAGAATATGAACCAATAAAAAATGAGGAATGTTGAAAATTGATGAAATGGTACGCTTTGAAACAAACAAAATTATTTTTCCATAAAAGTGGGTTCAATTTGCAGTGAAAAAAATACCTTTTTTTTTATTTTCAATAACATTGAGGTTCATGTTTCAGACAATAAGGTTAGAAAGATTCAGACCAAATTTCAGCAGAATCGGTCAATTAGTTTTTGAGCTATACCTCACGCCAGTTTTGAAAATACAGTTTAGAAGACCGTGCCAAGGCTTCGCCATATTTGAAGCTTAATAAATAAAAAAAATACCATTTGACGGCTAAAAGTAGTAATAAAACATACCCTAAGTCTAAAAAATATAGACAAATTTTTCCCTCAAAAAAAAATTCATGAAAATCGGTAAATTCTATTTTCTCCTAAAGGTATCTTCCCCTTTGAAGGATCAATCATTTTTTCAAAAAATAAAAAATTCCAGCCAGGAGGAAAATTGCCGGACTTCTGTGTTCCGAAAGATGACTTCGAATTTTGCCCTGAAGTCTGGAAACTGGCTGCAAATTCAGCGAAAAAAAACGATGCACGAGAGCAAGCAATTGTTACCGAAGCGGATGTTGCGATTGAACGCTGATTTGTAAAAGTAATTCAACACCGCCATTTCCCGTTGGCAACTCGTAAAATAATTTTCACAAGCCTGCCGCGAGAATTGCTCGCACAAACGAAGGAGAGAGAGAAAGAGAGAGTGCCAATTGCTGATACACACTCCCTCTTGTACAGATCGCCAATTGCTGCGGCGTTATTTCCATCGTGTGCGGAGCACTCATTTGGATGATGCTGCGCAGCCTACAGAATGAAGAATCATCCGATCTCTCGCTGTTTTAGAAATCTTGGGTTTTCTCTTCTTTCTGACAATTTCTTCTCTCGCTCGATCTTTTTCTGACAATCCTCCGACTCATGGAAACCGCTGCATGAGCGAATTTCGTCGATGGTGGTCTTCTGTCATTGAAGAATCGCACACCACGCTATTTTCTATCGACAGAAGGCTATTTTCTATCGACAGAATTTCACTAATATCGTCTTCCTGTCTTTTTTTCAATAGCCAGTTCTTGCAACGAATGGTGAGTTAAAAAAATGCATTCGTAATTATTGCTGATGATAAGTGAAAAATGTGGCGTTTCTTTGATGGCTGTATTCCGGGTACTATTCCCGAGTCGAAATTTAGACCCTCCTTTAAGCCTCCTTTCGATCCCAATTTGTCATTCAATGGAGGTTCAAGAGGTTCAAATGGAAATCTCAAAAACATGTATATCAGAACCTACTGAACCTCCAAAAGTGGCAGAAATTGGACTTTTTCACTCAAAGGAGGTTTAGTAGGTTCATTTGAACCTCCTTTAAACCCTAGTGAGCCTGATTTAATGCTTACGCAAACCTACAGACCCTCTTTTAAACCTCCTTTCGCCCTACTAACTCTCCTTTGACTCCTTTCACCGCCCGAGTCGAAATTTAGACCCTCCTTTGAATGCTCGAGAACCTATTTGCTTTGTAACGCACAGACCGCCGCCCTCCTTTAACTCCCCTTGAACCTATATGGAGAAATTTGCACCGTAGGCTAAAACGAGGTTGTGTAGGTTCACGCAAGCCGAGCCCATAGGCCTAAAGGAGGCTCAGGAGGTTGAATAGAAAGTTCAGTAGGGCTAAAGGAGGGTCGCCAACGGTGCAAATTTCTCCATATAGGTTCAAGGGGAGTCAAAGGAGGGCGGCGGTCTGTGCGTTACAAAGGAAATAGGTTCTCGAGCATTCAAAGGAGGGTCTAAATTTCGACTCGGGTTTAATCATAATGCGAGCTGGCCTAAGTATCTTTTTTAATTTAACGGTGGAAGCAATGCCTGCGAGTATCGACAGTCTCGAAACTCACATATGTTGAAATTCATAAGCGGTCGTTGGAAATATCAATTAAATGGCGATTTATAGCGGAAAGGTTTCTCGATAATTGTCGTGTTTCATAATGTTTCGGGACGTTCGAGCTTTCGACCTCAGGATTTTTGGACAACATTGGCAATCGTCCTTCTTTACAAATAAGGTCGAATTGAATATCTCACGCGGCCAAATTTCGAGCTGTCACTTTGCGAGCTCTTACGACGATGGGATTAGGGGAAATTGTTATTTTTTCGACTTTGACGATTTCTATCGATCAATTATTTCTGGCGATTTAGTTATCTTGTGATCGAGTCCATTGATGGATCATTAAGCTATATTCTCACTTTAGACGCTAAAAATGACTATTTTCATGATTCTTTTTGATAGGTCTATATTATGGATATTGATATAAAAGTTGATACTATTAATCAATACACTTTCGAAATACATTAAAATAGTTTTTATATATCTATGTAACCCAAACAAACTTTTAACGCGTTTTTCTCGAAACAGCGTTTTTCGACGCTTATGTAATTTTCACCACATATTCTTTACAACTATAGCTATAGAGCATGTCAAGGATTTTTAAAATATTTTGATATTTACGTTTTTCCCCCAAAAACGGTGAAAATACACGTTTTTTTTGTTTTTTCGAAAACTGTCCGCCATTATGTTGTTTTGCATATGTCGAAAATCGTATGATATACTGAATCCAAAACCGTTTGATTTTTTTACATCAACAGCGCAGACCTACCATTTTTTTAGGACATTTTTTTACCATTTTCGCCTATAAATAGTGAATTAAAAAAATAATTAACATTATGTATTTCGAAAGTGTATTTATTAAGTGTAACGACTTTTATATCAATATCTATAATATAAACTTATAAAAAAATTCATGAAAATATCCTTTTTTAGCGTCTAAAGTAATAAGGCCCCTTAAGCTATAACCTTGATGTGAGCGAGCATTTTAGAAATGTGTGGGAAATCAATATTTATAGAGGTCAAAGATAAGAAAAAAGTTGTTTTCTAAATCATGAGAGTAAATAGTATTCGATTTTGGGACTGTGATTATTGACTTTATATGCAAGTGACTATATCTAGGATATAGTCCCTTGCTGCAAGGACCGCATGAAAGGAGTATCCACACTAGTTTTTAGATTTTGTCTCTCCTCTTTCAGGAGTTATAATTTTACAAAAAATGTCGATTTTGGAAGTTTTGGAAACGTTTAAACGCTGATAACTCCTGAATTAATTGAGATATCGACGAATGTCGATGTGTAACTTTTTTTTCACTTTGAAAGATATTTGCGTTAAAAAATATGAAAAGAATGATCAGTTGTCAATGTCAACGTTTTTTTTGCTTTGAAAGTGAAAACTATTTTTTAATAGATGATGGCCTTTTTTTCTTTTTTTTGTTTCTGTAAAATACAGTGACCTATTCTATGATTTTTAAGACTAGTCTCATCGTGGGCCCATTTCCCTTTGTATTTTTTTTCGACTTAATCATATTTTTGAGAAGATTTTTATCACTTTAATCTCCAATAATGGTATTAATGAATTTATCATTTCCAATTCGGCTTCGTTAGGCCTGGCTTATTTTTAATTTGTGCTGATTTTTCATTCGACATATTTGTTTTCCCTTAAATTCAGCATATTCCTTTCTTGGGGACAATTTTCCAAATATTCCTTTCATAGGGCACAATTTTACAAAAAAAAATCAGGAAAATAAAAAATGGCTGGGGACACGGGCACTTGATTATTCTTTCAGTAAGTTTGACTGCTAGTTGAGTCTACATAGCTTCTACAATAAATGGTAATCTCAGTAATCTTAAGGCTTTAGGCCACAGCAACGGGTATAAAATCATGGGCGAATTTAACCATTTTTTTCGTATGAAAAGGTGATTTACTCATACAATGAATTACACATCTATTTAGTATGAATATCAAGCTGATTGAATTTTTTTTTTCGATGTAGAAAATGGCCGACTACTCGAAACTTCTCGAAATAGCTTTTTTCCAATTGGCGTGACAAAGAACTTCAACAATTTTCACTCGATTTACTTCAAATTTGAAAGTTATGTTCCTAATTGCATTTCGCTAACAAAAGAATCACTTTTTCATACGGAAAAAAATTGTTAAATTCGCACATGATTTTATACGCGTTACTATGGCCTAAGGCCTTAAAATAAATAACTATAACAATTACGCCTTAGATTCTGTGGTTGCCATTAGTATATCAATACCAGTTTTATAATAATGCGGATCTTTACTAGAAACGCCTCGTTACACGACTTCACAATTCTTCTCTCCCTCCCCCGCCCCACCCCTCTCTCTCTCTCAGCCGCTCTCTCCCTGTCCCTCCATCTGGATCTGTGAGAATGGTCACAAAAGGAAATAGGATTCATGAACCGAACAATGGTACTCAGTTACGAAATCTTTGAAGCGTGTGGTGCCCCGAGTGCAACAACACGTGTGTGGCTCAACTTTAAAATTACCCGCGATCCGTGTAACCGACAACGGAACATGCGAGATCATAAGACAATGCAGAATTCGAAATTCGAAGCGTAATTTTTTTCTCCTCCCCGAGCCACGATTCAGTGAATGAATATTAGAAATTTTGTATTTATTCTACAAAATCGTAAGATTTTTATTGATTTTACAAAATCGTAGTATTTTTTAATTAATTGTTTCAAAATCGTAGTAATTTTTAATTAATTTTTACAAAATCGTAGTAATTTTTAATTAATTTTTACAAAATCGTAGTAATTTTTAATTAATTTTTACAAAGTCGTAGTATTTTTTAATTAATTTTTACAAAATCGTAGTATTTTTTAATTACTTTTTACAAAATCGTAGTATTTTTAATTAATTTTTTCAAAATCGTAGTATTTTTAATTAATTTTTTCAAAATCGTAGTATTTTTTAATTAATTTTTGCAATATCGTGGTATTTTTTAATTAATTCTTACAAAATCGTAATATTTTTTCATTTATTTTACGAGATTGTGCACTGTCTGACCAGTGTTATCAGAAAATAAGTAATTGCAGACAAGTCCTCTGTTTGTAAAAAAAAAACGCATGCGTAAAAATCGTAGAGCAAGATCGAAACGTCGAGATTGCATTAGTAAGCATGCCTCAACGGAGATGCATTTGTTCCGTGAATTTATTTGGATCATAAAATCGTTTGCCATCTGCAATCAATGGCTGAAGGTTCGAGGATGAACGAGCGTCTGATTATCAATAAAGTCAGTCTGACAATGAGGAATACTCGCCAGCCACAAGTTTGAGTTTAATATTAACTCGCGCACGTTCTAGGATTTATGATGACGATGCAGTGAATTTCGTCGGGACAAAAGCCATGTTGGCCGGTACGCGATATTGAATCAAAAGTGAAAAGTATTCTCGCGTGCAGAGTAAATGATTCTGGAGTCCATAAAGTATTATTTACACTCTAAAGACGCGTGTAATGATAGAATACTGATTATAGCGATCCGTGAAATCGTGTATCCTATAAATTTATTTCGAACGCTACAATTAGTTAACATTACAGTCGGATTCTGAATTAATCTGCAATTTCTTCTCTCAAGCGTGAAAGTAATAAGACGTTACAGGTGAAATTGTAAACATTATTTACAAGATGAAACGACGTGTGATTTTTTACAATAACTTTTTTCAGTCACATCGTGAGGGTACTTTTTAAAATTATTTTTGTCAGTCCGTGAACAAAGAATTTTACGTTAATACTTTATTGATCCAATATTCAATGCTTGGAGTATTGAATCCATGAATTAAGTATTGAGTTAATACGTATCCAAAAACTTTGGAATTTGAACAGATAGATACTAATTTGGGAAGGAATGAAAGTAAGGAATTCATTATTGAATTGAGTATTAATTAATAAAATCTTGAGTATTAATACTCAATGCATTCCTTTAGAAAAATGTTAATTAAGTATCAATACTTAATTCCTTACTTCAGAAAAAGGTTAAGGATTGGGTAGTAGTAGTAGTATCTATTCCTCATTGTACGCGCATTGCGTTTTACATTTCATCTCATTTGCTGCCTTCTTCGCTCTCGCTACCACCATACTCAGATGTTTTGCCTTTGAGTTCCCTGAGGCAAGCCAAAACCCTAAATATTTAAATTCCGGTTAAGGATTAGCCGTTTTACTTGATTGCTCACTTTGTTTAACCATTCGACTACATACTGGGTTCCTTTGACCCATTTTTTTAAATTTTGAAAAAAAATATATTATCTATTTTGTGCGTATACGTATTTTTTAACGCATCTCTCACTTTGAACAAACGTTTGGGCACTTAATTTTTGTCTTCCTTAAAAAATACATACTGGGCCATAAAATATAGATCATTGACTACAAAAAACGTCTCTACAAAAAAAAATGCGTTTTCACCGGAATACAATGATGTGAAAAACGTCCGGGGTCAAATCGGCCCCATATGCCGTGAGAGGTTCGTGACGGAAGTATGCAGTCGAAGAATTAGATCAAATTCAAATGTCAATTTTTCAAATTTCATAATTAAAAAACTATATTTTTCTTCCGATTTTTCGACGACTCTCGTCGAGACATGACGGATTTGATTGAGTATGATATCAATTACCAAATGTTATACAAAATACGTATTTCGACGTCCTGGCATATGCAAATAGGTTTTCAGAGCAATACGCGTAACAGACTCGTCTTAGCAATGGAAAAAAGGACACACGCGTGGTGGTATCATTAAGGGGTTACCCCCACTTGCGATTTTGAACAAATTGTTTTTTTATTGCATCTTTTCGAAGTATAAGTATCTGAGAATATGTCCTGAAAATTTCAAGTCGATCCGAACAAAATTGACTGAGATATGAGCGTTAAAAGAGAAGAATCCGTGAATTGAAGAACTGAAATTAAAACTTTAAACGCGTTTTTTCTCAAAATGGCATTTCTGAAGTCGGTGACCAAGATTACTCGAACACTAATGAACCGACCTTCTTGAAATTTTGCAGGCTTATTTAATACATAAAAATGTAGTCTTCAATCGTTCGACTTTTTTTTTCGAAAAAAAAATGGCCGTTTTATAGCCAAAAAACGGCCGTTTTTTTCGTTAAAATCGAACCATTAACTTTGACTGTCCGCCATTTTGTGAAAAATGAATATTTTTTAAAATCCTTCGATTAAAGACTAGTTTATACTTATATTTGACTAAATCCATCCGCATTTTTTTTTCAGATGATCCACTTCGCCGCAATGCTGGTCACCGCAAACCGTGTATATAAAAACATTATTTCATTGACGGCCATTTGCCACTAAACAATGTAATATTTTTCAATAAAAAAATTACTGAAAGTTCTTCAAGATGTGTTCTTTAGGATGGTATATTGATCGATTAAAAAAGTTTTGTAGTTTTCTTTAAAAAAATTCATGAAAAAGGCCTTTTTTTTGCGCTACAAGCGGGGGTAACGCCTTAAAAGTGAGAGCGTGCACTGACAATGAGTGTTACAAGCCCGGAGGGGCTCGAGGGTAGAGATAGAGCGAAAGAGCGCTGTTACGATTGCGTTTGTACTCCAGTGGTTCTTTTCGGTCTCGCCTGACGATTAAATTTACCGGTCGTAAAGCGCTTCCGAATGGCAGACCATGAATCCTTGAGCCTCTGGCTCGAGCGCGTGGGCTTTGGGGCTCCCGGGGAACGTTGAAAAAACATTTGAAGAAGTGCTTTCGAGACGTGTGTTTTTTTTCTGTTCTCGTTGATGTTTATTCTCAAAACACGGATTAGCTGTCTCGTTAAAGGGTCCAATGGATGTAAGAGATGTGGAGGAGGATCGTAACGATAGGATTATATCATGTGATGAGATACGGAGCTTCATACATGCGCACCTCTTAGAACTGTATTCCTCTAAAGATTCGTTTTTCTTTAATGGGTAAAGCCACAGGAGAATTTTCAAAAAAGCGATTTTTCGTCTTGCTAAAACGGTGCTTTATAATCATAAGAATAAGTTACTATTCGATTTATAGCAAGAACAATCTTTTTTTTCACCGACTTTGAGCGTATAACGTAAGCTCGCCTCTGGCACGGCCATAGAGTAGAGAGAACTTTAAACGCGTTTTTCTCGAAACAGCTTTTTTCCAATTGGCGTGACAAATAACTTCAACAATTTTCACTCGACTTACGTCAAAATTGAAAGTTATGTTCCTAATTGCATTTCGCAGAGAAGTGTGTACGGAATTTCTGATTAAGCGAAAACTTTTCATTTTATGAGCAGTTTTGTACGAAATATTTCATTGAAAATTGATTTCCTAAGTTCAAATACCTACAACTTTTGAATAAAACAATATTTTTTAAATTCCGTACGTACTTCTCTAGGTATTCTAATGTAGATTGACGAGAATTTTTGTTTTTTGTTCTAGGTCAAAAATTGTAGATGCCAAATGTCACACCGCGGAGCGCCTAAAAAAAAGATAACAAAAGAAAATATTAGTAGTCGGACATTTTGTACATCGAAAAAAAATCCAAACAAACCCATATCCACGTATTGGCCCAGGCGAACGCTGCTCAAGGTGCTACAACTACCTAGAGGCCCGAAAAAATTGCCAAATTCCGATCGTTTTCTGAGAAACTTCTGGTGAAAAAGAAACGCATTTTCCAAAGACGAAAGTATACATATTGAATCAGGATAATTTTGGTTTGGGTTTGTTTGGGTCCGTAGAGATAAAGTGAGCTCCCGCTGATTCTAGCAGGAGTCTCACTTCCGAATATTTACCGCGAGCCTTTAAAAAACCACCGTTAAATACAGAAAAACAACAAAAACGTTATCACCGGCAGATAATGAAATTGTTTTTCGCGACGTTTGGCGGTGGACACTCTCCAGCTTAAACGGTCTATACCACATCTAAAAACCGAATGGGTTGTTCAAGTTCACAATGAATACCAGTCATTGACGATCGTCGATGTTCGAAATCATTTTTTTTAACAACGTGGCGACAAATTGAATATCGAGCATGTAAAGTTTGTGAAAAATGTCGTCGTTTTTACGTACCTATTGAAAAATGAAGATCGATTTTCGAAAAGTGAGATCGTCAATGACTTTTAAATGATTTTCATCGTATCTCCTGTAAATTTGGAAATAATCCACTGAATGGTTCTAGAAATATTATGTCCACCGACTTTGAAAACAGTGTTTCGGGGAAAAAACGTGAGATGCAGTCAGAGGCGTGAAAAACGAGTATTTTCAATAATTTTTCTTTATAGTAATTAAGTTTGTTTCACAAAAGTGGTTACACAGACTTTTCATGTTATTTTCCGATTTGACTTGTACACATTTTCAAAGAAAAATATTTATTGTTTATAAAAAATATCGCCATCTTTGTCGGACCCCTTTTGGCATGTAATGCTTTGCGGCGACCACTATAATTCAAAAACCACTCGATGGATTTTGATGAAATTTCGTGTGCTTATTGATAGCATTAAAAACTAGTCCTTAATATGAGGCTTTTCATTTTTGTTGAAAATTTCTATTTTCTTAAACAATAAACGAACAAATTTTTGGTCGAAAATCGAAAGTTATCTGTTAGACGCCGCCATTTTGTGAATTTTTTGAAAAAAAAAACGAAAAGCTTCGATTAAGGACTAGTTTTTAATGCTATCAATAAGCACAGATCATAAGTCTGTGTAACCACTTTTATAAAACAAACTTAATTACTATAAAAAAAATTATTGATAATGCTCGTTTTTTCACACTTCCAACTGCATCTCACTCCTTAAGGATGTTGAGTCCCAAATCGCAAATGATGATAGAATTCGGAAAATTTGGTATGTTTTTGTATGAAGTATTTCAGAGGTCATGTAAAAATTTCACGACAATTAGGAAGCTCGTTATTGAACAATTAACATTCACAACTTAAAAGTTTTTTTTTGGAAACTGATGTAACTTTGCAATAAGTTTTTTTTTTTGACCTCTCAATTTTATAATATCTACACTATACTGAAAGCAACGGAAACAAAACGAAGTTTATTGATAAATTTTTTTTTATTTCTTTTAAAAATTGTTCTTAACAAAATGTTAATTTTTTAACAACGAGCTTCCTAATCGTCGTGAAATTTTAACACGACCTCTTAAATACTTCATACAAAAACATACCAAATTTTCAGAATTTTCTCATCATTTTTTATTTCAACCCTTAAGGAGGTTGAACTAATGATGATAGAATTCTGAAAATTTGGTATGTTTTTACATGAAGTATTCAGGAGGTCGTGTAAAAATTTCATGAAGATTAAGAAGCTATTTATTGAACAATTAACATTAACATGTTTCATAGGGACTCAACATCCTTAAAGT
The DNA here is from genome assembly GCA_951751655.1 of Ophion costatus. Taxonomy (NCBI): domain Eukaryota; kingdom Metazoa; phylum Arthropoda; class Insecta; order Hymenoptera; family Ichneumonidae; genus Ophion; species Ophion costatus. The sequence goes on along the minus strand of OX632365.1, from coordinate 5,446,019 downwards.
TTAAAGTATGATGATGAAGTTTGATGCTGCTACCGTTCGCCTGGCCGACTATCAGAAGTCGTAGCTCGTTCAATTTTAGGAATATTTCAATGAAATTTTCAGGGAATATAGCTAAAAGGTGATACTATCTAATAAAAATATTTTTAGCATGTGGGGTAAATATTCGAAAGTGGGGCTCCTGCTATAATCAAAGTAATTTTCTTCAAGGGTTCAATCAAACCCAAACAAACCCAACCAACCCCGAACAACCCCGAACAACCCCATACACCCCTAAACAGCCCCATACAACCCCAAAAAACCCCATACAACCCCAAACAAACCCTGGCAGGAGCCCCACTTCCGAATATTTACCGAAAATGGAATTTTCTGACCCACCCAGGTAGATGTAGCCTGTTAACATGAAAGATGAAGCCGGTCACCGATCGTGCGTCTACTAGTGTTGGCTATATTCGCGATAATTACTTTAACGTGAATTAAAAAAAAATCGTTCTCCGGGTTTCATGGCGTTTTAAGGGTGGAAGCACTGGACGATAAATATTTGACGTTCGTATGTCAGTAATTCACAACTCAGACTTTTCTGCGTTATATTTAACCACGAAACCAATTATTTTTCGTTCAACACGATTAATGTGCAGTAAAAAGATAGTAGCTCGACGTTATCGGGTAATGAAATTTCACATTGTTCACCAGTTGCTAGATCAGTTTCTTTTTTCAAGCCGATTGCATCTGCAGGGGCGCCTTGCTGAGGGCGACGCGTTCGACAGTGGTGCAGTGCTTGTTGCTCGCATTCAGGCGCCGCGAATTATTTTTTTAATAGGCCAGTCTTTGCATCTCTGAAGTAATATTTTACTTGTTTTCACAATAAAAAAGTTTCTCTATAAAAAAGGGGCAAATAAATGAATAAAAATATACGAAAAAAAATACTTACGATTGAAGTCTACTGAATATTCTGTACAAATTGAATATATTATTCAGAGAGTTCCCACCGGTTTGGAATTCATTTGTAACTCAAGCAGAAAAAAAACATCATCTCATTTAGCATTAAATTTGTCCAAAAAATAAGTGGAACAAAATTCCTGTCTGGAATTAGTACAAGATGGAATAACATTTAAACGACTTTGGTGTTTCTCCATGTTCAGTTTATTTCTCCAACAGCATGTTTCGAATTATCATTGTGTCAAAAATGCCGATCGCACCATTGCCACAGTTTTCCACTGCTCAACTCTCATTGCACTTCTGGAAGATGTAAAGTCCAACGGACAGCCAACGAAATGCAAAAAACAAAGATAAAGAACACGGAAAGCATCGACCCTTCTCGTAACGTACTCTTCCATAGCCGCAAGGGGAAGTTATTTCGAAACACGATCCTTCGGTGTCACGCTACATTTCACAGAAGGCTAAGGTCGACAGTTTCGCTCCGTGGATATATCTTCGATCCTGAAATCCCCATTGGAATTTCAAACGCGTTGGAAACGAATCGACTCGGTGCGAATAAAGGGCTCTCTCTCTCTCTCTCTCTTTCTTTCTCTTGTGCTTTTTACTCATCGTCAGTTACCTTCTGTTTTTTGGCTTCCCGAGAAAAAAGTACGTCGGTTCGTTCGTTGCATCATTGTTTTATTCGTCGATTAAAAAATAAGAAAAATGGCCATTCTCGCTTCGAATTAAGTGGAACCGAAGGGAAACTTGACGAAAAACTTTAGATGGAAGAAAAAGGTACCAAATAATTAGGATAAAGACCATCGGTAAAAATTTATTTTATAGGCATGATTGTAGAGCTCGGACTATCGGAGCTTTTTCTATTGCCGGAATTATTTCGATGTAAACAAGTTGTAATATCGGAATACCTGTGTTTCGATAATTTCCTATATTCATCGAAAACCTTGATTGAAAACGTTAGAAGCTTCAAAGCGAAGATGGAAGTTGCGGAATAAATAGTGTCCGGTATGTCCGGTATGAAGTATTTCAGAGGTCATGTAAAAATTTCACGACAATTAGGAAGCTCGTTATTGAACAATTAACATTCACAAATTAAATGTTGTTTTATGGAAACTGATGTAACTTTGCGATAAGTTTTTATTTTGACCTCTCAATTTTATCTTATCTACAATATACTGAAAGCAACGGAAACAGAACGAATTTTATTGATAATTTTTTTTTTTCTTTTAAAAATTGTTCTTAACAAAATGTTAATTTTTTAATAACGAAATTCCTAATTGTCGTGAAATTTTAACACGACCTCTTAAATACTTCATACAAAAACATACCAAATTTTCAGAATTTTCTTATCATTTTTTATTTCAACCCTTAAGGAGGTTGAAGTAATGATGATAGAATTCTGAAAATTTGGTATGTTTTGACATGAAGAATTCAGGAGGTCGTGTAAAAATCTCATGACGATTAAGAAGCTATTTATTGAACAATTAACATTAACATGTTTCATAGGGACTCAACATCCTTAATAGATTTAAAGGTCTACTCAAGAAAAATTCTTGAAAAATCGATCTTTTTGGGCCTTCTGACTGTATATAACCCCTTAAAGTTGCACGAGCACTCAGCACGCGCTCCGAGGCGCTGCGGCAAAATCGATAATTCAACCTTAAGCAACAAAAAAATTGCGAAAGGACCAATTCCATATTGTTTTTGTGACCCCAAATATGTTTTTGGCAAAAAAAAAAACGATTTTTCCAAAACCCTAGAGTGGTGTTATCCCTTAATGACGATGATCAAACGTTTCTCTTCCATCCAAAGTTCATCATCACTTTTCACGGAAATCCGCGATCGAGCTTCCCAAAATAGCATTCAAAGCCATGATTTGAGAAATCGTATTTTTTCATGGACGAATAACGCACCCGAGGAAGAATCGATAAGATCAGATATACGTATTTGCAAAGCTCCAGACGTGATTAGCGTTACAAGTTTCCGGGAAACTCCACGGGCGTTTATGTCTACAATATTTCAAAATGAATGCATGCATTGCCTCCTATATTATCCACAGTTGCAAGTAAGAAAAGAGTAACGGACTACGTGGTTGTTAGCTTTCTAATAGGAATATAAGTGGACTCGACGTAACCGGAGTGTGTATCGCTAAAATAGTTCCAATTAATATCCGGCTTGTGCTGCTCGTTATGAACGCGCATCCGGATATTTTCCGTAATAGCAATTCATACTCGAGTGTACCTTACGAGACGTAATACGTTTAAGGGGTTAGGCCACAGTAACGGGTATAAAATCATGTGCGAATTTAACAATTTTTTTTCTATGAAAAAGTGATTTACTCATAAAATTAATTACACATCTATTTAGTATGAATATCAAGCTGTTAGAAAAAATATATATATGTTTTTTTTTCGATGTACAAAATAGCCGACTACTCGAAACTTCTCGAAACTGCTTCTTTCCAATTGGCGTGACAAATACCTTCAACAATTTTCACTCGATTTACTTCAAATAAAAAATTTATGTTCCTAATTGCATTTCGCAGAGAAGTACGTAAGGAATTTCTGATTAATAGAAAACTTTTCATTTTATGAGCAGTTTATGAGCAGTTATAACGAAATTTTTCAATGAAAATTCATTTCTTAAGTTTAAATACCTACAACTTTTGACTAAAACAATATTTTTTAATTTCCGTATGTACTTCCCCAGGTATTCTAATGTAGATTGACGAGAATTTTTGTTCTTTGTTCTAGGTACAAAATTGTGGATGCTAAATGTCACGCCGCGGAGCGCCTAAAAAAAAGATAACGAAAGAAAATATTAGTAGTCAACCATTTCGTACATCGAAAAAAAAAAACATTTCTAACAGCTTGATATTCATACTAAATAGATGTGTAATTAATTTTATGAGCAAATCACTTTTTCATACGAAAAAAAATTGTTAAATTTGCACATGATTTTATACCCGTTACTGTGGCCTAAGGCCTTAATACGTTTAACGAACTGTGCAACATTGAACACACGAGAAATCGAAATGGATTGATTATATCGGTATTACGTTGCTGAGAGGAATGACTCGTGATTATATTGAACCGTGATTTAGAGTGTAGACGAAGCTCGTCCCGTCTCATCGTGAAAAGTCGATTTATTGCATTGATGTCAACAGATACTTTGTGTAATTTTAATCGTAATTAGGGACATTCAAATATCGATATTTTAGTGATAAATGTTGGCAATGATCCGCGAATGCTTCCGAAGATTAAGATTTTATTTCATTAAGGGGGGGGGGGGGGGGGAATCCCTTTAGACGCCCGAAAATAAGTCATTACTCATGAATTCTTTTAACGGTGATAAAAGAATTGCAACACTTTAAAATTTCGACCTCATCTTATTACAACATTCAAGTGTTAATTTTTTTCTTTTCTAAACAAAACAAAATGGTGGCGTTATAAGGTATTCCTTTAGGTGTCTTTTGAAGAACTGCTCATGTTTCGGCTCAAAAAGTTATCGATCGATCTGGCTGAAATTTTGGAAGGTTTCTTACTATAACATTACTGGAAGGATATACCTATAAAAATATAAAAAAGTATAAACTAAAAAATTAAGTAGGCTTTGTGATCAAATTTTCACATTTTTGACCACTTGCTCGACAATTTTTACCCCAAAAAGTAATTTATTTACGCGATAACCTTAAAAGTTCAGGTATATCCTTCCAATAATTTTATAGCGAGAAACCTCCCAAAAGTTTCAGCTAGATCGATCAATGACTTTTCGTGCTAAAACTGTTTTGGTTAAAAAAAAAACATTTTTTAAAACTTTTGAAAGTTGTAATAAGACAATGTCACAATTTACAAATGAAGAGATTATGTCATCACCTTTAAAAAAAATGCATGAAAAATGACGCATTTTCGGATGTTTAGAGGGATTCCCCCCTTAAGCCACGAGCAGTTCAATTACCAGTGACCAAAAAAATACTTGTAATTTACTTGAGGAATTATCGTATAAAATAAAAAATTAAATGATGATCCAGCTCACTGTAGTTTGATGAAATGCATAATTTACATTCATTTTTCATGTGTCACAAGAAATTCGATATCAATAACCTAATTGTCAATGATGGAATTACCTTGCTACTATCAAATTGCAGTCAAGCCGAAAAAGTTCTTTGCAGTTTAAAATTCAATTACTGGTTGAAGGATAAATAAACAAAAGTAAAGAAAAATAACGATAAAAACAAAAATGTACAAAAAACAGAGCCCTTCAAACTACTTCCTAGAGGCCGTAAGCAATAAAAAATAAACGAAAACAAATGAAATTCTACAAAATGTACATTTTTTACACTTGTACAAAAATGTAATAACCAAAAAACCAAAATAAACCAATAAATACACGAAAAGTAAGTTTTCTATCATACGTCATCAATTGTAATCACGATGTGAGCATTTCGTTAACTGTTAACATTAGTTTTGTGAAGTCAGAAGTCCATACATATTTCAGAGTAAAATCGGAGATGGAAAAATACATTTTTAATACTTCAACGACCTAATCGGATAATGGCTGCGAAAAAAAAATATTTTTCTTATACCAGTGGAAGAATCCCTGATCCTTTGGGCACAATTTTTCACAGAAGCCAAATGGTACTTGTGTGTGGGTATGCGTTACGAGACCGACTGGGAAGAATCGTGTTTAGCACACGAGAGCAAAGACCCCCAGGCCTTGACGCGTTCGTAAGGGCCCACATCATTCCAGGGTCCGCCTCCTAGTTCCTTTTTTTTTCAACCACGGGACCTTTTTTCCATTTATTTTTCGCAGTTATGCCTGGCTTGTTTCCGTTGATGTCCATCGCTCGCTATCGTACTATCTCACCTTTCTTCCCATTCGTACTTGCCCTCTCCTCACTCCCTTCTTACACCCTTTGGAACCACTTTTGCAAGCCCTAGATTCGAAACAGTAACAACAGTTGAATTCTTCGACGATATTATTCAGGGGTGCGTTTTCTAGCAGGTACTTTTTGATAATATTCAAGGAAGGGTTTGAAAGTCCTTCGAAAAAGTTTCGCATGTCCTACTCCCTTTGGTACACTCTTCGCATCCACTTCACCGAAATTTACAGCCCTTATTCCAACTACCCATAATAATTGATACATTATTCCGATAAGATTTGTTACGTTCAAAGATTTTTAGACACTTATGATGATAGTCGTGCGGATATTAAAAATCTAGTAACAATTCCTTCTGCCCTACTGCCTCTTCTCCAACCTTTGCGTTACCTTCCTCGATGTTAACAAATCTTGTTTCGAATGCCAACAACAATTGAGAAAATTCTTCGGTAAGATTCATTATGTTCAAGGATTTTTCGCAGATCCTTGTGATAATATTCTTCAGAGTAGTAATATTTCCTTCCGCTCGACTTATTTTCTCCACAATTCACAACCACTTCGATGATCTCAAGAGATCTTGTTTCAACTATGAGCAACAATAAAGCAAATTCTTCGGTTACACCCTTTAGTTTCAAAGATTTCCCGCAGTCATATTATGATAATATTGTGATCGTATTATGATAATATTCTTAAGTTTTAAAAACACTTGTAATAGTTCCTCTTGCCTTACTCTTTTTTTATTCACCCTTCGCAATTCCTTTCCTGATCTTGTCAGATGTCGTTTCAAATCACAACGATTGAGCAAATCCTTTGGCAAGATTCTCTACTTTCAAAAACTTCCGCAAAGACTTATGACAATATTTTTGGGAGTATTAAAAACTAGCAATAAATCCTCCTGGCCTACTCCTTTTTCTCCACCCTTCGCAACCCCTTCCCCGATCTTAACAGATCTGGTTTCAAATGAAAACAAAAATTGAGCAAGGGCTCGGGCAAGATTTTTTATTTAAAAAAAAAATCCGCAAACACCTATGACAATATTCTTGAGAGTATTAAAAACTAGCAATAATTCCTTTTGCTCTACTCTTTTTTCTCCACCCTTCGCAACCCCTTCCCCGATCTTACCAAGTTTTGTGTCAAATCACAAAGTCAATTGAGCGAGTTTTTGGGCAAGATTATTCACTGTAAAAAATTTCCACAGACACCTATAAAATTGTTGAGAGTATCTAAAAAAACTCGTAACAAATCTTCCTGCCCTGCTCTTTTTTCTCCACCCTTCACAACCCTTGCCCCATTCTTAACAGATCTCGTTTCAAATCACAACAGCAATCGAGCAAGTTCTTGGGCAAACTCCTTTACTTTAAGGCGTTACCCCCACTTGTAGCGCAAAAAAAGGCCTTTTTCATGAATTTTTTAAAAGAAAACTACAAAACTTTTTAATCGATCAATATACCATCTTAAAGAACACATCTTGAAGAACTTTCAGTAATTTTTTTATTGAAAAATATTACATTGCTTAGTGGCAAATGGCCGTCAATGAAATAGTGTTTTTATATACACGGTTTGCGGTGACCAACATTGCGGCGAAGTGGATCATCTGAAAAAAAAATGCGGATGGATTTAGTCAAATATAAGTATAAACTAGTCTTTAATCGAAGGATTTTAAAAAATATTCATTTTTCACAAAATGGCGGACAGTCAAAGTTAATGGTTCGATTTTAACGAAAAAAAACGGCCGTTTTTTGGCTATAAAATGGCCATTTTTTTTCGAAAAAAAAAATCGAACGATTAAAGACTACATTTTTATGTATTAAATAAGCCTGCAAAATTTCAAGAAGATCGGTTCATGAGTGTTCGAGTAATCTTGGTCACCGACTTCAGAAATGCCATTTTGAGAAAAACGCGTTTAAAATTTCAATTTCAGTTCTTCAATTCACGGATTCTGCTCTTTCAACGCTCATATCTTATCTCAGTCAATTTTGTTCGGATCGACTTGAAATTTTCAGGACATATTCTCAGATACTTATACTTCAAAAAAATGCAATAAAAAAAATCGATTTTTTCAAAATCCCAAGTGGGGGTAACCTCTTAAATACTTTTCACAGATACTTGTAATATTCTTCAGAGTATTAAAAAAAACTCTTGATAAATCCTCCTCGCCTATTCCCCTTTCTCCACCCTTCGCAATCCCGTCCCCAACCTTACCAGGCGTTGTTTCAAATACCGCCAATGATTAAGGGGGAATTGTCTTTTTTTTCGCAAAATTTACCGCTTTTTGGGAATTTTTTTGTGAAGAAAGTATACAACCGAAAACTTGTGAAACTTGGCATATAGTTTTATTGATCTGTTTACTACATACAAAAAATTTTTTTAACAATTTCATCAAAAAATCCGCCTCCCACCCCCCTCGACGCGCGATGGTCCTTTTTTGATGGTGTGCACGATTTCTCAAAAACTATTCAACCGATTGCCTTCAAATTTGGACAGAATGCTCAGCTGACATCCTTCTATCGTTTGATGAAGCAAAAAAGCAATACGTTTAATAGTTTTTTATTTATAACAAAAAATCAATCAATTTTTTTCGAAAAATCGATACTTCAAGTTCAAAACGTCACCAAATCGTCAATTTTTTTTTTTCCCTTCATCGAACGATAGCTATATGTGTCTAAAGTAAAATGCTTTTTGGGTTTTTGTTGCAGGATGAACGTGAAGGCTGTAATCGTGCACACCATCAAAAAAGGACCATCGCGCGTCGAGGGGGATGGGAGGCGGATTTTTTGATGAAATTGTTTAAAAATTTTTTTGTATGTAGTAAACAGATCAATAAAACTATATGCCAAGTATCACAAGTTTTCCGTTGTATACTTTCTTCACAAAAAAATTCCCGAAAAGCGGTAAATTTTGCGAAAAAAAAGACAATTCCCCCTTAAGCAAATTTTTCCGGCATATCGCTACTCACGTTTAATATTTCTACCCGGCTCTTTGGATATTCGTTGAATATTCAAGCGAGAATTAAAAATATTCCGCGCAGAGATCCATTACGCGAGTATCGTTTTGGCTCCTTGTTTTCTGCACTCGTGCCAAAAGTTATTCGCTTCATTAGGACGTTTAGCTGGCAACGGAGCGCGGTTGGCGATATCCCCGGGCAGCCTCCACCTCGGCCTGGGGCGTCAGCAGCAGCAGGACTGCGAATTATCGGCGTGTATAGAGAATTACGAGCTTACCGAGCATCGTTTGATACCAAAAGTTGGTACACGTTGGTGCGAGTATGCAGTCGGGAGGGGGGGGGGGAGACTACCCAACTCGTGGGCAAATTATTTTTCGTTCTCTCTTTGGTTCGTACGTGCTACTGCGGCCCTCTTCGATCATTACGCCCCTTAAATGAATCCCTTTTATTTTTGTGTTACACGAATTACGGGAGATCCTACGAGGGCAGGCCAAGTGGCTGCACTCGGCAAAGGCACGAGAGTGCCTGTTGGCTCTCTTTTTTTCGGCAGTAGCCCTTTTTTCGTGCCTCCAACTTTATTTCGACAATCGGACAATTATGCTCCTTCAACGTTCGACACGCTAATGTTCTGTGATCAAACTCGTAAAAGGCCACTGAACGACTCTTGTTTTCTTTTTGTTTTCGTGCGATTGTAGTCAATAATTTTTTTTTCTCGCAATGATATTGCCGAAATTGTCATCGTAATATATTTGGCACAACAACGAATTGGGAAGAAACATTTTTGCTGTTGGAGTGAGCTACGTACGATATAATTAAAGATTACGATTTTTTCCCGGAATAATATTTCTACGTGATAATATGTTTCGAGGCAGGACACAGAGAGAAATGTATAGTAACTTCAACCATATTTCAACCATATTTTATATTACCCTGAGGCGAGAATAATATTTTATAGTCATGGTTACTGCCGAAAATATAGTACTGCTTATGATATTTTAACATGTGTCAACTATGCTCATTTGTTAACCGCAACCAACAATCTTTCAAGCATACGTTGATTGTCAATGCTGTATAATATAGTAGGTTTTCATAAAATGGATGATTCCTTACACTATAAAAAAATAGTGGTTTTTACCATACTGAATGGTATGTCTACTAAATGTATACAATAATTCATAAATTCGAAAATTTTCAACTAAGCGTACGCGTGTATGATTGTTTATCATGATTTGTTGTTCCCTGACCTCCTGAAATGATTCCTATCGAAGAAAATATTTCACCTACATGGAGATTCGAACCTACGACCTACCTATCTATATTCACGCACGCTGCCACTATGCTACCGGGTACTTATATTATTTCACTCGTAGATTTCGCATAACGGATAAAAGTAATTCCAGCTGCAATTCCGAATAGCTGCTACCTCTGATATAGGTAGAATTTTGCACACATTGCTTTTTGATGAATCACTGCCTAAATGGATTTTTGGTGCGGCCCAATAGTTTTCGATATATCGGAATTCTAAAACCTGATAAATGAATGCGCTAATATATCTATATCGTTCATAGCGTGCCACCGCTGTCTCTACTTTATTGACAAATGATTTACGACTTCACTATATGATTACCATGATGTTGTTCGTATATAGTCGCTTTTCGTAAGATCTTGTAACAGATTATACTCAACAAGTGTTAATGCCAACCATATAATCAGTACGAACTTGCACTGAGAAAAATATCCATTGTATTTATAATATAAAAAAAACGCACATGGTAAAAGTGGGCATAGTAAAATTCATATAGTTTATTGCTACCGCAATCATAATATGGTCAACACAACTATAAGCGTCTATCTAATCATACAGTTTTGATTGTCTGTTTTTTTTGTTATCTAGTATCCCTGAAATAACTATTAACTACTGTGAAAGACTTTACAATATCGATATAGTTAATTCAGTTAATAATAATAAAGTTGCATGTTTAGATATATTTTTCGCTTATAGTTGTGTTAACGATATTATGATTACGGTGCCAATAAACTATACAGGATTTTACTATCATCTTTTTTGACGTGAGCGTCGTTCATAAATACCATGTACTTTGCTCTCAGTGCAGCATTAGTATTTGTGCGCCGATTTTGTGATATAGCTGAATTGACCATATCGATATTGTAAAGCCTTTTACAATAGTGTACAGTAATTTCGGAAATACTAGATAGTCAAACACGCCACCAAAGGCGCATGTTCACGTATACTTTTCGCTTATAGTTGTGTTAAGGCGTTACCCCCACTTGTAGCGCAAAAAAGGCCTTTTTCATGAATTTTTTAAAAGAAAACTACAAAAAAATTTCAATCGATCAATATACCATCTTAAATAACACATCTTGAAGAACTTTCAGTCATTTTTTTATTGAAAAATATTACATTGTTTAGTGGAAAATGGCCGTCAATGAAATAATGTTTTTATATACACGGTTTGCGGTGACCAACATTGCGGCGAAGTGGATCATCTGAAAAAAAATGCGGATGGATTTAGTCAAATATAAGTATAAACTAGTCTTTACTCGAAGGATTTTAAAAAATATTCATTTTTCACAAAATGGCGGACAGTCAAAGTTAATGGTTCGATTTTAATGAAAAAAACGGCCGTTTTTTGGCTATAAAACGGTCATTTTTTTTCGAAAAAAAAAAATCGAACGATTAAAGACTACATTTTTATGTATTAAATAAGCCTGCAACATTTCAAGAAGATCGGTTCATTAGTGTTCGAGTACTCTTGGTCACCGACTTCAGAAATGCCATTTTGAGAAAAACGCGTTTAAAGTTTCAATTTCAGTTCTTCAATTCACAGATTCTTTTCTTTCAACGCTCATATCTCAGTCAATTTTGTTCGGATCGACTTGAAATTTTCAGGACATATTCTCAGATACTTATACTTCGAAAAAATGCAATAAAAAAATCGATTTTTTATAAATCGCAAGTGGGGGTAACCGCTTAACCATATTACGATTGCGGTGACAATAAACTATAGGGAATTAGACTATATTCTCTTTTACCATGCGCGTTTTTTGTAAATACTATGCACTTTTCTCTCAGTGTATTGCTGTCTCGAGTGCTGCTTTGGGATGATTTTTCGGGTGGAATAACTCTTATTGTTCCAGTTGTGTTTCTGAACTTTTTCACATGTGATCTGAATCGATCGTTCAATAATATGGACAAAGATAATTATCACGCTGAGGCTAGCCGTCAAACAAACAATCCCAAACAAATCAACCCAAAAAACAAACCCAAATCCAAAATGACAAACGCAAACAAACCACCCCAAAGAACAAACCCAAACCCAAATAAACAAACCCAAAAAAACCCAAACCCAAATAAACAAACCCAAAAAACCCAAACCCAAATAAACAAACCCAAAAAACCCAAACCCAAATAAACAAACCCGAAAAACCCAAACCCAAACAAAACCATCCAACCCAAACCAAACAATATAAACCCAAACAAACCAACCCCAACGCAAACAAACCCGTGGAACACAAACCCCAAAAAAACCATATCCCAAACGCAAACAAACCCTAACAACGCAAACCCCCAAAAAACCAAAACCCAAACTAAATACACCCAAACGGAACTAACCAACCCCAACCCGAACACAACCAACCAATCCAAACCCAAACAAAATTACGAAGATTTTCTTTGGATGACTACGTGGACATTATTCTTCCGGATAGTTTGCTTAACAATTTAACACATTCTATCCGGACAATTATATATATGTTATTCGTGCGGATACAAGCTTACACGAATCACCGTAATCATATTATGTACTTTTAGACGTTTGTTTACAACGGTGCGCTAAAAGCGCCCCTACTTGGCGACGAGGGTTGTGATCGATGTATGAATGTAAAAAAAAACAAAAATATTCTTAATCTTCGTAAGTGTTGCGAAGATTAAGACCAGAATCAGCAAAAAAATATACCAAATGGCCGCATGCTAAACTTTGATTGTCAATTTTTCCTATTTTTGTAAACATTCTACGAGTTATATAAAAATGAAAATAAAAATGTCGACTCAATTCTGCTAGTAATGTTGATAAACAGTCTCTACTGAAGGTATCGGCCAAATCTGAGTTCAATCGTCCAGTTCGTTAAGTTGCTGTATCTCGACCGGACTCTCCAATCACTCCTTATCATTTCTATAACTCGGCTAATTTTGTGCGAATCATTAAGGCCTTAGGCCACAATAACGGGGATAAAATGATGTGTGACTTTAACAATTTTTTTTGTATGAAAAAGTGATCCACTCATAAAGTTAATTACAGATATATTTAGTATGAATATCGAGTTGTTAGAAAATATATATATATTTTTTTTCGTTGTACAAAATGGCCGACTACTAATATTTTTTTAAATCTTTTTTTTAGGTGCTCCGCGGCGTCACATTTAGCATCCACAATTTTTTACCTAGAACGAAAACAAAAATTCTCGTCAATCTACATTAGAATACCTACAGAAGTACGTACGGAATTTAAAATATATTGTTTTATTTAAAAGGTGTACGTATTTGAATTTAAGAAATGAATTTTTAGTGAAAAATTTCGTTATAACTGTTCATAAACTGCTCACAAAATGAAAAGTTTTTCATTAATCAGAAATTCCGTACATACTTCGTTGCGAAATGCAATCAGGAACATAACGTTTAAATTTGAAGCAAACCGAGTGAAAATTGTTGAAGTTATTTGTCACGTCAATTGGAAAAAAGCTGTTTCGAGAAGTTTCCAGTAGTCGGCCAGTTTGTACATCGAAAAAAAAATATGTATATATTTTCTAACAACTTGATATTCATATTAAATAGATATGTAGTTAATTTTATGAGTGAATAACTTTTTCATACGTAAAAAATTGTTAAATTCGCAAATGATTTTATACCCGGTACTGTGGCCTAAGACCTTAAATGGTTGTCACAGACGCATTCAGTAAGCTGTGTAAAATAATAAAATTAATTTAAAAAAAACGATTTTTTCATATTTTTGAAAACAAATATTGCCTAAATGCAATATATTTGCTATGTGATAAGAACTACTAAAAATTTAATGAAATTAATCAAGCTGCAATCATATGGACATGCAATAATTCAGAGAAATTCTCAATCACTTAAAATAAAACAAACTGAACACTATAAAGCTTCCTACCTCGGATCTGCTTTTTTTTCTTCAACTGGTTCAATTTACAAATATTGTATCTTAATATCTATAATAATATCGCTGTCTCAACAATTTCATGCAATCGTTTTCAAAGACTAAGCCTTTGAAAAAATTATATTTATACGTTTCAACGATGAAAATTTTTAATATTCAGCGTGTAGGGTAAATTTTTTCGTGAATGTACAATTACACCAACCGGAAGAGACGAAAATTTGTCGATCTCCGTCAAGTACGTTGAATTTTAATGCTTTTATACGGCTATCGAAGGAGACAACGTGGAACAACGTGAGAATTAACGCGTAGGACGAATCCTGGACGGAAAAAGATTAAAAAAACATTCGAGATCGTGACCCGAGTACCTGAGAATTCGATCGTCTCTCACATTCTCGGCGCTTCCCGTATTTTCTCGAATTTGTTTCCCTCGCGGTCTTTATCGAGCTTATCCAAATTTATTGTTCGTTTAATCGCGGGGTCCGCGAGACTCGGATAAGAATGCGAACGATGACCCTGTGACGTCAGAAAACGCCGTGGAAGACTTTTTAAGAATTTCCGGGTCTTATTTGGGGGACTGCGTTTCAGTAAGTCAGTTATTTCATTTACTGCGAGCAATGCACTTGAACTTACGTGCGTACGCGCGGTTCTCATTATACACCCACATATCGCTCTATATATATGTATAAATAAATAAATAAATAAATAAATAAATACATAAATAAATAAATAAATAAAAAAAAAAATAAACAAAGAAATAAATAATTATATTCCTAAATAAATAAATAATTATATTAGGGCATGTTTTATTACCGCTTTCGCCTATTACGTGGTATTTTTTTTCATTAACCTTTGAAAACGGCGTGATGTATAGCTAAAAAACTGCTCGACTGATTCTGATGAAATTCGGTATAAATCTTTGTAACCTCATTGTCTAAAACACGATGCTAAATCTTTTTGAAAATTAAAAGAAAAAGCATTTTTTGATTGCGAAGTTCAGCCATTTTTTCCGGAAAATTCAATCTTTTCGTTTCAAAGCGTACCATTAGGTCGATTTTCAACATTTTTCAATTTTTCTTAGCACTCATATTCTGCGTATGAGTGTTGATGAAAGAAAAATCTTCGTTGGGTTTTTTCAGATTAATTATAATGTATCAGCCAAGAGTAGTATTAAAACATACCCTAAGTCTTAAAAATGGCGAAGAAATCTTTCCTAAAAACAAAATCATGAAAAAAAGCAATTTTTTCTCGCTAGGTGTCTCCCCCCCCCCCCCCCCTTAAAATATATTTCCACTTTTATTTCTATAAATATAATCATTTTTATATCGTACAATATTATAGAGCGAATATTATTGACGTACTGCATTACGGAGGATACAGATTCATATTTTATTTGTCTTATTTTTTCCACATGCGATCGTATTTACGGACGTGGGATGTGACGTGCTGCATTTGAATAAGGATTACGGTACCCGCGGGTGGACGAGTTCGTTGTTGAAGTCAATTTAGAGGGGACCGCGAGAGCGTATACCCCGCTGATATTCGTTTGCATTTCCTGCCACGTGAGCACTCGAAATTGTCGTCGTCGCAATACGAGCACCCGCGATACGCTACAAGGAGCCTTAAAAGAAAATAACCGAAAATAACAACGGTATTCTAATCTACTTTTATAGCTCGTATATTTTTTCTCTCTCGGTCCGCGAGTTTACTGCATTGGAAATCTTAAGGAGGTACGATCATTACTACGAATCCAACTTTCGGATTTGAAATTTTTATATGATGTTGACGAATACTTTTTGCGCCCATTGCCAAAATTTGAGCTATTTTGACCGTTTAGTTTGGGTTTGTTTGGGTTCATTTATCACGTATCAATAATATGTATAATTATATTCTGCCTATCGTGTTAATTTAATAGGTTTCCGGCTGATTTTTTTTTGTCTTTTTAGTCCGTTTTTTTATGGCTGATATATTAATATTATTATTACGAAGATTACTACCGAGTCGTTGACAATCTAATTTTTCAGTTTTTATTTG
This sequence comes from Ophion costatus, assembly GCA_951751655.1. Taxonomy (NCBI): domain Eukaryota; kingdom Metazoa; phylum Arthropoda; class Insecta; order Hymenoptera; family Ichneumonidae; genus Ophion; species Ophion costatus. Next base: position 5,430,034 of record OX632365.1, on the reverse strand, counting down.
TTCACGTGCAATAAATTCACCATTTACCACAACATTTGGCACACTATAATCGATAATACGAATAATCAACATGAGTAAACATCAATCAGAGCACAGCTGTGGGTAAAGTGAATTTAGACTCTTTTTTGACCCCGTGGAAGTGATCGTACCTCCTTAATGAGACGTTTCGAGTGTGAGGCGATTATTCCTGGACAAACTGGGAAAAAATGTTATGTTTTTTTAATAACATTTTAGGCAATCGTCGAAACTCATGTAGAGATGACAACAAAATTATTTCAGGTAAATTCGTGAAAGTTTTTTTTTGTAAATATTAAATATATTTTATAGATTTGTGTGATTTAAATTATTCGACCGTTCAAAGAGTGTTTATTTTTTCAATATTGTGTGCTTCGGGGTATAAAAAAATGAATAAAAATAAAAACATTTTTTTCGTCATCGAGATTCATCAAATTGTTTGACGTGTAAGCAAAAATATCTTAGCTATAACTTCGTTGAAATGAACTTCGAAGAAATAGAAATGTCGATATTGAGCGACGCGCTTAAGGGGTTCTATCACGTTAGACGCTAAAAAAGGCTATTTTCATGAATTTTTTGATACGTTTTCGTTATATTGATATAAAAGTTGTTACATTTATTAAATTCACTTTCAAAACAGATTTTTAAAAATTTAGGTATTTATGTAACCCAAACAAACTTTAAACGCGTTTTTCTCGAAACAACGTTTTTCGACGGCTTGTTGATAAAATCTTCGAAACTACTGAACCCATCATTATGACATCTGAACCACATATTCTTCACAACTATAGCTATAGTGCATACCAAGGATTAAAAAAAAATGGATATTAACTTTTTTTGCCAAAAACGGCGGGGAAAGACGCGTTGTTTTAAATTTTTTCGAAAAACGTCCGTCATTTTATTACTGTTGCATATATGAAAAATCTCATGATATTCCCTATAGCCATTAACATACTGAATCTAAAACTAACCTAAAAATTGAATAATTTTTTTTTACGTATTTCGACAGTGTATTTATTGTAACAACTTTATCAATATCTATAATATAAGCCTATCAAAAAAAAATCATGAAAATAGTCTTTTTTAGCGTCTAAAGTGAGAAGACCCCTCAAAATTGTTTTTTAAAAATAATTTATATGTTCTTGAATCAAGACGGACGTGCATCGTGATAATAACGAGTTCTCTGTCCCGCAGCTTCCGAAAATTCTGATTGAAATGTCGAGGCTCGTTATTTTATGAGACCATGTGGGTGACGTGGGACGCGGATAAGTTAATATGACTTCACATACCCATGTTCGGGTGTATATATATATATAGTTAATATGACTTTACATTCCCATCTTCGGGTATATATATATATATACGAAGGTCGGCAGGAGTATCGTGAGGCCGCAGGAAGGCGAAAAACCGCCAAGCTGCTGAAGTATTACGTACGTATCGCTGTGATATCGGAGAGCCGCTAAGTGCCCTGGCGTGTAAACGGGCATTGAATTTATTGGATGATCGAGGGGTGCAGACGTGCTCGTCGCCCTCACACGTCCATAATCCGTAATCCCATTACCAAGTTGCCTCACTTTTCTTCTAGCATAAAACGGATTCAGAATCCTGACGTCAATTTTTTTCCGTTTCTTCCTCATTGCATACTGTATTGAAAGACAAACTACTTCTATTTCCGGAAAGTGGAAACTGGAAAAAAATCGAGCTTTGGTCTTTGGCCTAGAACTAGACAAAGTCCGATTTTCTGGTCCGTTGTTGCCGAGCTATTATCATTTGAGCCAGAAAACCAATTTTGTATGAAAATCGTCGCCGGTCAACAAGTTTTTGACAGTCTGGTTGGAAAATTCAAGGTCAGCTGAGGATTTTGAATCACCAGCGGTTATGGCGAATCTGTTGCGATAAAGAATTGAAATTGATCCAACCTGATCCAATGAAGAATTGAACTATATAATATAACGCACATTGCAAATGGTCCATTTATAATATGCATTATATTCATCTTGCATGGACATTTTGCATTGAAAAATGGAAAAAAAACCATTTTTCAGAAACGGAGTTGTGGGTAGGGAGGTTTCAAATGGATACAATGGATATGCAAAAAATGCATATAATTATTGTAAGACTACAAATTTTTGTCACCAAACAATAAACAAACATAAGTAACATCATTTTAAGAAATTAAGGGGTCTCCTCACTTTAGACGCTGAAAAAGGCCATTTCCATGATTTTTTTTGATACGTCTATATTATAGTTATTGATATACAAGTTGTGAGACTTAATAAATACACTTTCGAAATACATTTTAAGAAATTATTTATTTATTTAAGTCACCATTTATATACGAAACTGGTAGTTAAAAAAATGTCCTAAAAATTATAGGTCTGCGCTGTTGATGAAATCTCGGAGATGAACCTTCCGAAACGAAAAAATTAAACGGTTTTTGATTCAGTATGTTAATGGCTATAGCGCATATCATACGATTTTTTATATATGCAAAAATAACAAAATATCATACATTTTTCAAAAAAACAAAAAAAAACGTGTTTTTTTCACCGTTTTTGGCAACAAAGGGTAGTAAATATAAAAATTTAAAAAATCCTTGATATGCGCTATAGCTATCGTTGTAAAGAATATGTGTTTAACATTTCATAAGGATTGGTTTAGTAGTCTCAAAGATTTTATCAACAAGCCGTCGAAAAACGCTGTTTCGAGGAAAACGCTTTTAAAGTTTGTTTGGGTCACATAAATACATTAAAAAATAGTTTTTTAATGCATTTCGGAAGTGTATTTATTAAGTGTAACAACTTTATATCAATATCTATAATATAAACCTATAAAAAATTAATGAATATAGCTTTTTTTAGCGTCTAAAGTGAAAAGACCCCTTAAGTCTTTTTTAATTTGAAAAATTAATATTTCGTTTTAATGGTCGAAATTTCTCATATTTTGTTTCGAAAAGGTATGCCATTTTTACTAAGAACTCGCGTTGGAAATTTGTATTTATACAAGAAACAACGGAAGATATGAATTTTCAAACGTTCTTGTCTAAACAGCCTACATAGCTCCGGGCTTCCATAAAAGTGTTAATTAAAAAAGAGATATCCAGGAATGTCAAAAGTTTTATCGTATAATTAAGGGCCGAAAGAAGACCCACGATTTTTTAAATATTTTTCCTTCCACAATCACATAGTCAAACAAGCGATGGACGCCACCGACCCATGTACATGGTTTACAGGTGGTGAAAACTACGACATGGTTCTAGGGTTAAGATTCGTTCGGCTGGAAGGGACGTTTTTTTTTTGTTTTTCGCCCAAATGGATCGGGCGCTCGTCGATGCGGAATTGATTGGAGGTCATGAATTTTCTAGTCCCATCGCTGTCAGGTCATTATTTGAGCCCAAAAAGCTGATTTTTTCCAAAAATCATCCAGACCCATCCGACAGGCAGACTCCCTTGGGCATCCACACGGCCCAACGAAAGGAGAGTCGCGAAGAGAGACGAGGTGAGGTTGTAAAACCGAGAAGCGAAGAAAAAAACTAACCCCGAGCCACGAAGACGAAGAAGAAGAAATGGCGAAAGAGAGACGAAAAAGAAATTCGGCGCGATCGTTTTTCGCAGAACCGCGACGAGAGATAAATATGCGGATCCCCCGGCGATCGGACACGGCTAAGATTTTTCATGCGATTCTCTTCTATCCCTTGCTTGCCTTCCATGCGCCGGGCGTGCAAAAAATATCTCCGAGAGCATAGCGCGCCTCGCCACGGAACGTCGCTTCTTATATTTGCGACACTGAACTACCATCGGCCACCGGATTAATGGCAACGCCGTTACTTTCTCAATGTATTTTGAAAAATTACCGGCTCGTTCATTATCTTATTTATAAGGCTGCAACCAGAAACCTGGACCGCAAACCCTGCCTGTTTTATTATTGCAAAGTCAAGCGTTAGGTTCCCCGAATTGCAGTTAGGGATAAGACTAATTGCCAACAGGAGTTGAGTGAGCCTTCGTGATTACACGTACCAAGCTGAACCCAAACACACGGTGTCCAACTATACATCTTCGATCTCACCGAAAGTCTCATGAGCACCGCCAATTCAACAGAACATATAAAGCGCTGTCCCATTTGATTTCCCTTGGGAATTTCAATCATCTAACGTATCTGAAGAATCCCTTGCCCGACCGTTTTCCAGCAATTTGGTGGTGATCCTCTTTCGTCAGACGTTTCTCCTCGCGGCTTATAAAGAAATTATTTCTCAATTCATTGCCCCGAAAGGGGATGATTTTTACTGCAGATAAGAAGTGGTCGGGTTGGATGAGAGAAGAAGAAAAGAAAAGTAAGAAATCAGAAGATGTATTTTTAATCCTTCATGTGGCTATTTGCAGATTTCTTGCTCGGGTCTGCATCATCATCATTATCATTGTCATCATCATCGTCATCAACATCGTTATCGTCATCGTCATCGTCATCGTCATCGTCATCGTCATCGTCATCGTCTTCGTCATCAACATCGTCAATGTCATCGTCATCGTCATCGTCATCGTCATCATCATCGTCTTCCTCATCGTCTTCTTCATCGTCATCGTAATCGTCATCGTAATCGTCATCGTCATTGTCACCGTCATCGTCATCGTTATCATCATCATCGTCATCGTTATCATCATCATCATTGTCATCGTTATCATCATCATCATCGTCATCGTCATCGTCATTATCGTCATCATTATTATCGTCATCATTATTATCGTCATCGTTATTATCGTCATCGTTATCGTCATCGTCATTATCGTCATCATTATTATCGTCATCATATCGTCGTCGTCGTCATCATCGGCGTCATTATCATCGACTCGTCTTGATCAAAGTATCTGATATCATGTTCAATCGTCATTGTCATCGTCATCGTCATTGTCATCGTTATTGTCATCGTCATCATCATTGTCGTTGTCATTGTTATCGTCATCGTTATTGTCATCGTCATTGTCATCGTCATTGTCATCGTCATTGTCATCGTCATTGTCATCGTCATTGTCATCGTCATTGTCATCGTCATTGTCACCGTCATTGTCATCGTCATTGTCATCGTCATTGTCATCGTCATTGTCATCGTCATCGTCATCGTCATCGTCATTGTCATCGTCATCGTCATCGTCATTGTCATCGTCATTGTCATCGTCATTGTCATCGTCATCGTCATTGTCATCGTTATCGTCATTGTCATCGTCATTGTCATCGTAATTGCCATCGTCATTGTCATCGTCATTGTCATCGTCATCGTCATTGTCATCGTCATTGTCATCGTCATTGTCATCGTCATTGTCATCGTCATTGTCATCGTCATTGTCATCGTCATTGTCATCGTCATTGTCATCGTCATTGTCATCGTCATTGTCATCGTCATTGTCATCGTCATTGTCATCGTCATTGTCATCGTCATTGTCATCGTCATTGTCATCGTCATTGTCATCGTCATTGTCATCGTCATTGTCATCGTCATTGTCATCGTCATCGTCATCGTCATTGTCATCGTCATTGTCATCGTCATTGTCATCGTAATCGTCATCATCGGCGTCATCGTTATCGGCTCGGATTGGTCAGTGTACCTGATACCAAAACTGCACATTGCTTTTGATTCATAGTCCTTATGTGGTCATTTGTACAATTCTGGCTCGGGTTTGCATCATCATCATCACTATTATTGCCCTCTTCATAAGCATCATTATCATTATCATCTCATGTTTTGTATTAAATTTGTAGCAAGGCCCCTCTCGCCATTGTTTCTATCGTCATTTGTCTTCTCCACGTCGTCACGTTTATTTTCGTTACCCGCTTCTTTTCCTTCAGCTAGTAACCTCGAACTACGGAGAACCGGATAGAGCGAATTTACCCAGGACGAAGATAATGCATATGCTAATTGCAATGTCCGCGTGCCGTTCTTCAGCGCAAATACTCCCCTGGAATGACATTTGGCGTTTGGCACACGAATAACCAAGTACACCGTATGACAATGCGCAGTACAGGTGCAGGCCTGAGCGAGTAGCTTAGCTTCAGCGTGACTAATCGAAACACAATTTTCTTACGATTCGTTACGAAGAAGACAGCGCTCCTGAGCGTAGCCGAGTTCCCCTTTGGTGGAGCTGCCGGTTTTCAATCTGCCAAGGGTACGTGCATTGCGCTACGGTATCCCGAAGTACACAAGCCAATAAACTTTATTCACCAACACTGATGTGTACGGGAAATAGATGAATTTTAGGAAACAATTTAACAATGTGCATTTTGATGCATATTAATCTTCATTTATCATTGTTTAAACGATTGCCACGTTGATTCTATTGTCCCGCATGGCTTTTAAAAATTGAGGGCGTTAGTTTGAACCTCTGAAGCTGGATGAAGCGAGTTATCTTTGTCTCATAGCCTCCTGCGGCGAGCAACATTACATCGTCAATTCTTCGCCGTTTGACTTGAATTTTTTTTGGAACCTCATAACAACATTTCACATCGAAGCACCTAGGGGATTTGTCATATGTCGAAAAGTGTCTACGATAATAAAAGTTTTCGGTGATATCTTTACCGAATACAATTTTCTTTCAAACATGAACGATTTTTTGAAAATTCGATATTTTTCGTACGTACGTATTTACCTACGTACTTCGAAGGCAAATCTTGTCTAGAACTCAAATTATTTTGTATTTTCGTTCCAGGCAAAAAGTAACGGAGAATTCTAGTCTGCAGTGTCAGACAAAACTGACTCGTTTCATCTAGCTTCAGGGCCGCCATTTTGGTTACAAAATTCTGTAAAAAAAACGTGTGAAAACTCTTGAAGATATGTAGAATAAAGACCATTCACCGGAATTTTAATTCTATCAACTGGGTATCCGTTGAAAATAGTCAAAATTCACCTTTTTCCGGGCTCCAGACTGGTTGGCACCCTGAGTTATTTCGGTCAATGGAGTACGGTAGAATCATGATCATTAAAGGGTTTTTCAATAAGGGCGGGTAGATGTTGAAATGGAATAAAACAAGCGGTGTGTGAGGTATTAACGAAATTCTTTGTGTATTTGAAAGTCCTATGTATGCCATTATATATGGAATATAACGTCGTTCAAATGTCCACCGCGGCTTCTCACGGTGGCACGTATCCAAGTGGTCCAATTTTCAATGAGTCCGCGGCATAGTTCCGGCTGAATTTAAGCGATGGCCTGGGTCATGTTGACTTTAAGGATCTTGAGTCCCAAATCGCAAATGATGATAAAATTCTGAAAATTTGGTATGTTTTTGTATGAAGTATTTCAGAGGTCGTGTAAAAATTTCACGACATTTAGGAAGCTCGTTATTGAACAATTAACATTCACAAATTAAATGTTGTTTTATGGAAACTGATGTAACTTTGCAATAAGTTTTTTTTTTGACCTCTCAATTTTATAATATCTACAATATACTGAAAGCAACGGAAACAAAACGAAGATTTTTGATAAATTTTTTTGCATTTCTTTTAAAAATTGTTCTTAACAAAATGTTAATTTTTTTAATAACGAGCTTCCTAATCGTCGTGAAATTTTAACACGACCTCTTAAATACTTCATACAAAAACATACCAAATTTTCAGAATTTTCTTATCATTTTTTATTTCAACCCTTAAGGAGGTTGAAGTAATGATGATAGAATTCTGAAAATTTGGTATGTTTTTACATGAAGTATTCAGGGGGTAGTGTAAAAATTTCATGACTATTAAGAAGCTATTTATTGAACAGTTAACATTAACATGTTTCATAGGGACTCAACATCCTTAAGAGCATCGGTCGATTGCGGCTTATTGGCATAGATAATATAATTGGCATAGATAAGATACTTGGCATAATTTCTTTCACGGGAAGAGTAAGATTGAATTTCCGATTATTTGTCCTGGAAAGTGGACGTGTTTCCATCGAAAGCGATACAACGAGGGTGATGATGCCGGATAAATGATTATCCGGGGAAGAAATATAAATTTTATCGTGGCGTAGGGAAGGCGCGTGTGTATACATGTGCAGACAGCAAGAAGGACGTGCAGTGGCCCCAGGGTGAAATATACGCGGGTAAAGACGACAAGCGTCGAGGCAGGAGATAAAAATACGAGAGGGCACAACCTGCAGCGAGAAGAGTCTATCCGAGAGCGGATGCTGAAAAATTCAAGTCACGACTGTTCCCTAGAGCGTGCTCCGAGTTTCCACTATCTTTCTCATTACGACGAACACTGCGGACTCCGGAATAGGAACTTTGCGCTTTTTCCATGTTTTTCCCTCGTTACGTTCTTTGCAAACGTATTAAAAAAAGAACGTGGGAGTTTTTATCCTCGGTCAAATACATGAGTCGTAAGGCTATCTTCATTTGTCGCAGATTCGTTTATCGCGGTCAATGAACTCGCTACTTGCTGGTATAATTTTAATTGGCGATTGATTAATTAGGAAGTATCATCAACTGGAGGCAGTATTTAATTTTAGGGCCAATTTCTAGAAACCTGGTATAACGACGGGATATACACTTGCAATGATAAAGAAATCGATTTGTTTTTTCTCTTCAAACGATCGAACTATACTACCCCAAAAAATTAAAGGAACGGCACATTTTTTCGATTTTTGAAAGTTGTCTTATCGAGGAAAAAAGCATTTTAAAGCTTCAAATATCTAATTTCGAGATCTTTAGGCAACATTTTTTTGTGAGCTTCGGTTATCGGGCAATCATAAAAAAATGGCGGGAGGAAAAATTTCCAAATTTTTTCGTTTTTTTTCAAGGGTTCACGGGTTCTGGATTTTTTTTTTAGTTAATTCAATGTAGAGGTCAGTTAGCTTTTTTTATTTAGCTCCAATTTGGTTTTTTTCGTCTCTCTACGTAAATTTACTACAACACGCTTTCGTTGATTTTTAAGAAACTTCTTTTCACCCTTAACTTTAATTTGAAAAGAGTACAAAGAAATGACTTTTTATGGTTTTTCGAGTACATCTACCATTAGGTTACAAATATTGATGGAAAGACCAATGTTGCCAGATTTTTTTCAGCTTATCGTACCCCTTAGAGCCCTGTAAATTTTCAAATTGATCCAGCGAATATTCTCGGAAATACACACATATTTGTAAGGACGCTCGGAGCGCTACAAAATAAATCTTAAATATGTGTGAACGACTGTTGAAACTTCAAACGCGTTTTTCTCAAAACGGTGTTTTTAAAGTCAGTCAGCACGATTTCTCAAAAACGGCTCAATCGATCGGTCTGCAATTTTAACACAACCTTGTCAGATATATTCTTCAGGTATCGATCGAAGGAATAAGATTTCCGATAATTATTTAGATTTTTTTTTCAACGATTTAACGAAAAAAATTTGGTCGAAAATCGAAATTGTTTCTTTCCAAAGCCACCATTTTGTCAAAAATTAAAATTTCGATTGTTCCTTCGATCAACACCTTGATTCATCTATCCCCTAAAACAATCTTTTTGGTTTTTTCATTTTAGATGACCCAAACCGGAGATACTTTGCTCACCGTCGGACACTTTTTTTCGGGGACCTCCAGGAGACTTCCTACAGGAGCAATGTTAATGAATATTTTTGAAAATAAAAAATGCCAATCCAAAGCTAAACGATGTCGTTACACTGCCTAATACCTTTCGTTTCGCCCAAATGAAATCCTTTTCCAGAACAAATTCGTGAAAAAACGACTTTTTTGGCCTTGCAACTGTGTATAACGCCTCAAACTCGCCTGAATGACTAAAAAGAGACTGAGATAGAACCAACGTTGCCAAATATCAAATCTAGAAATACTACGCGAATCGTTGGACCAGCTGTTTTTTCATTTTTCTAATTAAATGTGAACGTTCATTAAACAGTGCACAAATGGAAATTGTATCCATTACAAATGACTTCTCTCGCATATGCTAAAGTTACAAATTGTACAGGTCTCAAATATGATCAGTGCTATGACTAGCGTGATGCCATAGGACTACCCGAATGACCACATAAAAAAACAATAATCGTAATCTCATCAATGGCAATTTTTTTTACTGCAATAAGATATGACCCGCGTCCTTGTTCGTCCCGCTGTCATCATATTTCCCTGCCAGTGATAATCATCCGAGTTTGGCCCAAAAAAACGTTTTTGGTTGAAAAAAAGAGGGTGCAGTGGAATTCGCCTGTGTCCGGCGACAGGAACGAGAACATTGATACAACCGCAGCATCGAGTCAAAATCTGCACGAGGAGAAGGAGAGAGAAGAAAAAACGAAGAAGCTGTTGCGTCCTGCAGTTGCCCCGGCCACGAGGTTGGGTCAAGGTGACGGTCGTAACTGTGACTCACTGACTGCGCGCTGGACATTAGAGCGTCCAGAAGTCGCGAGGGAGTCACAACTTCCAGTGTGCAGTTTATAATGCACCGAAGAACGCCTGCGAGGTCTACGCACTCCTCAGCTCACATCGTCCGGACCGGCCATTTGCGGAATTCGCGAACGCATCCTCGAAGGACCCTCGTCCATTCGGGTATGGTAGGGATGGCGCGGAGGCAACGATTTTTTTTGTTTTTTTCTTTCGAGGCCATTCCCAGTGTCCCCGATTTTCAGGATTACGTGTTTTTCGCCTCGATTCCCGAGCCAATGACGTTGGACCGATCCGAAAAACCGTTCGGATCCTCTTCCTCGTCGCCACCTACCGAGAGAACACAAAACGAAAAAAAAAACAAACCTGAATAATAAAAAAAATCCTCCAATGTCATCGAATTTTAGTCCCGTTGCAACGGCGCCTCCAAATAAAATACCCAAAGTCAAGACTTGTTGATCTCTCTCTCTCTCTCTCTCTTTCTCTCTCTCTCTCTTTCTCTGATTTTTTTTCAGTCAATCCTTCCGTCCTCTTTCCTCGCCGCGTCAAGGCGTTTTCTGATCACCCATCAAGGACCATACCGTACTTCTGAGCGATGCAAATTCTCGCAAGACGCTTTTCCTAGAGTGGGCAAAGAAAGAAAAAAAAAGGATGAATCCTTGCGATCTTCGTCAATACGATTCGGCGCCGGGACGGGTGCTTGTGCATATTTTATCTCGGGTCAGCCTCAGGAGAGTCCTTCGGTACTCTTCCTTCCCGATCGTTGTAATAACATTGATTTATTTTTCAGAATCAGAGGCGATACATGGAGGCCACACTATACCGTGAGATGTAGCAACAATAATCGTACGCTGAGAGAAATGTATAGTAACTTTAACCATATTTCAACCATATTTTATATTACCCTGAGGGAACAATAATATTTTATAGTCATGGTTACTGCCGAAAGTACAGTACTGCTTATGATATTTTAGCAGTTGCGTTAACTATGCTCATATGCTAACCGCAACCAACAATCTTTCGAGCATAGGTTGATTGTCAATGCTATATAATATGGTAGGTTTTCATAAAATGGATATTTCCTTACACTATCAAAAAAGTGATTCTTACCATATTGAATGGTATGTCTACTAAATGTACATAATTTTTCATAAATTCAAAAAATCAAAAATTGTCAATTGAGAGTACTACCTGTATGATTGTTTATCATGATTTGTTATGAAATGACCTGAAATTATTCCTATCAAAGAAAATATTTCTGCTGCTACTCATAAATGAGTGCGCTAATATATCTATATCGATCATAGCGTGCCACCGCTGTCTCTACATTATTGACAAATGATTTACGTCTTCACTATACGAGTACCATCATGTTGTTCGTATAGTCACTTTTTGTAATATCATGTGACAGTTTATACTCAATGAGTGTTAATGTCAACCACATAAATAGTACAAACTTGCACTGAGAAAAATGTCCATAGTATTTATAATATAAAAAAAACGCCCATGGTAAAAGTGGGCATAGTAAAATTTATATAGCTTATTGCTACCGCAATCATAATATGGTTAACACAACTATAAGCGTCTATCTAATCATGCCGTTTTGGTAGTGTGTTTTTTAAATCTAGTATCTCTGAAATAACTATTAACTACTGTGAAAGACTTTACAATATCGATATAGTTAATTCAGTTAATATTTTTACAATCGGTAGTATTTTTTTCGGGGATAATAGATAGTCGAGCACGTCACCAAAGTTGCATGTTGACATATTTTTCACTTATAGTTGTGTTAACGATATTATGATTACGGTGCCAATAAACTATACAGGATTTTACGATCCCTTCTTTTGACGTGGGCGTCTTTTATAAATACCATGTACTTTGCTCTGAGTGCAGCATTAGTATTTGTACGCCAATTTTGTGATATAGCTGAATTAATTATATCGATATTGTAAAGTCTTTTACAATAGTCTATAGTAATTTCGGAGATACTAGATTTATTTATACTAGAAGATTTACCTACACTTTCCGCTTATAGTTGTGTTAACCATACTATGATTGCGGTGACAAAAAACTATAGGGAATTCGACTATACTCTCTTTTACCGTGCACGCTTTTTGTAATTACTATACACTTTCCTCTCACAAGGAACATCCCTTCGATTTTGTTGAAATTTGAATATGTTATAAAGCACCGAAAAGTAAGCGATACGAATTTTTTTTATCGGCGGAAAACGGTTTTAAGGGGTGAAACCACCTCTCGAAAAAGGGCATCTCTAGGGGTAATATAGCAGTTTCACACACAAAGAGTCCACCGATTTTAACGAACCAGAAACGAAAATTCTCTTAATCCGAAGCAATGAAAAATCCACTATAGTGACATTGCAAAAAAAATCAAGGGGTGAACCACCCTAGAGATGCCTTTTTGCGAGGGGTGGTTGCACCCCTCAAAACCGTTTTTCCGCCGATAAAAAAAAATACGTATCGCTTACATTTCGGTGCTTTATAACATATCCAAATTTCAACAAATTCGAAGGGTGTCACCTGAGGGATGTTCCTAGTCAGTGTGTGTCGATACATGCAACGTTCACTACTGCCAGTAACCGCGTTGATTGTACCACCTAAATGTATTCGGATAACATAAAAAAAAGTTTGTGCACGCAATGAAAACTTGAAGAATACGATTGGAGCTTAAAAAATATTCGTGAAGTTTGGTACAGAGTGGGGATCGGTTGCGGGATCACGTGCTGCTACGACGAGCGATAATGACCAAATTTGGGAGTTCCGCGAGGCTCGCCATCAGCGATTTCCACCTCATTCGTAATTGACTTCGCAGGTGGACGGTCGGAGAGCCCGGTTCATTGAACTTGAGCAAATTTCGTAACGTCCTATGTCTTTTTCATTAGCGAAACACAGCCTCTAATACCCAAGGCCGTGCGAATAACAATAATTAATTATTCGCTCGAATCTCGACCAGCATCTTTTGCGTTCCCGCATGGGTTTAGGAGTTTCGTCCACCTGTGGCAGATTTACGCTCAAAGATTGAATCACTCGGCAATACGAGTTCCCGGACTTAATTCTCCGTATATACAGATACATGCGTATACACGGATTGGGCTTGCGGTATTCTTTCCCCATTCGTACGAGAATTCCGAACGATTATGAGCGACAAAGAGGCGGAGAAGAGCGACGCTCACGGACTTCCTTATACCGCTGTCGGGTCTCCTCGGATCCGGATTCGTTTGAACCTTTACTCGTTTATACCGTTAATTGCAAAAATATACACGCTCACCGAAATAACATTTTTTTTTCGAAGCGATTCAACGGCGACCGGACAATGGATACTGGCTTTTGGATAATATCGGAAATCTGGAATGTTGGACCAAAAATCCGATATTGGCAGAACGATATTGGACTCCAATGATATCGATATATCGACATCAGAGTTGAAAACATCAAAACATGATTGTGATTGTTATCACCCGTGAAAGAAATTAGGAAGGCAGCCATAAAAAAATTCGGGGCCCATGAGGGTTTTGAATAGGGATTCAAAACCCTCATTTTTTACAATCACTTCTCATTTAAGCTTGGTGGAGATCCCGCCGTTTGGAGCTTCGCCGCTGGAGGACTGCAACGTCAACTGCAGCACTACGAACACGGAAAGATTTTCTTCCGAAAAAATTACGATGTAACCACAAACTTGTGCACAATATGCTGGGGAAAAAATAATTCATTCCAATCAATGTGGTACTAGGAAAAAATGCATCATCCTGGCCCTTCGAATTGGGCTTCCAGAGAGCGATACCCCGTTAATAAACCTACGTTAAATATTTCCAAAATGTCGACTTATTTATCCACCAGTGAGGAGTGAGAAAGGACCTTCTCTTCCGCGGCTTACAACTGCAATCAGGTGAGGTCGCCTCGGAAAGACGAAACTTCAGATGTCCTCTGTTTTTTGCGGTCACTGTTTCAACAATCTTAGTCTCGTTAATTAAAGTGACCATGCTGTTACATGTCTGCCACAAGCTGTGCCATGTTTTTACATTCGCCTAGCTAGTACTGCGCTGATTGCATACTTCGTAGTTTCAATTTTGCTTGTTTACTACGTTTTTTAATGGCAGACAAGTTCCTATTTTTGTTTGTTTATTTATTTTTTGTTGGGTCGGATAGATTTAGGATTATAACAGAGTATTTTGAGAATGGTATAATAAATAAAGATCTCAATAGAAAACGGCGATTTTTAATAAAGACTGTCGTTTCACTTAGCCATACACTAGTATTCCTGTAATGTCCATCTTCAGTGTCAAGCTTCTAGCGTTTTTGATCAAGGTTCTTGATATCGACTAATATCATGATAACGATAAAATGATAATCGAGAAATATCGAAATACCGGTATGCTGATATTACAACTTGTCGATATCGTAATAATATCGATAATAGAAAAGCTCAAATGTTGATATTTTGTCACTGTCGTCGAATATCCATAAGAGAATATCCATAAGTCGAATATCCATAAATACGAATATCCATAAGTACGAATGTCCACACATCGAATATCCATAAGTATGAATATCCATAAGTCGTATATCCATAACTCGGATATCCATAAATACGAATATCCATAAGTACGAAAACCCACAAATCGAATATTCATAAGTATGAATATCCATAAGTCGAATTCCATAAGCTGAATATCCATAAATCAAATATCCATAAGTGGAATATCTATAAGGGGAGTATCCATAACTCAAATATCCGTAAGGCGAATATCCATAAGTATGAATATCCCGAAGTCGAACATCTATAAGTCGAATATCCATAAGTGGAATATCCATAACTCGAATATCCATAAGGCGGATATCCATAAGCCGTATATCCATAACTCGGATATCCATAAGTCGAATATCCACAAGTCGAATATCCAGAAGTCGAATATCCATAAATCAAAAATCCACAAGTCGAATATCCATAAGTTGAACATCCATAAGTCGAATATCCATAAGTCGAATATCGATAACTCGAATATCCATAACTCGAATATCCATAACTCGAATATCCATAACTGGAATATCCATAACTCGAATATCCATAAATTGAATATCCATAAGTCGAATATCCACAAGTACGAATACCCATAAGTCGAATATCGGTAAGTCGAATATCGATAGGTCGAATATCGATAAGTCGAATATCGATAAGTCGAATATCCATAACTCGAATATCCATAAGTCGAATATCCACAAGTCGAATATCCATAAGTCGAATATCCATAAGTCGAATATCCACAAGTCGAATATCCATAAGTCGAATATCCACGAGTCGAATATCCGTAAGTCGAATATCCATAAGTCGAATACCCATAAGTCGAATATCCATAAGTACGAATACCCATAAGTCGAATATCGATAAGTCGAATAGCGATAAGTCGAATATCGATAAGTCTAATATCGATAAGCCGAATATCCATAACTCGAATATCCATAAGTCGAATATCCACAAGTCGAATATCCATAAGTCGAATATCCATAAGTCGAATATCCACAAGTCGAATATCCATAAATCGAATATCTATAAATCGAATATCCACGAGTCGAATATCCATAAGTCGACTATCCATAAGTCGAATACCCATAAGTCGAATATCCACATGTCGAATATCCATATGTCGAATATCCATAAATCGAATATCCATAAGTCGTATATTCATAAGTGAGTATAGAGTAGAAATGAGTATGTTTGTTTGTTTGGGTTTGTCTTTGGCGTTCATTCCTACTCTATACTTACTTATGGATATTCGTACTTAGGGATATTCGACTCATGGATATTTAGTTATGGAAATTCGCCTTGTGGATATTCTACCTCAATCATATTTCGGTGTTTCCTAACTGTCATTGGCTCTTGAATGTATAAATCTCAAGGGTTTTTAATTTTTCTCAAACGTTGAGCCCCTGCACCCGCAACTTTTAAAGTTTCCACCTCGTTATATCGGATTAGTCCGGACACAGTACGTTACTCGGTCTCCCCCATTTGTATCTCTTTCAATTATCCTTTTTTGCCCTGCTTGTTTTGTGGTCCCGAGGGTAAGGCATCGCATGCGAGGCTCCGCGAGGATGGACGCACTCGGATTCACCGCGGCAGAAGCCTTGCGGGAGAAAAGAAACCCGTGCAAATTCCGCTCGTGCTGTGCGAACAAACGATGGCATTTGCCTCCTCCTCCTCCCCCTCGCTCCACCTCCGTACTGCTATCTCTCTTCGTCCCTGCAACAAAGCTCTGCCTAGATCTTCTTTTTTTCCACATTCACGCCTGCATTCAACCTTGCGAGGTCGTCGCACGCAATTTTTTGGCCCCGAAAAAGGCCGCGGCGAAAAGTATTCGCTCGAAGAACGATAGTGGAAAAAAGGGACCATTTTCATTCTTCCGTTCCATCGCTCGTAGAGGAAAGGTGGACGAGATGATCCCCTTAAGCGCGGAGCCTGAATTAGAAGGTCCGAAAAAGCGCTTTTTCTATTACTCAAATCGACAGATAAACTATCCAAGAATATATTTACAAAGTTACAGAGGCCAGTCGTAAATATTTTCGAAGACACACGGCTAAAAGCAGAGAAGCGATTGATATTTAATATTTATATTTCCTCCTGTTGAAAACATTGGAGCGTGTTTTCTCCAGTTTTCATTTTCACGATTTTTCCAAATTGGCGGGCGTGATAGCAAAAAAACTGAACGACCTATTGAATCAAAACAAAGTATATTTTCTGTAGTATGAAAATTCCTTCTAAGTGAATGAAAAAAGTCGTTGAAAAAGTCTTATTGAATCATTTTTATAGCGCGTTAGTGTTTTTTCAAAACTGAGAAAAGTTACAATTTCACGATTTTTCCAGCTTTTTCTTAATTTACCCAGAAGAAAAATATATGACGATTGAAAATTTTATTTGTTTTTTTGTTTCACTCAAGAATTACGAGCTGCATCTTTCCCGCCGATTGGGAACTGCAGTGGTAAGACGCACGTGGAATAAACAGATAAATCTGCAGTCATTTATTGTTCCATGGCGAAATATTTTTTTATACATTTCAAATATACATGAAAAGATACCTCAATGTTTACTGGGCTCGCTTCTTTTGTCCCTTCTAAAAAGATTCCCGAAAAAACTCTTTTTGGACCTTTCAGTTTAGGCTCGCGCCTTAAGGGAAAATGCTCGTAATTTCAAAGATCTTTAACATAATTGAAATCTGACAGGGTTAACTACTGGCATATTCATCTATCTTACGATTGGCATATTCGAAATATTCAATATATTAGGGTTTCAATAAGAATACGCTTTTTTTTAAACCTTACATAAGGATCATCTCGGACACCCCGGTTTTCAAAATGGTCCCTAGGGTATGGAAAAGATGATCGCCCGGATCATCTTGCCCCTATTTTCAGATTTTTCAATATCTTGGAGGAGTCAGGTAAATACAAATAAAAATGTGCTCGAGTTTACGACACATTCATATATATGTGATTTAGGGTGGTTGAAAAAAGAATCGATATTTTTCTCTCCGAAAAATTGAAGTATGTTAAGAAAAAGAAAGTTTTGCAAAATTTGAGGGTTCTAAACGACTTTTTAATTAGCGCTCAAACGCATTGAGTACCGCGAAAAAAATAAGTTTTTTTTACCCTAATATATATATTAATCATAGGTATACAATATAAACTAAACATATAAGCCACATGATCTTTATATTATAAGTTTTATCTCACCCAACTAGAATTAAACTAAACCCGTCTTTTACAGCCAGTCTCAAATCACTTAGGCATATCAATAATTATTTGTGAGATCAATTATACATTAATAGTGTAGATTGAGCATATATACACAATCTTTTTATATAATTAAGACAACAAACTAGGGATCATCTTGTACACCTAGAAGGGAATCATCCTGCCCCAGACTCAACTTTTTCATTCATCGCTCGGTAACATAACCTATAAGTATTCCACTGTTACCACGCCAACTAAAACCCAAATTGAGCATACTAGAAAGCCACAAACACAACAATGATCGCAACTGACAGTATACAATAAAAGTCACCTAAGCTTAAAGTCAACCTCATCTTAGATCAACAGCTCACAGTTAAAAAAATTTCCACCAAAACAAGTGCGTCTCTCATACCATCATTAATTGACTAACGCGGGGGAGTACCGGGCGCTATGTTTTACCAAAGAATACCACTATTTTTTATCCTGAACATTATATAATGTTCAGAAACATTTTTTTATCCTCAAAACTTGTACTCTGGGGTTTTTGAGGGTGCTGATTACGAATCTGAACTCAAAATTCAGGAATCCACGTTAATCGTAAATCGAGTAAAATTTTCAATTTCGGTCCGCCGTTCTAGCGCCGCCATTTTGAATTTTCAAATTTAAAGTTCAGATTCGTAATCAGCGACCTCAAAAATCTCGGAGTACTAATTTTCATCTAAATCGGGTAAAGTTTTTGATTTTTGTCCGTCATATTATCGCCGCCATTTTGAATTTTCAAATTTTGACTTGAAATTCGGATTCAGCGAGTCCAAAAACCGCCGAGTGAGGCTCCGATTTCCATTCAGAGCAAGTTAAAGGCGGGGTAAAGTTAATTCGGTGAAAAAAAGGCATGTTTTTAAGATTTTTTTTGGCGTAACGAATAGTGTTCGTTTATTGAAAAATTTACATATAATAAAGTAACGTTTGAACAACATTCTCCTAAATTTGCATTGCAAAATATTCAAAATTGAGCGAGTGAAAGTTAAACCCCGGAGGCGCCTCGGAAAAAGTTGGTTTGCGGTGTGCACCATAACTCGCAACAGAATCATCTGAAACAAAAAAAATCAAAATGCATTTGTTAAAGGAGACATTTCTCGAGGTAATGACGGGAGGATTTTTTTTTTTTTCGATTTTTCGATTTTTCGTAGCACTTGGGAGCCAAAAACCCGATTTTCGCTAAAAAAAATCGGCTAATTTGTTGTTGAAAAATTAGTAATTATTAAAAAAAACAAAAAAGCTCTCGGCAATACCTGGTGAATTATGTGAAGAAGTACTGTGCAAAATTTCAAAGCGATTGGTCCAGTAGATTTTGAGGTATCGTGCACACGGACTTCAAATATGACAAGTCTCAGAAAAACGGTTTGAAAAACGCAGAAGAGTTTGGTCGCTTAGCGCTCATTGCACATAAGTTTGAGAATACTTCTCGATTGCATAAAAATCTGAGAAAATTCATGCATATTAAAGGTACTCAAAAGATTAATTTTGCATAATAATAATTCCAAAATGTTATTAACAAAATGATGAAAAAAAAATTAGTCAACAAATTTCCCCGCAATCCAATTTTTTTTCGTGATTCGTTCATTTTTCTGAATACGTATGAATTTTTTTAGATTTTTCAATTATCTTTGAATTTTTAGAAATTCAAAATAAAACTCGATAATTTTCTTATACTCACTCAAAGTCGTCGATGCCAGGTCCGTAGAGCAAAAGGCTTCCATCAACATGATCGAGAGCATCTTTTTGCGTTTGTCTACGCAAAACTCTTTCTTCTTTACTGTCGTGCGCCGCTTGCTCAGGTATAAAACCCGGCATGGAGCAATAGACGCTCAAATACTCATAACTTCGTCAATTTTACTCCGATCGGCTTGAAATTTTAACACAATATTCTTGATATATTATGCATTCATTTAAAAAATGAAAAAAAAAATTTTTAATACTTTACCCCGCCCTTAAATAGGGAAATGAAGATTGACGCGCTATTGCGTCAATGCCACACAGGGCACGCAATTATTTGACGTACTATTGCGTCAATGTCAACGAAGGGGTTAATAGTTTCATCGCAATTGACAATGATCTCCTTACCTCATAGAACGAACTAGTACACCTTTCCCCTACTCAGACTCAATAAGAACACCCATTTTTTCTCATCATCCTTTTCAAACAACAAAACCTTGTTTTTTCGACATTGCAACTTCCATTCGTTCACGCTGGGACTAAAAAAAACGAACACCCACGGCCAATGGTCATAACCCAAAAATGACCAGTCGGTAAACAATTAGTCCCCCCCCCCGACTTTCTTTTTGCTTTCTTTTGGAACATTCGTTAGTTCTCGGAAAATATTATACTCCCTCGGGGCCCGAGGCTCGTTTCTCTTCGTTCGCAGATCTGCGCATGAATTTTTGGGCCTTATTTGTGCGTGTGTGCATGTGAGGATGGTGTAGAGGTGGGGGGGAGCTGCGGTGTGTTAAAAACGAGAGGACTTCTGGGAGGGATCGCGAGCGGGGGTATCCAAAGGTGGTATTACCGAGGGAGTACAGGAGTGCACTTCCTGGGCCTGAGAGTCTCGAAGGGGTCCTACGAGAGGCGAGGTAGGGGCCTTCCCCATGCGTAATTGAGGTCCTGTTGCTCTCCTCCTTCGCCTCCTCTTCTTCGTCGTCCTCTTCCTCTTCTTCTCGTTCTTCACTGGTCTCCATTGCCTTCCCCTTGGACTCGGTGGTTTTGCCCGTTGTTCTTTGCTGCTGGACAGTTCGGCTTGTGGTGGGGATTCGCCCTATGTAAGCCCTCGGACGATCGTGGTCCAGCCCATCCAGCATCAAGAGAGCCAAGGACACCTCACGAAGAGCTTCCTCGTAGCGATTTTTCAATATCTACCGCGATCCAGATCGAACGTCATTCACGTCTTCACTGTGCAACTCGAGTAACGACAATCCTACTAGGATTATTTCTCTTCTCGTTGGTGCTTGCAGCTTTGGTGTTTTTCGTTGCAACTTTCCTTCGTATTCCGCGATATGAGGAGCAGTCTCGTGTTTATCGCGATATCGATATTGGTGGGAGTCGGGGCTGTCAGCCGAGGGAGAAACAAGCATCAGAGGCAGCTGCCTTTTCCAGGCCAACCCGATGGTAAGATACAGTGCTTTATGGTGATCGTAAGGAGAAACATGCCCGTGTTTTCCGGGAGGTGAAAAAAGAGAGAAATAATTGAGGGGATGAAAAAGTTTGCTGATACTATTAGTGACGATTGACTCAAATTTCTCAGTGTCAATATTCGCGCCTGAGGTTGCCATTGAATTGAAGGTGCAGGGAGAAAAAAACACCGGTTACTAGCATTCTAATATTCAGTGCTAGAAAAGTATAGCAGTTTACTGCCAGTTCGGAATGCTAAGACTTGTTATTGAAGTGTAAAAATGATTCTCATACCGTATAGTAAAAATGATGCGTGCATATTACATTTGAAACTGTTCTCGCATAGGCGCGAGTCCTGTATGCTGTAAAGTAAAAATAATGCGTGCTTTGTAAAATACCAACGTTTATTACACGCCATATTTTCATATGGATTTTACTATATGTATAGCATGAATCTTCGTGTATGTATAGATTTCACTATACGCATACCATAAATCTTCAGCGTATAGCGAAAAACATTACGAAGTTAATAGTAAAATGTGACACTTTATACCGTACTTTTTGTAGAATACTGGAAACTAATTGTTCGAATCACGTGGGCAAAATATTGTTTTGAATATTACAAAAAATCACAATATGCCGGATAAAATGTATTACTTGTATCAGTTTACGTGCCATATAGTAGGTTAAAATTTAAATTCCTTCATTATTACTATACCATAATTACAATTTTTATCTTCCATTAAACACTTTTTGATATTTTTTTGATTTTTTTAGATTAATTTTTTTAGATTAATTCTAAACTTCGAGGCCCCTGTTTTCTCCGTGCATGGGCATAACTATTTCACTTGCGTCGGACTCGAATCGGACTTAAAAAATTGGCAATCTTGGATGCTTTTCGAACTTCATCCAATTGGGTGTCACTCCAATATTGGTCGTTTCTGGATTATGATAACCAAATGCATCCGACTCACAATTATTTTCTTTCAATCTAATTCATTTAACGGTATACTTGGATGACCGTAAGTGTAGCCAGTGGCTTTAAAGGCTTGCATACACCTGAGACGGCTAAAAGTAACGTTGTGTTCAAGATTTTTTTTGCGTATGAAACGGAATTTTATTGAATAACAATGCCATACATTTTAAAGTGTGACATTTTATATACGTTGTGTAAAAAATTGGTTAAAAAATTTCAAACGGTAAAAAAGTTACAGTCATTTTCCTGGGACGTGTTTTTGTTGACAGCGTTTGCAGTACCAGACGCGCCTCTGCCATTTTTCATCTAAAAAAGAGATCGAAAGAATTCGACAAAAAGTGCCCAAATTGGCAGGAAAATTTGTTTAATTTTTTATGCCACACAGGGCACGGAATTATTTGACGCACTATTGCGTCAATGCCAACGAAGACGTTAAAGTGGATAGATAAAACTAGTACTTATTGAGCCGGAATGTGAAAATTTAATTTTTTCGTGTCATGGCAGTTACTGGAATAAAACGGGCGATTTTTCGCCTCAAAATCGTTCAGTACTTGTGATGAAAAAAAGGATGCCAGGTATCGAAAAAAACGGCTCGATAAGTACTAGATTATCGTGTGAAGCATAACTGTGCAAAACTTCGTCCCGATCGGTCCAGTAGTTGCGGAGATATTTCTGGTACCAATTTTGAAAACGCTGTTTCGAGTAAAACGCGTTTAAAGTTTTGAGTACACTTTACACCTGCGCCCCAACCGTTAGTCGTTGCTCACCCGGTAAGTTACAAAACTTCGTCGGCACTGCGAACTTTCGTATGACATTTTCAGGGCAGACACTCAAAGGATAGTACTTTCGAATGAGCACCATTTTTGAAAAATCGATCTCTTTTACCTACCCAGGTGTATGTAAGCCCTTAAAAAATCTCCGGAGGTGCCCGAGTCGAAATTTAGACCCTCCTTTGAATGCTCGAGAACCTATTTCCTTTGTAACGCACAGACCGCCGCCCTCCTTTGACTACCCTTGAACCTATATGGAGAAATTTGCACCGTTGGCGACCCTCCTTTAGCCCTACTGAACCTTCTATTCCACCTCCTGAGCCTCCTTTAGGCCTATGGGCAGAGGTCAGCATATTGAAGTAGGCTTAAAGGAGGGTTAGTAGGGTCAGAAGAGGTTTAAAGGAGGGCTAGGAGGCTCTGCGAGCCACCGGTGAAAGTAGTCAAAGGAGAGTTAGTAGGGCGAAAGAAGGTTTAAAAGAGGGTCTGTAGGTTTGCGTAAGCATTAAATCAGGCTCACCAGGGTTTAAAGGAGGTTCAGATGAACCTACTAAACCTCCTTTGAGTGAAAAAGTCCAATTTCTGCCACTTTTGGAGGTTCAGTAGGTTCTGATATACATGTTTTTGAGATTTCCATTTGAACCTCTTGAACCTCCATTGAATGACAAATTGGGATCGAAAGGAGGTTTAAAGGGGGGTCTAAATTTCGACTCGGGTGTGCGGAAAAAGACTGTTGAAACGAAACGAAAAAAGCAAGTCCTTGTTCACCTGTCAAACTGAATATGTTTGGGTTTGTTGTAAAAAACGAATACGATTGTTCCGGAAAAAAATGAAGTTCTCATCAAAAGTGAATTATTTCATGTACCGTGAACAACAAGACACAAAGTTCCACTGACTCGTCATTCGCCAATTGGTCGGAGTAGAGTTCGGTTTATTTCTAAGCGTGTTTCCTCGCACAGCGACCGAAGAAGCCTGGACCCATGGAGACGTGCATAAGCTCGACCGTCGACCGGATTCGCGGCAGGATGACGCGGGAACTTCCGTCGCGGAGAACATCGACGACACGGTAGTGGTCGGTGACTTTGAAATGCCCTTGCCGGAGTCCCCGAACGCGTCCAGACAACTGTTTCCGGGATGGATTCAAACAGCACCCGAGCTTCCGAAACCCATCGCAGCTTCGATCGATTCAGCCTCTCTGGCAGCCACTTACGCACCTCAACAACCGCCTCATCAACCTTCCGAGCAACCTTACGAGATCCCGCAGGACCAGCCGCAATCGTACGAACCGAATCCAACCTTGCCACCTGGATGTCTCGCGCCACGCGGACAATATCCCAGCCCGAACAATTGTGCGAATTATTTGAACTGTTGGGACGACATCGTGATCGAAGAAATCTGCCCCAATGCACTGCTCTTCAACGACGTGACTGGACTCTGCGACTTCGAGTACAACGTCAACTGCGGCGTCAGACCTGCAGCCACGCCCAGTGAGTTTTTCTTCTCCATTTTAATCCTCTTTTTAGTCTCGTACTGATCACTGATACTGATGCTGTACTGATACTGTAGTCTTGTACTGATCAGCCTCAATTCTTCAATAAGGGAGGCTCATTGGGAGAGGAAAAAATTGCTGATTTTCATATATTTTTTTTCAATGGAAATATTTCTTCATCGTTTTTGAGACTTAGGGTATGGTTTATTACTACTTTCGGATGATACGTGGTATTGTTTATTTTATTAATCTTTAAAAAGTGCGGAGGTATGGCACGATCTTCTAAACGGGTTGCGGCGGGTTTGTCAGACGGCGTGACACGTAGCATCGGCGGGATTAATCGCACAAAAACCAACGAAAAAATTTCTTTCGTTAACACTCATACGCGAAATATGAACCAAGAAAAAGTGAGAAATGTTGAAAATTCATTAAATGGTACGCTTTTGATTAAAAAGATAGAATTTTCCGAAAAAAAACAGCTACATGTTGCAAAAAATACTTCTTTAAAAATGTTCAACAGCATTTAGGGTCCCGTTTTAGGCAATAAGGTTCGAAAGATTTATACGAAATTTGGGTAAGGTTCCGAAACCCTATAGTTCTTCGATGAAGCCTTTTTTTCCTAAAGCGTGTATTTTTTACCTATAAATGGAATACTGGGGCGAAAAAAATCGTACGAGACTATCTAAAAAACAAAAATGTCGGTTTGAATATCCTTTTTGAGTTGAGCATTTCAAAAACCGAGGAATATTTTTTCCATAAACTTTGCAGTTTATTTTCGACGGCCAAAAAAAAACGAAAAATGACCACGTTAAAAAATGCGTGACGGGGTGAAAAAAAATCGTAAAAAATTTCCTAAAAAAAAACCAAAACGAAGTCACATTTGTCCTCTTCAAAAAGCCACTTGGCAAATTTAATTATCTTTATTTTTGAGTCCGCTATGTAACTTTTAGTGCGGTAAGGAATTTCGACTAGCGTACCCAAACTTTTGGCCGCCAGTGTATATAGGTATGAACGGAAACGTAGCAGATATGGATATAGACGACGCGCAAAAAAACTTTTTTAAAAACGAGAAAAACCAACGAAAATAACAAAACCAACATCTCGAAAACTGTTGCGACTGGCCAAAAGTCTCTTTAGGGGTTGTCTTAAACTATTAAAAAGAAAGTTCGTGCAAAATTTCCGCTCGATCGGCGGGGGGGGAGTGGGGTGGGGGGTTTCCGAAACCTTGACCTTAAAAAAAATGTTTAACTACAATATCTCGAAAACTCTTGCGAGTCGCCAAAAATCTCTTTAATGGTTATCTTAAAATATTACAAGAAAGGATTGTGCAAAAATTCACCTCGATCGGGGGGAGGGGGGAACCTAGGCTCCAAATTTCATAAACATCGGTCGATTAGTTGTTCAGCTATACGTTAAGCTATTTAAAAAATACCTTCTAACAGACAAAATGAGTAATAAAACATGCCTAAGTATAAAAAATGGCAAAGATATCTTTCCATATAAAAAAAATCATGAAAATCAGCAATTTTTTTCCGAATTTACCCTAAACGCAACTCCCCTTTAATATTTTTGTACCCCTGACACGGGAATCTAGAATGACGAGAAGCATTTTGACAGCTGAGGAATAATTATCAGTTATAGTAAAAAATTACTTCAAACGGGAATTATTGCCAATTTTTTAAATAAAAAATTTGCTAACAATTGTTTAAAAAAAAAATTAGAAATGCACGCAACCGCAAAGAAGATTTTCTGATTCCGCTCTATTTAGCCCTACGAGGAGCAGATTGTTAACGTTGAAAAAAAATATTCAAAAAAGAAGATAAAAACATACACAGAAAATTAAATGGGCTTGCAGTTCTTGAGAAACGAAATTTATGATTAGCCTCGACTCGTATCCGCAAGCGAAAGAATAGATCAAGGGAATATATCGACCACGAATCCAAAGACGCGTAAAAAAAAAGTAAATTGGGAACGAGAGAATCGAGACGAGAAATTGCATTGCGAGGCTCTCGTATGGTCGTGGAATATTTATCATCGATGCACGAAATTGTCGAATTATAATTCATTTAATCGCACGTTACAAGATATATTATGAAGGAGGTGAGGCGAAGATAGGGAAAGACAGCCCGCTGGAGTCACTTTGAATACGAGTCAGGGGACCGAAAGATCGATCCTCGCGATTAGGTTTCATTCATTATGCAGCCGACTGCAAGGCCCAGCGGCAGCCCTGGGCCAAATACAATATATATATATAAAAAAACGCAACAGGAATAAAAAGAAGTCGCGACGAGCTACGAAATTCACATTGGGAATGAAGAACTCGAGAGAGAACCGAGTCAAGGCGAAGCAGGGGAGAATCGAGGGATGCAAAAGAGAAAAAAAAGCGCAAGACAAAAATAGTAGACAACATTTAGGATAAAATTCGACCGCAGGATCCGTTGCGTGTGACTGAACCTGCATGAATACTCTTTTCATTATTTGTCCATTTCTTTTTTGCTCAATTGTCCTCACCGCTGCATTGCGTTTTGTACAATTCTTGTTTATTTATTTTTATTTATCTTTACTAGCTTTCAGACACGTGGAGAACGAACTCGCTTTTGATAACCCTTAAATTATCATTTTTCGTTCATAATTTCCGAAAGTACACGGAAACACGTTTTCCACGTTTGCACGACTCAATTTCAAGCCTTCGATAAAAAAAAACTTTGTGATATTCGTAATCGGTGAAACATTTTCTATATACGCCCTTAAAATTTGGAAAAATCAAGAAAAAAACACCTTTTTCGATCCTTTAGTAATGTTTACAGATACGCCAAAGTTCTGAAATTTGAAACGGCCGTAATGTCGGTCCTATTTGAATGACATAAATTTGTTAGGGAGTATTTTTTAAGGATTTTGATAGACTTATTGTTAGAGAATGTCGCTGGGTTAATTCCGATACCTCGAATACTTTTCCCGGAAAATACACTTAAAAAATGGTCCAAAAAGAGGCAAAGGGATGATCAATGGTCCGAGTTTGAAATTATACCAAAAATGAAGTGATAATCGAAGATCGAGGAATCCGACACCATTTTGAAGAGAACATGATCACGAAGGAAATGAGCGTAGAATGGAAGGTTAAGGCGTTACCCCCACTTGTAGCGCAAAAAAAGGCCTTTTCATGAATTTTTTTAAAGAAAACTACAAAACTTTTTTAATCGATCAATATACCATCTTAAAGAACACATCTTGAAGAACTTTCAGTATTTTTTTTATTGAAAAATATTACATTGTTTAGTGGCAAATGGCCGTCAATGAAATAATGTTTTTATATACACGGTTTGCGGTGACCAACATTGCGGCGAAGTGGATCATCTGAAAAAAAAATGCGGATGGATTTAGTCAAATATAAGTATAAACTAGTCTTTAATCGAAGGATTTTAAAAAATATTCATTTTTCACAAAATGGCGGACAGTCAAAGTTAATGGTTCGATTTTAACGAAAAAAATGGCCGTTTTTTGGCTATAAAACGGCCATTTTTTTCGAAAAAAAAATCGAACGATCAAAGACTACATTTTTATGTATTAAATAAGCCTGAAAAATTTCAAGAAGATCGGTTCATTAGTGTTCGAATAATCTTGGTCACCGACTTCAGAAATGCCATTTTGAGAAAAACGCGTTTAAAGTTTCAATTAGCCGGTCGTTTACACAACGGATTCTTCTCTTTCAACGCTCATATCTCAGTCAATTTTGTTCGGATCGACTTGAAATTATCAGGGCATATTCTCAGATACTTATACTTCAAAAAAATGCAACAAAAAAGTCGATTTTTTCAAAATCGCAAGTAGGGGTAACCCCTTAAATTCAAGTACAACCGAAATTATCAACGATTTATGGAAAGAACTTCCTTTGGCCCAGATGCGAAAAAAATACGTTTTATGATTTTTTATTTATTTTATAAACCCCAGTTGATATGTATTTACCGGTTAATACGAGCTCACCATTAATTTCCTCTCGATTTCTACAAGGAATCGTCGCATGTGTATAAAAACAAGTTTTTCGCCAAAAACTTCCCGATATTCGTGGTCTGCGCAAAATTTTCCATCGGATAGGCACCTACAATATAGTGCAAGTAAAAAAAAATGTTTTGCCTCTTTTGGCCACGTTTTTCGGAATTATCAAAATCCCGAAATTTCATACGGCCGTAGCGTCCGTCTTATTTGATTGATGTAAGCTTATTGGGTTAGTTTAAAAAATAATTTTGATAGACATAGAGAAGACCGTTTGATTCGCCTCGATATCTCAATTCCTTTTACCGAAAAGTGCACTTGACGAATGACCGTATGGAGCAACTCGCGAAAATCAATGGTCCGACTTTGAAATTCTGCCAAAAATCGAAAAATAATCAGAGCTCGACAAATCAAGCGGCACTTTAAAGAAAAAAGAATAGCGAAGGAATTGCGTACAGAGTGGAGTTTAACATTCAAAAGAAAAAGACATGAGCGGCGTTTGAGTAAAGACACTTTTCTTGCGAAGATGAGAAAAATATTTGGGTTTTAATATTTTTTTCCCCCTGAATACGAATTCGCTATTTATTAGCTTCAAAACATCAATTTCTATTACAAATCGTCGAACGTCTATAGGAACACATTTTTCGCATTTAGCCGGCGTAATTTTGGCCTTTCGACAAAAAATGTGTGGTACTTTTCATTAGCAAAGAAACATCATTGGATGCACGCCTGAAATATAGTAAATTAGTAGTAAAATATACATAGATAAAAAACGTGTACTCTACTCACGGGTGTTATGAAGCATCATAAAAAGATTTTAAAAAGCACCGAAAAAAATATTGATAAAGTATATTTGATCAATAACGCAATCAGAAAAAAAGTCCATTTTAAGGCCTTAGGCCACAATGACGGGTATAAAATCATGTGCGAATTTAACAATTTTTTTTCGTATGAAAAAGTGATTCACTCATAAAATGAATTACATATTTATTTAGTATGAATATCAAGCTGTTAGAAAAAATATATATATTTTTTTTTGACGTACAAAATGGCCGACTAGTAGTGACATTTAGCATCCACAATTTTTTACCTAGAACAAAAAACAAAAATTCTCGTCAATCTACATTAGAATACCCAGAGAAGTACGTACGGAATTTAAAAAAAATTTTGTTCTATTCAAAAGCTGTAGGTATTGGAACTTAAGAGATGCATTTACAGTGAAAAGTTTCGTTACAACTGCTCATAAAATGAAAAGTTTTCGATTAATCAGAAATTCCTCACGTACGTCTTTGCGAAATGCAATTAGGAACATAACTTTTAAATTTGAAGTAAATCGAGTTAAAATTGTTGAAGTTATTTGTCACGCAAATTGGAAAAAAGCTGTTTCGCGAAGTTTCGAGTAGTCGACCATTTTGTACATCGAAAAAAAAAAATAATATTTTCTACCAGCTTGATATTTATACTAAATAGATGTGTAATTAATGTTATGAGTGAATGTCTTTTTCATACGAAAAAAATTGTTAAATTCGGACATGATTTTCTACTCGCTACTGTGGCCTGAGGGTTTAGGAAAGCTTGCGCAGGCGTAAAAACGATAAAGCTTTTAAACGAATATTATATATATATAAATACTGTAGCACCAGATAAAATAAAGTGCATACCTCAACATGTCCATGTATATCATATCCCTTGTGTTCTCGTATTTGATTTTTTCACCCTATCAAACAGCATCTTAGTTTGTGTCTAATTCACCTATTTCTATCGCTAGTTCATCGATGTATGTATAAATACATAAACAATAATGATTCCTTCCATTTACAGAACCCCCTCTGCCAGCAGGTTCAAAGAGATGCCCCGATGTAAACGGCCGTTACAGAAGTGCCAGCAACTGTTCGGAATTCTTCATATGCCTTTCCGGCAGTCCGATCAAGTTCAGCTGTCCACCCGGACTCGTATACAACGACGTGAGTACGAATTCTCTTCGACGAGTTTTCGTCTCCCTGAATTTCAATATTTGACTCGCCAATGTGTATCGTGAAGAACGTGCGCGTCGCATTGAACAGGCCTGTTTGGTCGGGCATGACATGACCCAATCGCGGGATTTTTCTTATGTACCTGAACAGAATAATCTAGGCCCGCATGTATATGCAAATAAATTTCGGCATTCCCCGCATCCTGAAACGCGCAATCTTTTCCAATCGCGCCGACCCACCTGATCAACGACGAATCCAACAGAAGTAGCGGTTCTTTTCACCCAAACTGCAAATTTCGTCACTGCAGTGTGACTTGTTTAGGGAATTTTGTTAGGCAGCAGGTCTTTGGCAGGCTGCCAATATGGATACGTAAGCGTTGATGCACGTTGCAGGCCGTCAGTGTATGCGATTACTTGTACAACGTGGACTGCCAGGGTGCAGCAACGCCAACCCCCGCGCCTCTTTCGGAACTAGGATCGCTGGATGTGACGATTTCGGGATCACAAGGACCCAACCAGACTCAGAGGCCCCAACCAACCTTCCCGCCGAGTGCTTACCCGGACAATTCCTGGCTGGGCAGAGAGGCCGAGATCGATCCGTGGCATCAGAGGTCCGGTCCTTCTCAACCGGAACTAGACGCTAAGCAGGAAACCTCGACGGGTCACTCGTCGGATGTATCTGTCGAGGGCGAACCAACGGAGACACCGACGATTCAGAGCCCCTGGGACTTGATGCACTCGGTCCCCGAGGAATTGAACGCCGGACCCTGCGAAAACGGCAGCGTTCATCGGCTCGACGATGCTTGCACCAGCGTTGTCGTCTGCAGAAACAAACGTCCTCAGCTAGTTCAGTGTCCTCAGGGCCTGACGTACGACAGACCGTCCGACTCTTGCCGACACTTCAACATTGCTAAATGGTAACTATCGATGTCACTTGTCACAATTGCAACGTTGAAGCATCTAAAGACTAATGGCAATTGTGTTTTCCGCTTGCTACCTCCACAGCTAATCGAGAGGATGAGCTACGGATGCGCTTTGGACTGCACAGCTAATTTTACTACCTATTGATTAATGTTCTTTGTAATTAACGATTAATGATTATGATAATAAACGTGAGTCTTTTGTACAACGTGGCTGTTTATTTTGCTGTTGGTCCTCCGGATGATGTGCGACACAGCAAAGGCTTTTGATGCGAGCAAAATTCACGGGTGACTTTCCGGAGAGCAGTGGCCCATAGTAAGGGCTTTCGGAGCCTAGTGGTGGATCGTGAAAATGGTGCCCCAATCTTCATCGTGCCATAGAAAATTTCAACACACAAACTGGCGTGAACATTTTTTATTAATTAGCGTCTGCATTTTGACATAGGCTATGCTGAAAGAATGAAGTTGAGGATGTTCACAAGACTACTTTGAGTGCTTTCTGACAAGCAGAGTCGTCGATGACACTCAAGAAGTCGACTAAGTCGGTCAGATCTCGTTCAGTTGACAAAATCGCCAGATTGTTCAATCTAGAATTACTCATCGGTGGCCGTAGATAATTCTTGATGATTTTCAACTTGGAGAAACTGCTCTCGCAAGTCGCGGCGCTGATGACCACGGTAAGGAAGATTTATAGCATAACAACGATGCTCGGGGAGCGAATCAGCTAGGCTGAACTCTTGAATGAAGCGCAGAAGCTGTAAGGGCCCTTCCGTCTTCGGTGATTCAAGATGTTCAGGTTTTGGAGAAGCTTCAATGGATTTCATCAACCTTGTGCGTTCCAGCAGAAATTCATCCTTGTCGATTTCATCAGCATCCAGCTTGCTTGAATCGATGCTGATTCTGAAGTCGAAAAGATTGCTTGAACCCAAACAAACCCAAACAAACTTTTGATCATCGTGCTCATCCGTTACCGAATTACTCAACCGCCGTTCATTTCGAATGTGACGTTGCTGTAGTGTGAGACGATGACGCTACCAATGGCCTTTTCGCGCGGTTTTTCAACTTCGACCATTACTCTATGGCTATTTGAAATTGGAACCATATAGTCAGTTACGAAGCTACCTAGCCCTTTTATCAGAATTAATTCAGAATGATGTGCAGGCAAAAATGTTTAATTCGCCAAAATATGAGATAATACTGTAATTTTTGCCAAAAAAATGTGATGCCCCCTTATTTTGGTGCCCCAGCCGCCACACTCTTACTACGCCGCTGCAGGAGAGTCCGGAATTGATCGAGGCATGCTGGAGCCGGAGTTGCATTAG
The DNA here is from genome assembly GCA_951751655.1 of Ophion costatus. Taxonomy (NCBI): domain Eukaryota; kingdom Metazoa; phylum Arthropoda; class Insecta; order Hymenoptera; family Ichneumonidae; genus Ophion; species Ophion costatus. Next base: position 5,397,345 of record OX632365.1, on the reverse strand, counting down.
GCCGATGACTATCAGTTACTTCCTGTACTACTAAAATGGCTGGACGAATCGATTGAAAGGTAGCCCTCGAATCTCATTACTAGTCTGCATTCTACTTACAAGGAACATCACTTGAGTGTCCGTCTTCGAGTTTGTTGAAACTCATATACAGTTGCATGCACAAGTGTCCGGCCAAAGATAATTTTATGATTAAGTAACGTTTAACGGATGCAAAATGGCAACACAAATATGTCATCGTAAAGTTATTTTATTATGGAATCAAAATATGGAATTCAAACATTAATCATAACGATTAACAGTTATTTGTAAGAAAATTAACACGTTTCGCTGCTTCATTAAGGGGTTACCCCCACTTGCGATTTTGAAAAAATCGATTTTTTTTATTGCATTTTTTTGAAGTATAAGTATCTGAGAATATGTCCTGAAAATTTCAAGTCGATCCGAACAAAATTGACTGAGATATGAGCGTTGAAAGAGAAGAATCCGTGAATTGAAGAACTGAAATTAAAACTTTAAACGCGTTTTTCTCAAAATGGCATTTCTGAAGTTGGTGACCAAGATTACTCGAACACTAATGAACCGATCTTCTTGAAATTTTGCAGGCTTATTTAATACATGAAAATGTAGTCTTTAATCGTTCGATTTTTTTTTCGAAAAAAATGGCCGTTTTGTAGCCAAAAAACGGCCGTTTTTTTTCGTTAAAATCGAACCATTAACTTTGACTGTCCGCCATTTTGTGAAAAATGAATATTTTTTAAAATCCTTCGATTAAAGACTAGTTTATACTTATATTTGACTAAATCCATCCGCATTTTTTTTTCAGATGATCCACTTCGCCGCAATGTTGGTCACCGCAAACCGCGTGTATAAAAACATTATTTCATTGACGGCCATTTGCCACTAAACAATGTAATATTTTTCAATAAAAAAATTACTGAAACTTCTTCAAGATATGTTCTTTAAGATGGTATATTGATCGATTAAAAAAGTTTTGTAGTTTTCTTTAAAAAAATTCATGAATAAGGCTTTTTTTTGCGCTACAACGATTTTTCATCGTTTTACATTGGAAGCATTTTGGTTTTCGGTATCATAGAGATTGGTGGATCACTTGAGGATGAAACTGCAAAATCACCCCTCTAGACGCCTTTCTTTGAGGGGTCATTCCGCCCCCTTCAAATCGTTTTTCCGCCTATAGAAAAATACGTGTCCAATAGGTTTCGATACTTTATCACATATATATGAGTTTCAAGCAAATCGAAGGCGGCCACTCAAGTGATGTTGCTTGTTAGGGACTTTGATCATTGACCTGGAGAAAATACGGCTGATTAATTCGCGGTTTTGTGATGCATCTGCAATACGATTAGGTAGTTTCCCAGAGATCTTGCCGTTGGTAAAGAAGATTTCGCTTGTCTCGTACCGTTCGAAGCGTCAACTCGTTGCGAATGAACTCCGGCGAAGAACACCACTCAGTTGATCATCGTTAGCATCGCAAATTCGAAAGATCCAAAAGCACTCGTGTGCACGTACATATATGTGTGCAATTCGACCAGGGCTTCCATTTGAAAAAAGATTCTGTTCTCGCCTCCACATCGCTTTGATATATGATTAGACAAATATGTGTATAATAATCCAATCGCACCAATCAAACCCTTCGTACATGTCTCCATCCGTGAATGATGTTCCACCGATGAATCACTTCGTCGATCAATTGGAATCGTCGAAGAAACAGGCAGCTATCCATTATCAAAAGATGCCATCACTTAGCGAGGCAGATGGCGATCGATCAAACCGAATTACATTTTGGGATTCCAATCTGCAAACGAATGGCAGAACTTGTGCTGATCAGTTGAAGTGCATCCATTGGACAGTCTAACGGGTTGATCGATATTTGATTCGTAGCTGGTTTCCAATGTTTGAGTGGGCTTGAAAATACTTTGTTCATGCGACAAAACATTGTTTCCAGGCATGAGCTACAAGGGTCGATCTTTCGATCAAGAACAGTGGGGATTAGTTTGGAATTGTTGAACTCCGTAAAATCCGTGCACGTTATTGCGATGTATATGCTGTTAGGCATCGATCGCTAAAGGAACGACGACGAACGGTAGTTCTGAAAGTTTCGAGTATATATTTTATGGCATTTCCAAAGAACCTCATCAGGGATAATTTGTGTCTCGGATTACAGGGTTCGACTGAGGGGACAAATGTAATAACCGAGTGGTATTCTCGACTGGTGTACCAAGTTCGTACTGCCTGGGATATATAATGAGTTCTAGTGATGCGCAGACACGCTAGTGTGGCTGCTGTACTATTTAATGCTCGCGTTCTCGACATAAATAAATAAAACGTACTAGTTACATATGGGGCGTTCTACGCAAAAAGGTCGCGAAATTTGGAAATTGATCTTCGCGATTGGATCCTTGATTTGACTCGTTTCTGAAACGATAGGAAGAATATCTTGTCAGCCTCTGATAATTACTTGAGGAAGAGATACCTTTGGGCGAGGACAAAATGGCTTATTTTCATGATTTTTTTAAAAGGGCCAATTTTTTTTCCATTTGGAGACTTAAGGTGTGTTTTGTTACTACTTTTGGATGTCACGTGGTATTTTTTAAAATTAATCTTTAAAAATGGCGGAGCCATGGCACGGTCTTTTAGTCTGAAAAAGCCAACGAAGATTTTCCTTTTTTGACACTCGTACGCAGAATATGAACCAAGAAAAAAGTAAGTAATCTTACAAATCGGTGAAATAGTACGCTTTGAAACAAAAAGATTGAATTTTGCGAAAAAAAATGCTACACTTTCCAATAAGAAAATACGTTCTATTTTAATTTAAAAAAATATTTAGGGTCATGTTTTAAGCAATATCGTTAGAAAGATTTATACCAAATATCGTGCAAGTCGGTCGATTAGTTTTTTAGTTATACCTCCACCATTTTTAAACATTAATAAATAACGATATACCATGTAACAGCATTGAGTAGCAATAAGACATACCCTAAGTCTCAGTAATAGTGAAGGAACCTTTCCTATAAAAAAAATCATGAAGATCAGAACATTTTTTCCTCGCCTAAATATATCTCCTCCTTTGAAACATTAAATATCTGTTATTATCCGGCTACAGTAACTTTTCTTCTTTTTTACAACAGTAAATAAATCCTGTACAGGCAGCGTAATAGTGCTGTCAAATATACATTTGTTCAAAGAATACATTGCTGTGTGCCACTCCTGTATTAACCATCTCGTAGTTTCACAAAAATCTTCATATCGGAAAAAGATATACCTCGAATATTTAATATTAATAGTTTTCGTTGAAAATGAATATAAATAAAATTTATTAATTAAGATTGAAAAAATGCGACACAGATCTAGAAACGAAAAAAGTTGGCCAAATTCGAAGACTGGAAGAAAAATATGTAAAAATGGAAGCACTCCGAGTTAACTTGGAATGCTCGATATATTTGTTTAACTGTAGGGCATAGAGCGTGTATGTACTTGTGCATCGACCACGTTAGAACGGCCACATTGAAAAACCACTTGTTAATCGGTACAGCCACGAAGAACACAAACGTATTGGCGCACATCACGAGCGCCTCACGGACTTGCGCGCGCTACTCCTCTTTGACTCATTCGAGATGTTCACGTCGCCCCTTGTTCAGTTTAGTTTGAGTTTTAGTCACAATTGCATCGGAATCTAAAGATGATCATTACACGTTATCGTTAAATCTCACATTTTCATCGCCGACGTATAAAGTGAGAAAATAACGTACATTGATTCGAGATTATTATTTCTATCGACAATTTGTGGGCTACTGTTTTGAAACATTTTTTTTCGGAAATCAATTCTCGTCAATTAGAAAGAAAATGTAGGTTAAACATTCGACATTCATGTTTACGGTGTTTAATAACCTTTGGGAACATATAAATTGAACCATTAAATTGAAAATTGAAATAATTCAAAATTTTCAAAATTATCTGTGCAATTTTTCTGAAAATTTTCAAAATTATCTGTGCAATTTTTCTGAAAATTTTCAAAATTATCTGTGCAATTTTTCTGAAAATTTTCCATTATTTCAATTTTAACTAATTGCAACTGTGGCAATTAATTTTTGCGATATTTTTGAAAATCTTCAATTATTTCAATTTTCAAGTAATTGCAACTTTGGCAATTATTTTTGGCGATATTTTTGAAAATTTTCAACTACTTTAATTTTCAAATAATTGCACCTTTGGTAATTATTTTTCTACTGTTTTTGCCCTAAGCATTTTCGATATTTCGTTTAATGTGATACATTAAAATGAGTTTTGATAAATAAATTGTCAAATTCGTTTTTTCAAATAATTGCAATTAAGGTAATTATTTTTTAATTCTTTTTGCCCGAAGCATTTTCGATATTCCGTTTAAGCGGACACATTGAAACGAGTTTAAATAAATTAATTGTCAAATTCGTATGTTCATCGTGAAGTGAGAGTGCAATTAACGATATATTTGAATAAATGTGACACGTAAAACAGGACCAGAAAAGCTTGTACTTTGGTTTGCAGCATGTATCAAAGAAACGGATACTGCGATAAAATATACCTAATTAATAAGAGGAAAGTGGATATATTTCAGCCCCCCTCCCCGTTATTTCTAGATAATTGTGCACAAGTATGGTAAATACTAGAAGGACCAAAATAAATTCGAAGATGACAAAAGGCTCTCACGCTAACGAAACAAAGTTGAGGGTTGACGAAGCTACTGGACATATTAGAAATGGCCATCTCACTAATGCGCTGTTCCTCTACAATCAGGTATTCAAATTTGTAATATTACATTTCCATGCAACTGCGATGAAGGACTTTGCGAGCAACGAATATTGAAAAATGTATGGAAAAATGTATTCCAAAATCCATGGTGATCGAAATTTACTGAATTTACGTTGTCATGCGGAATAGTATTTTTAAATAAATAATTCACATTTTCAATATCCACGTATCTTAAATTAATTGATATTATTATCATCATAAATATGATTTTCATTACGGTTTTTAGGATTGCTGTTATTATTTTTGTTGTCGTTATGATAAACTTGAGAAATTAGTATTTAGAACTCTGCACATATAAAAAACGAGAGACTCGAGCAGCATCGGCGTATGCTGTGCATTTCCACCACTTGATTATTATTAATTAAATAAGGTTAACTATAGTTGAAGCAAAAAAATGTGTATTCTCGAATTACATTTAGGTAGTACTCACGCATAAAGGAATACATTCAATACAAATATAAATCCATTTAATTTTCTATTTACATCAGACCTTATTATAAATATATATATATATATATAATAAATGCATTATATTTTTACAAATTTCTTTTTAATTTCTTTCATGCACGTTATTTTTTATGAGTGCTTGCATTCTATTTTCGTAAAAGAATTATACGGAATCGTGCAGGGTACGTTTCTGTAGGGACATAGAAGTGTACCCGCACGTGTATGTAGGTCCAGGTATGTATTCGCATACGTATACCTAATAGCCATACTTGGACACAAATTTACATTTTTTCCTATTTTTTTTTGACTTTTTAACGATTAAAAATTAAGAAACTAAATGGATGTGCGTCGTTTTATAGTTGAGCATCGTTTGCGACGAACAACTTCGATATGACGATTTTATTTTCGGAACGTATTTTGTGGGGGCACAAACAGGGGCTTTCTGAATCATTGGTAAATCACACTAGCGCTTAATAAAGATAAGTCACAATCAATTATTATACTTAACGATAAATTGGAATAAAGAATTTCGCGCAAATTTAGTAGGTTCAGATATTTTTACACCTTCTTTGCAATGTCACGGATTTGAAAATTCTGCTAGTCACATTTTTCGAAGCTTCGGATAAAGTTCCGAAAAGGACATACCTCCGATTAATTTGGAATTTTGTGTACCCATATATTTTTTCTCGCTGATCACAAATATGATAGTGAAAATGCCCGCGAATTTGAATTTCAAGGTCAAAACTCACAAAAATCGGTTTTCTAAACGTATTTCTATTTTATTGTAGTAAATGGTGATCTTAGAAAAAAATATTTCCGACAAAAATTATACCCTGCAAGACGATTGATCTTTTGTGTTTTATACAAGTTTTGTCTAAAACCAACCTGTTTCGAGAAAAATGGGATAACGATCCGAAAAGTACATTTTCCTAAACTCCATTAGATTCGATGTTATCTACTTACGCATTATACCGGGGAAAGGTTGCAGTTTGATATTCAACACTATACGCATACCTAAACAATAAACAACACAACAAACCAATCCAAACAACACAACATACAAATCCAGATACACAACACCACAAACAAACCCGAACAACGAACAACAAACAAACCCTAATACACAACACAACAAACAAACCGAAAAAATATACAACACAAGAAACATACTCAAACAAACCTGAATGACGCTCCACACATCAAATAAACCCAAATACACAACACAACAAACAAACCCAAACAACAAACAACAAACAAACCCAAACAACGAACAACAAACAAACCCAAGCAACGAACAACACATAACATAACAAACAAACCCAAACAACGAACACCACATAACACAACAAACAAACCCGAACAACAGAACAAACAACGAACAACAAACAAACCCAAACAGCGAACAAGAAACAACCCCAAACAACGAACAACAAGCAAACCCAAACAACGAACAACACACAACACAACAAACAAATCCAAACAATACAACAAACAAACCGAAACAACGAACAACACAAACACAACAAACAAAATCCAACCTTCTCGCGGTAATGGGTGTAAGTAGATAATATCGAAACTAATGGAGCTTAGCAAAATGTACTTATTGGATCATTATCCCAATTTTTTCGAAACGGAATTCTTTTACCACATAACACAACAAACAGACCCGAACAACAGAACAAACAACGAACAACAAACAAACCCAAACAGCGAACAAGAAACAACCCCAAACAACGAACAACAAGCAAACCCAAACAACGAACAACACACAACACAACAAACAAATCCAAACAATACAACAAACAAACCGAAACAACGAACAACACAAACACAACAAACAAAATCCAACCTTCTCGCGGTAAAGGGTGTAAGCAGATAATATCGAAACTAATGGAGGTTAGCAAAATGTACTTATTGGATCATTATCCCAATTTTTTCGAAACGGAATTCTTTCAGACAAAGACTGTATAGAACATAAACGATCACTCTTTTTAAAGGCTACAACTATGGTGGAAAATATTTTTGGTCAATATTCGGAAGTGGGGCTCCTGCTAGAAATCAAGCTGATTTTCTTCAACGGTTCAAACAAACCCGAGCAACCTCGAACAAACGCAAACAAACCGAAAACAAAAATTAGCCTCATTCTAGTTTTATAGCTAAAAAACGGCCGTTTTTTTCGTTAAAATCGAACCATTAACTATGACTGTCCGCCATTTGGTGAAAAATGAATATTTTTTAAAATCCTTCGATTGAAGACTAGTTTATACTTATATTTGACTAAATCCATCCGCATTTTTTTTTCAGATGATCCACTTCGCCACATTGTTGGTCACCGCAAACCGTGTATATAAAAACATTATTTCATTGACGGCCATTTGCCACTAAACAATGTAATATTTTTCAATAAAAAAATTACTGAAAGTTCTTCAAGATGTGTTCTTTAAGATGGTATATTGATTGATTAAAAAAGTTTTGTAGTTTTCTTTAAAAAAATTCATGAAAAAGGCCTTTTTTTGCGCTACAAGTGGGGGTAACGCGTTAAATGTTCGGTATCGTGACTTGACATTTTACCAGTATACTGCGATGTATTTTTACTTGATTATGAACAAAAATCAGTTAATTGTTAAATGTTCGGGTTCGGGAAAGGAATATCTTAAGTCGACAATTGCTTTTCCGGATTTGTTGACTATTGCGGCCTTGTGTGATTTCAACGGGCTACACTTACCTGGGTGAGTAAAAAAATTGCACTGTCTAAAAATATTTTTTTCGATAGTACCACCTGTCAGCTATATTCCCCGAAAATTCCATTGAAATATACCTTGAACTGAACGTTGAAATAACCGCTGTAGCTTCGTACAGTCGACTGGGCGACCGGTAGCAGCAGCAACCTTCAAATTTTAAACTCGTTTCTCTCGAAACACTGTTTTCAAATTCGGTGAACACGATATCTTGAGAACCACTTGACCGATTGTTTCGAAATTTACAGAAGATACGATAAGAAACATTTAAAGGTCGTTGACGATCTCACTTGTTCAAAATCGATCGTCGTTCTTTAATAGTAACCTAAAAATGACGACTTTTTAAATATATTTCGTATACTCGAGTTTCAAATCGTCGCCACGTTGTTAAAAAAGATGATTTTAAAAATCGGCCACCGTCAACGACTGGTATTTATCATTAACTTGAATAACCGGTTTTGTTTCCGAATTTCAGATAAACCCTTTAAGCTTGAGAGTGTCGACCGTCAAACGTCGCGAAAAAAATTTCATCATCTGCTGGCGGCGATGGTATTATTGATTTTCTGTATATTTTCCAAAAGGTTCTAAATATATATACCTTTGTGTTAAAAATTGCGTTTCTTTTTCACCAACCATTTTCCAGAAAAAAAAATCGGTATTTGGCCATTTTTTCGTGCCTCTAGGTAGACGTAGCCCGTTAAGGAGGCTTTTTTATACGATTTTGACGAATACTCTTTGCGTCTATGGCCAAAATTGAAGCTATTTTGACCGTTTAGTTTTTTCGCAATAAAACTGCAAAGTCGAGCACTTTGAGTTACCGAAGCACGTCGTCTTATGGAGACCGTCAACCGAAAGTGCGGTGATCGTGGTTTTTCCGCTCACGTATCCAACTAAAGCCGTTGGAAAACTGAAAGTCGATAGATTAGATATAATAGATATTGTAAAAAATAAGAAAATCAATCTTCACCGTGTAGTTAAAGCACTACATGACAAGAAAGTCTCAATTTCCGGTTGAAAATGGTCAGAACGATCAAATAGCACCCACAGACTTGGCAACGTCACGAGTAACAGCTGATGCATTTAACGAACAAAACCCAGCTTTGGTTTGAAATTAATTTGAATAGAAGCCGCCACAAAATATGCATACAACAATTTTTCGCGTTGTATCATTTATTACGTGTCAATAATATGTATAATTATATTCTGTCTATCGTATTAATTTCGCTGAGGTAATTCAAGTCTATTTTAAAACGCTTGAATTTGATTACGTTGAATATTATTACGAAGATTACTACCGAGTCGTTGACGATCTAGTTTTTCAGTTTTTATTTGTTCACGCGCAATAAATTCATCATTTACCACAACATTTGGCACATTATAATCGATAATACGAATAATCAACATAAGTAAACATAAATCAGAGCAGCTGTGGGTAAAATAAATTCCGACTCTATTTTGACCCTGTGGAAGTGATCGTACCTCCTTAAAATTCGTAGTATCGATGAAAGGCATAGGCCAGCTGGCGTAATTTTCCAATCCATTAGCAGTGGCAATCTGACACATCGACGAGAAAAAGAGACAGAGAGAGAGAGAGAGAGAGAGAGAGAGAGAGAGAGAGAGAGAGAGAGAGAGAGATTGATTGATTGATTGTTTATTATATGCCTTGGTATATACCTTTAGGCAACTAGGTACAAGTAAAGCAAAAATAAATGAACGAATTATCTAAAACTATAGAGAAACACCACACGGAGTGGTTAAAATAACAAAAATAACAGATATAACAAATAGAGTATACCTAGATAACTTTCATCTAAAACAAACAATAACATCGCACTTATAAGGGCCATAGCTTACTATTTGCATTGCAATATAATAAAAATTAAATAATAATGAAAATAAAATAGTAATCAAATATATAAGCAGAGAAGCGATACAATGCAAATAAAACTATACAAAAGCAAAAAAAACATAACAAAAATAACGCAATATAAAAATATGTGAGTAGAATAGAATAAGATTAAAAATAAAATTAAAACTAAAATTAAAACTAAAATTAAATAAAGAGAGAGAGAGAGAGAGAGCACTGCGTGATATCGCGTACACTCACACGTCGAAGATCCATACAGCTGAGATTACGAGCAAAGGTAAAGAAAACGACGCCGTCGGCGTTTCCGAACGTGGCGCACTGTTGACTGTAACCAAGGTAACAAAGTCACCCCGAAAAGGTGTCGATATCGACACTCACCATTATCGTCCAAAAACGAGCGTTTTTTTTCGCAAACTCTCCTCCCCAAATCGACCATAAATATAAAAAAATCGGTCTGGTGTATCGACCCAATCTCGTCCTGCGGTCATAGTGAAATAATTCCCAGTGTCAACATAAAAGCAACCAAGAGGAGAAATTTTCTTCGCGTTCGAAACAATGGAGACCGAAGTGTCGGGGGAGACGCCGAGCATCGATAACGCGATGCTGCAGGCGTCGCACATTTTGAATCCGAGGCTCCAAGACAACGATTTTCTGCAGAGCTTCGTACGAATCGGCCTAGACGATTCGAGCCGGGAAGCAGCCAAGTGGAGCGGCACGACGAGCACTCAAAAATCGCCCGAAAACGGCGGCTCGTCGTCCAAAATGCAGAGGTCGAGAATTTGCCAGGAAACGGATTCCCGGGAGTGCGGATCGTCCGGAAGGAGAAGCAGAAACGAGGAGGTGACGAGGGTGGAAAAACGCGACGCGTTATCACGTCCACGGGCCAAAGGTACGGTCGAGCACGAGCTCAACGTGCGCAAGGAGATGAAAGGCCGTCGGAGGCACAAAAACGTCACTTTTCGCCAGGAAGAAGTCTACACGGACAAAGATCGCGCCGCTGCTGTCAATATGGGCAGTCGCGATATCATACAGTCGTTGAAGCTCAAAAGACGACAGGAACGCAATCGCGAAATGCAAATTCCCGACGAGGCTGAGCCGAACGCGATGCTCGCGCTCGCTGCCCGAGAGATGCGGTCTGGTGATGTTTCCATTGCTGTACAATGTGTCAATAAGGTTGTCAGTTCCTTGCAAATATTCGCTTGTAATGTTTCACGATGAATCAAACGATTTCGCGAGCCCTTGGAAAGTCATTTCATTTTTGGTCCGTGTCACTATGGAAGACGAATTTTTATATCTACAGTGGATGAAAATTTGTACTCCTCATTGCAGTGGGTGAGAGACGTAGTTGCATGCACTGTAAGAAAAGATATGAAATTTACAATACATTTAAGATACAAAAGAATTGAATTTTACGAACTCAGTAAATGAAATTGAATTTAAGACACTTGTACCGTAAATTTAAAACAGGAACAGGAAATTCTAACGTGGATATAGAATTTAATAGATGCAACATGGAATTTCCAAGAAAAGTTTGCAAATTTATGGAAAATGTAATAATAATAATAAATAAATAAGTATAATAATAATAAATATAATAATAATAAATCATATCAATATATCAAAAAAGCAATCTATGCAAAATTCCACCTATATCAGCTATTCGGAAATGTAGCTGGAATTACTTTTATCCCTTATGCCAAATTTACGATAGCACGTACCGTAGTGGCAGCATGCCTGAACATAGATAGGTAGGTCGTAGGTTCGAATCTTCATGTAGGTGAAATATTTTCTTCGATAGGAATTATTTCAGGAGGTCAAGGAATAACAAATCATGATAAACAATCATACAGTTCGTACTCTCAATTGACCATTTTTGAATGCTCAATTCATGAAATATCATATACATTCAGTAGACATACCGTTCAACATGGTAAAAACCACTATTGTTTCATAGTGTAAGGAATCATCTATTTTATGAGAACCTACTATATTATATAGCATTGACATCAACGTATGCTTGAAAGATTGTTGGTTGCGGTTAACATATGATCATAGTTAACACAACTGCTAAAATATCATAAGCATTACTATATTTTCGGCAGTAATCATGACTATAAAATATTATTGGCCCCTCAGGGTAATTTAAAATATGGTCGAAATATGGTTGAGGTTACTATACATTTCTCTCTGTGTACTTTCTGATAGGGATCCAATGGGTCATCGCATTGCATCCTTATACTAAAACGCCACGCTTCGTACATTGGATTCTAATCGGGATTCAACATTGGATTCCTAAAGGATTGCCACATTATCAAACGGAATTCAATACGTTTCTTGATGGATCCTATCGCATTCTGTGTGTTGAATTTTCTGTACCAAATATATAGAGGGTGTTAGGAAGGTAAATTAGAAGGAAGTACCTAATTTTAAGAAGGTACTCCCAATTTAGAAGGAAGCACCTAATTTTGGGAAATTGTCCAAAAATCATATTTACCACAGTAACTCAAAATCCTTAAGATATGTTTCTAACGAGGTGACCCATCACCTTAAGGATTTGCATCGACCTTCTTAACACCCTGTATGCATACATGCGTATACACACAAAATGAGCGGATTTTAATAAAATAGAAATCGCTCAAAAAAAGTATGTCTTAAAAATCAATTGGATTCGAATCGAGATTCAACATTGGATCGAATCTTGAAGACTTGCCGAATTATCCAACAGAATCCGATACGATATCGATGGATCCCATCGCATCCTGTACGATGAATTTTCCGAACTAAATATATATAGATATACAAGTCACTGGATGTTAAAAAAGTATAAATCTTATCTTACAACAGTATAAATCGCTTAAAAGTATAATCTACAAAGTATCTATAAAGTATATCTTAAAAATCGATTTGAATCGCACCACTGAAAATCCACTTCAACTATCGTTCGTTGTTTATTGACACAATATCAGTACGCACGTGCACGCTCGCGAAGCGTGCAGGTTATGTTTCAACACGTCGAGTTTTTTACGTGGCTTTTCACATAGTTCCGATTCAAACATGGTAAGAATTCTCAAATGGCGTTAACGGGGGATTGTCTTTTTTTTCGCAAAATTTACCGCTTTTTGGGAATTTTTTTGTGAAGAAAGTATACTACGGAAAACTTGTGAAACTTGGCATATAGTTTTATTGATCTGTTTACTGCATACAAAAAAATTTTTAAACAATTTCATAAAAAAATCCGCCTCCCACCCCCCTCGACGCGCGATGGTCCTTTTTTGATGGTGTGCACGATTACAGCCTTCACGTTCATCCTGCAACAAAAACCCAAAAAGCATTTTACTTTAGACACATATAGCTATCGTTCGATGAAGGGAAAAAAAAATTGACGATGTGGTGACGTTTTGAACTTGAAGTATCGATTTTTCGAAAAAAATTGATCGATTTTTTGTTATAAATAAAAAACTATTAAACGTATTGCTTTTTTGCTTCATCAAACGATAGCTATATGTGTCTAAAGTAAAATGCTTTTTGGGTTTTTGTTGCAGGATGAACGTGAAGGCTGTAATCGTGCACACCATCAAAAAAGGACCATCGCGTGTCGAGGGGGGTGGGAGGCGGATTTTTTGATGAAATTGCTTAAAAATTTGTTTGTATGTAGTAAACAGATCAATAAAACTATATGCCAAGTTTCACAAGTTTTCCGTTGTATACTTTCTTCACAAAAAAATTCCCGAAAAGCGGTAAATTTTGCGAAAAAAAAAGACAATCCCCCCTTAATGAGGGTACAGTGTAGAATCCGATTGGATCCTAATGAGGTCTCACTATGTACGGTGTCCATAAGAAATCTCTACAGAGATGTAGGTGCATCGTGGGGCTCTCCAATAAATGTGTGCACGGCTTCACGAAAGTATATTTTGTGTTTTGGCGACCCAAAACATTCCGGTTGAGAATTTAAAAAAAAAATCTCAAACGACGTGAATTGGGAACTGGTGAGAAAGCCACTAGGATTCCAGTGTGGACTCCCTACGTGCGGCTTCCCTATAAGGATGGGGTCAGAATGTGGGGACTCCTCAAGAAATTTCTGCGCCAGGAAAAGCTAACAAGAATAGAATTTTTATTGATCAGAATGAAACTTCGGAAAATAAATAATTGACGGCGTTTATTTATTATCTATAACATGTCTATATTTTTAGTTTATTTTTTTAATACCAACGTATAGCCTTGGGGGTTTTTAGGTATCACCATTCCCATTTGCACCCTTTTCTATCACACCCTACCGGTAATTTGTGAATCTAATCTAATTTCCGTTGCGACCGCCTTAAACTACACTTTACCGCATTTTCCGAGGGTACGGGGAAACTGTGAAAAACCCGTACCAGCATAGACGGCCCCCTATCTTTCTCATTCTCTGGTGCACAGACTTTTTATTTTTAACGCGTTACCCCCATTTGTAGCGCAAAAAAGGCCTTTTTCATGAATTTTTTTAAAGAAAACTACAAAACTTTTTTAATCGATCGATATACCATCTTAAAGAACACATCTTGAAGAACTTTCAGTAATTTTTTTATTGAAAAATATTACATTGTTTAGTGGCAAATGGCCGTCAATGAAATAATGTTTTTATATACACGGTTTGCGGTGACCAACATTGCGGCGAAGTGGATGATCTGAAAAAAAAATCCGGATGGATTTAGTCAAATATAAGTATAAACTAGTCTTTAATCGAAGGATTTTAAAAAATATTCATTTTTCATAAAATGGCGGACAGTCAAAGTTAATGGTTCGATTTTAACGAAAAAAACGGCCGTTTTTTGGCTATAAAACGGCCATTTTTTTTTCGAAAAAAAAAATCGAACGATTAAAGACTACATTTTTATGTATTAAATAAGCCTGCAAAATTTCAAGAAGATCGGTTCATTAGTGTTCGAGTAATCTTGGTCACCGACTTCAGAAATGCCATTTTGAGAAAAACGCGTTTAAAGTTTCAATTTCAGTTCTTCAATTCACGGATTCTTCTCTTTCAACGCTCATATCTCAGTCAATTTTGTTCGGATCGACTTGAAATTTTCAGGACATATTCTCAGGTACTTCTACTTAAAAAAAAAGCAAAAAAAAATCAATTTTTCCAAAATCGCAAGTGGGGGTAACCCCTTAAGTATCTACGCCAAGGTCTCGGGAGTATTGGCGTTCTCCTGATTGGTTGATGCACCCGCCGCTGCATGGCTGGCGCCCACCCACCAGTGTCGATCAATTCATTGTATATATCGTAATATACATCTACATTATCTATAAGCCAATCTATAATCAATATTCAGTTGAAAATCTTACTTATTGACAACTCCTTAACTAGAAGTGACATTTCAATATTGAATATTCATCATCCCTGGCAGTTTAATCGCGACCCTTTCATTGAGGAATATAATTATCAGAATCAATGAAGTACCATTGTTAAAACTACGTATTTATACATCCCTCCGTGTTCATTTTTTATGGAATTTTTGTCCAATTATCGTAATTTGGAAAATTTCACAAATACTTCACTTTAAAGAATGCAAAACGGGAATTCCAATTTGACATAATCACATCGTTGATTACACACAGCTCGACAGACGAATTGGGACAGCAAAACTGTATATTTTTTCTGAATCTTATCTTTATACTGATCTCATTTTAACATTTAATATTGCTATTCGACGTAAGAATAGGGAGATATATAATTTTTTTATAAAATCAATTTTTATTGAAAATTTTAATTTGTTAAAATGTTTTTACAACGAGTAAGCTTCCTTCGCGTGATTTTCTTGACGTGAGGCAGTCGAGGCAGTCACGCATCAAACTCCAAACGTATTTAGCCATCATGTGTGTGTATCCCATCTTCCCTGATACCTATCTTCCATAATTGTTACGCCTTGGTGGAAGCCTTCTCCTTGATCCTCTACATCTATCCCGAAATAAGAGAAAAAGCAATTCTAACGAAATCTGTAATTATTCTTCTAAATTTTTGAATAACACACTCATCAA
>OX632365.1:5251469-5378969 GCA_951751655.1 Ophion costatus | reverse complement strand
CCGTTCGATCGACGGTACGTCATCTTTACCGTTATGGTTGTCCGTTTTTTTTTGCTCATCAGGCACTGGAGCTGAGTCCCAACGACAAAAATGCATTGATCGCAAGAAGTAAGTGTTACCTGCTGCTCGGCGAACCGCAAAAAGCATTGCAGGATGCGCAGGCGGCGCTCAACGAAAAGATTAAGGATCCGAACAATGCCCGCGCTATGTATTACAAAGCGGAGGCGCTCTATCATCTCGGCGAATTCGAGCTCAGTCTCGTATATTATTACCGGGGAATGAGGATTCGCCCGGAATTAGATCAATTCAGGCTCGGTGTGCAGAAAGCCACGGAAGCCATCCAGAATATACTAGGAAGTGAGTTGCACATTTTTTTCAAGCATTTATCATTCCACAGCTTCACTGTCGAACTCTACTTAAATGAAATACGTTCTTTCCTTGGCTCTACTACTATGGTATTTATTTCGAACATATTTTTTTATTTGTTCCAGCTGCTCGTAATGAATATTAAATATATTTTTTTTAAATGAAGAAAGATTCGATTCGAATGAATCTTATTTTCTTACAATATCTACTACAAATCCAAATGTACCATAAGCCTAGAATATTTCATAAATCCAAAAAAAAATGAAATACTCAATTTAGAGTTCTACCACAATGATTTTGCATCATAATTTGTCAATCCCTGGTCTTCTGAAATGATTTTAATTGAAGAAAATAATTCGCCTACATGTGGAATCGAACTGACCACCTACCTACCTATAACACGCTGCCCCTACATTACCGAATGGTTGTAGCATCTTCGTCACAGATATGGCATAAAGACTAAATGAACTCCTATAATGATTTGTCGTATCACAGAAACTATATCAATTAGTTAATATCATTGTGATAATTAGAGAGTTTTATTGAATATCATGCTATATTTTTCAAACATAACCTATATATGGGACAATCCTCGCCATTTCACCGAGCCCGAGACCCCAACCGTTTTCGATTTTCCTGATTTATTTTTGTAAAATTGTACCCCATGAACGGAATATCCATACCAATTTTGAGATTTTTATTTCTTCTCTTTTGGGAGTCATAATTCTCCAAAAAATGTCGATTTCGGAAGTTTTGGAAATATTTAAACGCTGATAACTTCTGAAGTAATTGAGAATCGACAAATGTCACTATACACATTTTTTTCATTTCGAAGCATACTTTCGTTGAAAAATATGAAGAAACTATCAAATGCTTATAGTTGCATGAAACAAATTTGAATTTAAAAAAATAATTTTTTGTTTACATTTTTTTGGTTAAAATTCGCATAAATTATAAATAAACCATTTCAGGCTTGTTGAAGCCGAATTGACAATCACAAAATTATTAATAGCGTTAATGGAAATTAAAATGATAAGTATCTTCTCAAAAGAAGATTATTAGTTCGAAAAAAAATAGAAGGATAAATGGGCCCGCGATGAGAATAGTCTTAAAAATCATACAATGGGTCACTCTATTTTAGAGAATTTCTTTTTTTGAATAATGAAGGTAATTTTGTTTAAAAAGAATAGTTTTCACTTTAGAAGCAGAAAAAACGTTGTCATTAATGATTGATAATTCTTTTATATTTTTTAACGAGAGTATGCTTCAAAATGAAAAAAGTTATATAGTGACATTCGTCACTATCTCAATTAGTTCAGGAGTTATCAGCGTTTGAACGTTTCGAAAATTGTCGAAATCGACATTTTTTTGGAAACTATAACTCCTAAAAGAGAACAGATAAAAATAAAAAAGGCAATACAGACAGACCATTAATTCAATCAAATATGAAAATGTTCGACTCGATGAAAATTCTATTTAATTGAAATTATAAAAAAATCAAATAGATTCATTTAGTGGCCTCAACTAATCTGTTTTTTGAACAGATGAAACCGAATCCCAGATTTATTAGCAATAAATGAAATATTTAGTTATTAGACGATATTTAATAGCGCTTGATTTAAATCAATAAATATATTTAAAATAAATAATTCCAATAATGGAATGCGATTGGGAAAATTGGATTTCACGAAAAATCTAATGAATACAAATTTTTAAAATCAAATAGACGCATCTAGTTAATATCAATAGGAACTTCCTGTAAGTGTGTGTTCCTTTTTGCACTTTTTCACCAGAGATAGTGACATTTTTGGCATTGATATTTTTAGTTCTATTTTAATTATTTAATGATTATTCTTTTATTATTTGATCCATTATTTTGTGGTACTTTTTTAATTGCAATGTTCCTACAATGCCAAGCTTTTTATATTCAGTCCACATTTATTTCCACAAGGTTCCACGATTTAGTTTCACGAGGGCACAGGGAAACTGCGGAAAACCCCTGTCGATGGGGAGAGACCATATTTCACTGAATTTCAATAGTGTGACCATCAGAAACTCAGTAATACTGCGTTATGCCTGGTATTCGGAGGGTAAGCGAGAACGCAGCCAAGCGGTCACCCATCTAACTTCTGTCTCGCGATATTGAAATACCCCAATCGTCGCTACCGTTGTGTCTTTCACGAGTTTTTTTTTTGTTAAAAGTACATCGACATACGTCAAACTGGCTTTTTCTTTTTAGACGAGAGCATGCCAATTTCGATCACTGCTTCTGCCAAATCGACCCCAAGCCCCCAATCTTCAAGTACGCTGCTGATCGGCGCTCCGGTGCTCGAAAGCGGAGAAGCCTATGCGGATCAAGTCAAAGAGAAGAACAACAACGTCAGCGTCAACGATGAGAAAAGTTTCAAAAAAATCGCAGCCTCCAGGACGCCGGAAAATGTCCTTCCGAAAAGGATCAGCTCAACGCCTCCGAAGCGCAAAGGCAATCCGCCAAACCTTCCAGGTCAACTCGACGTCGATAAAAAGTATCTCCAGGATCTGTTGAAGTGTCCAGGTAAAAGCCCATTCCTACATTAATCTCGTTCTGCGTGTGTGTTAAATTGCGTCGGTTTACGCATTTGTGACCAACACATGAAAGGGAAAATATAATATACATATTCTAATAAAAATAGCTCTGACAGTTTATAAAGAAGATTTTTATCAAAACGATAAAGGATTTTTCGTAAAATTAAGCCTGGATCATAAAAAACACGGAGAGCACAGCTATTCATGATCAATTCCTGGTCAAAGAAATTAGGAGGGCAGCCATAAAAAAATTCGGTGCCCATGAGGGTTTGAATATGGATTCCCTACTAGGGCATTCCACAACACAATCGGACTAGGCCCCGACAGGAAAATAACAAGGTTGGGTAATTTATTCAAAACAGGTCATAGCGAGGAAAATGATAAAGGGCCCGGACGGGGTTCATCAGGGCAGTGGTTGTTACAGGGCATACAATATATTAGCAAAGTTATTTTTAAGAATTTCTAGTTTTCAGACTTACTTCCATAGATGTGATATATTTAAAGTTTAAGGTATCGATAAAACACTAGACTAGGTCACTTAAAATAAGCATACACGTAGAATTTTACTATAAATAATTTGTATTCTATAAACATTCAGAATGTTTGGAAAATAAATTTCGCAATCCAAAAACAGTTTTTTTAAAAATAATTCATGCGTGCAGGAATGACAGCACATATGTACGTACAGCACCGTTTGGTTGCTTCGACACTTTTAAGCGAACTAATTTCAACAAATTGTTTGAGATAATTCGCCATTCGTAAACTTTAGATGACTTTGTTGAGTACATGAATACATTTGTTTTCTTTCCCACACTTTTGCTTCAACGTACAAACATTCGTCACACTCGTTACGTCCGAAAATTTTGTTAATCTCCGCGACGTATCCATTGCGCAAAAGCACAACGTTATCTGGCGCTCTCGTACCAATAAATGTGGAATGATTGAAAACAACAGTTTTTACAGTCACTTCTCCATTTTTGAGATACTTCTAAACAATCTAGCTTGATACGTGTCCACTACTAAAGCTGATAATTATAGGGCAGTAATAGGGTTGCTTCGTGACTTCGATCGGGTTCTATTGAGGCAACCAGTCGGGCCACGATTCATAAGCCTCTTTAGGCCCTCGTCTACAAAGTGTGTCCGGCCTCGCAGGGACCTGGTCGAGTGCCATGTTAGGACTCTTTCAGAGTAAGGGAACAATAAACGGGGCCTATTCAAAGCCCTGACTGAATTCTTTCACGGGTCGTTGCTGGAGATCTCATGAACCAAAGTTAAAAAATGTCTAGTTCCTAACTAGGAGTTCCTAGAAATACAGTGGGATTTCTAGTAACTTCTAGTATTGGAACCAGACCCGGGATCGAGTTCTTGGATGGTCGCCGGGAGCCGTGAATAATGTCACTGGAAAATCTGAGTCTCGAGCAGCGTGAAATTGTCTGCGGATGACGAAAGTCTGTTAAGAGTAACAGCTGATTGATCATCGTGAAAATCTATCCGACCATTGACAGTTGTCGCCTTTCCGCGAATCATCTGGATCAATCGTAATTGCGATTCGCCCATTCGATGTCCTGGAATGTGAGAGACGACAAAGAGTCCGAGTACGGGTACGTACTGGGTGTTTGCGGTCCGGTGGTGACAGCCACAAAGATGGGAGGTGCAGCGATGTACGAGCTCGTGAGAGTAGGTCATGTCAAGCTGGTCGGCGAGATAATACGTTTGGACGGTGACACGGCGACGATTCAAGTTTACGAGGATACGAATGGTCTGTCGGTAGGAGACCCAGTCTTGCGAGCCGGCACCCCGTTGTCGGTTGAACTCGCACCGGGAATCCTCGGCAGCATCTTCGACGGCATACAGCGGCCTCTGAAGGACATATCGGTGATTTCCGGTTCGATATTCATCCCCAACGGCTTCAACGTACCCGCGGTATCGCGCGACCTTCGCTGGGAATTCGTGCCCAGGAACATCCGTCTCGGAAGTCCATTGACGGGTGGCGATCTTTTCGGATTCGTTCACGAAAACAGCCTGGTCAAACATTCGTTGGCTCTTTCGCCAAAGTCCTTCGGCAGGGTGTGTTACGTGGCGCCAACTGGAAATTACAGTGTCAACGAGGTGATCCTTGAAACGGAGTTCGATGGTGTCATTTCGAAACACACGATGCTTCAGGTGTGGCCAGTCAGACAACCGAGACCAGTGGCCGAGAAGCTTCCACCGAAGCATCCCTTGCTCACCGGTCAAAGAGTCCTCGATGCACTTTTTCCCTGTGTACAAGGTGGCACGACCGCCATACCGGGTGCCTTCGGTTGCGGCAAAACCGTCATATCCCAAGCACTCTCCAAATACTCGAATTCCGACGTCATTGTGTATGTGGGCTGCGGCGAACGCGGCAACGAAATGTCCGAAGTGTTGCGCGACTTTCCCGAACTCTCGGTCGAGGTAGATGGCAATCCAGAGTCAATAATGAAGAGGACCACCCTCGTGGCCAATACCTCGAACATGCCAGTCGCAGCAAGGGAAGCTTCCATCTACACGGGAATAACGATATCCGAGTACTTTCGGGACATGGGATACAACGTGTCGATGATGGCGGATTCGACGTCAAGATGGGCCGAAGCGTTGCGCGAGATAAGCGGTAGACTGGGTGAGATGCCGGCCGACTCTGGATATCCGGCTTACCTGGGCGCTAGGTTGGCCAGTTTTTACGAAAGAGCCGGAAGAGTCACTTGTCTGGGTAGCGATCGAAGAGAAGGCTCCGTCAGCATTCTAGGGGCGGTTTCTCCACCCGGTGGGGATTTTTCGGACCCCGTGACACGCGCCACACTCGGCATCACTCAGGTCTTCTGGGCGTTGGATCAAAAGTTGGCACAGAGGAAACACTTTCCCGCGATCAATTGGCTCACCAGTTACAGCAAGTACCTCAAGAGCCTCGATGACTTCTACGAGAGCCATTTTCCCGGTTTTGGCGCGCTGAGGGACCGGGCTAAGGCCATTCTACAGGAAGAGGAGGAACTCCACGAGATCGTTCAGTTGGTAGGACGAGGCTCGCTCTCGGAATCCGATATGGTAGTCCTCGAAACTGCGAGGCTTCTCAAAGACGATTTTCTTCAGCAAAACAGTTACTCCGCCTACGACAGGTTCTGCCCTTTTTACAAGACTTTCGGCATGCTCAGAAACATTATTGGCTTTCACGATTTCGCGAGAAAAACCATCGAGACTACGGCCTCGACCGAGAACAAGATTACGTGGTGGAACGTACAAAATTCCATGAGCGACATATTGTATCGTCTCGGGTACATGAAGTTCATGGATCCCATCAAAGACGGCGAGGACAAAATCGTCGAGACTTTCGCCCAACTAACGGAAGACTTGCACCAATCGTTCGCCAACATCTTGCACTGAGTCTGCAAAGTGCGTTTTAAGATTCTCCGCGATCTCGTTGTCTCTCGTTCGGCAACGTCATTGGGAGTTTGCGATAAATAAATTGGGGGGTGGCGTAGCTTTTGACAGGGCTGTCAAACGTTCGTTCTTCTTGTCTGTGTAGATATCAAAGCGGGCCATAAAACTTCGGCGAAAAGCATAATATCACACGCGGAAGAGGGCATCGCTTTTCTGCAGACGCGGCAGGAGTTTTGGCGTCAGCAACGCGCCACTCATCATCCAACGTCCAAGCGATGAATCCGGCCGACCAAAGTGCCTTGCGTGCTCCATTGACGTAAATAAAACATCACAAGTAGCTTAATGTTATTTATTTACATGAAAAACCACATAATGTAGCACTACAAATACATGACGACCCTGGTATACATGTACAGTTCGCGAGAGAATAAAGCCTCCCACCAGCGACATAGGAGCCTGATTATTTTCTTTCTTCTTCCACGTAGAGAGCTTGATGACCAGAGATAGAGGTTCGTATGCGGAATGGTACAATTTCACAAACACAGGTAGTTTTTTTCGTTCCAGTGCAAACAAAATACCGAATCGAGCCTTTCGATAGTCGGTTTGGCAATTAGAGGGGTTATCGACAACTAACAAAACCCATTAGTTGTCGATGATTAATCAGGATTCGCTCATGTGACTGTTCAATAAGTTATGAATAATCTCGAGGTATGTTCAAAGACTTGGATCAGCTCGACAGTTGCGAGGTACTTTTTTGGCCTCTTCCGTGCTTCAATCTCCGTTCCCGTCAATCATTGAGGCATGACTCGCGTACGCCCCCGGCAGTCAATCTTCCTCGGCATAATCCTGGACTTCTTTGCCACTTTTTTTTTCCTCTTTCGCTCCTACTTCCGGAAGCCCAACTTTTTTAGGGCTTTTAGATCCACGTCGCCGTAGTAATCCTCGCTAAGAAACGCACACTCAATACTTTTAGCAACATTTCGGCGGAAATAAAAAACATTTAGAGATAAAACATTATTCAGAGCACTTGGCTGCCAACGTTACTTTCGACGGTTTTGTTTTTTCGTTTTCCCGTTACAACGAACCAAACAGAAACGACAGGCAAACATCAGTGCGTTAGAGATGTTAATAGCTTAGGCGATGATGGCAATAATGCAATCATACCGGTTCGCAGAGTTGATTAATCAAAGACACGAAAATAAACACACATACACAGAGAAAGTGAGAGTATTAGAACACACACATGTAGAAGTTCATGCAGGTTAAGTGACAGAAAAACGAAACGTTTGAGAAGGAGCAGTCGTTGTAGCGATCGGTGATGGACGATACTGATTGTTTTTTTTTTGGCCGCTTATGCACTCGATAGCAGTTCAGAAAGTTTCTACAAGTTTCACTCTCCTTTTGAGAAAATTGATTTATTTTATCGGAGACAATCTAGCACAGTTTCTATGCTGCCATCTTCGATGTTCGATTCCATTGATAATTGGATGTTTAATTTATTGCAAGAAAGCAAGGTGAGCTTTGTAGGAACGGGCCATTATTTTTTCTCGCAAATGACGTGAATCTTGGAAACTTGAACATTCGGACATACTCTCGTTGAAAGAGAATCGTCAAAAATGAATCGGACGAAAGGCACGACGCTGCTGAGGTGGCTCGGAGGAGGGCTCGGGATGGGACGAGATTTCGCAAAACACAAAAAGGAAAGATGCGCAAACAAGAATCGAACATGATGCTGAATATTTGTGTAAATGTTTTGTTTATTTTTTCTTCGTTTTTGTCGTTTTTTGTTATCTTCTCGTCATTTAAAAATTAAGGTCGATGGTATTCGGGAGATGGGCAACAAGGGAGGCCAGAACGGTGGGACTGAGATATTTTTCGAGATCTCCCGTTGGCCGGGAGGGAGTGCGAGTGAGAGAGGGAGACGAGTATGGAGTCTCGAGGTTCATACTTCAATGATTTTTCACGAGATTCGTCGCGTCTCTAGCCCTTCTCATCCACAAGAGGAAGAAACGTAAGCTCGGATTCGAAACGTTCGAATCGTCGCGGGAATTGTAATTTATTCGTCGTGTTTTCGTCTGCACCAAAGGGGTTTTTTTCCCTCAAACAATTCGGCACAGGGAGAACACGCGGATGAGTTTTTTTGGCCGGTGGCCGAAGGAATCGTGTTTTTTTTTCTTCTTTTTTTTTTAAGGATGGCTACAGGAGGAAGAAGGATAGAATTATTATTCGATGGGTGAGGGCCTCGGAGGCGTTGGTCGCGGTTTGTTCTGCGGTTTCGGCGAGATCCTCGGTTCTCCCGAGCTCGAGATTCCGGCCAACAGTTCGCTCTTCCTTATGCTCTTCAGGTCCAGGTCGCCGTAGTAATCCTCACTGTGAAGCAAAACCGAGAAATCCCGGGGGTCAAGGGATGCGTGCACCACCTTCCGTTCCTTACTCCTCTCTCTCTCTCTTTCTCTTTTCTCTTTTTCCGCATGCTCCTGACATCTGGTCTACGATTAGGTCGAACGCGAAACAGTGCCAATCGTGCAACATTGGAGAGGATGCAGCATCATCGGGGCAAGAAGATTGCGCTTCGGAATCTCTTTGCCGTTGTAATTTTTGCCGTTTTTTCGTCGTTTTTAGTAATTTTGAAAAGACAGGTTTCGCAAGGGTGCTTTTGCCCTACCAGAACCACCAAGTGCCCTCCATTTCCGAATTAGTTCGAAATCTGCACGTACACGGTGAAAAATAAGTTTCGTCGAAGCCGACGAGGTTGGAATCGATTGTGAAAATATCTAATGAAGTTGGTATTTCTTTGCAGCTTGATTGGAGAAAAAACGTTGGTTCTTTCTTCCATACTTCGAAGACGAACAAGAAAATTGCATCCTTGCCGATCGATCTATTCGATCGAATTATTTTACACGGTGTACGTTTTCTTTAATTAATCAAGGACAGGTTACCATTCATGATGATGAAGAAAATCGTTTTTTAATATACAATGTGCACCCTCAAAGTGTTTAGAACACGTGGGTAAAAGGATTTTTTCATAAATAAAGTATTGTAGAATCAGCCTGTTGAGCGGAACCGTTCGCCGGCTGGGAAACAGGTACGTTAAACTTTACATGAGTTTTTCTGAAGACAGAATTTTTTAGCGCGCGCGGCAATCTACAGCTTAAAAGGATGAACCGATCTACACGAATCCCTGCGCAATTGAATGGACATTTATTTTGCGGGGTCATCAGGAAGCGATTTTTATCAAAAATTGATTTAGAAATATTTTTCTCATCCGTTGAAGCGAAAAAAGTTGGGTTTTCTTTTCAAACGGCTGCCATTTTGTTGTCCAGGGGTTTTTCAGAAAACAAAAAACGACAAGGCCTCCCAAATTTAGTCTAGTTTAATAATTTTGAAGCCGCTTTTGTTTCGGATGAAATGGCAAGGCTGTACACCGCCCAAAACACGCCGTGCATAGCTCTATTTGCCGGAAGCTGGATTAATTTTGATTTTTTCATTTGGATTTTCAATGATCAAAATTTAATTTGATAAAATTGGATCTTTTAAACAAATAAAATTGGAATTTAGTCTTCATTGGCAGAAGAATAAAATACGTTGAAACCCATTTCCAAAAGTATTTGTATTATATAAAAAATCAATCCCGAAGTACATGCATTTCTCATGCCGTCAGATAGTAACGTGTCCTTAGATTTCTCGTGATTAGTGTCACAACCAACCGGTCACACTATCGCTTGGAAAGATTGATTCTCTTACTCCTTTTTTCA
This sequence comes from Ophion costatus, assembly GCA_951751655.1. NCBI lineage: Eukaryota > Metazoa > Arthropoda > Insecta > Hymenoptera > Ichneumonidae > Ophion > Ophion costatus. Next base: position 5,368,890 of record OX632365.1, on the reverse strand, counting down.
AAAGTACACATTGAACACACCCAACATCGATATCAATTCAGCCATCCACCACATTTACATTCTCACAGTGTATCTCGTCGTTTCCTCGTTCTCTGTCATCGTCCATCGCTACGAGTACACGTGCAAAAAGAAATCGCAGATTGAGACGAAGTGTAACAACAAAAGTGAGGAAAATAGACTCACCATCCGGGAACGTCTTCGGGATCTTCGCAAGCTCCGCTGCCGTCGGAGTCGCCGATTTTGAATACGGTACCGATCGGACAACCGTACTCCCTCGCGGTTCCCTCGAGACATATATAGTACTTTCTGCAATCGTCAGGATGGGCGTGCCTCGAGAAACTACCGGAAGCACCGCTGACCTCGCCGGCTGCCGGACACGTGAAGCCGTTCGCTACCTCTGCAACGATTTAAAAAAACCAATAGTCAACAAATTCAAAACCAAGTCGAGGTGCACAAAGGAGATAGGGTAGAATGATTCCCAAATTGATGGGTTTCCAAAAAGTAACTACGGAGCTAGGGTTTTTTTCGGTTCTCGAAGAGCGACTTGGGGATTTTCATAGCCCTAGTGGGTTGACGTAAAGTAACCGGGGGGTTACTTTCTCCTGTGCCCCAAAAGTAACTGGGAAGTTGCTTTCCTGTGTCCCCAAAAGTAACTAGGGAGTCACTTTTTCCTGTGCCCCCAAGAGTAACTGGGTTACCTCCTTCCCATGGGCCCAAAAGTAACTAGGGAGTCATTTTTACGCCCGATCCACAAAAGCAACTAGGAAGTTACTGATTTCCCCAGGCCTTAAAAAGTACGTAGGGAATTACCGATTCTTCCAGTCTCCAAAAAGTTTCTAGAGAATTACTTCCTCACCCAGTCCCCCAAAAGTAACTAGGAGGTTACTACCTCTCCGTGACCCAAAAGTAACCAGGTCGTAACGTTTTTCTTCAATCCCCCAGAGTAATTAGAGCGTTACTTTTTTCGCTGTCCTTAAAAGTAAGTAGGGAATTTCCGGTCCACCCGGTGTCCGAAAATTAACTATATAGTTACTTTTCCCAGTCCCAAAGAGTGACTAGAGATTCACTTTTTCGCCCAATCCCCAAAAGTAACTAGGAAGTAACTGATTCTTCCAGTCTCGGAAAAGTTTCTGGGGAGTTATTTCCTCACCCAATCCCCCGAAAGTAACTAGGCAGTTACTGCCTCCTCTTACCCCAAAACTAACCTAGATGTAACTTTTTTCCTCAGTCCCCGAGAGTAATTAGGACATTGCATTTTTCTCAGTCCCTTAAAGTGACTAGGGTGTTTCCGTTCCACACGGTTTTCGAAAATTAACTATGTAGTTACTTTTCCCGAGTCTCGAGAAGTGACTAGAGATTTACTGGTTCCGTTAGTCCCAAAAAATAAGTAGGGAGTGACTGATACTCCCAGTCTTTGAAAAACTTCCTAGGGACTTACTTCCTCATCCAGGCCCTTAAAATTAACTAGGCAGTTTCCACCCACTCTCGAAAAAATGACTATGCAGTTCCTTTTCCCCCGTCCGAAAAAGTGCCCAGGGATTCGCTGTCTTCCTCAGTCCCGAAAAGTAACTAGGGAGGCACTAATTCTTCCCCTCACCAAAAAGTAACTAGAATTTACATTCCGAGGTTATTCAATCAGTGGGTCGTGCTATCCAACCACGCAAAAATCACGAAATCAACGCAATCGATAAACTCGAGCCGATAAATGCCATCAATAAAATGTTCACCCAATCACGTAGAGACAAACGAGCTCCTCCGAGTCAATCTAATTAATTAACGAACATTTATAACACTTTTGTCTTTGCTGTCTTTGCTTTCCGGAAGCGCGTCTATAAACTCTTGGCACCCGGCTGAACGAACGTAACACGACACGTTGGGACTGCTTACAGATTGGAAAACTATGCAGGCGCCGTTGAAAAGTCTCCACGGAACGGTTAGTTAATACGAGTGTACCCAAGATTAGTATTCGTCACGTAAGTTGAAGCAGGTTTTTTTTCATCTACCATTTTATTCTCAAGCGTACAGGAGCGTCATTGGACGACTGCTTCGCCCGCATGGGAAATAGACGAACGTGCACTGGAATACCAAGCCATACGTAAACGAAACGTGGCTTCCAGCTTTACGGAGCTCGAGTACGCAGCTCGCACACTAATTCCCATAAACTCCACCACAAAAACTCGATTGTGCGCAAAAATACAATACACTAGGGTGAAAAAAACCCCCGGGTCGTTTTCCTTCGTGATCCAACGGTTTGTTTATTCCTACGCGTTTCATTGGCAGGACAACAACTGTATTCGGCATTTGATCATTTTCAGACGTCTCTCTCCTTAAGGGAAGCAACCACTTTAGATGCTTGACAAAATCCATTTTTTTTTAATTTCATAAATTGTTAGCAAAATATCTTAAGAATACACCCTGAAAATTTCAAAACGATATTCGGATTCATTCTAACGGTATGTATATAAATGTTAAAGACTCTCCGCTCGACTCTCAACCACTGTGACGGGTCAGAACATTCGATTTTATTTTGCTTTGCCGCAGAGTGTACATATTGGAGAATATGTGAAAAAAATCAAGTTAAAATATTGAAAAGTATTTTTGAAGTTCTCGAAACGACATTTTGTTCAATTTGCGGGTATCATAACTCAAAAATTAATTGATGGATCATCTTCAAATTCGGAACACGTTTACATAATATAATTTAGTAAAATATGAACCTAGAGTTGGAAAGATTAGATTGTTTGAACATATTTATTATTGCAATGTGCCGGGAAGAAAATGCTAAAAATCGATAATTTTTTTTCACACACGTTCCAACATTTAATTCTCGATTTTTTTTCAAAGTTTAGGTTCATGTTCTTAAAACGTATCTCAAAAATGTATAAAAATTTGTTGGACTATTTTAGATGCGAATTGCAAGCTGCACAATTCCCGAAAACCGACGACGGCGATGGGGATATGCCAGAGGACCCAGCGGATTACACTTTATACATGAAATAACTTGAAAAAATTACCAGAGATGTATAAAAATATGAACAAATTATTGTCAGAGTTGGGGAAATTTCCGTTTTTCCAAAAAATCACCTAATTTGCGGGCTCCGGAAGTGATTGCCTTAAACAGTGCCGGATTTATACTTTTCTTGAGTATAGGCCACTTGAATTTGTGCTCCCCTCCTATCTCAATCACTTGTATTTACCTAGGCTTTTTTAGGTGCCTCTAAAATCCGCCGCCCCCTGACGTGTGCCACCCCTAGGCAGCTGCCTGTATGGCCTATTGGCAAATCCAGGAATGTCCTTAAATAACTCTATTCCGGAGCTGGTTTAATCAGAAACATCTCTATTCCAAAATATCTCATGCCTAAAACATTTCTCTGCCGAAACATCTCTATTCGAAAAGACCACAATGTCACAACAATTGAGATCTGAAATATTACTGCTATCAAACGTTTCCATTCCACAAACTTTCGTATCCGAAACTTTTCTATTCTTGAATATCTGTATTCTTCAAAATCTTAGGGGACATCCAAAACATCTGTATTCTGAAAATTACATCTAACAATTTCTCTCTTCCGAAACATCTCTATTTCATTCGCAATATTGCATTTACTATATTGGCCATGAATAAAACAAATGCAACGCAGAGGCTCTTGGAATATTTCTCTTGAGATATTTTGGAATAGAGATGTTTTTGATTAGACCTGCTCCAGAATAGAGATATTTAAGGGGTTACGTGAGCTTGAAAATGTCAAAAAATCGTTTTTTCTTAAATTTATTGTCTAATGGTGCAATATGTCTAAAATATTCTCCCAAAATTTTGAGTCGATCGGAGTAAAAGTCTAGGAGAGAGAGCCTCTGGGAATTCCCCCTATTGGGAAAGACCGGCAGGGAGCGACGCAGGTACTACATCGCGTCTTTCTCAAAACACTATTTTTGAAGTCAATGGACACGATTTCTCAAAAACGATTGCACCGATCTTATTGAAATGTTGCACACTTCTTCAAAATAATATTGACTAGTGATTAAACGAAGGTTTTTTTTCGACTACAACTAATTTTACAAGACTATACGTAGTGTAAATTGTACCAAAATTTTAACTATTTTGCATACAACTCTGCCAAAAATTCAAATTTCATTTTTTTTAAGAATCCTCCGTTAAAGCACGAACTATACTTATCTACTGACGGAAAAAATTTGATTCTTTAAATTTCAGATAAAGCTACCATGAGTTATCCTGACCACCACGAGGCCACTTTTTCACGGGTCTCCGGAAACCAGGTCCCACCGGCTGAATTTCCCAAATTTTTGGATGAAATTTTTTTCAAATATTGCCAAAATGTTGCTCTTTTATGTGCTTAACATTTCGAATGAAATAATTAATATATTATATCTTTCAAAAATAGAGAAAATATTCTTTTTTGGCTTCTTAACCTACGTAACTTCTTAAGGCATTTGGCTACAGTAACGAGTATAAAATCATGTGCGAATTTAACAACTTTTATTTCGTATGAAAAAGAGCTTCACTCATAAAATTAATTACACATCTATTTAGTATGAATATCAAGCTGATAGAAAATATATATTTTTTTCTTCGATGTACAAAATGGCCGACTACTAGTATTTTCTTTTGTTATATTTTTTTAGGCGCTCCGCGGCGTGACATTTAGCATCCACAATTTTTACCAAGAACAACAAACAAAAATTCTCGTCAATCTACATTAAAATACCTACAGAAGTACGTGCGGAATGAAAAAATATTTTTTTATCCAAAAGTTGTAGGTATTTGAACTTAAGGTACTTCCTCTGCGAAAATCTCAACCAAAAGTTTACATACCATGTTCATGTTTAAAAGATTGATAATTGGTTTAATTAGTAATAAATAAAATTAAAAACTACGCAATCTTGACTCGGTACTAGTAGATAATACGATGGATATCATTTATTGCCGTAAAATATATTTTATATTGTGTTTTTGATCTGCCATTGCCAGTAAACTTTTTGCCGGGACTGTCCAGACTTTTCCCCAATTCACTTGTTCGCTTGCAGGCCGAGCAGGATATATGCTATACGACCAAAATTGTGTGGGTTCTCATGATTATATCTTGGAAACTAGATGGTGAATCATTCTCATTTTTTTCACATTATTCGTGATATCTTACTCTAGCTTATCCTCGTTTTTTATCAATGTCTTAATTTTAGTTTTGACGGTAGAAATAATGATGCTCTGTTTGCCCATCATAACGCATTTGTTACGTGTAAACCAAGCCAACTTTAAGTGTAAATATCTCAGCTTTGGGGTGGTCAAACTTATTCAAATTGCACAGATGTTTGGATAATGTATTAAATAACATATATATCAAATTTCAACCATTTCTTAATTCAACTCTTCTGTGGAGGTACTTAAGAAATGAATTTTCAGTAAAAAATTTCTTGATAATTGCTCATAAACTGCTCATAAAATGAAAAGTTTTCGATTGATCACAAATTCCGTACGTACTTCTCTGCGAAATGCAATTAGGAACATAAATTTTTAATTTTAAGTAAATCGAGTAAAAATTGTTGAAGTTATTTGTCACGCCAATTGAAAAAAAGCGGCTTCGAGAAATTTCGAGTATTCGGCCATTATCGAAAAAAATATATATTTTCTAACAGCTTGATACTCGTACTAAATAGACGTGTAATTAATTTTAAGAGCGAATCACTTTTGCATAAGAAAAAAAATTGTTAAATTCACACATGATTTTATACCCGTTACTGTGGCCTAATGCCTCAAGGAAAGAGATGTCTGAGAATGGAGAAATAAAGAATATATTTGTCGTCCTGTTTTCATTGCGCCTTCGTAAAACGATCTAATTTATAAGACTCATTTTTCCATAGTCGTATCGATCTGCACGTCGTCTGTGGGTAACAGACAAGTTTGGCGACCTCTCGGGACGGGAAAAAAAATAACATGTAAAAGTTTGTCGCGGTTCGCTGCAGCTCGATCGAGTATATATTAATCGTGAGGAAAGTACACGAGAGAGTTTGGAATTTTCATACTCCTGCGCGCGTTTTTCAATGCGAAACGCCTATACCCGTATTCACTAATGTACGAGAGCATGCATGAATATGCATGTGATTATAGATCTGTGCAACGAATTCTCGACTTGACCGCGGCACTCTTTCTTCCCGTTCCAGTCTTTCGACCTCGTCTTGGAGCAGGAAGTTTTGCTCAAAGCTGCACTCGCGGATAACAGTCCCATTGAGTCTCGTCGCTTGTATTCGTGCGTTGCGTGTCAGCGGGTTCGCAAAGCCGGCGAAACGCGTGCTGGACACAGCCTTCGATAACTGGATACTATATCTTTGCACGATATATCGACGTCGACTCATAATTAAAGTATAACTTGATACGCAAGCTCCCGAGGGGAACCAAAGTCCACTTCGTTTTGTCATATTTTATTTTTCTGCATTTTGTCGACTCGCGAGGGTTACGCGTAAATTGCACAGACGAGAGGCAACTTCCTGATCTCTAGGACTCCGCAGCCTCGATTAATATCGAATAGTATCGATAATAAAAAATGCCGAATAAATCGATCGAAGATGCTGGCGCGGGACAATTTTTGTTTACGGTGAGGACTCTTTTTTGTCGAAGACATTCGCAAACGTAAAAAAATGTTAAAGAATAAATATAAACGTTAAAAAATTATCATTTGTCGTTAGTGAGTGCTCTGATGAGACATAAAAATTCAGACATAAAAAATCAGACAGAAAATAAGAATCAGAAAAAATCAGCCAAAAGAAATCAGCTATTTTTCGACCCCATACATTGTGACAGAGTTGGGCGTAATTCTATTTATAAATACGAATACGAATTTATTCACATCGTGATTTTCATGTGAATATAAATTCAAATTTGTTCATACTTCATTTATTGTATTCACATGCATGCATACAAATACAATTGTATTCACAAATGTTTTGAACATACAAATAAATTCACAGAAAAATGTGAATACTTACAAAAAGATTTACAAAATAAGTTGTGAATGTTTTCGTATTTAAGACAAATTAAAATAAAATTCACAATGATTAGGTTAAAATTTACACCAAAAGTGAGTTCTTACATATTTTGAGAGAAAACATTGCGTCGAAGCAAAGAAGTTTTTGCAAAAAAAGTTGTGAGTTTCAAATATTACATTATAAATATTATATAAATTGTTACATTATTTTATGAATATTATAAATTAAATTATAAATACATTACATTATAAATCAATTACATTGTAATATAATTGTAAATAAATTACAATGACAACTTTTGTGCAAAAATTTCTTCGCCTCGACGGAATGTTTTCTCTCAAAATACGTAAGTACTCACTTTTGGTGTTAATTTTAATCTAATCATTGTGAATTTTATTTTCATTTGCCTTAAATACGAAAAAATCACAACTTATTTTGCGAATTTTTTTGTATTCACAATTTTTTGTGAACACATTTGCATTCACAGATTTTGAAGTGAATTCTTTTTAATTTACAGGATTTTTTGTAAATATTCACATTTTTTGTGAATATTCACAATTTTTTTGTGAATTTATTTGTATGTTCAAAATATTTGTGAATACAATTGTATTTGTATTCGTATTTACGATAAGTGAAGTATGAATAAATTTGTATTTATATTCACATGAAAAACTCGATGTGGATAAATTCGTATTCGTATTTATAAATAGAATCACGCCCAACTGTGCACTGTGATGATCCCTCAGACGTTGAGGGTCCCAAAACCGAGTGAGGAAATTTCATGAGGGTGAATGACAAATTTTATGATTTTCGTCGCACCATCGTAAGGGGTGGAAGAGCTTGAAAGAGTTCGGACAGTTGCAAAAAAAGCAAGTGAGAACTAGGGTAATGTTATTTTTTTCATGATTCCATAATGAAAAATCAAAAATAAAATTTGCCCCGGCAGAGTACAAGTTATCGACAGTAATTCAATAATAATAATAATAATAATAATAATAATAATAATAATAATAATAATTGCAAAGCTACTCACAAAAATGTAGTAAATTTTTTTTTAACCACTCGAACAAAGTGAACTTCCCGACCTGTTTTTCAAAAATCGTTCAAGCTGCGCTTTCGAATTGAATTTTTCCAGGATTCGTATTCCGTTCCAGTTTGATAAATATTTAATTGAACTCATTAAAAACCTCTGTCTCTTATTTTATCTTTGCAGTCAAAATTGTGAATCTTTTATATATAAAATCTGGATCTAGAAACGGGTAAAACTGTTCAATTATTTAATCGAGCTAAAAAAAAATGTCTGTCTATTATTTTATCTCTGCATTTGAAATTATGTTATTGTATTTCTGCGGTCAAAGTTGTAATGTTGGAATCTTCTACATGATTGAAAAAATCTGTATCCAGAAATGGGAAAATTGTTTAATTATTCAATCGAGCTCAATAAAAATGTCTGTTTATTATTTTACCTCTGCACTTAAAATTGTCTTATTGGAATCTTCTTAATAATAGAACAAATCTCCATCCAGATATGGGAACATTTGTCATGATATAATAGTACCCCAGTTAGAGGGTAGTTGTAGCCTGCTGCTCTTGGATATATTGATGCATTATTATTACATAATATAATCAATATTACCCAATATTGTGTGAACAGCAAGTTATAGTAATAATAACAATAATAATATTGAAAATATATAATGTGTTATATATATTTAATATTATGCCATTATTGGATTTATAAAATGTTCTTTTATTATAAACAATAACTATATTTTAATGGCAGTAGTATAAAACGTTATTGTATACAACTATTATTTAATTATTCCACAATTATTATTACATCTATTATTCCCTCCATATGAGTGTAATTATTTAAGGGGGGAAATCACAGTAAAATTTTCAATTTTTCGAAAAAAAAAATTTCGCTTAAAAGGTGCTTTAGGGTCTTAAAAATAATATACCAAATGATGGAATACGGCAAAAGTGTCCGAGTGCCCAAATTTCTTGCGTTGAATACAACGCTTTTTCACGACGCCTCACCTTCGTGCATACATATATAACATAAATAGTGATAAAAAACAGTGATATTTGTAAATCATTGTCATTATGAGTGACACATCGTCGAGTCGTGTTAGAAAAGGGACGAAAAAGGATACTGCGTACGAAAATCGACTGTACGGTGCAGGCATTGCAGATTAGAGGTATATGAAATTTTCATATGGTTTCTCAGTACTTAAAACTTTAAACGCGTTTTTCTCGAAGCCACTTTTTTTGAGCTCGCCGAAGACATAACTCGAGCAAATCTTTACCGATCGACTTGAAATTTTGACAGTAGCTTCGAAACATCTTTCTCCACGGAGCTACGTAGGATTTTTTATTTTATATGGCTTAGTTTTTTTTTATCGACGATTTTATGGCATTTTTTTTTGTTAAAAATTTAACTTTATTTTCAAACATGCACCATTTTGCGAAAAATCAATATATCGAAAAAATCCTACGTAACTCACTAACTGTTGTTATATGGAAACTAAAAAATTTTGGTTTTTTCTTCCAGGTCAAAAATTAAGGAGTCTACGTCTTCGGCCATCGACACGCTTTCAAAAATAGGCGCCTTGGGGCATATGCTGCGCAGCCGCCATTTTTAAATATTTTTGATTGAAAAAATTACATTTTGTACTTTTTTAGTATTGCTATAAAACCTACTTTACAGATTTTCGATTGATACTTTTATTCAGCCAAAATTAATTCCCGAAAATATGCCTATTTTTTTGTGTGCTACTGTGATTTCCCCCCTTAATAAAAACACTACAACAGAAACAAATGTGAAATTTTCCCTTAAAATTCACCGAAACGTGATTATAATGTTTAAAAAATCTATTTTTCTCGTACCTTCGGTTCTGCACTCGGGCACCTGATCGGCCCACATGCAAACTCGAGCTTCACGATCGTAAGCGAGTCCGGGGCTGCATTGATAGCGGGAGGCTTCGCCGTTCCAGCAATTCCAGAAAACGTCGCACTTCTTCTCATCGGCGAATATTCCGTAGAGACGCGTGCAGTGCGGCGTCGAGATGGGCTCCTCGAGCTGTGTCCTTTCGCCGCAGTCGACGTTGTGCAGATAGTCGCAATTTTCAGTCAAGAATTTCGCGTCGGACGAGTCGAATGCGAGCCCGTTGCCGCACGTCTTGAGTTCCGCGACATTGTTGTCGCACTTCCAGTATTTGTCGCACGACAAATGGTGAGGATAAAAACCAAAGTCGTCCGGACATTTGAAGCTCTCCTGCCCTCGCGATCCTAAGATCGAACGATTCATCAACTTTTACGTGGAAGCATAAAATATTTCGATTTTTTTTTCTTCGTTATAACAAGCTCGAACGTTGCTGTGTGTTTCACCATTTTGTTGAATAATTGCTTTATTTTTGACTAGCCGGAGTTTGTTTCGCTTCGCTCGGACAAAGCCAGCCAGCTCCTGTTAAATGTGAATTGAAAGAATGAAAAATGAACAGGAAGTCTCTTCGATGATATAGAACCGTCTGGGACATTCTAGAACATCCTCGAACATTCTAGAACATTCTGGTACATTCTCGAACATTATAGAGCATTATTGAGCATTGTGAAAGATTCTGTAACATTCTGGAACATTCTAGACCATTCTGGAAAATTCTAGATCATTCTCGAACTTCCTGGAAGCTTCTATAATATTCTGGAACATTCTGCAACATTCTATAACATTTTAGAACATTCGGGAATATCCTCGAACATTCTCGAACCTTCGGGAAGGTTCTATAACATTTTGAAACATTCTAGATCATTCTCGAACCTCCTGGAAGCTTCTATAACATTTTGAAACATTCTGCAACATTGTCGAGCATTCTAGAACATTTTAGAACATTCTGAAACATTCTCGGACCTTGTCGAAGATTCTATAACATTCTATAACATTCTTAAAGATTCTATAACATTCTGAAACATTCTCGGACCTTCTGGAAGATTCTATAACATTCTATAACATTCTTAAAGATTCTATAACATCCTAGAACATTTGCGAACCTTCTAGAAGATTCTGCACGCTTACATTGATAATATATATATATATATACATATTTTTGTTGTATTGCATTATCCAAAAAAAAATTATTCGACAGTATCACCTTTTAGCTATATTCCCCGAAAATATCATTGCGATATTCCTAAAATTGAATGAGCTACAGCTTCTAACAGTAGGCGAGGCGAGCGCTAACAGCATCATACATCAAACTTCCAACGCGTTTATCTCGAAACACTGTTTTCAAAGGCGGTGGACATGATATCTCGAGAAGCAATTGATGGATTGTTTCCAAATTTACAGGAAATACGATGAGAAACATTTAAAGGTCGCTGACGATCTCACTTTTTAAAAGTCGATCTTCATTTTTTTATAGTTACGTAAAAATGATGACTTCTTTCATAAATGTTGTACGTTTGAAATTCAGTTCATTCCCACGTCCTAAAAAAAAATGAATTTGAAAATCGGCGATCGTCAACGACTTGTATTTATTGTTGACTCGAATAAACCGTTTGGTTTTTAGATTTCGGATGGACCGTTTAAGCTGGAGAGTGTCCACCGCCAAATGACGCGGAAAAAGATCTTCATTGCCCGGCGACCACGATTTTTCTGTTTTTCAATATTAAAAACAATCTGAAGGCTCTCATTTTATGTACCTTCGTGTGTAAAAAAATGCGTTCCTTTTTCACCAACCGTTTCCCAGGAAAAAAATCAAAATGTAGCAATTTTTTCCTAGCCTCTGAGTAGATGTAGCTCCTCAATCTCCTTGAACAGCTCGCAAGAGCCGACTATCCGCCAACCGTGTCATTTTATTTCATTATTTATGCATTTTTTTCCCACCGAGTAAGCTTAAATTTCACGAGAAAAAAAAAGTAAGTTTTTTAAGGATGTTGAGTCCCTATGAAACATGTTAATGTTAATTGTTCAACAAATAGCTTCCTAATTGTCGCGAAATTTTTACACGACCTCTGAAATACTTCATAAAAAACATACCAAATTTTCAGAATTTTATCATCATTTGCGATTTGGGACTCAGCATCCTTAATAGTGTCGAAACAAGTTCTCTCCCTCTCCCTCGCTCGCCTATTTTCATTGGAAAATCTATTGCGCAGGGATTAATTTATTTTTCTTCGGTGAATTCCTCCGAAAATAATTCCCCGTGCAACCCACTTCACGTTTAAGACGCACGTCCCATCTCCATCCCATGAATTATTGATGGGCCTTTTTACGCAGTTCTCTATTTTTGTTCACCAATAATCATGAAGTAAATAAAACATAAATATATACGTATACAGAAACGCTGTCGAAAAAAAGTGTTTATATGAAAACTTGTGTCAATATGTGTGGAAAAATGTGTATACGTGCGTTATATACATTTTTATATATTTCATATGTAAATTTATGGATTTTTTTAACGTTTTATCGAATATGACTATAAATCGGAGACCAGGTAAGGCCGCATGATTTCCCCGAATATCACGCACCCATATATATATATATATATATATATATATATATATATATATACACATAGAGGAGCGCCCATGAGCGTCTTATGTAAGGGATACAAAGACTTTCGCCCGACACTTTCACTCCGGCCCCGGCGCAGGGCCCCGCCAAGAAGCCTCGCGCCACACAGCTGGCCGACATAGCTGGGCCCCACGAAGGCTCCAGCAGGGGGGGCCCCACACAGCATCCCGTTCACTCGATACCTTCGAGCCAATCGAGTCGTGTTCTCACAGAAATTCGCGTCACCATACGATGCGCGTTATGTTTGCTTCGATCAACGAGTGAGAAAGAGAGAGAGAGAGAGAGAGTTCTCCATTTTGGTCTCGAAAACATTTTACCCCCTTCCAATTAGTCCCAAACCAATATACTTTCATTTTTTATTGGGATAATGGCAGCTCGAACGTTTCGTCGCATGTGCGTGGATCGACGAAGCCGTAAGCTGATTCTCAATTACACAGATATATATATATATATATATATATATATATTATTGTGGATTTTTAATTAACTTATTAGATTAATCAACTTATTGATCATCGATCCATGAATCTACCAAGATGCAAACTCAGTTCAGTCAATGAGCATCTTTATTCTCATTTTTATTCAATCCTCGATGTGAGTCACCGGACTACCATATGAAAACATTTCAATAACTCATTATCATTTTTATTCCATAGGGACCGTTCATTTATTAAGAGGTTTTTATGGGCTCTGCCTAATGGCCCTTGGACTCCGTTTTTCACGAACTTTTTTTCTAATGGTATATATTTATATGTACGTCGTTAGATGTTTTTTTTTTTATTTTTATTAATGTTTTTCGGGACAATTGGCATAATATTACCATTCGATTGAAATTTGTACAGTAAATTCTTTGTCATTTACTGAACGTACCCTCCAAATTCTAAATCGATCGTCTACACCGTTTCTATCAAATCAATAATTGAAAAAAAAAAACTTTTCAACATAGATGTTTACGCTTGTCGTTGAATGACAGCTCTACGTGTGAAAAAGTGTGAAAAAATGTTTAAAATGTTGTGCAAAACCGTCATATCACTCGATAAATTGTGAAAACTTTGTCGTCAGTGTCACAATGCATACTCCTTATGTTATCTGATCATTGGCATCTCCCTATGTTGAAAAGTCCTTCGATTGTAAATTTTGTAGAAACGGTGTAGACGATCGACATAAAATTTGGAGATTGCATCCAGCGTATAACGAAGAATTTACTGTACAAATTTGATGCAAATTGTAACATTTCTTCGTTTGTCCCAGAATTCCTTATGCTCTTTCGTGAGGTACGTTTGGGTCTTCGGTGGCGTTGAATTTAATCGAACGAGGGATTTTTTGTATTAGACGAAACGAACGGTTTGCCGATTCGGAATGTTGCCTCGTTTTGAAGTTGGGCGTTGGAAAATAAGCCACAAGGGTACCATATACACACACAATCGTTACGATTCAGATATATGTGGAACTCCAGAGTCCCGTTGATTTTATACTTTCTCGATAAAACATCGCTTTCGATGGCCGACCAAGTTTTTCTGGGTCGTGAGAACGTGCAAGTAGAGCGTGGTAGATCGTGCTCGAGTGTAGTCATGTATATATATATATATATATATAAATACATATACATATACATATACATATATATATATATGTATATATGACAGTGAAAATAATGGATACCGCAAAGCGAAACTTTTAGAAATGTGGTGAATCGTGGGACTCAGAACTACGAGTACACTTAAAATAAACTATACAAGTAATAAACATTTCAAAAGCTTGACACTGCATCGCCCCATTTTCACAAATAAAACATGAAAAACGTTAAAAAAACGAAAAAAAAAAGGTAAAAAAAATCATCCGCATTTCTCAATCATAATATTCGGCCGAATCGCAAAAATCAAAAAACCTTCATCGAAATCACACACTTCATACGGCACACTTGTACGTTCGGCACTATTTACGCAAATTTCAGGAAAGTTCGAGGAAAACAAAAATTCCAGCCAACGGAAAACCCCACGAATAATTTCTCTCTCCCTCGTTTCTTAGTTTTTTTTTTTTTTTTTTTCATCATCGTTGCGAGCGATCGTCGTACACGTTTTTTAAGGGTAGTTTCTTTCTTGTTTTCAATCTACATACCGGCGACGAGGATGGCGGCAATTACGAAGTATGTCTTCATGGTTAACTCGATTGCTCCGCTCAGTATGTTTTGGTTTTTTTTCGTTGTTTAATTGCAACGATCGAGTGTAACGATATGGAATTAAGTGTAGTTTGTTGACGAACGAACTTTTAACTGTCGAGACTCGTGACACGAGAAGAAGCTTTGCCTGTTGAGACAATGGAGTTAAAAAAAAAAAATTAATCTCTCGGACCGGACACTGTATCCCCTGGTAAGGAGAGAACTTCTTGTGTTAGGGCCCCTGCCGGCTCGCCACCTTTATATAAGTCATTGGTCACGTGTCGTACCCCTACCCTGCCAGTCACACTGTATAGATCGCCGGGGACTTATCCTCAAGAAGAACGTGTATGTACCTTATATACACACGTATACACTCGCTCTCTTTCCCTTTCTTGCAACTCTGTAACACACCCACACACTCGTATGCGTACGCGTCCACATTGGTTTGTGATCTTTCTCTTTCGGGACCGAGAGACGCCTTCACGGGACAACATGTACAGGCCAAACGAAAAAAACGAAGCAAACATTTCGAGAAGGAGAAGAAAAAAACGCCGAGAAGACGAAGCAGAAAAAGAAGGGCGGCATTTGATACCTGAAAATGCCATCCGAAAGCCTTCGGTGCCATGGCAAAGCCATGGCAAAGCAGCCCAATGGTTTATGGCCAGAACCCCGTCATTGACGATAAACTTGCCCAATGTTAGCCGTGAAACTTTAACAATTTTTTTTTAGATATTCGGCACGTGTTTTCGATATAATAATAACAACACCAACAACAACAACAATAATAATGATAAATGATTTATTAGTGATAATAATACAAATTATCAATCAATCAGTAATAATAATAATAATAGTAATTATTCATCGATAATAATAGTCATGATTAATTGTTACTAATAGTAAATATTAGTGAATTACAACAACAGTAATTATCAATTAATAATAATGATAATAATAATAATAGAAATGATAAACGAATAATAGCAATAGTAATTACGAATTGATAATGATAATAGTAATAAAACATCAATAATAATAACAGTAATTATTAAGTAATAATAATAGTAGAAATTATTAATTAACAATAATGATTCATTACCTAAAATAATAGTAATTATCAGTTAATAGTAGTAGTGGTTAATAGTGAATAATAGTGGTGATAATAGTAGATAGATAGAGTAGATAGATAATGAATAATAGTAGTTTATGGCCAGAATAGTGGTTGATGGCCAGAACGTCGTCATTGACGATAAACTGTTCCAATGGTAGCAATGATACTTTACCAATTTTTTTTCAGATATTTGGCACGTGTTTGCCATATAATAACAACAACAACAAGAATCACAGCAATAATAATAATAATAATAAATGATTTATTACTGATAATAATACAAATTATCAATTAATCAATAATAATGATAGTAATTATTCATTGATAACAATAATAGTCATGATTAATTGTTACTAAGAGTAAATGTTAGTGAATCATAAGAACAGTAATTATGAATTAATAATAATAATAGTAATGATAAATTAATAATAACAACAGTAATTATCAAGTAATAGTAATAGTAGGAATTATTAATTAACAATAATAGTAATGATTGATTACTTACAATAATAGTAATTATCAATGATTAGTAGTAGTGGTTAATAGCGAAGAATAGTGGTGATAATAGTATATAGATAGATAGTAGATAGATAGTGAATAATAGTAGTGATAATAGTAAATAGATACAGTAGATAGATAGATAGATAGATAGTAGATAGATAGTGAATAATATTAGTGCGAATAGTAGATAGTAGATAGATAGAGTAGATAGATAGTGAATAATAGTAGTGCAAATAGTAGATAGTAGTGAATAGTAGTAGTGATTATAATTGTCATTATAGTAGTATAATAGCAATTATAATATAGTAGTATAATAGCTATTATAATATAGTAGTATAATAGCGATATAAATAGTAGTATAATAGCTATTATAATATAGTAGTATAATAGCGATATAAATAGTAGTGAGCATTATTGTCGTTGTTGTTATTATTATTATTATTATTATTATTATTATTATTCTGATTATTATAAAGACGTGACCACTCTGTGGATCACTATATCCCTTAATCAGTAAGCACTTGTGTCTAAATAGTCATCACCATGCTGTCATTGAGCATTAAGGCTGATAAAAAGTTACACAAAAATGCAAGTTTGAAGTGAATAGTGACGTTGGCGTTTCGAGGTGATAGTGAACACACGATTGAGTTTATACTTGATATTTTAAATTGGCATAGGTATGTGCAAGCATAGGAGAAGGTATTGGATATCTATTGGACACATGCTCAAACATAAATTGCAGTAAATAACTGGATGAAGTTCCCCTAGGGCTGCAAAATCACAACTGAAATAAACAACGATGAATTAAACGACATACCCGAGGAAATTAAATAATTAATGTGCTAAGTTTAAAAAAAAAGCGATTCATTCCTCGTTATCATTTCGTTAGTGTCGTAAAATGAAATCAGCTCGATCGTGGAACGAGAGTTGGAAAAAAACGATGGAATGAAAAAAGATGAGAACAGAAACGATGCTTTCAAGAAAATAATTGCTTCGCGTGCTTTTTTTTGTTGATGTTGTGGGAGAGGGGTAATTTATTGGGAAATAGCCGAAGAGATATAATCGGATGTTTCGTGCATTTTTACGTGTAAAAAAAATCAACTTGGTGCGAGTGACTCTAAACGCTCGTTAGTCCAAAGGGTTTTCGTACGTTACGGGTGTCCCCGGCTTCGGGATCTCGATACAGGTATACGCGTGTACAAATTCGGAAATGTATAATATTATAAGATCGTACCCCGAACGATGTTTTTTTTGTTCACTTTTGTTTCGTTATGTTATAAAGGCCGGTTTGTGAAACGAGTTTTCGCGGACCTGAAAATCGTGCGTAGGGTGAGTTCTGCAAGATCCGGAGCTACCTGGATGCCAGAATTCCAGAGTTTTCATACGCACGTGTGTGTATGCATGCAGAGAATCAGGTGGTGAAGCCCACCGTGGGCCGCATCTTGAGAAAGCTTTTGTTAATTTGCGATATTTCTGGTGCGTGGATTTTAGCCACCGACAGTGAAAAAAATGTACGTGAAATCGGGGCTTAAGGGGGCATATCTCTGTGGAAACGTCAAAAAATCGTTCTTGCATATTGTTGTGGTGTGAACTTTCAAGAATATTTTAAGACCAGCCAGACCCTGAAATTCTACAAATTGACGAAGTTACAACTATTTTAGTGGAACAGTGTGTAAAGATAAGGATGATTTTTTTTTAAGAGAATGAGGTTTTCTTTGGAGAAGTTGGCGTTTTTCGTATTTTTCGAAATTTCGAAAAGTTGATCGCGAACTCATAGCCTGTTGTATATATCTGAAGAAAAAATTCTTTGTTTTCGTTTCCGATTACATTTGAGCCTGGTAGACATTCCGCCGTTTTAGGCCTCGCCGCTGGAGGGCTGCAACGCCAACTGCAACATCACGGACACTTTGAAAGAATTTTTACCGAAAAAATTACATTGTCACCACAAACATATGTACTACATGCTGGGGAAAAATTAATTTATTCAAACCAATGTGGTAGTAGAAACAAATTCATCATTCCGACCTTTCGAATTGGGCTTCCAGGGAGGGATACCCCGTTAGAGGGGGTGATTCCTTTAAGCGAGGACAAACACGCAGATTTTCATTATTTTTTTCTTGGAGGAAAGATTCTTTCACCATTTTTGAGACTTGAAGTATGTTTTGTTGGTAGTTTTGAGTGTTACACGGTATTTTTTATTTTTATTAATGTTTGGAAATGTTGGAGGTAGGGCAGGGTCTTCCAAAGGGGTTGCGGAGGATGTTGTCAGACGGCGCGACACGTAGCTTCGGCGATGTTAATCTGATAAAAAAACGAAGGAAAATTTTTCTTTCATTAAAACTCATACGCAGAATATGAGCCAAGAAAAAATGGGAAATGTTGAAAATCGATGAAATGGTACACTTTCAAACAAAAAGATTGACTTTTCCAAAAAAATTGGCTACATTTTACAATAAAAAAATTATTTTTATTTGATTTTTCAAAACTTTACGGGTCATGTTTTAGACAACAAGGTTAGAAACATTTTTACCGAATTTCATCAGAATCGGTTGACTAATTCTTTAGCTGTACGTCACGCCAGTTTTGAAAATTCAGTTTAGAAGACCATGCCATACCTTCGCCATTTTTAAAGATTAATATGAAAAAATACCATGTAGCAGGCAAAAAAGTAATAAAACATATCCCAAGTCTTCAAAATGGCAAAAAAATTGTTCCCGTGAAAAAAATCTTGAAAATCAGCAAATTGTTTCCTCGCTTAAAGTTATGAAACCCGCACTGAAACAAACCCAAACGATATTGTGAGCTCACCACTATACTTTTAAAACTGTTCTTCATTTTTTGCAGTTAATCACTATAGATAAAGCGGTATGACGCGTTTGCTAAATGTGTTCAAATTAATGCTGAAGGCGTCAATTTGATTTTTCCTGGATTCGAAAAAAAAAATGTTTCGACCCATTATTGTTTTTCTACAATTGTAGAATTAATCGTATCGATGGATAACAGAGTCGTTAATTTATTCGCTTTTCACCCGCCTCGTGGTCGTATCGCAGGTATATGTCATCTTATAAATGTTCCTTTTAAAATTCAAGGGAATCAAATCAAAATTGACAAATTTATGGGCTGTTATGCTGACGCCTGTCGTAACGCTCGGACGTCGTACGAAACTTTAAACACTTTTTTCTCAAAAGTACGTTTTCAAAGTCGGTGAGCAAAATATTTGAAAACTATTGCATCGATTTTTGTGGAATTTGTAGGGCTTTTTCTAAATGAAAAAATATGGTAATTGATCAAGATTGACGGATTTATTTTAGACTTTCTAGATCTAGATCTTTCTTTTAAAAAACTCCTTCAGTCTATTGAAGATCTAGAATCCTTCAATCTCCTCTAGAATCCTTCGATCTGTTGAAGATCTAGATCTTCTAGACCTATCCTTGAAGAATCCTTGAAGGCGTTTTGGCGTGCATTCAAATTGAAAATCTTGATTTTTGCGACAAAATTGGCATTTTTCACTTATCGATCTGAAAGTGCGTAGCAGAAAAACAATCTTTTAATCTATTGAAGATCTTCAGTAGAAGACCTTCGATAGATCTAGATCTTGAATAGATAGCAGGATTTTTTTCCGATGTATACTTTTAGTTCGATGATTGAAAAATGACAATTTTTCCGCAAAAATCAACATTCTCATTTCAAATACACGCCATTCGTTTTAAATTTGATATTTCGAAAATTCCTTCGACTATTCTCAAAATAGTTCTTCGAGTATGCTCAAACCAATATGGTCACAAAATCTGTTTGATTTTTTGATATTAGATAACCTGGTTCAAAAGGGCATTGCTCACCGCAAAAGACGTTTTTGAGAGGTGATTTCCGGACGTCGGACGTTAATCGACTATAATAAAGTATTTTTGAACAAAAAACCCACAGAATGTTCTTCAGATAATACTTTTTCAAATACCTCCTTTTCGTACAAATTTATCATCACGATTTTCCACCAACAAAAAATCTCAAAAATCAGCTGTTTTCGACTTTTACAGTTAGGCATAATCGTTAATGTGCAAAAGAAGAAAGAAACGTATTAATTTTTTTAAGCCCATTGAATATCAATCAAATTGACATTTAATATCATTTGATTTAATATCATATCATGATTTATTATCATTTTAAATGAAATTTAATATCATATCAAAATGAATCATCATATCAAAATGATATTTGATCAATCAAAATGACATTTAAATAACAAATCAACAGCCCATTTAATATCAATCAAAATGATCAAAAGTTTGTTTTATTTCAATTTAAATGGCTTCAGGAGTGCCCCAAAAACGACTCTGCAAATTATTATTCGGTTTTACAATGCACACACCATATAGCCTATCTACCCACAATAATTAATTTCCCACCGTAACAACATTGACCCGATCGAATGTGGAAAAAAATTCGAAAAAAAAAATTGAAAAAGAAAACGCTAATTGTTCGTTTCTTTCCTTTGCTTAATGCCACGGACGATCGAACCGGGGCGAGAATTTTTTGCAGACTGCAAATAACTTCCGCGATATCTCGATCATGACTCAATCGACTATTGCGATCGAAGTCTCCGTGTACAGTGTAACGAAGAAATTTATGAAAAACATTGAAAAGCAGAAGGAAAAATGAGCTACGCGGCGGGGGGGGGGGGGAAGTGAATCAAGGACGTACAAAATATATGCACGTAAGTAAATCCTTAATGTATACGGGCATCGAGGCTTTCCGCAGTAGATTGAGCAGTCGGTAGCTCGCGACAACGGAACTTTCTCGCTTCTCTCGCGGGTGTGCTCGCCGAGATTTGCCCGTTCTCGCGATCCAGTTTTCTTGAATTATTCCGCAGCGTGCACGCGAGCCCCGACACCGTAAAGACCGACTTTATACCCACATACACTCATTCGCTCGCTCGCTCTCCTTACGATTTACATTGGCGCTCGATCGAGCCTTCGTAAGAGCGCGGAAGGATTATTATTTCATTCCGGACCTTGGACCGACGAAAATGAATTCTCATGCCAGCAGCTGGAAAACCTCGATACACTGCACTGCCCCGACGAAGATCCAAAGTCAACGGGACGATGTCGTAAATGATAAATAATTGAATCCAAATATTTCAAAAAAGTTCTATGCAGTTTATTCAGACGCAGTTTTTTCAGATACATTTTATTCAGATGCAGTTTATTCAGATGCAGTTTATTCAGATGCAGTTTATTGAGATGCAGTTTATTTAGATGCAGTTTATTCAGATTCAGTTTATTCAGATGCAGTTTATCCAGATGCAGTTTATCCAGATGCAGTTTATTCAGATGCAGTTCATTCAGATGCTGTTTATTCAGATGCAGTTTTTTCAGATGCAGTTTATTCAGATGCAGTTTATTCAGATGCAGTTTATTCAGATGCAGTTTATTCAGATGCAGTTTATTCAGATGCAGTTTATTCAGATGCAGTTTATTCAGATGCAATTTATTCAGATGCAGTTTATTCAGATGCAGTTTATTCAGATGCAGTTTATTCAGATGCTGTTTATTCAGATGCAGTTTTTTCAGATGCAGTTTATTCAGATCCCGTTTATTTAGATACAGTTTATTCGAATGCAGTTTCTTCAGATGCAGTTTATTCGGATGCAGTTTATTCAAATGCAGTTTATTCAGATGCAGTTTATTCAGATGCAGTTTATTCAGATGCAGTTTATTCTGATGCAGTTTATTCAGATGCAGTTTATTCAGATGCAGTTTATTCAGATGCAGTTTATTCAGATGCAGTTTATTCAGATGCCGTTTATTCAGATGCAGTTTATTCAGATGCAGTTTATTCAGATGCAGTTTGTTTAAATGCAATTTATTCTGATGCAGTTTATTCAGATGCAGCTTGTTCAAATGCAGTTTATTCGAATGCAGTTTATTCTGATGCAGTTTATTCAGATAAAGTTTATTAAGATGCAGTTTATTCAGATACAATATCAGATATTTACATCAGTCGTAATTGATAAATAATTAAAACCAAAAATTTCACAATAGTTCTATGCAGTTTATTGGGATGCAATATTCTATGCAGTTCTATGCAGGGATGTTCCTCTCAAGGGGTTACGTGGGTTTAAAAAATTTTTTAATCCATTTATTCATTACATTATCTAATAGTACAACATGTGTAGAATATTCTCCCAAAGTTTAAAGTCAATCGGAGTAAAAGTCTAGGAGAGAGAGCCTCTGGGAATTTCCCCCCTTGGGAACAACCAGCCCGGGGCGACGCAGATATATCGCATTTTTCTCAAAACACTATTTTTGAAGTCGGTGGACACGATTTCTCAAAAACTAATGCACCGATCTTAATAAACTTTTTCACACTTCTTCAAAATAGCATCGACTAGTGATTGAACGAAGGTTTTTTGTCGATTACAACTAATTTTACAAGGCTATACGTAGTGTAATGTGTACCAAAAATTGAACTATTTTGTATACAACTCTGCCAAAAATTCAAATCTCAAGTTTTTTGAAAATCCTTTATTCAATGACGAACTTCACAAATATTTGGATGAATTTTTTTTAAATATTGTTGAAATGTTGCTCTTCTATGTACTTAGCATTTTAAATAAAAAAATGTATATATTATATTTCCGTTTAAATAGAAAAAAATATGCTTTTTTTGGTTTTGAAACCCACGTCATCCGTTAAGGGAGAATGCTCGTAATTTCAAAGATATTAAACATAATTCAAATTCGAAAGCGTTTGTTACTGGCATATTTATCTATCTTACGATTGGCATACTCGAAATATTCAATTTTTCAGGATTTCGATAAAAAGATTTCCTTTTTTTTAAACCTTACATAAGGATTATCTTGGACACCCCAGTGTTCAAGATTATTCCTATGGTATGGTCAAGATGATCCTCCGGATCGTCTTGCCCCTATTTTAGGTTTTTTTTATTTTGGAGAATCAGGTAAATATAAGTAAAAATTTGCTCGAGTTTACAACACCTTTAGACATATTAATCATAGGTATGCACCATAAACTGAACGTACAAGTTGAATTACCTTTATATTATAAGTTTTATCTCACCCAACTAGAATTAAACTATATCAGTCTTCTACAGCCAGTCTTAAATCACGTAGGTATATGAATTATTATTTGCGAGATCAATGATGCATCAATAGTGTAGTTTGAACATAGACAATCTTTTTATATAATTAAGACAGCAAACTAGGAATCATCTTGTACACCTAGAGGGGAATCATCTTGTCCCAAACTCAACGTTTTCATTCATTGCTCGGTAACGTAACCTATAAGTATTCCACTGTTACCACGCCAACTGAAATCCACATTGAGCCTATTATAAAGCAATACAATAAAAGTTACCTAAGCTTGACGTCGACCGTACCTTAGATGAACAGCTCAGATTTTTTTTTAAGTTCTGATGCTGATGATGACTGATGTATCGACTTTTTTTCAAATTTAAAGGAATGAGTGAAATTGTTCTCGAAATTCCAAATATTCAATTCGAGTCAACCTGCCACTTACACATACACATATTTATCTACAATTAACCAAAAAATTCGAAAATCTAAAGATTCTTCATCATTACAAAGCCGTGTGATAAAAACAAATCGTTTTCAAAGCAAAGCCGTAATGAGGTATTATCGAGAAAAAAACTTGTCGATATTCATTATAGAATACGAGTGGACGAAAGTTGTGCATTTTTTTAGTTTAATCGTCTTTACTGTAACTTTTTTAATATAATTTTTTGAGATTAAATCGTGGAAAAAATATCTTACAGTAAAACTTCATAAAATATATATTTAACATAAAAATTAACGTTTTCTATTATATCTATTTATTATCGTACCTGCCCGATTCGACAAATTTGTGGTTTGGACGATCATTTGAATACCGAATTTTCGACTTCCTGTTTTGATCAATTTAACAAACGCATCAGTGATCGACCAAAAACCGAGGCAAACCCAAACAACCGATGAGAGTTCGTTGAAGTTGATGCTTCCTAAAAGTCCGAATAATCATTGAACCAACTAGCTGGTCTTTTCATGAATTAATTCGAACCTGCGTGGCAATTACGAGGAGATCGTAGGGTCGTCGGAATAAGCTTATTACGAATGACGGTCGGCTGCTTTGCTGGAAGGGGAATGAGGCTTTAATCGGACACTTTGCACAAGGTCTCTCTCTCTCTCTCTCGATCCTCCTTTAATTCTTCGTTGGCTAACGTATTTCGCGCGTAGGGCCCTCTTTGAGCTATCGTATTTCGACTACGTAACAGGGACGTACATCTCGCAGAGACCATCTTGAAAAATGTTAGCAAATCCATTTGAAAAATAGTAATAACAAGACTTGTAATATTTTAAGGGGGAGATACCGTTAGGTGAGGAAAAATTATGCTGATTTTCATGTTTTTTTTTTTTTTCAAAGAAAATATTTTCTCATCATTCCTTTTTTTTATCAATCTTTAAAAATGGCAGAGGTATCGCACGGTCTTCTAAATTGCATTTTCAAAACTGGCGTGACGGGTAGCTAAAAAACTAATCGACCGATTCTGATAAAATTTGATATCAAATTCTAACCTTTTTGTCCAAAACATGATCTCGGAAGTTTTTGAAACCCTATGAAAAGAATTTTTTTTATTACATAATGCATTCTTTTTTCAGTCAATTCATTTTTTTTCTTTCAAAGGGTACCATTTTATCGATTTTCAACATGTCTCACTTTTTCTTGGGTCATATTATGCGAATGGGTGTTTAGGTAAATGTCCCAATTATTGAACAGCTAAGAATCTGGGAGATTGAATTCGGTGAGAATAAATATAAAATAAAGAAAAAAACCATCGCTTTCAAATGATACTTTGATATTTTTACTTTCGAAAAATCACCCTTTAAATTATTTTTAAATGATTTCGAATGAAAAAAAGAATAACAATGTGAAGCATGCAAATGTCCCAATTATTGAACACTGGAACTGCCTATGTCGCTAATATTGAACAGGCATGTCCCAGTTACTGAACATTCTCGAGAATTCTTTTTCCGTTCTGAAAATATTATTTTGGGTACAATATTAAGAAATAAAAGCAAAATCAAACACTTAAATAACCTTTTATTAATCATGTAAAAATACAAAAATCTATATTTAGTCCCTTTTGACAGCTTTTTGGTTCATTCGCATTTGGTTTATTTTTGCTTTTCAACTCGAATTTTATTTTATTTTTATTTTCAGCTTCCTCGTTTTTATATTCTGTTTTTGTTTGATTTTGTCGCAGCTTTCTTGTTTTTCGACTCCAGCTTGATTTTCTTTTTATTTACCGCTCTGCATATAGTGCGGTTTTTACAACTTCCGCACTATATGCAGGGCGACGTCTTTTTGTCATCATGTTTATGCCGTTTTATTGAGAAAATTTTATCCCTGAAATATCGGAGAGCAAAAAATATTGAGCATTACATTCGTATTTTTAGGTTCCATTTAGGTTATATTCTCTTTTTACTTTTCTTTTTATGTTTATTGCACGAAAATACAAATAAAAAATATATTTGGCGATCTTAGAGTTATTATTAAAAGAATAAAGGTAAGTTTATTCAGGAACTTACAGTTTTTGTTTGAATAAATCCGATTCACACGATCTGTCACACGTTAACTGTCTCGATGTTTTGATGGGTTTAATGACGCCATCTTGGAGAATTCGAGTGTTCAATAATTGGGACACACGGCATTTTCTATGTCCCAATGATCGAACACGGTATTTTTTAACAAATAATTCATTCATTTTTTTTAACTGTTATTTGTGAGAAATTTTCTGTGGAACCTGAAACGCCTTTACTTTTTGAGATGTGACAGTTTTTGAATTTTTTATGCCGCGATAATCGCGTTCAAAGTTTTGGTACATATTTGACACGATACAAATGTCCTTCCTCATCGTCGCGATCGTGCTGCACACCTAATAAATGCATCTGGGGGCAGTTCGGGCCTCTTTTGAGTGTTCTTGTGCTTTTGTGTCCGCTTTCGATACACGCGAATCATCCTTAAGGGGTTAAGCTACAGTAACGGGTATAAAATCATGTGCAAATTCAACAATTTTATTTCGTATGAAAAAGTGATTCACGCATAAAATGAATTGCACATCTATTTAGTATGAATATCAAGCTGTTAGCATTTTTTTTTCGATGTGCAAAGTGGCCGACTACTAATATTTTCTTTTGTTGTCTTTTTTTTAAGCGCTCCGCGGCGTGACATTGATCATCCACAATTTTTTACCTACTTAGAACAAAAAACAAAAATTCTCGTCAATGTACATTAGGATACCTAGAGAAGTACGTATGGAATTTAAAAAATATTGTTTTATTCAAAAGTTGTAGGTATTTGAACGTAAGAAATGAATTTTCAGTGAAAAATGTCGTATAAAACTGCTTATCAAATGAAAAGTCTTCGATTAATCAGAAATTCCGTATTGTCCCATTGTCACGCCAATTGAAAAAAAGATAACAAAAGAAAATATTAGTAGTCGGCCATTTTGTACATGGAAAAAAAATTCTCACAATTTGATATTCATACTAAATAGATGTGTAATTAATTTTACGAGTGAATCACTTTTTCATGCGAAAAAAACATTGGTATATTCGCACATGATTTTATACCCGTTACTGTGGCCTAAACCCTTAACTTTACACACTGTTCCACTAGAATAAGTGTAACTTCGTCAAGATATAGAATTTCAGGGTCTGGTTGGTCTTAAAATATGCTTGACAGTTCACATTATAACAATATGCAAAAATGATTTTTTTTAGTTTCCAGAGAGGAGTACTCCTTAAAGATTTAAAAAAAATACCACGTAACAGTCGAAAGCAATAATAAAACATACCCTGAGTAAAAAAAATGGTGAAGAAATGTTTCCCTTAAAAAAAAAATGGAAATCCGAAATGTTATCTTCGCCTAAAGATTTTCCCCTCTTAACGTGAATCACAAAAAAAAACTTATTTTTTCGAAAATATCGATTATTATAATATTCCATAATATTTATTACTATCAAATTGGCCTGTTGATATTGCCTGCTTTTCAGTTCTTCTGCTAATATGAATTTTTCTCGTTTTTCCAGACGATAGAACGTGTTAGAATGATTTAAATCGCACTTCACGTGCAACTCGGATCGCATTAATCTCATTCGCATTCATGTCACGAGAATGTCTAACTTCAAAATAACACCTTTTGTGCTTGCTTTAAATGAAGCGAGGATAGGTCGAAGTCGACTCGATGATGGCAACAATCTCGTAAATACAACAGAGGCATTGCCATTCAATGGAAATTGCACGCTGTCGCAGCGTAGTCCAAGGGTGTGGTAGCAAAAGTTGGCGTCTCGGCAGGTGCGTGAACGCGCGACGTCGAGTGAGGAAGTCGGATGATCGAATAATTAACGTCTTCCGGATAACGGTGTAGTTGCAGCTCAACGTAGTGCCAATCAACTCGCAATATGGGACATTTCGGGCCAAATCGACAGTGATAATTTTCGTGCATTGGAGATCAAATTTAAAAGTCACGTGCGAGTTTGTTGTTGGGGAAAATATTGCAAACGGCAAAAACACATCCAAAAAAGTACCATTAACAGAAATATAATTTCTAAAAAATTTCGCAATTGTCAACGATTCCTGAAATCGTCGAACTTGATTTAAAATAAATTGATTTAAATAATAAGACATTTTAAAAATATACAGCATATTGTGTGAAAGGTCGTCAACAAAATTCCAATTCCATCCAACAAGTGCTTTTCAGCCTGGATTTGATTGAAGGCGATCTAGCCGTTTGATCATTTCGACGTTTCAGAAAAATGCAAAACATTTTCAGTTCTCTCAATTAAAACTTATGGCGGTATGGAGTAATTGAACTTGCATTATTTACTTTCTCCATAAGCTTTCATGCCAAATATGAACGCAGAGCTCTGTTAATTTTGCGTGGAATAATTCATGTATACATGCGTGTTCGCGTTTCCGTTCTTTTACCAGTCTGCCTACATACGCATCACCACTACTCGACATTTGTGATTCGAGGATACCGATGTGTGTGTGTGTGTGTGTGTGTGTGTGTGTGTGTGCGCGCGTGCGTGCGGGCGTGCGCGCGTGCGTGCGCGGGTGCTTCCGTGCGTGCGTGCGTGCGTGCGCGCGTGCCTGCGTGCGTGCGTGTGTGTGTGTGTGTGTGTGTGTGTGTGCGCGCGCGCGCGGCGCGAGCGTGTGTGTGTGCGTGCGTGCGCGCGTGCGTGCGCGCGTGCGTGCGTGCGCGCGTGCATGCGTCGCGCGTGCGTGCGTGCGTGTACGCGTGCGTGCGTGCGTGGGTGCGCGCGTGCGTGCGTGCGCGCGTGCGTGCGTGCGTGCGTGCGTGCGCGCGTCCGTGCGTGCGTGCGCGCGTGCGTGCGTGCGTGCGTGCGTGCGCCCGTGCGTGCGTGCGTGGGTGCGCGCGTGCGTGCGCGTGTGCGTGTGTGCGCGCGTGCGTGCATGCGTACGTGCGTGGGTGCGCGCGTGCGTGCGCGCGTGCGTGCACGCGTGCTTGCGTGCGTGCGTGCGTGCGTGCGCGCGTGCGTGCGCGCGTGCACGCATGCGTGCGTGCGTGCGCGCGTGCTTATGTGCGTGCTTGCGTGCGGGAGTGCGCGCGTGCGTGCGGGCGTGCGCGCGTGCGTGCGCGCGTGCGTGCGCGCGTGCGTGCGCGCGTGCGTACGTGCGCGCGTGCTTGCGTGCGTGCGTGCGTGCGTGCGTGCGCGCGTGCTTGCGTGCGTGCGTGCGTGCGTGCGTGCGCGCGTGCTTGCGTGCGTGCGTGCGTTCGTGCGTGCGCGCGTGCGTGCGTGCGTGTGTGCGTGCGTGCGTGCGTGCGTGCGTGCGTGTGTGTGTGTGTGTGTGACGTATGAATATGGATATAAATGGTAGTAATGTGCGTTGAAACGACACCGGCCACAGTCATTCGCAGTATCCCGCTAGCCGGCAAAGTGCGATGGAACAATATATAACAGTATTTGCCACGTAACACGACCTAATGAATCCCGTAGTACGAATACTATAAATCAAGAAAGAAACGAAGGGCGTGCTTTTTTTGGAGAATATTAATTTAGAATATCTACCGTTCTTTTTGGCAGTTAAGACGTTAAGTTGGATTGAAAATGTCAAAAATTCATTAAATATTTTTTTATTATCTAATAAAATGATTAGATAATATATTAATATATTAATCAAATATATTATATATATATATATATATATGTGTGTGTGGAATAAACTAAATATACATAAATATAAATATATTAATAATTTATTAAAATAATAGTCTCCCAAACTTTAAGTCAACCGGAGTAAAAGTCTAGGAGAGAGAATTTGGGAATTTCTCCCGTTGGGAAAGGCCGACCGGGAGCGACGTAGGTATATCGCATTTTTCTCAAAACACTATTTTTGAAGTCGGTGGACACGATTTCTCAAAAATGAATGCACCGATCTTATCGAAGTTTTGCACACTTCTTCGAAATAGCATTGACTAGTGATTGAACGAAGGTTTTCTTTCGATTACAACGAAGTTTCCAAACAGAAATACAACTCTGCCAAAAATTAAAATTTCAATTTTTTTAAAATCCTTCGTTCAATCACGAGCTATACTAACTTGTAAGCAAAAAAATTAGGTTTTTCAACTTCACTTAAAGCTATCATGAGTTATCCTGACCCCCACAAGGACACTTTTTTTAGGGGTATCCGGAAACCAGGTCCCACCGGCTGAATTTCCGAAATTTGTCGATCAAATTTTGTTTAAATATTTTTTAAATGTTGCTTTTTTATGTGCTTTCAATAAAATAATGTATATATTATATTTTCTTAAAAATAGAGAAAATATGCTTTTTTTGGATTCGAAGCCCACGTAACTCCTTAAGATCTCAATACGTGGGTAATTGATTGCTTGGTTAATAAACTACCTCGTTGTAGACGAAGTTAATTAAAAATAATTTCTTCATCCATAGAAGAATTTTTTATTTCATTTTTTTATGAAATGATTATTTTTTTAATGTAATTATTTTATTAAAAAAACTTTTATTCGTTTTATTCTTATAGCATTATTTTACATGAACATCTTTTACATGTTTGAGGCTGTTTGGCACTGGAAGATAAGTTAAAATGACGAGGCAGTGCATTTTATTATATAAAGCTTTTTCATTATTAACAGCTTTTCATAAAATTAATGTCTATTTTTAGTTCAGAGTCAAATTATCGACGAATTTATAGTGATGGATAACACAGTTCAACAGTCGATTTGTTGTCGCAAAACTGATCATTTTCTCCAAATCTTAGCTCTATGCTGATCCTATTTTAACACTTGATTTTGGTATTCTACGCAAGAAGGAGCCAAGATTTTCTGCAAATTTATCTTCATCATTCAATTCTATCCCGAAAAGAGAAAAAAAGCACTATTCAGAAAATCGGTGACCATTTTTCAAAGTTTTTCATAACCTACTCTCCGCATATACAGGGTGGATCAATAACTATTAGCACCTTGGATATCTTTGAAACTATAGATTCACAGAAACATTTGCTGAAATGAAATTGCACAGTACGAAAGTGGCCGAAACTACGGAAACTGCAAGTATTATCGCCTTTCTGTACTTTCTATGACCTTCAATGACCTTATGTTATAGGTCGTTGAACTCGTTTTAAGCTCCCCTTTCACGAGGCAGAATAAAAAAACATACCAATCCATTTAAAAAAATGGAGTTGACCTTCAAATGTCCGAAGTACCTCCACCTGCAAAAACCCCATTATCGCTATCGGATGCCCCTTTCGTACTGTGCAATTTCATTTCAACAAATATTTCTCTGAACCTTATAGTTTCGAAGATATCCAAGGTGCTAATAGTTATTGATCCACCCTGTAGATATATTAGCGCATTCGTTCATCGGTTTGTAGAATTCAATATTTCGAAAACTATTGGGCTGCGCCAAAAATCCATTTAAGCAGTACCATTATCAAAAAGGCGATCTGTGTTAAATTCCACCTATATCAGAGGTGACAGCTATTCGGAATTGCAGCTGGAATTACTTTTATCGGTTATGCCAAATCTACGATCCAAATAACATAAGTACCCGATAGCATAGTGGCAGCGTGCGTAAATATAGATAGGTAGGTCGTAGAGTTCGAATCTCCGTGTAGGTGAAATATTTTCTTCGATAGGAATCATTTCAGGAGGTAATTTCATAAGAAATCATGATAAACAATCACACAGGTAGTACTCACAATCGAGAATTTAAAAAATGTTGAATTTATGAAATATTATATACACCTGGTAGACATACCATTCGATACGGTAAAAATCATTTTTTACACAGTGTAGAGAAATATCCATTTTATGAAAAGCTACTATATTACATAGCATTGAAAATCAACGTATGCTTGAAAGATTGTTGGTTGTGGTTAACGTATGCGCATAGTTAACACAACTGTTGAAATATCACAAGCAGTACTATATTTTCGGCAGTAACCATGACTATAAAATATCGTCCCATCAGGGTAATATAAAACATGGTTGAAATATGGTTGATGTCACTATACATTTCTCTCACATTCGATGGAGGAAAGCCTCTTTGCGTTACGAGGCACACGGAGAGAATTTTTAAGTATTTTTTACGGTGAAATCTCCGTAAAAATTACATTAAAAATTTGAAACCGGTGACAAATGTGCACATAGTCAAAAATTGACACTAGCTTTTAATATTTTGCTTTCATTCATGTACAAATTTAAGGAAGTAGCATAATTTTTTACATTTCTTTCAGTAAAAATTCTGACACATTCTCATGTAGAATTTTAACAATGGGCTGCCTCCAAAATTCCAAGTTTCTACAGTAAAAATAACCTGGACAAACTTGAAATTTCTAAAATCCCTAGCGAAAAATTAATTCCCTATGATTAAATAAATACTCTATATACTGTATTTCTGAACATTTGTGTTCTTGATTGCTACTTATTTTAGCATATCATCTTTCCGTACCATTGTAGACGTCCTTTATCGAAGTTTCTTTTCACGTTTCTTTGTTTTCTTGCGTAGAACTGCGTAGAACACGTTAGACTGCACGAGACCACGAGGCTTTCTTGGCCCATGCTTCGTACTATAATGCGCATGCGCGGTACCGCTGTTGCTAAGCAACGCGGGTCGGCGTCGTTCGTGCTCGTCATACTGCGTCATACACAAGCACACTTTCACAGCTTGCGTTCACGTATACGCACGCTCGCACACAGAGCTCACGCGTACGGTCAGGCGACCTAGCCCTAACTGATTTTACTATAAAGAACGTAAAATTCCGGTGGACGCACGGAAAATTTCGGCTTCCTTTTTTAAATTTTTATGGAAAACACGCAAATTTCTCAATGTTCCACTGAAAAATTCCATTTATATTAGCACTTTTTTACCTTATTGTCGTAATCTTTACGTTTCATGAAATTTTACTATTAATTTCAGTAAAAATTCTGGAAAATATTTTAAATTTCTGTTACGCAAAAGTAAATTTTGATTCATTTCCATGAAAATTTATAATTTATTTCCTAAAAACCTGAAGAATTGCACATTTGTCACCGAGTTACTGTGATTTCACAGTAAAAATTACTTAAAAATTCTCTCCGTGCAGTCGAGAATTTGCGCGGTCGTGTGTCATCCACATACACCGATCATTCGTAGATTACTCGAGTCGCGACTCATTTCCTCAACGCGCACAATCGTTCTGTAATCTTTACAGTTACCTTCATGAATAACCGACGTGTGCGTAGATCGACCGTTATCCCGGTTTTGTGCATCGTTCGCGAGCCCCGAAAAGGGCGCCCCATTCGTACCCGAAGCTCGTTTATTACGCCCTTCGCATTTTCAATAAACGCTACACCCTGAGCATTCCACATCTGGCTAATCGTATTCCACGAACGTACGAACGTGTATTAAAAAAAGTGCGTGATATCTGTTATAACGTTCCGCGTCATGGAGGATAACGACGACTCGAACGGTTCAACGAAAAGTTCGATCGTTATTGCGACTGACTGCGGCGTGGATGCGCGACCCTGCGCCTACGCTGAAAGACGCGATCCGATATATCAGGAGGCTGTCCAAGGATGCTGGGCGCGTTGATCATGGCATACCTACGGTATGTTGCGTCTACACGCGACCTTACGGCGCCTAGATCGATACATAAATATTTTCTTTAATCACCTGTTTATACGGGATTGGCTATTCGACCTATTCCTCGAGGCCTGAATTAGAAGGTCTATTGTTCCTTAAGCCTGAATTAAAAGGTCCAAAAAGCGTTTTTTCGGGAATTTTTTTAGAAGGGAAAAAAACAAGTGAGCCCAGTCAACATTGAGGTATCTTTTCACGTATATTTGAAATGTATGAAAAAAATGTTTCAACACGAAACAATAAATGACTACAGATTTATCAGCCTATTCCATGTGCGTCTTGCCACTGCAGTCCCCAATCGGCGGAAAAGATGCAGCTCGTAATTCTTGACTGAAACAAAAAACCAATAAAATCCTTAATTGTCATATATTTTTCTTCTCGGTGAAGTAAGGAAAAGCTGAAAAAATCGTGAAATTATAATTTTTCTCGGGTTTGAAGAAAAAAATTGTTTAAAAAAACACTTTAACGTGCTATAAGGATTATTCAAAAAGACTTTTTCAACGACTTTTTTAATTCACTTCGAAGAGATTTTCATCCTGAAGAAAATGAACTTTGGTTTCATTCGATAGGTCGTTTAGTTTTTGTGCTATCACGCCCGCCAATTTGGAAAAATCGTGAAAATGAAAACTGGAGAAAACGCGCTTCAAAGTTTTCAATAGGAGAAAATATCAATATTAAATATCAATCGATACTCTGCTTCTGGCTTTGTATTTTCAAAAATATTTACAATTGGCCTCTGTAACTTTGTAAATATATTCTTGGATAGTTATATCGATTATATTGCTAGTTATATCGATGTATCGATAGTCATATCGATATATCGATATATCGATATATCGATAGTTACATCGATATATCGATAGTTATTTCGATATATCGATAGTTATATCGATATATGGATAGTTATATCGATTTGAGCAATTTAAAAAAGAACGATTTTTCGAACCTTCCAATTCAGGCTCCTTAAAAGGGGTCTACTAGAGATAATTTGCAACAAACTAACCCTTGTCAACTAGGGGGGGAAAATAAGTGGTGTCCGAGTTATGGTGGTTTCAAGGGTTTTTTTAAAAGAAATTTCCGGACTTGTGACC
The DNA here is from genome assembly GCA_951751655.1 of Ophion costatus. Lineage (NCBI taxonomy): Eukaryota > Metazoa > Arthropoda > Insecta > Hymenoptera > Ichneumonidae > Ophion > Ophion costatus. The sequence goes on along the minus strand of OX632365.1, from coordinate 5,334,283 downwards.
AAAAACAAATAATTAAGGAGCTGGCGAACAAAATCATACTAGTCCAAATTACGTCATTTTTTATTTATTTATTTTTTCGTGTTCTTCAAGCATACCTTGATTAGCCCCGAAAATATTTTGCATTAAATCCGGCTCTAAACACATTGAAACTTGTTAAAAATTGGCTTTTGTCTATGGCTGGCTGGATGAAAAATAAGTAACAGATGACCACAGTGATGACGATGATGACATTGAATGGGATTGTTGTGAGCCTGACATGGAAGAGTTTGTGCAGGATTATTAAATTGATAATAAATAACAAATTAATATTCAATTTAAAGAATCTGTTTTATTTCATAACCGGATATATCCATAAGATTTTCATTTAAAAGCGGAGTTGTCGACCATTCTCATTCAAAACCGGACTTGTCCACAATAAAGATAAAAACAGATACGTTGTAGACAGTATTTTTATTAAGCTAAATCCCATGTCATGCTTACATTTCGATAGAGCTTTTATATATCAAAGCGTACAAATTCTAGCTCATCTCTATTTGGTTATTTTGGTTTTTGACTTCTCCTGTAAAAAAGTAATTCATGGACAAGTCCGGCTCCGTTCACCAGCTCCTCAATTGTAAGAAAAACCACGCTCCGGGCGCTGAATTAACACTTTTTGGAAAGCTGATAAATGAATGATCAATTTAAAAAATTCCCAAAATTTCAGAAATAAAAGATCCTAAGTGGCAAGAATTATCATCTGTGAATAATTTTTTTCATATCGACGAGGCTCACTCGTCTCAACATGTATGACACGTAGCATACAAATTACGCAAATGAGTTCCTTATTTCATGAACTTTCCAAAACGGTACAAATGTTATCAACATTCAAATAGGTTCATAATCTCGTCGATTTTTGAAAAATTTACCAAAAAAGAATAATTCTTGCCAATCAAGATCTTTCACTTCTGAGATTATGGGGATTTTGAGCATGCATAATTTTTTAATACTACCGCCAGTGTCGGTTATATTTATATTCATATTTTAATATATTAATATTTCGTTATATCACCTGTAAATACATTTGAATAGATATCGACAGATGATTTTTAACATAAGTATTTTGCGATATATAAAGGTAATATATAAATATTTTCTTAAATCACCAATGAATTTATTGATAAATCACTTGCCACATTCAATATTGAATTTAAAAAAACTCACTTGCTGGTGTTGAAAACAAACGGTTTGTTTTTTTTTCCTCGTAATTTATCGTTGCGGTTATTGCCACGAAGTGCTAACCGGCTGTTACGATATCATCATAGTCGGGCAAACCGTAGCTCTGCAACGCAGCACGTCTGGCCGCATTGCTGTGTGCCACCATCTCGACTATGCCCAACACATCGTTTAAAAGTTGCGCAACATGAAAGATTACGAAGATACGCGCGATCGTGCTCGCTGCATCTCTGGCAATGCCATCCACCGCGTTCGCCTCTCATCTCCTGATCATCCGTAAGGTACAATGTTCCTTATGGAGAACGACCAGCTCCATTGTGGAAACGAGACTCGTGAATTGAGGCGTTCGTGGAGCTGCAGCACGCAAACGAAATGGCCGCTGGTCCTTGCGACCATTTTAAGAGAGTATAGTAGAAATCATAGCACTGAAACGAAATTAGCCGCGAGCGTGCAACGATCATGGGCACCGTGCGTAGCGGGCATTTTGTTTGCAAGCTGACAGCCATTTTGTTTGTAGGCTGACGGCCATTTTGTTTGTAGGCTGACGGCCATTTTGTTTGTAGGCTGACGGCCATTTTGTTTGTAGGCGGACGGCCATTTTGTTTGCCGGCTGACTGCCATTTTGTTTGTGGGCTGACAGCCATTTTGTTTGCAGGCTGACAGCCGTTTTGTTTGCAGGCTGGCAGCCATTTTGTTTGCAAGCTGACGGCCATTATGTTTTGGATGCTTCACGATGATGATTCATTACGTGTTAAGCGATTCCGAAAAATGTTCTTGCCCGCCATTTCGTGAAGAAGGTTATAATTGGCATAAACCATAGACAGGACACCATCTGTAATTTCGGTGCCCAATTGGATAGCTTTACGAGCGTGTACAATATCAACATAACCTCACAAATTTCCCAACCCAGTTTTCTCATAGATGGTGAAGTTTTTTAGGAAAAACAAGGCCTCAGGCTATCGAGAATTTCCTGACGCAGAGCTTGGCGATTTTCTTTTTCCCTACATATTATTCATCTCTGCGAAATCTCTCTTCAAAAATTTCACCCATCTCTCGCACACCGACATGGCACGGAGTACATCTTCTACTTCGCTTTAAATAGCTAGAACCCGTGATACGAACTTTCCAATTTTTATTCCGATCGTTACACCGATAAATGATCAGAGATCACACGAAACGTGGCGATTCCTTCATAATTGAGCAAACCAAATGTGGCAATTCGCGTGTCAGCCACAACTGACGTTAACATAGTCATTTTGCGCCAATTCAGGCTCTCCATCAGACAGTCGAGGTTGCCCGGTGGCCAAATCAGAAAAGTATAAATAAGAACGATCAAATACGCGTGGTTCGAATGAATGGTAGAAAAGAAAAGGAAACGCTTTACCGTCTATAGTGTATAAATGTGATCGCGGTTGGTCGCGAGTGAAAGTGATGAGCGGCAGGTATATTTATGAAGCCCCGATACTCCTCCTGTGCTGCGTCCAAGGCTGTTAAACCGAGAAAAATAGATGTTTATTTCGTACGAACGGCTTGTATCGCATCGAGTCGAATATTCTTCAGATCTTGAATAATTCCTGTGACACGTAACTCCCCCAACGTTGTAAATGAGTTTTGTTTGGGTTTGCTTCGAATCTGCCTCGAAATGGAACTCCATTGTTCGACTGCGGACTGACAAGTGGCCATAGCCGGTTGGTCGAGGAACGAAGCAAAGGATCAGCGTAAGATTTATTATGATTCGTCTCGTTATGAATTGCGTTGCGTCAGCGTGTTACGTTATGTGTCACGAATGATGCGTTCTTCGGAGTGACCAACCCGTCGCGAGCAGGCTCGAACGGCGGTAACGTGCAATCGAGGTGGCAAGAAGGCGCGAGGTTGATGACACCGGTTATTCAATGGTGTATGACTGGCGAGACTTCTAACGACCACGAAGTTCGTGTCGTGGAAGTTCGATTGCCTTCAGCTTCAAGCTATCCAATAATGTATCGGGTATTACAGACAGATGGAGTGAGATAGCCAGAGAAAGAGGGGGGGGTGGAAGAAAGGGGCAGACATATACGTGGACGTTTAATGTGCACGTAGAAGTTTGTCGCATGACACCAGCTTGGTAAGCGACACAACGTGCAGCACCACCATACCAACATACAAGGCTTTTCACGAGTCTCAGGTGCCTCTTCCCCTGGCACGTCCTCCCGTCGTGTTGCCTTCGAACGTCTCTCCACGTTCGTCCACACACGCGCACACGAGTCCAAGGAAACGTACAACATACATAGGTGGTTTCGCATTGAGCTCACGAAGAGCCTCTGGCCAGGGGATCTTAGCAGTTGAAGCCAACGGGGCCAGAGTTCTTTTGCTCGGCAGCTGACGATCTGTAAGCCTCAAAGATGGTCAATGGAAACCACGTTTGGAGGCTAAAAGGAAACCGCCCTTAGGAACGACCTAATACGTGGTCCAAGGTTCACCGAACCCCGGGTGCAGTCGCCTGCTCCCTGGAATCGTCCCATGCTGTAACGTGGTCATTTTTTTGGAGAATGGAGGTCAAGGAACTCCGGAGTTCCTCGTCATCCACGGCTACTACGATCGGACTACATCGGTAAACAGAGAAAGTTCGTGACGCAAACGTCTAACCAGCACTTGGGGAAAACAATTCGAGAAATTGAGGAAAGCCGATTTGTGTCCGGAGGGTTCGTATGCAGTTTTGAGGCGCGCAGTGATGAAGACGAGTCTTGGTGAACATTGTCCCCCAGCCAGCCAAAGGACAAGCTTGACATTTGAAGAGAGATGACATTCGATCCTACTTAGTTGCACTGGCGATTGTTCAGTTTATGTACATTCGCATCAATGGTAAAGGTCGTAGAATGCTTTAAGGGGGCACCACAGGTTGGGGAAGGGGGAGAGCTGTGTTGGTGATTACGTCGTACCTGGCTGAATACAACGCGACAATTTCGTTTGGTTTCCACCAATATATCTCTGCAAAGAATTCGGTAAGCCGCATGTTTCATCAACGACATTCATCATTGGAATGTTCCGCTCTCCAACGGTCTTCTCCTTTCGTCGAGTTGGGATTACGTGACTTCCGATGGAGGAACTCTCCGTGCACATCGAGTAAAAAGCTCAACGGACTACATCTACCTTAGAGGCCCGAAATGAATGGCCAGATTCCAAATTTCTTCGCTGGGAAACGGTTGGCGTAAAAAAAAGCATTTTTTTTAACACAGAGGTACATGTATTGACAGCGTTTAATAAAATAATCACCAAAAAATACGTAAAAACAACAAAAACGTCGCCGCAGATGATGACACCTTTTACCGACTCTTCGCGGTGGACACTCTCCAGCTTAAACGGTCCATCTTAAATCGAAAAACCAAACGGGTTATTTAAGTTAACAATAAATACAAGTCGTTGACGATCGGCGTTATTCGAAATCACTTTTTTTTATAACAATCTGGCGACAAATTGAAAGTCAAGCATGCAAAATCCATGAAAAAAAGTCGTCATTTTTACGTCACTTAGTGATACTATCGGATAAAAATATTTTTGGAGAAGGCAATTTTGATTGCACCGTTGATGTAGCCCGTTAAAGGATAACACCACTCTAGCGGCAGAAAATGAGGCCTAACTTTGACAATTTATTTTGGGAGTATGAAAAAAGGAGTAGGATTTCTTTTGAGAGGGTTTATTTAACACATATCAAAGTATTAAAAAAAAGATTATTATAATTTTTCTAATCTAATAATTATTATAATCTTGAAAAACGTATTTTTTTACAAATTGCTTCACGGGAGAACAGTTTTCTCGTGAAGTATAAGACCTGGAACAAAAACAAAAATCTATAATCTATATATTATTAGCTATGGGACTACGTAGGGATGTTTTTAATCAAATTTTAAAAAATGGCGCACGTTAAAAGAAATAAATCGATTTTTTGCCCAAAAAATAAGCAGTAAAATGTTTATTAAAAAAAAACGTTTATGTTTAATCAAACAATGGCTACGTACTCCCATAGAGAATGTCATTGTGAAGCTACTATCACAATTTCAAATCGATCCATGCAAAGGTCTTTGAGTAATCCGTCCTCCGAGTTTGAAAAAAGTGTTTTCGAGAAAAACGCGTTTAAAATTGTACGAGCACTTGAATCCTTGAAATTTTGGTTTACCTTTAATCTGCTATGCATATTGTTTTTATGACCCCAAAGTATTTTTGAAGCAAAAAAGAACGATTGTTGCAGAATCCTGGAGTGGTGTTATCCCTTAAGCTCCAAAGTTCACAAAAGAACTTTCGCCGAGATCTCCAGCCACATGGGTGTTTACTGTGGATGTTGAGTCGATCGTAAAAACACTTATGCGAGTGTCCGACCTCTTTCAATATATTACAAATGTAAAATAACTCGAACCTTGGAAAAATGAGTGTGACCGGAATACAGTCTGCAGCTTCTCAATCCTCAGGAGGACATGAAAGACCGTCGTTCTCAAAGGCGAGTCGATATCTTTCAAAATACCCAAGTGGAGAAAGTTTTCTTTTTAGGACTACCGCCACGTCGTACCGGTAGGGATTTTTTTGAATTCGAAATCACGATGTTTCGTTGCGTGATCATCAGCCTGACTTTTCTACTATTCGATATCGAGGTTCCAAACTTTAACCTTTATGTAGCGTACGTCACATAGCAGGGATTAACGACGTTGGAAGAAAAATGATAAAGGCGTAACCGGTGTTCGAATAAATCCTAGTCATCGACCGTTCCCAAAAGGGACCGGTAAACTGATTGTTCAAAAATGAAGTTCCAGCTTCATCGATAACTCGACGACCGGGTGATCTTGTGGGGGAATAACGCCAAATGATTAATGTGATAGATTTTATTTGTTCTTCATTTACCAACGGCATTGACCAGCTAGGATTTTCCTTTTTGAGGATGATGCCTTTGGGCATCATGCAGGCCTACCATTCCACTTCAAGTTTGTACTGAGGATATCCATCTATACTTATGTGCATTTTTGGACGATTCGTTTCGATTAAGGCCATAGTAACGAGTATAAAATCATATGCGAATTTAACAATTTTTTTCGTATGAAAAAGTCATTCACTCACAAAACTAATTACACATCTACTTACAATTAGTATGAATATCAGGCTGTTAGAAAATATATATATTTTTTTCGATGTACAAAGTCTGAATGGAAATTCTAAATGTAAAGCCTTGAAATGTATTTCAAGACTTTATTTATCAAGCCCAACAACATTTATATACATATCTTTTTTTAAATCCTCAAAAAAAAAATCGCGAAAATAGTCTTTTTTCGTGGCTCCAAAGTGGACTGGCTCCTTAACAAAAGAAAATATTAGTAGTTGGCCATTTTGTACATCGAAAAAAAAAATATTTTTTTTCAAACAGCTTGATATTCATACTAAATAGATGTGTAATTAATTTTATGAGTGAATCACTTTTTCATACGAAAAGAAAATTGTTAAATTCGCACATGATTTTATACCCGTTACTGTGGCCTAAGGCCTTAAACCGCGAACCGTAATCGTCGCACGATTCAATGATCAAAGCGGAAGTCCGCTGCCCTTTAACGACGTTTCGACAATGAGTGACGTGCGTCGTATGCAATCCATTTGTCGAGCATCAACCGACTGCTTTTCGTCTCGGTTATTTAATCGTTATGAATCAGCCGTCCGAGTCTCGACCTCGCGGACTCTCTCGATGTCAGTTTTTTTCTGTTTTTTGCCGTCATCGCCAAATAAATTGACCAAAATCGTGTCTGTTTTCTGCGATTCTCCGCGCCTTCTGTTGCATGGGGAAAAGACGAAATAGGAGGTCGAGTATTGCGAAAAGTTCATGAGAGTGTAGACTCAGCATGTGTAGACGAGAATATCTTTGACGTCTTTCAGGATGGACACGTCGCGTGGTTTTTTCATTGAGTTCGAAGGAAAGACACGAACCAGCGAAAGTTTTTTTTTTCTTTCACTTTCCACGTAGGTATATCCTTCGTTGTAACCCTTTCTTGCATGTTTCTCTTCGTTTTTCCTCATCAGAAGTTTCCATCTGCCTCGTGCTTTCAAGTATTCCTCCTGCGCAGGGTCGTATTTTGTGGGGGCATAAGCGGGGCCCTGCGGAATGATTGATCAATTGCAGTGGTGTATAATTTTTTTTAAATGGTAAATATTCGGAAGTGGGACTCCTGCTACAAGCAGGCTAATTTTTGTTTGGGTTTGTTTAGGGTTATTTAGGGTTGTTTGAGGTTGTTTAGGGTTGTTTGGGTTTGTTTAGGGTAGTTTGAAATTGCTTAGGGTTGTTTGGGTTTGTTTGAACTCTTCAACAAAATTAGCCTGATTCTAGCAGGAGCCCCACTTCCGAATATTTACCAAAAAAATAAGTTACAATCAATTATTATACCCAACGATAAACTTAATGAAAAAAATTCGCGCTAATTTAGTAGATTTCCACATTTTTATATCTTCTCTAAAAATCGCGGCTAGGGAAATTCTTTGCTAAACACTTTTTCCAAGTTTTTACATGAAGGAGTTACGTGGGTTTCGAAGCCAAAAAAGTATATTTTCTCTTTTTTCTAAATATAATAAATAACTTATTTTATTCAAAATGTTAAGCACATAAAAGAGCAACATTTCACCAATATTCAAAAAAAAATTCTTTATACAATTTTTACAACTGGTTTCCGGAGACCCCTCAAGTAAAGTGTCCTCGTGGTGGTCAGGATGACTAATGATAGCTTTATGTAAAATTATAAAACCAAATTTTTTCTGGTAGGACATAGTATAGCTCGAGATTGAACGAAGGATTTATAAAAAATTGAAATTTGAATTTTTGGCAGGGTTGTATGCAAAATAGTTTAATTTTTGGTACAATCTACGTATAGCCTTGTAACATTAGTTGTAATTGAAAAAAAACCTTCGTTCAATCACTAGTCAATGCTATGTTGAAGAAGTGTGCAAAATTTCAACGAGATTAGTTAGTTTTTGAGAAATTAGTTAGAGAATTAATTAGAGAAACTAATTAGCATTCGTTTTTGAGAAATCATGTCCACCGACTTCAAAAATAATGATTTGAGAAAAATGCCATATACCTGCATCGCTCACGGTCGGTCTTTCGCAACTGGGGGAATTCACAAAGGCTTTTTCTCCTAGGCTTTTACTCCGATTGACTTAAAACTTCGAGGGAATATTCTAGACATATTGTACCGACTTCAAAAATAATGATTTGAGAAAAATGCGATATACCTGCATCGCTCACGGTCGGTCTTTCGCAACTGGGGGAATTCACAAAGGCTTTTTCTCCTAGGCTTTTACTCCGATTGACTTAAAACTTCGAGGGAATATTCTAGACATATTGTACTATGCGTACAATATGTCCTATGCGTACCTATGCGTACCTATGCGTCCTATGCGTACAATATGTACTATGCGTACAATATAGTACAATATGTCTAGAATATTCCCTCGAAGTTTTAAGTCAATCGGAGTAAAAGCCTAGGAGAAAAAGCCTTTGTGAATTCCCCCAGTTGCGAAAGACCGACCGTGAGCGATGCAGGTATATCGCATTTTTACTTTATAGGTAATAAAAAAATTTTAACGGATTTTGTGAAATTTTTAATCCCACGTGACCCCCTAAGATTTTCTTCAAACACTCGGCCATCCCCTGTTTTTATTGTCGTTACATACTGAATCTTCAAATTCTTTTACACGCGTGAAGCAGTTTATATCGGATATGTAGAGTTATTCAGTGTATAAATTATTAGATAGAAACGTGGCCAGCGTGTCATCTCCATAAAGTGCCGTATAAACGCGGCGATTTTCAGAGGAGCGATTTTTCATTAAAAGATCGGTAACTTGCCTTGAAATTTTACCAGTATACCGCGATGTATTTTCACTTGATTATAGATGAAAAGCAGTTAATTGTTAAATATTCGGGTTTGTGAAAGGAATTCCTGTCCGAGAGGTTACCGTCGAGAGGCATAAAAAATGCATGAACTTTGGGAATAAAAAAAAATATAAAATCGATACTTTTGGGAATGCGTTTTAACGTATTTTATTCTTCGACTTTTTTCCACAGAGAAAGCCGTTTTTCCACATTAACATATATCAGAAACTTGAAGTTACTAAAAAAAAATGTCTGCACATAAAAGTTGTAGTATTGTGTTAGCTTTCGAACGGAATATTTGAAATAATTTTTACGTTCCGGTAACGCTGATTTTTTACCAAAAAAGGGGAAAATTATTTTTTTCTTCAAAAACAGTCGTGTTTTGGTTGAAAAAATTACAGAGTCTTCCGACATCTGGCGATTTTTTTGCGATATCGTTAGACATACTGGAAGACTCTGTAATTTTATCAGCCAAAGAAATGGCCGTTTTTTAATAAAAAAATAATTTCCCCCTTTTTTGGTAAAAAAATCAGCGTTACCGGAACGTAAAAATTATTTCAAGTCGTCCGTTTGAAAGCTAACACAAAACTACAACTTTTATGCACAGACATTTTTTTCAGTTACTCCTAGTTTCCGAGATATATTTATATGGAAAAAAAACGGCATTTTCTAAAATGTTGAATTAAAAAATCTGAAAAAATTCACATAGAATGCCGTTCACTAATTCACTAGTTGAAAAAATTCACATAGAATGCCGTTTTGATATAACCAATTATAGGGTAGATCTAAGATGGTCGAAAAAAGTGGCTGAATTGACGGAGAATCCCTCATATGATGCGGTTAAATGCATTCATTTAGTAAATTAACTACTATTGTATTAGGTCGGTAAGGCATGAGGTTTTTTCCCGGACGTCATTCTGTATGTCTATACTACAGCATATCGAAAAATATTTTTTTTTCCTAGTGAGGAGGTTCGTGGACAAACTACCTTAAAAACATAGCAGAGTATATTTAGAAATGTTTACTAAATTGAGATTTCAAGAAAAGAAGGTGATTTTCAATTGTTACCGTTGTTTAACTTAGCTATACAGTATTATTTCTACGACTTCCATCTTTATTTTCAAGCGTCTCATGCTTCTACTCAATGTGTCCCATAAATATCGGAAAATATTAAAATACCGGTATTCCGGTATTACAACTTGTTGATATCGTAATAATACATGTAATGGAAAAAACTCCAATAGTCGAAGCTTTACTCAGAGTGCATCGTATCGGTAGGTTGGAGGAATCGGATTATGGACCCCTCAATCGAATCCGGTATTGTGAAGCTACCTTCTGTCGGTCTCGCGATACGATAGAAAGTGGCGAGAAGGAATGACCATCGCGACAACGGCAAGTCAGAAATCGCCGAGCAAAATACAAAGCAGCCTCGCCGATTTCAAATTCGCCTCGAGGTTTGCGCGCGGTCTTTCGCGCTTGTACTCTCGCTCATCTTTTTTTCTCGTCTTTTCCTTTCTTTTTTCTACCTCTTTCTCGCTCGATACCTCAAGCACGGATTCGACGCTGCCGCCCGGAAAGCGTGAATTTTATTCATTGAAGGCACTCTCTCTCCTCCACGAGTTTCGCCTCTTTGCGCGCGTCCTGACTCTTAAGTGTCGCCCAGTTTTCGAAGATCCGTCACCGCCGCCGTCTGCCGCATGGCGAAAATCTCCAACGGCTCTCCGCGTCGCACCTGGTGCTCCACGGGGCATCGCCGATTTTTGTACTTTTTTACGACGAGGCTTTTGGCACCGCGATCACGAAACGATTAGCCACGATCGACGCCCCACTCGTCGCTACATAAATCGATCAGTAGCCAGAGAGAGATAGAGAAAGTAGCGCGCGCAAGACAAAGAGCGAGAGAGAGAGAGAGAGAGAGTGAGTGAGTGAGTGAGTGAGTTAGTGAGTTAGTGAGTTAGTGAGTGAGTGAGTGAGTGAGTGAGTGAGTGAGTGAGTGAGTGAGTGAGTGAGTGAGTGAGTGAGTGAGTGAGTGAGTGAGTGAGTGAGTGAGTGAGTGAGTGAGTGAGTGAGTGAGTGAGTGAGTGAGTGAGTGAGTGAGTGAGTAAATGAGTGAGTGAGTGAGTGAGTGAGTGAGTGAGTGAGTGAGTAAATGAGTGAGTGAGTGAGTGAGTGAGTGAGTGAGTGAGTGAGTGAGTGAGTGAGTGAGTGAGTGAGTGAGTGAGTGAGTGAGTGAGTGAGTGAGTCAGTCAGTGAGTGAATCAGTGAGTCAGTGAGTGAGTCAGTGAGTGAGTCAGTGAGTGAGTCAGTGAGTGAGTCAGTGAGTGAGTGAGTGAGTCAGTGAGTGAGTCAGTGAGTGAGTCAGTGAGTCAGGGAGTGAGTCAGTGAGTGAGTGAGTGAGTGAGTGAGTGAGTGAGTCAGTGAGTGAATCAGTGAGTCAGTGAGTGAGTGAGTGAGTGAGTCAGTGAGTCAGAGAGTGAGTCAGTGAGTGAGTCAGTGAGTGAGTCAGTCAGTCAGTGCGTCAGTGAGTGAGTGAGTGAGTGAGTCAGTGAGTCAGTGAGTGAGTCAGTGAGTCAGTGAGTGAGTGAGTGAGTCAGTCAGTGAGTGAGTGAGTGAGTGAGCGAGTGAGTGAGTCAGTGAGTCAGTGAGTCAGTGAGTCAGTGCGTCAGTGAGTGAGTGAGTGAGTGAGTGAGTCAGTGAGTCAGTGAGTGAGTGAGTGAGTGAGTGAGAGAGTGAGTGAGTGAGTGAGTGAGCGAGTGAGTGAGTGAGTGAGTGAGTGAGTGAGTGAGTGAGTGAAGTACAAGAAAGTTGGGCCAACAAGGAGAAAGACGAATGAGAAAGAAAGTACCGGAGAGGGACGCGGCGGCGTCCACGAAGAACTAATGTATTTTTAATCTCCTCAGGATACTCCCAGCTCGAGAGAAACGTTGTTCTTCGTGCTTCGTCGAGTGTCTCCATAATGGCTGCCATGAATGAAGAATCCGAAAACTTTCGTACCCGGAAACTACCACCATTCTATGCAAAACATCCATTCAATATATCCAGGGTGTTGATTAATTATTCGACTTATCGCAGTCGCAGGATCAATCAATGCCTATCGATATCGACTCACTTACGTATCTCGTAACAACACAGCTGTTATCTCTAAAACATCGGCAAGTCGGCTGCATCAACCCGGGAGGAAGATCCCACTTTCTCTTCTTTTGCAACTCATTATAAACGCTCCCACGTATTTCCATAAAATTCATTATTTCATAAACTATTGCTGATACACCTCCGTCGACGGCTGCCTATAATTATCAAAGCGGTTATGCAAATGGACACGCCAAACACCGGGGCGTACGAAGGTGATTTTTCTGTGATGGCGTGGGCGCTTCACTGACAGAAAAATTCGATTGATATTAATTTGATGCACCTATTTGATTTTTTGATATTTGAATAAACTGGACCTTTCGGGAAATCGAATTTTTCCTTTTGGATTCCATTATTGGAATTATTTTGAACATATTTATTTATTCAATTCGAGATCTATTTAATATCGTTTAATGAGTAAATATTTTATTTTATAAATACGAACTTGAATGAAGTAGAAAAATTGAAAAATAAAAATTTGCGAGCGATCGGAAGGAAGTTTGTTTTTTTCCCTAAAATTTTCGCAGTTTTTTGTTCATTAAATAAAAATGTTTAGATATTTTTTGATAATTCTAGTTCAACTTATATACAATATTCTACAAAGTAAAAATTTGTTCGGTTCTTTTGCTTTAGATCACCGGTCCGGGACTTACGACTTCCGCAAACGAAGAATTTCGTCGCCCGCGCACCGACATACGTTGCTCCTCCCACTTCTATATTTAATACTAAATATATATATCCCACTTCTATATTTAATACTAAATATATATATATAGTTTATGTTTAAAAAATCTATGGCACGATATTCGATAAAATTCTCCAATTTTCACAATGATATTAACTAATTAATATAGTTTATGTCATACCGCAAATAATTTTAGAATTAATTTCTTATGTAGGCGGCATATTTTCTTCCATTAAAATAATTTCAGTCGGCCAGGGAATGATGAATTATAATACAAAATCATTGTGGTAGAACTATAAATTGAATATTACATGTTATTTTAGATTTATGGAATATTCTATGCATACAGTATACTTGGATTTGCAGTGTGTATTGTAAGCAAATAAAGATTTGTTCGAATCGAATCTTTATTTGTTTAATTCGAATATATTTAATATTTACAAAGAATAGCTGTAAAAAAAATTTTTTAAATGTATTTGAAACGAAGTGGATCGTAGCAGGTCGTGAGACAAGACAAAAACCTATTTGAATTTTATAGATCCTACTTAAATTAAATATTTTTCCTTCGGCAGTGCAGGGAAGAAAGAATATTTAAGTAGGATCTATAAATCGAATAAATCGAATAAATCGACTAAATCGAATTTTATAGATCCTACTCAAATTAAATATTTTTTCTTTGGCAGTGCAGAAAAAAATAGACGAAGCACAAAAGGTACAAAACTTTTTAAAAAAACGCATTTAATCGCGATTTCCTCAAAACACCAATACCGTACGTGGTTTTCCGCCAAGCGGAGTGGTTGACGAACAAAAATAAAAGTAGAACGTAGAAACGGAATTTTCGAGCAGGAACGATGAAATATGCAGAACCGTGCTGCGCTTTTGTCATTCAATGGTCTTCGAAGATCCGCGAGCTGCCGAGCAAAATACGTGGCTTCGCAGTTTCGCGTTTACAATTAGTAGTGAGAGAGTTGGAAATCATGGCTGCGGCGTCTGGTACGTTCGGTTTTGCCGTCGACTCGCCAACTTGCGGCCTACAAGCCCCAGCACAATGACCGAGTCCGTTCAACGCCTTTTTCCACTCGAAGGTCTCCTCTTCTCCTTTTACGACTTGAGACGATGCTTATTAAGGGTGACCATCCACGAATGGCTCAAGTCACTTTAGCTCTGCGATATTCTCCCTTCGCGTCGACGCATTTTTTTTTAGAACCCGAGGTTGCCGAACCTCCTTAAAATATTCGACTTTCAAACTGGAATCACGAAGAGCGTGAGAATCGGAACTCGAAAGTCAAGACAGCACGGTGAAGGTTTTGGCCATTGAAAAAATCAAATATCCATGTATCCAAATACAAATAATACGTGTGTACATACGTATGAAAATTCGCAGTTCATTCTCAATTCTAACTGGAGCAACGATTACCAGAATCTCGCAGCTTCATCGATCTTTCGTACGAACGAATGATGCTGAAATTATTTATACAAAATCAAAAATATTCCTGGAGAAATATACGTCGAAATAATAGAAATATAGAAAATAATAGATTATTGTTCTGTATCACACTCGTGCTTTGGAAAATATTGTTATTTTTGTAACGACTATACACTGACGGAAAAACTCCATTGGTATTGACTAGCGACGTCTATGTGATATTTAAAAAATTGAATTAACCAGATTTATCGTGAAATCAATTTTTTCCTAATGCATTCCATTATTGGAATTATTTACTTACAGTACATTTATTTACTCACATTAAAATCTATTCTAATATTGTCTCATAACTGACTATTTTATTTAATCCTAATAAATCTGTGATTCGGTTTCATCTGTTCAAAAAACAATTCAGTTGAATCCGCTAAATGTATCTATTACATTTTTTAACATTGAAATTCAATCGAATTTTCGTACAGGCAACAATTTTTTTATTTGTTTGAACTAATGGTCTCTCTTTATTGCAACGCACACGCACACATCAAAAGGGAGTGGGAGTGCAGAGGGTTGAGAGAGAGGAATTATTTATATATATATGAGTACTTGAAAAATCTATAGTCTTGTTATTTATTAAAGTTAAAGTTAAGTAACTTAGTTATTTATTAAATAAAGATTTTTTTTATAATAAAGATGATAAATCTAGCTTCTAAATTTATATCTAATTTTATTCTACGATTTTCTTTTTATTTCTTTTTATTTCTATTAATCTAAGATTTTTTTTTTATTTCTACTAAATTTATATCTACATATAAATAAAGATTATTATAATTAACAATAATAAATTGAATCATTTATTAAAGTTAAGTTAAAACTCTATTATTTATGTATATGAAATCTTGGAAAATCTAATCTATATAGCATGTTATTCGATAAAACTCTCATTATCACAACGATATTAACTAATTGATATATTTTACATGATACAACAAATAATTGTAGGAATTCATTTGGTCTCTCATGCCATATCTCCGACTAGGATGTTACAAGCACTCGGTACGACAGAGGCAGCGAGCGTAGCTAAATGTAGGCAGGCTCTAGGTTCGATTCCATATAGACGAAACATTTCCGTCGAAAAAAATCATTCCAGAAGGCCAGGGAATGACCAATTACCATACAAAATCATTATGGTAAAACTCTCAATTAAGTGTTTCATTTCATTTTTCATTGATGAATTATTATATGCACATAGTACACGTCGATTTACAGTATATATTGTGAGCAAACAAAGATTTATTTGAATCCAATCTTCATTCATTCAATTCAAATACACGTCGATTTACAGTATATATTGTGAGCAAATAAAGATTTATTTGAATCGAATCTTCATTCATTCAATTCAAATATATTTCATATTTAGAAAGAATCACTGATACAAATAAAAATATACCTATGAACCAAAGAAGATCGTAGTAGTGAGTCAAGGAAAAAAAACCTGTTTGATTGAAATAGATTCTATTTGAATTGAATTTTTTTGGCAGTGTAGTAGGCTGTACGCAGGATTTTCCGATTTTTCCTTATGGTTCATAACTTTATAAATGTGTGGACAATTAACAAAAACTTGAGAAACGAAATGGAAAATGAAGAAATAAAACCATACAAGTTGAAGATACCTCTTGTCGAAATTGCGATCGTGATGTATTTTTTGGTATACAACGACGCTGACTCAAGTTAGCGCATTGGAGATGCAGCCTATATAGGAACCGGAATGCGGCACATCGAGCGGCAGCAGCCAAGGAGAACCACTTCGAGAGCTGCACCCCAGATATTCGCGCGTTCTCTCTCTCTCTCTCTCTCTCTATATATATATATATATATATATATATATATATATATATATATATATATATATATATATATATATATATATATATATATATATATATATATATACACATATATACACACACACACACACACATATATATATATATATATATATATATATATATATATATATATATATATATATATATATGTATATATATATATATATATATATATATACACGTGTATACATGTCTGTTTCGAGATTTGTAAGGAGACCGTCGACACGAACTGCTCTCGTGCTTCTCGCACGTGCATACATTAAGTCCCATATAACACCAGACAAGATTCTCCATAAGCATCCTACATCCAACGGTTCAGCGTAGCAAAACGATGACGGAGTGTCAAAAAGGTCCTTGAACGAATTTCAGCACATTTTCGTTGTAGAATCAATGGAAGATTAATTTCAGCAAATATGACTGATCGAAGCTCGGCTCTCCGACCTGCATCACACTTGTGCTCTCGCCAACTAAAAAACGAGTGCACACGAGTACCTACGCGTTGGATATAAATGAATTTGCAAACAAAATGGACATCGCGATGTATCCTGCAAAAGATATTGTTACAGGAGATCAAAGTAGGCATGGACGATCGATGTTGAAAAATATGCCTTCAGCTACTGTGCTGTTTTTTTGGAGAATTGTTCATTTAGGGCCATTGGAAGACGTCTTTTGTAGAATGCCTGTGCTTACGTTTTTTTTTTTAGGAGCAAGGGGGAAGGAATCGAACGAACTCGTATTTGCCGAATAATTCTCGGAACTCTGTATGCACGATTTCAAAACAGGCAATACTTATATAAGTGCACGGTATCAATTATCGTACACGTCTGCGGTTAATGACATTTTAAAATGTCTTAGACGTTCTTTTTCGACGAATGGGTAAAGTTTATTGTTCACACGGTGAACACGTGTGGTAACTCACAGGTAATCGTACAAGGTATTCGCAAGTTCTGTATACGAACGCGTATAAATCTGTGCCTCTCGTCGAGGCGAAATTATCGATGCAGAAGATTCAAGCCATTGGACAGAAGACGTCGATTGACGGATTCACTATATATATATATACGCACAAATGCACATACAAACTCGACTAAAAGTATCGTGCACCCCCATCATCCCACCTTTCTACTACTGCATATAAAAATAATATTGCAAACAAAAAATAAATGAAACAATTTTTTCTCAGATATTATTGTAAAAAGTATCAAAAATATTTTCACACAATCACTATTATGAGTATAATTGAATAAATTCTATAGAAGAAAGGATGAGAGTATGGGACGATAAAAAGGGTTTGAAGTTTCCATCGTTGGACTACAACGAAGTTTTTTTTTATCTATCGTTAAGAAGTTAGGCTACTGTGGAAATTACGCGCACCCGTTTGTCGCTTAAGGCAGCTCAAATTTGGAGGTCCAACATATGGTCTAGGAATTGCAGATTGAAGATGAACTTATGATTATAACGATAGAACTGCTAATAAAATTTTTAACGCATTTTTCTCGAAACTATGTTGGCCAAAACGGTGTATACGATTTCTCGACATCTAAAAAACGGATTGACTTGAGATTTCGTACACTCATTCAGTGCAATAGTGGTTTAATCGTGACCGACGTTTTTCTTCTTACCACGTTTGTGTCATTAGTCATTAATAATAATGACGTCAATTTTCCTCAAAAAATGAAAAGATATTAAAAAATATATATTTTATGATTGAAACACGATACTAAGAAAAGCTCGATCATGTCTCAGCCAATTCTGTCTATTTTGAGAAAAAAAACTTTTTTATTCTTTCAGATAAGCCACGTGGCCAACACTAAGTATATTGACAAACCTCTCATGATCAATGGTTCTTCACGAGTTTGCTCATAGCTTCTTCAATTATTAATATTTTTTGTTGAAATGTTTCACACAACTTTCTTAATGTACATACAAATAAACGTCAGAACGATTTCTCAATGATCTGACTTATGCCTTTAAAATTAATTTTTTAAATAACTTTAACCTTCGACGCGTCACAGTAGCTGTATTGGTACGAAGGGGCTAATACCTACAGTTAGTTATGTTACTTACTATATCTTATTGTTAGTTACTCAGTTACTTATGTTACTAAGTTACTTAGTGACTTAGTTACTTAGTTACTTCATTACTTAGTTACTTCATTACTTAGTTACTTAGTTACTTCATTACTTAGTTACTCAGTTACTTCATTACTTAGTTACTCAGTTACTTCATTACTTAGTTACTTAGTTACTTAGTTACTTAGTTACTTAATTACTTAGTTACTTAGTGACTTAGTTACTTAGTTACTTCATTACTTAGTTACTCAGTTACTTAGTTACTTAGTTACTTAGTTACTTAGTTACTTAGTTACTTAGTTACTTAGTCACTTAGTTACTTGGTGACTTAGTTACTCAGTTACTTCATTACATAGTTACTTAGTTACTTAGTTACTTAGTTACTTAGTTACTTAGTTACTTAGTTACTTAGTTACTTAGTTACTTAGTTACTCAGTTACTTAGTTACTTAGTTACTTAGTTACTTAGTTACTTAGTTACTTAGTCACTTAGTTACTCAGCTACTTAATTACTTAGTTACTTAGTTACTTAGCGACTTAGTTACTTAGTTACTTAGCGACTTAGTTACTTACTTACTTAGTTACTTAGTTACTTAGTTACTCAGTTACTTATGTTAGTTATGTTTACCGTACACTATACAGCTGTATAGTAGTAAGGGATTAATACATTTGATGACTTAGTAATATTTTTTATGGGCTTTGGCTACAGCTATTATTTTCTGACTGTTGAAAAATCCGAAATTCCTAATACTTTTGGCCAAGGCTGTATTGATGTGGACACACACCGACACATACACAAGCATGTCAATGCGCGTAACAGTCGCGTTTGCCACGTAATTGAGGTTTCGCATCCGCGATATGTTTGCGTAAATATCTACATTGATATAAGTGCGAGATGGTCTTCCGCGAGAAAGAGAGACGAAAACAAGTAAGCGTATGCGTATGGGAGATGAAAGAGCCCCGGAGATAGGTGCGATCTATCGTCAGAAGGAATTGTACAGAAGACGCGAACATCGTAACGGGCCTAGGATACGTGTGAATATTAATTCTCAAAGCTTTCTTCCAAGTACGAGGCTAATTACAAGATGATTATTGTTATTATTTGTTTGATTAGACATAAGGATGCTGGAATGGAAAATTGGAGTGATAAAACAGCAGAGCGCTAGTAATTGAGAAGCTGGTGAACAAAACCGCACTTTTCCATACTATGTCAGATTTTTTTGTTTATCGTGTTTTTCAAGCAGCCCTTGATTAGCTCCCGAAATATTTTGAATCGAATCCGGCTCTAAAGACCACAAAATTTTTTAAGGGGTATTCCACTTTGGAAGCCCAATTTGGGGGGTCAGAATTTTTTTCTAGTAACACATTGGTTCGAATAAATTAATTTTTTCCCAGGATGTTGTACACACGTTTGTGGTTACAATGTAATTTCTTCGGAAGAAAATCTTTCATAGTATTCGTGGTGGTGCAGGTGGCGTTGCAGTCCTCCAGCGGCGAGGCCCGAAACGGCGCGATCTCAACCAGTTTCAAATGTAAACTGGAACGAAAACAAAAAATGTTTTCTTCAAATGTATCTTTTCAATTTTTTTGCGCGAATTGGCAGTTCTGCGGCACAAAAATAAATAAAACTTGTATCAAAATTTAATTCAACATGGGCAAGTCCGGTTTTGCTCGCCAGCTCCTCAATTTGTGTTCAACCGTTGAAAGACCGCCCGTCAAGTTCTCCAAACCCAAACAAATTCCTAAAGTTCTAACCTAGGTGAAAAAAAAAAAATTTTTGAACGATCGACGGATTTTCATTACGTGACAAAATTCGGCGATTCGAAGAGCAAAAAAATCTTTCACCTTCCGTTCTCACGGTCGCGAAAAAAAAACCACGATGACAATGACAACGAGAAATAATGGGGACATGACAACGAGACGTTACACATTTTTATGGCAAAAACGATCCTCATTGACCCAGTCCGAGTCGACAGGATTTTTTCTTTCCTCGCGCAGTAGCTACGCGTTTTTGTCGTCTTGTTTCTCGTTCCTGGTCGCTGACTGTTTTTTTTTTTTATTCTATCGAGATCGAGATTCCCGGGGGCTTTTGGGATGCTGGAGCGGGCAAGAAACTTTTTTTATTCGTGTCATGGTCAACGCGACGAGAGCAGAGCCACGTCGGATGACCGGTGCGATTCGAGACGCACTTGCAATTGCGCTCGAGAGAAAGAGACCCGGGAGTTTATTATTGGGATAATTGCAACGTGCTCCGCGGATGCCCCCGGCTCGCACGTTACCGAACACGCAATGCTCCAGTGTCGACGTACCACCCATTTTCGACCAAACGAATTTCAGCATGACTTCGACAAATTTAAACAAAAATCTCCAAACGCGATCGTAAATTATAAGTGTACCGCACACGTGGTAATTTTGTTTCGTATTGATTGTACAAAATACGATTTGATTTATTTCCATTTTTTTATTCCCATTCTTTCAATCAAATCGCGTGACGTCGAGATCCGAAAATAAAAATTCTTATTAGGCAACGATTGGACGGAGAAAGTAACCTTTCTTTCGAGTGTGTCCCGAAACACAGTGATTACGAAAGTAATACATGCGTACGTACAGGGTGGCCCGAAAAATGACGTCCAAAAGGAATATTTAGATGCCTTGCATCGATACCTATCCGGATCATCCCCATGTATGCTCTTTTTGAGTTTTCTATCTTTTTAGTTATCGATCTTTAATGAAAAGATACGTTAACTAAAATTACTATTACTATATATTTCTAAACTTCTATAGTAATTTTGGTAATAGTAATCTATAGTAATAGTGATGTTAGATAATTTTAATGACTATCTATACAGTAATTAGAGTTAACTAAAATTACTGTTACTATTACCATCTATATAGTAATTAGAAGTAACTAAAATTACTATTGCTATTACTATCTCTATAGTAATTACTGAATTTTACTAAATACTAAACAAAAATATATAGTAATAACTAAAATTACTATTACTATAGATAGATTACTAAAAAGAAAGAATACTTAGAAAGAAAAGGTCGTTTTCTAGCTTTTTGGTTATCCATCTACCTTTTTAGTTTTCGAAAAAAATGCATTCTTAATTTTTCTCTTTTGTGTAGTATGCACTTTCCACGCGATCTTTTTAATTTGCATTATCGTTATGAAGCGCATTGCGGAGCGAAAAATAAGTCATAAAAAAATACACTAGTCTAAATAACTCCTAATTACTTACCTTTAAAACTTCTGAGAGAAAAGTAGGCACACACTGACACGCGCGCACACACACACACACCCAAGAAAGAGAAAAAATGAAAACCGATGCTACAAGAAAATTCGAAAAAAAATTAAAACATGCTTTAGTTTTCGCGAAAACTAAAAAAATCTCATAATATACACATGGGCGATTATGTTTCACGTTACGTTCGAGGCCACCCGGTATGCATCTACACCAACGAAACAGTTACTATTGGGGTATTTAAATTTTCCTTTGTGTATCTAAGCTTAACCTGATTTTATGATGGATCGTCAATGTTTTCGAACAGGCGTCGAGGTCTCACTTTCAAAAAAAAAAGTACTGCATTGAATTTCCTTTAGTGTCAATACATCTGGTTGAGGCGTGGTCGTTCCCTTTCAAAATTCATCGGCCCACTGTGCCTCGAAAAAAGTACTTTCATTGAAACAAATGGTCTTTCACTTCTCCTACGAGGAAGCGAATGAATTGATGAGGAAGTAAATTACGATTTATAATATTGAACGACTCGCGAGAATGGGGTTTCCAGACGTCCTTTATTTCAAAGGACGTTCACATTTTCAGATCCAAAATGGATCTAGTCCCCTATTTTGAAATCGAGAATAGAGGACAGTACCTTGTTCTTTATTTAGGGTAACAATAATAACGTTGGCAATTTTTGAAAAAGCTGTGCTTCTAGGTGAAGGCACATATGTGCTAGTGTGGGACGTATACAGAATAGGGTATTTTACTCTATGTAAGGAAAATACTGAACATGCATAAATAAGGTAGTTCTCGCAATAAGCAATCGAATAATGTTGGTTTTACTTTTAAAAACACAAAACAAATTTTATAATTCAATTTTTTTTTAAAGACTTCTTTATCTGTTCATCGAATATGCGAAATGGTAGGCGCATAATGCATAATGTTAATTGCAAATTTTCAAATAGTTATCTGTACTTCGAAAAAGAACAAATGAATTTTTCTTCGGACTGTGACTTTGGATCTCTTCTCGCAAGTTTTAACCAAGTCTTCCTCATATTTATATCACTTGGCATTTTAATCGTAAAACGGACCGTAACCGTATAAACGGAATTACAAATAAAATCGAACCTCAATATGCAATGTAAAGATTTTAATAACTTTATTATAGAAAACGATTAACTGGAGATATACACCTAGGAGCCGGAAAAAAAGGTCATTTTTGTGAATTTTTTTAAGGAAAACTATTTGAAATTTCAGATTGGGGTTTTAATTATCTAAAAGTATATAAATTCAAAAATATGTTTAATTTTATTTATTTAAAAATATCAAAAATATACAAGAATATTGTATGATCCTTGGAGCGTCGTAAAAAAACGGTACCCAAAATTTCTCGAAAACCAATGAACCGATTGCCTTGAGGTTTTTTGTGATTATTCTATACACCATTATCCAGTACTTGTCGTAGGATTTTTTTCCGTTACTTAGTTTTTGTTTTATAGGCAAAATAATAACTAATTGTGGGCCCAAAAATCACTATTTATGTTGAAACGTCCGCCATTTTCTCATAAAGCGATATTTTCGAAATCGGCTATGACAAGTACTAGATAGTGGTTTATAGAATAACCACAAAAAACCTCAAGGCAATCGGTTCATTGGTTTTCGAGAAATTTTGCGTACCGATTTTTTTACGACGCTTCAAGGATCATACAATATCCTTGTATATTTTTGATATTTTTAAATAAAGAAAATTAAACATATTTTTAAATGTATATACTTTTAGATAATTAAAACACTAATCCGAAATTTCAAATAGTTTTCCTTGAAAAAATTCACAAAAATGACCTTTTTCCCGGCGTCTAGGTGTATATCTGCCCTTAAGCTCACCACTCTAGCGGCAAAATATAAGGTCCAACTTTGACAATTTATTTTGTGAGTATGAAAAAAGGAATCGGATTTCTTTTGAGAGGGTTTATTTAACACATATTAAAATATTTAAAAAATTATTCTAATTTTCATACAAAATGGCGGCGACAGAGCCCATCTCGAAAACCGTGTTTTTTTTTTACCAATAGCTTCACGGAAGGACGGGTTTCTCGTAAAGTATAAGATCTGAAATAAAAACCATAAAAAATCTAATCTCTATATTATTAGCTATGGAACTACATAGGGACTTTTTTTATCAAATTTTCAAAAAATGACGCACTTTGAAAGAAATAAATCGATTCTTTGCTGAAAAAATAAGCAGTAAATTGTTGATAAACAAAAAGTTTACATTTAATCAAAAAACGGCTACGTACTGCCATTGAGAATGTAATTGTGAAGCTATTATCGAAATTTCAAATCGATCCATGCAAAGTTGTAGTCCGTCCGCCCAGTATAAAAAAAAGTTTAAATCGTAATTTAAACCTTTTGAAAAGTTGTTTTTTGCTGCAGGACCAATTGCATATTGTTTTTACGTACCCCAAAGTATATTTTAAGCCAATAAACGATTGTTCCAAAATCGCAGAGTGGTGTTATCCCTTAAAGCAGGAAAAGTAATGCCAAGTATACTGTCGAAAAAAGTAATTTTGTATTTGTGTTAATAATAGGTATTTCTTACTTTCATTCATCATTAGATAACTACATATTTACTGTTGCCTTAATTTAACGACTACGATACCCTTTTTATCAATATATATATCGCTACTGTAATACCACAAGAGACAATTTGATTGAAAATAACATAAACCCTTATTTCTATCCTTGGTCCTCGATTTTATCAAATCCTCTAAAACCCAAAACGGCAGCTGGCAACCGAGAACGTAAAAATCTCCATTTCGAATGGAAGGTTAACGCGTTACCCCACTTGTAGCGCAAAAAAAGGCCTTTTTCATGAATTTTTTTAAAGAAAACTACAAAACTTTTTTAGTCGATCAATATACCATCTTAAATAACACATCTTGAAGAACTTTCAGTAATTTTTTTTATTGAAAAATATTAGATTGTTTAGTGGAAAATGGCCGTCAATGAAATAATGTTTTTATATACACGGTTTGCGGTGACGAACATTGCGGCGAAGTGGATCATCTGAAAAAAAAATGCGGATGGATTTAGTCAAATATAAGTATAAACTAGTCTTTAATCAAAGGATTTTAAAAAATATTCATTTTTCACAAAATGGCGGACAGTCAAAGTTTGGTTCGATTTTAACGAAAAAAAACGGCCGTTTTTTGGCTATAAAACGACCATTTTTTTCGAAAAAAAAAATCGAACGATTAAAGACTACATTTTTACGTATTAAATAAGCCTGCAAAATTTCAAGAAGATCGGTTCATTAGTGTTCGAGTAATCTTGGTCACCGACTTCAGAAATGCCATTTTGAGAAAAACGCGTTTAAAGTTTCAATTTCAGTTCTTCAATTCGCGGATTCTTCTCTTTCAACGCTCATATCTCAGTCAATTTTGTTCGGATCGACTTGAAATTTTCAGGACATATTCTCAGATACATATACTTCAAAAAAATGCAATAAAAAAATCGATTTTTTCAAAATCACAAGTGGGGTCAACCCCTTAAAATAACGGATTGTTTTCCCGTCCGGTTATTGGACGAATAAGCTCATGTTATTCCTCCGGATAGCGGCTCAGTTCAGGCCGTATTTCCAGTAGGCGTACATATTATTGTGATTCGTGTAAGCTAGTATCCGGACGAATAACATACATATAACTGCCCGGATATAATGTGTTTAATTGTTAAACAAACTATCCGGAAGAATAGTTTACACGTAGTCATCTGAAGAAAAGCTTTATGATTTCGTTTGGGTTTGGGTTATTTGGTTGTGTTTGGGTTTGGATTGGTTATTTGTGTTTGGGTTGGTTGGTTGTGTTTGGGTTTGTTTGGTTTGGGTTGGTTGGTTTTGTTTGCGTTTGTGCTGTTTGGGTTTGGGTTTTTTTTGGGTTTGTTTGTTTGTTTGGGTTGGTTTGTTCGGATGTGTTTGTTTTGGGTTTGTTTGGGTTTATTTGCGTTTGGGTTGGTTTGTTTGGTTTGGGTTTGGGTTTGTTTTTTGGGGTGGTTTGTTTGCGTTTGTCATTTTGGGTTTGTATGTTTGAGTTTGGGTTGATTTGTTTGGGTTTGTGCACCGCGTGAAATTAGCCGCTGTCCGGACGAATGACATACGCTTATTCGTCCGATAACCGAACGGCTAGCCTCAGCGTTAGAATAATTCGCTGATCCATTTGAGGGTAATCAAACGTGTCTTTTGTTGCCGACGTTTTTCACGCGACGACTCGTGACGTGTATTTGGGGCATTGTCGACGGTAAACGGAACTCCGCGATGGAGTTGGTGACCGATGAAATCTCGTGTATGGACCGCGCCCCTGCCTATCCCGATCGACCCACGGATCGGCATCGTCATAACTCGCATATGCCTCGACGAATACCGCACACACACCGTGACAACGATGCATACGCGTGGACACGCGTGCGTAAATGCAAACGTATGCCTATACTTCGAACGAAAATGCGAAGAAAGCAGCCGAGTCGTCGAAGACTCGGGTGAAAGTCGTAACATCGAAAATGTCACAGGGTTTTAACCTTAAAGCATGTGCAAGAGTCTTTAGCCTCGAGCGAGCAGAGGCGAGGCAGTTTTTAGACACTCTCGCACCAGTCACCGGTACGCAGGTATGCCTGATCATTCGAGATGTCCGTTATGCCATACTTGCGAACCATCACTGAGGTATTTCGCATGTGCGCATGTCCGCGATCACTCTACGCACACATTTAGGTGTCAATGGCTTCGACATCGATGCAGCCTTTTATCTGCATACGACTCGTAGGGAAATTCAGTCAGGGCTTCGACGTCGGCTCAACAGCCGAATTGGTGCCGCAAAAGTGGATATTCTTTCTACACCTTTTCTCTATACTCGTCCTATTTTAACGCTTAAGGCCTTAGGCCACAGCAACGGGTATAAAATCATGTGCGAATTTAACATTTTTTTTCGTATGGAAAAGTCATTCACTCATAAAATTAATTACACATCTATTTAGTATGAATATCAAGCTGTTAGAAATTTTTTTTTTTTCGATTTATAAAATGACCGACTGCTCGAAACTTTTTCGAAACACCTTTTTTCCTGTTGGCGTGATAATTTCAACAATTTTCACTCCAGTTACTTCAAATTTAAAAGTTATGTTCCTAATTGCAGTTCGCAGAGAAGTACGTATGGAATTTCTGATTACTCGAAAACTTTTCATTTTATGAGCAGTTTATGAGCAGATAACGAAATTTTTCACTGAAAATTCATTTCTTAAGTTCATATACCTACAACTTTTGAGTGAAACAATTTTTTCTTAAATTCCGTACGTACTTGTCTAGGTATTCTAATGTAGACTGACGAGAATTTTTGTTTTTTGTTTTAGGCAAAAAATTGTGTATGCTAAGATAAAAAATAACAAACGAAAATATTAGTTGTCGGCCATTTCGTACATCGAAAAAAAAGATATATTTTTTCTAACAGCTTGATATTCATACTGAATAGATGTGTAATTAATTTTACGAGTGAATCTCTTTTTCATGCGATAAATAAATAAATAAATTGTTAAATTCGCACATGATTTTATACCCGTTACTGTGGCCTGAGGCCTTAAGGAATAACTGAAGGATTTTGGAAAAATCGTTTTTTTGACTTAAAAAATACTTTGGGGTCATAAAAACAATATGGAATTGGTCCTGTAGTGGAAGAATATTTGTTAAAGGCTCAACTATCGATTTCGAACTCGACTATCGACTATCGATACTATCGATTTTGTTTATAAACAATAACCAATTAAAATTCATTCGAAAACCCTGTATAGTAACTTGAAATATAAGTTAGTGTAGGTCTTACCAGTAGTCACTTGACAAAACATTATACGAATTTTGTCGTCACCAAGAACTTTTTTTTACTTGTGTAATCAATACATAATGGCATTAAATTCCTAATTGCATTTGCGATGTAATACACGGAGCATTTTCCGGCTCGAGCACGGTGCGAGAAGAAGCAGCGGATGAACTTTAATATGACTTTTCATTCCGGGCTTGCATCTTCAACCAGACATACTAGCAGGCATGGAACATATTTTGCAACTGAAAAGTGATAGTCGTTCTCGAATATGGTCCCACCGCAGGCACTTATCTCATCGCTAAATTCTGTTTCTCTCGTGCACACATGTGCTCGACGAAAGTTTCCCTTTGGATTTTTGGTAACCCCGTGGTGGGGCACAAGCCACAACGCCCATAACAACAATCCAAAGAAAACCCTTGAAAACATTGTCGAACAGTCGGATAGTTATGTCGCTAAGAGACGACACTTTCTAATGATTCTTTGATACTTTGTTGAGGAAGATTCTCGGAGACAATGATTCGGACTCGTATACAATGATTCGAAAGTCGGACCAAAAATCCGATATTGAACTCGAATAATGATGATATTTCGATATCAGAGATGACAAACTAAAAATAACATTATAATTGTTATTATTGCCATTCAACTTTCACTTGTTTTTTTTAGCTACGTTTACCAGCCTTGAAGTATTATAGCCTACAATAAGTATTGCCAAAGTGTCAACTTATTTATCCACAAGTGTGGAATCAGAAATGGCCTTCTCTTCCGTGGCTTACACCTGCAATTAGGTAAGATCGTCTCTGAAAGACGAAACTTAAAGACGAAAGCAGAAAATGGAGAACATTTGAATGTCCTCTGTTTTCTGCGGTCATTGTTTCAACAATCTCACAATCAGTCTCGTTGATTAAAGTGACCATGCAGGTGCCTGCCTGCCACGAGCTAGGCCATTTGTTTGCATTCTAGTAGCTACTACTGCGCTGTCTTGCATAAAACTTCCTAATTTTAATTTTTCTTCGTTACTACTTTTTTATTTGTATAAAAGTTCCTATTTTTAGTTTTTGATTTATGTTGAGTTGGGTCCGATATATTTTAGAACAAAGCAGTGTATGTTTACAAATAAATAAATAAATATATATATATATAATAAATGCAAGCGTAGATTGTCCGTGCGTACCGCTATAACTCCCCAATCCATCCCCAGAGCTCTTTGGAGGTTATATGGTATGGTAGCCCTCCACCCCCAAACATGAAGAAAATTTCACTTTGGAACTACAGGCCTTGGGTTTGGAGATATGGGTGTCAAAATAGGACATCGCACCAATGGACTTCTCATGGGAAATTGGTGAAGCAGCTGGGAATCGAGTGCCGAAGTGGCCGAGACTGGCCAGAGTGTTCCTGAATGTTCTAGATGTTCCCAGAATGCTCTAGCACGTTCTAGAATGTTGCAGATGGTTTGAGAATGTTCTAGCATGTTCCAGAAGGTATGAGAATGTTCCAGAATGTTCCAGTTTTCTAGGATGTTTCAGTTTTATATAATGTTCCAGTTTCCTAGAACGTTCCAGTTTTCTAGAATATGCCAGTTTTTTATAATGTTCCAGTTTTCTAGAATGCGCCAGTTTTCTAGAATGTTCCAGTTTTTTAGAACGTTCCAGTCGTCTAGAATGTTCCAGTTTTCTAGAATGTTCCAGTTTTCTAGAATATGCCAGTTTTCTAGAATGTTCCAGAATGTTTTAGAATGTTCCAGAATGTTCTAGGATGTTCTAGAATGTTCCAGAGTGTTCTAGGATGTTCTAGAATGTTCCATAATGTTCTAGAATACTCGAGAATGTTCTACAATGTTCCAGAATGTTCCAGAATGTTCCAGAATGTTCTAAAATATCCCAGGCTTCTAGAATTTCCCAGTTTTCTAGAATGTTCCAGTTTTCTAAGATTTTCCCGGATGTTCTAGAATGTCCCAAGATATTCGAGAATGTCCTAGAATGTCCCAGAAGGTTCTGGACCTTCGAAGAGACTTCGGGTTCCGGAATGTTCGAGAACATTCTGGAATATTCCAAACGGTTCTGGGCCATCGAAGGACTTCCTGATCTTTTTTTATTCTTTTCATTCACATTTGATAGGAGCTGGTTGGCTCTGTCCGAGCGAAGCGAGAGTAACTCCGAATAGTCTATAATAAATCAAGATCTCACACAGTAAATGACGGTGGTTTTCAATATATACTGTCGTTTCACTCAGCAATACCCTTCTATTACTACAACTTCCATCTTTACTTTCAAGCTTTTAACGTTTTTAATAAAGGTTTGCCATAAGCATCGGAAAATATCGAAATACTGGTATTCCAAAATTACAACTTGTTGGCATCGAAACAATACCGCTAATAGAAAACGCTCCAAACTCTAAGCAAAAAATATCAACAGTCAAATCCCAAAAGATCCTCGTTCCCAAAGGCCAATTTTCAAAAATTGCTCATTGTCACAAATTCAAATACTCGTGCCACACTTTATCGTACAAGATCCTCCCATACAATGTTTCGTCCATTCCCTTACAAAGCGAAAGCAAGACACAGACGACGAATTTTAAAGAATTGTTTTTTTTTGTCACAGATATCGGCAACTTTGTCAACTCCGAAAAGCCAAGAACGATAAAAAACTGATCCTGCTTCCGAACGAAATTTGTTGCAAAAACCTGATAGTAGTTTTAGTAGTGACCGCATTGGAAAAGACTAAAAAATCAGAGTAAAATTTAAACGTTCAGACAGAAAATTCAAAACGCGTATGCCGGTGGCGTGCACGTAACACGTTTTTTCTTCCATATCAATCTATTTCGTGCGATACAGTAGAAGGTAAATGAAATAAACTTCAAATTGACATTTTGCAGCTCGGGGCGTTCGCATAAGTTTGATGACACGGCGCGTTTGAGTAATGGCATATTGATGAAAAATTTCATAACCCATATCATATCGCTCCTGATCGAAGAGGTACGATCTTACCGACGAAAGCCAAGAAACCGAAAAAAATCGATTGCCTCATAGCCCCGAGGAATTTCGCCCCCTCGAGTGTACCAACAACATATATATGTTTTCTTAACAAACCGGATTTTCAAGCCTCTGCTACAAAGTCGGTGGTCACTATGGGTGTATACAGGGTGTTAGGAAGGTCGATGCAAAGCCTTAAGGCGGTAATACGTCACCTCGTTAGAAACATTTCTAACCTAGGTTACATTAGTCCAAAGTCTAAGGATTTCGATTTATCATGGTAAGTATGATTTTTGAAAAATTTCCCAAAATTCGGTACTAGTTCGTTTACCTCTTATGTTAATGCTATTTTTTTAAACATAGCATTAACATAAGAGGTATTTTTATTTTTTGGCAAGCTTCAAATTCTTCAACACGTTCCATTTAGTTAGTTGTGTGGATACAGATTAATTGTATTGGTGGTTGTGGATTAAATACAAATTAAGCTAAGAAGCAAATACGTTTTTAGTTACAAATTATTATCTGTTTGAACATTATGAACCTAAGACTGGGAAATTATGTACCTAAGATTGGGAAATTTTTCCAAAATTGTACTTACCATGATAACTCGAAATCCTTAAACTTTGGACTAAGGTAACCTAGGTTAGATATGTTCCTAACGAGGTCACCTATCACCTCCTTAAAGCTTCGCATCGACCTTCCTAACACCCTGTGTATATACATTTATATATATATATACGTATGTAATGACCTACCGTAGATGTTGCCTGCACTCCGCCCGCTTCACTACAGTTTACTTAGATACTCCGAGATCGCATAGTTGCAAAACCTCCGGCAAGGTGACCTAGTTTTGTGAGGGACATACTTTATATGCTTACGAAAGCGCGGAGCGTCCTCTCCTGTGCGCGGGATTGGGAGTTCATGGTTATCCTTTGACTTATTATTTTATTCGATTTTAAGGGGTTAGGCTACTACGGAAATGACAAACGCTCGTTCGTGCCTTGAGGTAACCCAAATTGGAGAGGAAGGTCCAACCTATGGTACAGGCATCGCAGATTGAAGTAAACTTATGATTATAACGATAGAACTGCTAGTAAAACTTTGTTTCTGTTGAAGCTATGTTTTTCAAAACGGTGTACACGATTACTCGACATCTAATGAACGGATTGACTTGAAATTTCGTATACTTGTTCAATGCAATAGTAGTTTAGTCTTAACCGACGTTTTCCTTCTTGACTCCGCGCATGTGTGTGTGCGTGTGTGTGTGCGTGTGTGCGTGTGTGTGCGTGTGTGCGTGTGTGTGCGTGTGTGCGTGTGTGTGTGTGTGTGTGTGTGTGTGTGTGTGTGTGTGTGTGTGTGTGTGTGTGTGTGTGTGTGTGTGTGTGTGTGTGTGTGTGTGTGTGTGTGTGTGTGTGTGTGTGTGTGTGTGTGTGTGTGTGTGTGTGTGTGTGTGTGTGTGTGTGTGTGTGTGTGTGTGTGTGTGTGTGTGTGTGTGTGTGTGTGTGTGTGTGTGTGTGTGTGTGTGTGTGTGTGTGTGTGTGTGTGTGTGTGTGTGTGTGTGTGTGTGTGTGTGTGTGTGTGTGTGTGTGTGTGTGTGTGTGTGTGTGTGTGTGTGTGTGTGTGTGTGTGTGTGTGTGTGTGTGTGTGTGTGTGTGTGTGTGTGTGTGTGTGTGTGTGTGTGTGTGTGTGTGTGTGTGTGTGTGTGTGTGTGTGTGTGTGTGTGTGTGTGTGTGTGTGTGTGTGTGTGTGTGTGTGTGTGTGCGTGCGTGCGTGCGTGCGTGCGTGCGTGCGTGCGTGCGTGCGTGCGTGCGTGCGTGCGTGCGTGCGTGCGTGCGTGCGTGCGTGCGTGCGTGTGTGTGTGTGTGTGTGTGTGCGTGTGTGCGTGCGTGCGTGGGCGTGCGTGCGTGCGTGGGCGTGCGTGCGTGCGTGCGTGGGTGCGGGCGTGCGTGCATGGGCGTGCATGCGTGCGTGCGTGCGTGCGTGCGGGCGTGTGTGCGTGGGCGTGCATGCGTGCGTGCGTGAGTGCGTGGGCGTGTGTGCGTGCGTGCGTGCGTGGTCGTGTGTGCGTGCGTGCGTGCGTGCGTGATGACATTATGGAAATATGAATATACGACGACATCTCGTAGGCGAGAGATCGCAAGGAATTCACCTTTCTCGCTTTCTTGCATTTTCCTTATTATACAATAGTAAAACTTGCATCCTCAATAAACCCCCTACATTGTTTATTGCTTTTCTCGTTTATTGAAAGAATTATACAGTCCCGTCACTCAGGACTCGCGCGTATACGTGCCTACCACGCAGACGATGTAGACATCGAATGCGACGATGCCTGAGGGGCTTCCGTACAAATATGTGTACGAATTTGCAGAAGTCACAGAAAACACGTATACGTACGTGCAGGTGTACGATCAATGCTGCATACATCATTTTGTGCGAAGTTATGTGTCACGCGGGAGAAATGCAGTTTAACGTCCCACGGAATGAATCAAGATGGAAAGAATAGTCGGAGAGCCCCAAGAATCACGAGAAGAAACGAAGAAAGTGGAAGAGAAATAAAAGTCTACGTAATCCGTTGTCAGGACGATTGAACGAAAATGTTATCGTTCATTCCGTACGCGATGTATTTAAATTTTGCACTACTTTTTTGTGAGGTTTTGATGAAGTACTTGGCTTTAGAAAATGTCAACTTCTATTCATCAATTTTTCGGAAATTCTTTTCGCAGCTGCCTTCTCTGAAGATGCGAAGAATTTTTTTTATAAGCGTGCATGAATTCCCCTTGATTTATGATATTGTACTCGTAATTGATTTAATACAGGAAGCACGCTACGAAAGTTTTTACAACGATAATTAAGTTTCGTGTCAAGGCTTACGTTTAGAATTTTCGAATCGCTTCGTAAGGAATGAGAATTCGTGAATGTCAGTTTTGGTGGGTTTCGTATGTCGAACACGTTTTTCTGTGCTCGTTCACACGCAGACAAGTGCGGTAATAAAAATTAACGGAACGGAGCCTTCCGCGTTGTTTCCGTGTCACGGTCACCGTTTATTCCTATTACAGCCTCTGATTTAAAAGAATGCGTTATACGTTAATACGTGGGATATCTATAGCGTTCGTTCTGAGTTTGTGTATAATACCATTTTATTTATAATCGAGGGAAAGAAAACGAAAAAAGTTTTGATAAATGAGAATAACGATTTTGTTTAGTTACCCTATTATGTTTAAAGGTTTTTTTGAGGGGAATTTTTGTAAGGGATCAAGCTTAAGCTTGAAATGTCAAACATACAATCTTTTTATTACAATGCTAGGTGTATATCCTAGAATATCGACTTTTTTGCAACAAAGGTTTTGTAATAATTCAAAAAATTGATCGAGTTACGATGCCTTGTGTAAAGGGACAGAATAGAATATGGGTACCGGTTTTTTGTAATATTGAAAAACCGGAACATCGGACCAAAAATCCGATATCGACAAACCGATATTGGACTCGAATAATACCGATTTTCCAATATTAGAGTTGAGGAGGTTAAGGGGTTATATGCAGTTAAAAATGTTGAAAAATCGATTTTTATTTTATTTTATTTTATTTTCATCATGTACATATATTTAAGTACACACTCACAAAATTTCTTGTCAATCCGGCGAATACTCTCGAAATTACACGCACATTTGTAATGACGTGTCAGATTATATGTAAAGTGCTTTTAAAACTTTAAACGCGTTATTCTCAAAACTGTGTTTTTTCAAGTCGGTGAGCAAGATTTCTTGGAAACGGCTGAACCGATCAGTCTCAAATTTTAACACAATCTTTTCAAATATAATTTTCAGTAATTAATCGGAGGTTTTCTCTCCCCGATGAATATTTTTCATTTTATAAAATGCTATTTGATAAACAATTGAAGGCCAACATTTTTGTCAACAATCGATTTTTTTTTTTGGAAGCCACCTTTTTCTCAAAAATTATTATTTTGCTTATTCCTTCGATCAATTTCAAGATAATCCATTATATTAACGCAGAGCAGTAGAGAGTAGTAGAGACCAGTTATAGCAGCGTTCAAAATAATTATTTTTACAAATAAAAAATGTTAAAATACAGTTAAACGTTACCAGTAGCGGTAAGCCAGTAACCAGTTAACCAGAGAGCAGTAGAGAGCAGTTATAGCAGCTTTCAAAATAATTATTTTTACAAATAAAAAATGTTAAAATACAGTTAAAAGTTACCATAACATGTGTTCAAATTTTCACGTTAATAGATTTGAAGATGTTCTCAAGAAAAAATCCTGAAAAATCGATCTTTTTGTACCTCCTGACTGTATATAACCCCTTACAATATTATGGTAACTGTTATTAGTTCCATGTAAGCGGTCACACCTAGTTGAAATTTCTAAAAGAACGATTTTTCGTTTTCGACGGATTCTTATAATATAACCTTTAAAAAATATTCTCTGAAAATTCAAAGTCAGTCCGTTGAAAATTGGCAGAGTTATGAGCGTTTACGGATATTACCTATAAATGGCACCTGTAAGGTACCATTTTATCTACGTATATGCCTGACGTAAAACTTTAAACGCCTTTTTCCGCGCAATGACTTGTTCAAAATTGGTGACGAAAATATCACAAAGTCAACTAAACCGATCTGCTTCAAATGTCACAGACATTTTTTGTATACCAAAAGGCAGTCCTTAATCGAAGGATTTTTTTTTCAATGCATACTTTTTTTATATCAAGGAAAATAGAGTGTTTTTTCACCGAAATTTGGACGATCACTTTCGATCGGCGACCGTTTTTTCAAAAATCATTATTTTATTGAATCTTTCGATTAAGAATAATACGGTACAAAAACTAAATTCTTTTGGTTTTCTTATTTCAGATGATTTGTTCCCGAGCAGGAGTGGTCACCGCGTAAGACCCTTTCTGCGCAGGGTTCTGTGCGATTTAGTGTATCTCCGTCATTTGTAAATATTTTCCAATAAAAAAATTTGTGAACGATCTTCGAACGATACCCTTTACTGTCAAAAAAAAAGTTAAAAACCTGCACTAATTTCCCAAAAAAAAACATTCGCGCAAACACCTCTTTTTTCGGTCGCGAACTAGGTGTAACCCGTTTAGGTACTTTTTCTTGTGTTTCTCTACGTTTAAGAGCCTCAAAATATTATTGACTCATCCGATTTACCTGACCGGGACCTTTCATGGAACAGACCAGCAATATCACTAACATAAATCTTTTCCTGCGCAGAACATTGACATTTCTTGAATATCAAATCCCAACCTATTATCAAACAATACCTTTTGCGTCATCGAAGATATTAATAATTAAATATAATAATATGATTAAATTTGTTGTAATTGTATGTTACGTTTTATTATCATATTATTTTCTTCATCAATAATCGAAGCCTGACAATGCCATCATAAAGAATAAATTATGATGGTTGACGAAAATTATATGCTGACATAATGAAGAACATAATTACAATAAATGTAATCCTATCATCACGGTCAATTATTAATAATTATAGTAACACGCCGACGTTAGTGTTATTTCATTTTTTTGTCCTCTATGTATCAACAAAAGTAATGTGGGGATGATTTTATCGGCATTTCGAGGAAAAAAAAACTAAAGACGTTATCATAAATAACAGTATAACAATACATGTGACGACTTAAACGTTACAGATTTGTTTGACTCTCTCAACCGGGCTGATTCATTCGACGGAGTTCAATCAGTCTTTCTGATTTGTACCATACAATATATATTTTTAATTAAACGTTTTTTCCCCCCATCTTTTCCCAGCTTTGGTAAAGCTCAACGACGTTGAGCTTTACCAAAAATTGCATCGTTTCGTCAAAAAATCGATATTGTTTTCTCACCCGAGACACGTGCTTCCGCCACAGTTGATGCTTTCACACTCATTCGCCTCACCCCCTCCCGCCCTTCAAACTCCAACGGGAGAACTGTGCTCGCACACACAGTTTAGTGGCTGGGCTTAAGGCGTTGTACGCAGTTGCAGAGCCAAAAAAAGTCGTTTTTTCACGAATTTATTCGGGAAAAGGATTTCATTTGGGAAAAACGAAAAGTATTAGGCAGTGTAGTGGCATCTTTTGGCTTTAGATTGACATTTTTTATTTTCAAAAATATTCATTAACATTGCTCCTGTAGGAAGTCTCCTGGAGGACCTCGAAAAAAAAGTCTCCGGCGGTGAGCAAAGTATCTCCGGTTTGGATTATCTAAAATGAAAAAACTAAAAAGATTCTTTCAGGGGATAGATGAATCCAGGTATCGATGGAAGGAATAGTCGAAATTTTAATTTTTGACAAAATGGTCGCTCCGGAAAGCAACAATTTCGATTTTCGACCAAATTTTTCGACCCCAAGCTTATGCAGACCAATTAAATGATCAATTCCGAAACTAAATAAAACACCATAATTGCAAACAAGCAAAAATATTTTACTATCGCATTTCTGCAAGATCGCGTATCATAAAATTCGTTGAACATTCTTTTCAATTTATATAATTGAAAAACTCGTAAAAAAAAGATTAAACAAAAACGTACAAACAGACGAATTCTGTCGCGATCAACCCACGTATAGTTTTACGTCGTTTCGTATTGAATAGGTTATTAAACCTTTGTTACATGAATATGTAGAAGTTCGGTTCCGCGATGTAACGACAGCAGGCAAGAAAAGTCAGGATGGCGAATTATTATAGTCTATGCACTTAAGTTTGTGCCACTATACAGTTATTACTTCGGTCGTCTGAATTGAGTTCTCTTCCGCGATATAGACACTCGTGTTTTCCCTGGCGCTTCTATTCTGCTCGTTCGTTTCCGGTGGTCCAGATTTCAGCCAACATTTTGATTCTCCGAATGATTCAACTGAAGAGAGCGCGCGACACTTAATCAATCGAATTATTTTATATATTGATTGTATTATATATATATTGATTGAATTTTCATATGAATATATATATATATATATATATATTAGACTGTTTCAAAGTAAATCGATAATTTTTTCTGCCTTGATACAATCTTAAACTATACTTCGACATAAAAAAATAATCCTTGCGAAAGCGGGGGCCGGTGCTTCAAGATTTGGTGGTGCCTCATCGGACTTTTGTTTTATTTATTTCGTTAATACGTAAATAACGAATTTGCATGAATGAAACATACATTTTTCTTGTTCTAAAATGATAAATATATTCTAAACTTATGTATAAATACTGAATATATTATTTAAAAAACGATTTTAGTTGTCGCAGCAACAATTATCGGTCGATATATACGTCGATAAATGCAAACAAAAATAAAAAATACAGGACCCCCGTAAAAATGATTTTTTTATTATCGTCAATAATCTTCGATGAATACATTCGATGATACGCTGTTACGATCATCATTATCGGCTACAAAAAACTTGACTTATTGCAGTTGGGGTTTGTTTTCTATGGTCTTGAACTATTTGGAACAAATATTGCTTTTGTTCCGCATTTTTAGTTAACAAATTATTGTATTCCTCGACAAGAGCTACCACGTTCAGCTGAATTATTTGTTACTTTCATTTGTAAGAAAGGCCTTGAGGACGTTTGAAAGCTTTCAATAGATTCCCATTGTTCGAGAGGCTCATCCAGGAAATCATGGGCCAATTCACATTGTTGAAATAAGCGTCTCGACTTGTGAGTGATGTAATGACGGATGTCAATTTCAGGCAGTGTTTGACACTCGCTATCACTCAGGGAAATGCGCTTTTGATTTTTCTTGATAAATTTCGTTTATTGATAAATTTTTTTAAATTTCTTTTAAAAAATTGTTCTTAACAAAATGTTAATTTTTTAATAACGAGCTTCCTAATCGTCGTGAAATTTTAACACGACCTCTTAAATATTTCATACAAAAACATACCAAATTTTCCGAATTTTCTTATCATTTTTTATTTCAACCCATAAGGAGGTTGAAGTAATGATGATAGAATTCTGAAAATTTGGTATGTTTTTACATGAAGTATTCAGGAGGTCGTGTAAAAATTTCATGACGATTAAGATGCTATTCATTGAACAATTAACATTAACATGTTTCATAGGGACTCAACATCCTTAAGGGGGAATTCCCCACGCGATCGATGCTCGGAAAGAGAGAGTAAAGTTCTGCTCACTCGCGGAACCGTGAGCGGCACTTATACGCGCGCAAGACACCATTCGTTGTCGATTCCGTCGTCGGCGAAAGTTGCTATCGGGCTATCTTACATTATAAAAATTTCTTACTAAAAATTCTTGCCGTGTATCGAGCAGGGGGCGCCACTCTGCATCGTAAATTCTTTTGAGTACATATATGTA
The DNA here is from genome assembly GCA_951751655.1 of Ophion costatus. Lineage (NCBI taxonomy): Eukaryota > Metazoa > Arthropoda > Insecta > Hymenoptera > Ichneumonidae > Ophion > Ophion costatus. The sequence continues at coordinate 5,295,620 of OX632365.1, read as the reverse complement.
TATATACATACATACATGACATGTAAAGGTATGTCTATACGTGTATATATATGTATATGAGGGATACAATCCCAAATATACAGGGTGGCCCGAAAAGTGACGTCTAAAAGGAAAGTCCCGATGCCTCGTATCAATACCTATCCGGATCATATCCCTATGTGTGCTCTTTTTTACTTTTCTATCTCTTTAGTTATCGGTCTTTTCTAAAAAGATAGATTAACTGAAATTACTGTGACTATTGATTTCTAAATCTACTATTACTATAGATAGTAATTAAAATGAACTGAAATAACTGTTACTATACATAAATTGCTAAAAAGAAAGATTACTTTTACGTTAATATTTATGAGATAAATTCTATAGAAAGATAGTTTTCTATAGAATCGCCCCATGTTCTACTATCTTCGTTATTCTTTGAGAAAAACAAAATCTTTTTTGTGTTCTGCCTATACACTTTTCAGTTCTCGATATTTACTAAAAAGATAGATTCTAGAAAATTTCTATTACTATCGATAGATTGCTAAAAAGAAAGATTACCTAAAAATATAGTTTTCTATAGAATCATCCCCATGTTCTGCGATCTTCTTTATTCTTTGAGAAAAAAAAATCATTTTTCTGTTTTGCGTATACACTTTTTAGTTATCGATCTTTACTAAAAAGATAGATTAACTAAAATTACTACTCCTATATATTTCTAAATCTACTATTACTATAGACATATTGCTAAAAAGAAAGATTACCTAAAAAGATAGTTTTCGATAGTATCATCCCCATGTTCTACGATCTTTTTTGTGGTTTAAGAAAAAAAAATTATTTTCCTCTTTTGCGTATACACTTTTTAGGTATCGTTCTTTACTAAAAAGATAGATTGACTAAAATTACTATTACTATATATTTCTAAATGGAGATGTAGAAATGTATAGTAATAGTAATTTTAGTATACAGTAATTAGTATATAGTAATAGAAATATATAGTAATAATAAAATATATAGTAATAGTAATCTGCCTATAATAATATGAGTATTACTATAGACAGATTGCTAAAAAGATAGTTTTCTATAGAATCATCCCCATATTCTACGATCTTTTCTATTTTTTGAGAAAAAAAAATTATTTTCCTCTTTTGCGTACACACTTTTTATTTATCGATCTTTACTAAAAAGATAGATTAACTAAAATTACTTTTACTAAAAATATATTGCTAAATCTACTATTACTATGGATAGATTGCTAAAAAGAAAAATTACCCAAAATAAAGTGTTCTATAGAAACGTCCCCATATTTTACGATCTTCTTCATGTTTTGGGAAAAGAGAATATTTTTTTCTTTTGCGTATACACTCTCCTCGCGTTTGTTTTACTTGTGTAGTAGTTGTTTTTTTAGTTTTCGACAAAAATGCATTTTTAATTTTTCTCTTTTGTGAATGTAGTTTTCACCAGCTTTTTTTACTTGCATTATCGTTATAAAGTGCACTGTTAAGCAATAAATAAATGACCAACTGGACACGATCGTTTTACGTGTGGTGTTGATGAAAAGTTTTGAAAAAGTTACGAGGATTAGTCACCAAAGTACAGATGATTTAAAAAAATACTTAAACTGGACTGAATGACGCTTAATTGCTTCCAAAGGCTTAAGGGAATAAGAGGAAAGTGCATACACAAGAGAGAGGAAAAAAGGAGAAATCTAGGCTACAGGAAAACTCGAAAAAAATGTTTTTTTCTCAAGAACTGAAAAAGATCGTAAAACGTATATGGGGGGTAATTCGGGTAGGTATTTGCAGGGGGCAGCGGGATTTTCCTATTGGGCGTCCTTTTCGGGCCACCCTGTAGATCTATAGCCACCCCATGTGCATCTATAAGTGTTTGTACATATCCGTTGGCAAACGATTGCATTGATCGTACGTAATATTTAAGATGCCTACAAAGTATCGCGTAGCATAGTAAAGTACATTATTGCTATGCGTAAGAGATTTTATGCACTATGATACACAAGTAGTTGTAACACTTCGAACTTGGCCAAATTTATAATAATATCGATCCTTCGAATTATCAGAGACAACCGATGGAATTCTGCACTTGTGTTGACAACCAATGAGTCGCAATTTTCTGAGAACTCTTGTTCGAATAATTCCCATCATTACCTCGTAATGTTAAGGAGTTTCGAGACTAAAATCGAAATGCTCGTAGACGTTTGACATTTATATCACCGAGAGATTAACTTAAAATGCATTAACTGTCCAAAAGTCAATTACTTTCACAACATAGTTTCGGAGATTTTTAATGTTCAAGTTGAATATTTATCAATTTCATAATACAAATGACACCTCGTAAATACTAGTTATAGGGCTGTAGAGACAATTTTTTTCAACCATAATAAATATATACTTACACAACCATGATTAATATTTAATACTTAATAATTAATACTTACAACCATAATTAATACTTTAAAAAAAAGGTGAATTTTGAGCTCGAACGGTCTATTATTCGGACAATAAGGAAACTTGTAGGTTAAGGGGGGAAATACATATAAATGGTCGAAAATCACGAAAAATTTTGGGATTTTTTCCAACGCAACTACTTGACTAATCGTTTTGAAATTTTTCGGGCATTTTATTGTTCATTAGAAGACACGATGAAAATTTTTTTAATCGACAATAAGTGTTTATCAGCAGCCTGCAGCCGATTGTTGCTGAATGAATTATCGAAATTTGCAGCAGCGATAAAAAACAACTGTTTTTCCGATCCATTTCAGCCAAAGGTTTTTAGCCACATGATTGCAAACCCTCGTCGATAAACCTCCATATTCAATAAAAAAAATCTAATTAAACAATCATTTTTTGCATAAAAAACACGGAAATTTTCAGTGAAAGTTCGATCTTCTTTTTCTGAGTGCCGCCATTATTACAATATTCAACTTGTTCTTCCTTTATCGATAGCGTACCTTCATATAGAATGTAATGGCTTTTGAATCTTTTGTTTCAAATTTTTTTAAACCACAGCCTCCGCATTTCGACATCGCGGGGAAAATTTGTTCAGCAACAAGTCGCTGCGAGCAGCTGATGAACACTTATTGTCGATTTACAAAAATGTTTTTCACGTGTTCTAATGTACACCAAAATAGCTTATAAATTTCAAAACGGTTGGTCCAGTAGTTACGTTGGAAAAAAATTTCGAAATTTTTCGTCATTTTCGACCATTTATGTATTTCCCCCCCTTAAACGAGGCAACGCCGCGTTTACTGGCTCTATCGAGTGAGCCACTCACAGTCGAGCATTTTCTGGCGGGTTTTTTTAAAATCCGCGAGTGTTGAAATGTACATAGTATTACAGCATTTTAACTTTATATTGGTTTTGTTCCAGCCATACAGGCTTTCCCCTTTTAACGAGCCCCAATCGGCATCAACTTTCCACCACCCATTCCACTACCCCCCTCCTTATATATCCCCCGTTCTCCAACTACTCCCCCCGTCTACCGCCAATTCCAACCCACCCCCCTCTACCTGCAGCCGCAGCTGACTTCCCCCTCTGTATCGTATTCACCATGACATATCTGTCCGGGGTATAGGGAAACTGCAGGAAACCTATGCCAATCCAGCCGGTCATCAAGTTCGCCCCCCCCCCCCCCCCCCCCCAGTCGTGAAACTAGTCTTATTTCGCCGCGAAATGCCGAAGAAAAACATTTCACGACGAAATGTCCGCGACTGAGTTTCGAACCCGGGACCTCCCAGTCCGCAGGTTTAGCGGCAAGCACGCTAACCACTAGACCATCGCACCGGTTTACTTTTTAACTTTATAATAAAACGTATTTATTCGTCCGCCAGACATTTTTAAGGGTTTACGGACTTTGTTGAGTCAAAAACCCAAAACGTTGAACGTTGAATGTTTTTCACAGTGTAAATAACCTGGAGCCGACGACGCTTTAGCGACAGTCAGTCGTGCCAATGGCAGAAGCAGCCGCTATTGTCAAATCTATCAATTATTTTGTCTCGAATAAAATTGCAACATATTTGGGTTTCCATGCGAAAATGATAAATATTCATATCATTTCCAGGCTTAGAAATATTTTTCGATAACATTATTAGTTAGCAATCTTCCAATAACAGTTTATCTTTACATGAAATTTTATTTGCAAGAAGTTAGCGGTCTGCTGGCATCGAAACTTCAAGAGGATTTACAAGCTATACCACGTGACATGGTGCATGTCAGCTGAAATTGTCGAACAGTTGTCGAAGATGGATAATTTGTTTTTTTGCTTAAAAAAACTGATCTACGAGAAACCTCGGTCCGAAAAATTGTGAGGTTATGTTGACCTCGTACATGGCCTTAGGTTCGTTAGGTACCCAACTGTTTCTTCGGTTAGAAAAAAAAGATTGATTTTTGAAGGATTGGAAAACTGCTGTAGATCTTGTACTCGCAACGAAGCGGAACTAATCACGTAATTAATTCGTGTCACAATTTAATTTCATTGAGTTTTTAGAACTGATACAAGGTGAAAATGAGCGGGAGTGGGTATCTGGTTCGAAATTTGTGATTGATGACTCAAGGCGATTCGTTCCACATACCATCTGCTGGTACTCGATTGCTGCGCCCTCCTCCTTTCTCACAACGTTACTTTTCAAATTCTCGAAGACACAAAAGGCCCTCGACGTTCGGTACAGACGAGATGCTTAGCGAACGGAACAAATAAGATTCGATTTGTACGAGCACTCTCTCGCATTTCATTTATATATATATATATATATATATATATACACACATATATTTATGTGTGAGCGTGTACGGTTATAACTCTCAGCTGCCGACTCGATCTTTCTACAAAAGTGCGGGAGTTCGGGCGTGGCTGACCAGAAAGCCGGGAAAGTGATATCGCTTTGCAACGGTAATTCCGAACGATTCATAGACACAAGAGTCACGAGTCTATCGTTGTAACGCAATTGCCTCGACATGAAAAATAAACAACGTATCATTATTCGAATCTACAGTTAAAATTAATTGAATCAATGTTATCACCCATCTGAGCAAGAATGGACCACCGTTCTAGCAATCAAATTCGAATGCATTTTTTATTCCAGTCAAATTATTTTCAACCTGCAAATAATAATCCAAATCCTGCATGGCGAATTCTTTGCCGAAAATTATTTCTCGAACTTAATTGAATTTTGTTCACCCTTCTTGCGTTGGGCTCATATTATTTTATTTCATTTGAAAAAAAAAACATTTATAGTTCGCATTAGAAGATTGTCGCGTTTGGGACTGGTGGCGCTCTCTTCACTTGAACGCACACAGCTGCGGCACAATTCTGAGAGACGGTAATCACGGAACCGGCAATATTCTCCACGGCCAGAACGGATTCCTAGTATCATAAGGCAAAGCTCTATTTTTCAACGGAGAACACAGTATAAACGTTTTTTTTACTTGTACTTTATTACTGAATAGAAACTTCCTTTATTGGAAATACAGGTGTACATTTTCAGTTTGAAATTTTTATAGAATAAAACGCTCCGGCAGGGAGAATGCGGGTTCAAATAGAATTCTTATCGCGAGAGGTTTAGAGTAGCGGAAACCCAGAGCGCGAGCCCGTCGAGTGCGCCGCGTGGTAAGAAGCCACATATTTTAGCCACATATTTTACCACAATAATAATAGTAATAATAATAATAATAAAAAAAATCAAAAGATTACTAGCTCGTGAGAACTTTGGGTGTTTGTGTTTTGGGTAATATACTGTCATTAGGGAAGAAAAACAAACTTATCAAATGAAACCCCACAACGCCATGGTTATGGCGGTGGCTGTTGGTTAAGAGGGAATGATACGTTATCGCGGTCGGTATGGTAGAACGATTATAGATTCCCACGAATCTCTGAAACGGCACTTCAGATCCCGTCGAAACTTTGCCAAACGGCGTCAAATAAATAGATGAATGACTCTATTCTTCTCAAATTTTCTGATTTTGAGAAAAAGAATGTAGATTGGCTTATGATAACCCAATCTACATTTTTTTTCTCAAATTCGGAAAATTTGAGGAGAAGACAGCCGTTCGTCTATCTATTTGACGTCGTTTGGCAAAGTTTCGACGGGATCTGAAGAGCCGTGTCAGAGATTCGTGGGAATCTATAATCGTTCTACCATACCGACCGCGATAAGGTGTCATTCCGTCTTAAATGATTTTGGTCGCGCAGCGGCGTTGCGCGGTCAATTACCAATGGCGGAAATTCCCTCCGCACTATTGTGGCAGTCCTGCTAGTTCCAGCATCTCACCGCTACGCGGCTACATATCGTTCCGGCGTTTCTCACATGCGGTCGCAGGGGCATGCGTTCTTATATATACAACCGTCTTTCCCCTATATCCTAATACCCTGCGCATCTAGGGCAGGGTGCAGTGACACAGCCCTACTGATGAGCCTGTCACTGTACCCGAGACGAAACGCACAAATCTTTTCTTGCCTCTTTCCTACCTTACCGACATTACAGAACCTGGACAAGCCGCGGACAAAATAACTACGCGCGTAGAGAGCCACAGACCGAATCTCTCTACATTATCCAGACTAGTGCCGCCCTCTTCACTTGAGTGCACACAGCTGCGGCACAAATAAGAGAGATGGTAATCACCGGACTGGCAATATTCTCCGTGGGTAAAACAGGTTCCTAGTAGCCAACAATAAGTTGTAGGTTACCCTCCGGCAATCAATCGCGCGTGAATACTTTCACGTTTTTCCCTTGCTATGGACGAGAACTAACTTTCCAAAACGGACATATTTTTGTAGATTCATATTCCCGCGTTCTTACCAAAAAGCGAAAAAGCTGACCATTTTTTTCAATAAAATACTTCTTTGGCGGATTATTCTCTTACCGACATCATTTGTATCGACGAAAATAAATATGAAGGCTGTGTATGCGAAGAAAGCAACAAGTGGATGTGAAGTTAGCAAGGCAACGCGCCAGGAGCAACACGCGTACAGTTTACGCTGTATTCCAAAAGTTATCGATTCCAGCGATATTACGATCAACTGTACCAAACTATGCCTAAAAATCACGTTCCCCACTTGTGGAAAGAATCTCTGCAAATGCCCCGAGCTATTAAAAACCATTCGAAGGGCCGGCGAAAAAGTCGCGTCTTGAACGTGGCGAAGCGCGTGACCACCGCTCTCTCCCGTGCTGTACAGTTACACGAGCAGTATAGAACATAACTAAAAGGTAGCCAGGAGTCTCGAAAGCAGATTCAAAAAAAACTTCGTGACTGTCAGATCATTGGTGAGCGGTCGCCAATCGCCTTTCGAATCGGAGTTCAATTTTTTTATTTGAATTTTCACCTGCTTCGATCACTTTTGTGTTCCGGCGTGTGTTACCGTTGCAAAATAAGGACCGAGAGAAATTCGCGAACGTTATCTTCGCCATATCGACGTTGTTTGCCAGCACCGCCGCCGCGTGTTAATTATGTAAGTAATTATTGCCTCAGATGTTGATCGGGAGCTTCCTGTACTGTTGGAATCCACGTCAATATACGCGTGCATTTATGTTTATTAAAATAATTCACATATCTCGGGCGATTCCGAGCGGGCGTGCGAGTTCGTCCAGCTGCGACAGTCTCGCGAATTTTTCCGTTCTAATTTTTAGCGAAGCATATGTCTCTAATGTATATCGCGGCATTATCATTCGACGTTTACCCGCGTAAGATCGCGCGTGTGCATGTTTCCGACACCGATGGAAAATGCTGTTATTGACGTCGACGCGAGATTAGATTACGATAGAAAATGACACTACAAAAGGTAATTCACGTTTATGTGCGTACGCAAGCTCGCAAATATTGCGACAAGAATAAAAAGAGTTGCTTTTCCATCGTCGAAGCGCACGTTTGATGGGGAAGCAGATTTGTTCGTACGAAAATATAATGTCCAATTTCATAAAATACGTTGTGTCATTTTTAATCAATGTATCTACAGTAATTCATTTCATCGAGTGATAAATTCGCACTCGAACGAACTTTCGTCTGCCATTTTGCGTACTCATCTTTCATCGTTACAACATATGTGCTTTCTTTTTCTTTCAATGCATCTTTGAATGCTCTTGAAGGCTTTTGCCATATCCCTTTTCATTCTACATCCATGGCTATGCTATTTCCAATTCGCAAGCGACTGTTGCGCAGTGATGTTCCCTAATGTGTTACTGCTTTGTATTTGCACAAGGTCACAGGCAAACTGTGTAAAACCTGTGCGAACACAAGCCGACTTTTCCATGGGTTTCGGTTGAACTCGTCATGGAATACTCGGTAAAATGTGTCTCCTGGCCGGCGTTGGCACTGAAGTCAGTGCGCAGCTGAGCGGATGATATTAAAGTTTGCATTGTTGGAATGCAACGAAAGTTCTGTAGTCCAATTTCAATTCTTGAAATCCAACTTCAGTTCCTGAAATCCAATTTCAGTTCCTGAAGTCCAATTTCAGTTCCTGAAGCCCAACTTCAGTTCTTGAAGTCAAATTACAGTTCCCGAAGTTCAATTTCAGTTCCTGCAGTCCAATTTCAGTTCCTGCAGTCCAATTTCAGTTCCTGCAGTCCAATTTCAATTCCTGACGTCAAATTACAGTTCCTGAAGTCAAATTACAGTTCCTGAAGTCCGATTACAGTTCCTGAAGTCCAATTTCAGTTCCTGCAATCCAATTTCAGTTCCTGAACTCAAATTACAGTTCCTGAAGTTCAATTTCAGTTCCTGAAATTCAATTTCAGTCCCTGAAGGCCAATTTCTGTTCCTGAAATCCAATTTCAGTACCTGAAGTCCAATTTCAGTTTCTGAAGTCAAATTTCAGTTCCTGAACTCCAATTTCAGGCCTCTAAAATCGCTTAACCCTTTTTCAGGTTCGTTATTAGAGTTCTCCAGCCTAATATGGGCCATTTTTTAAATGATAGTGAAAATGAGGCAGTGAAAGAAATTATAGAGAATTTTTGTTGCATTCCAACAATGCAAACATTAACATCGTGCTGAGCCGCACGCTGTCGAGGATCGGCCTAGGAACTATCCGTTTGATTACTTTTGTATCAAATTGCCAAGTTCCGATCATCATATTTACTTTGCAATTATTATGCTATAGAGCGAACACCGGATACACAGTTTTCGAATTTGAACAGTGTATGACGGGCGATACCGTCTAGACGGAACTCGACCTTCACCAGTGATAACACTTTATTGCACTTTGATTCTGATACTTTCTATATTGAGAACACAGTCATCGGAAATAAAGTCTTCAGCGATCTTTTATCTTCCAGATGTTTGCCAGATTTTGCGTGAAAGGTACAAAGCTCAATCTGCGCGTTCCGCTGTCCGACTTATACAGAATGTCCAGCACGTCGGCTCTGATGACCAAGTTCGAACCGCCGAGTCGTTTCAAGGGCAGCGAAAAATCCGTCTGGTAAGGCTTCTCGTGGAACCATTGTTCTCCGGCTGTTTCGATATTTTTTGAGGAGTAAGTATTTACTTGTCGATTCGTAGGGTGGAATATATCCAACTGGCGCTTAAGTACAAGCCGCTGAATCTTGGACAAGGATTTCCGGACTTCCATGCGCCTGAGAACGTCAGAAGAGCTTTGGCCGCCTCGGCCATGAGCGAAAATCCTCTACTCAATCAGTATACCAGAGGATTTGTAAGTTCGAAAGAGATTGCAACGTAGAAGTTGCTTACTCGTTATTTTATTTCGTCTTAAAAAAGTCGCTTTCTCGAAGTTTAAACTCTCTCGAGGAGTTAGGCTACTGTGCCAACCCGACAATCAGGATTATTTGAAGAAAAGTCTTTTTGAAGGAATAAGTAAGACAATTGGAAGATCGTTTTGACATTTATTTGTATGTACATGAAGGCCGTATTCTACCGTGAACACATATTTTCAAAGTAATTTTTTGTGAATTACATTTAGAGAAACGTTTGAATCTACATTGTTAGTATTTCACAATTTAACTATAGTCTTACATGTTGAAGTACAATGTGAAGTAAAATGCGAAATACAACGACGAAGTACAATCCCGAAGCACGATATTGAAGTACGCGGTTGAAGTGCACCGCTGAAGTACCATGTCGAAGTACAGCGCTGAAGTGCATTATCGAAGTGCGGTGCTGAAGTACGGTATTGCACTGCGATGATGAAGTACGGTGTCGGAGTACAGTATTGAAGCACAGCGTTGAAGCACAATGTTGAAGTACAGCGTTGAAATGCAACGTTGAAGTTCAACGTTGGCGTGCACTGTTGAAGTACAGCGTTGGGGTGCAATGTTGACGTGCAGTATCGAAGTACATCGTTGAAGCGCAATGTTGAAGAACAACGTTGAAATGCAACGTTGAAGTTCAGCGTTGATGCGCACTGTTGAAGTACAGCGTTGAAGTACAATGGCGAAGTACAATATTGGAGTACACCGTTGAAGCACAATGTTGAAGTATAATGTTAAAATGCAACGTTGAAGTCCAGTGTCAAAGTACACTGCGGAAGTACAATGTTGCATTGCGGTGTTGAAGTACAACGTCGAAGTGAAGTGTTGAAGTACAGTATTGAAGTACATCGTTGAGGCACAATGTTGAAGTACAGCGTTGAAGTTCAGCGTTGACGTGCACTGTTGAAGTACACGCTTGAAGTACAATGTTGACGTACACGTTGAAATACAATGTCAAAGTACACATTGAAGTACATGTTTAACTACAATGCTGAAAATACATGTTGAAGTAACGTCTTGACTTTTTTCAATGCATATTATTCGAAATTTTACATGGTATTTGATATTCCGCAGGTTATGTCGCGTCGTTTTTTATCATCGGGCGTTGTGATTGCGACCGTCCTTGTCTTCGAAAATGAAGAATTTTTAAAAATTTTTATCCTTTACGAATGTCGTTATCGTTTGGCCCTTCAAGAAAAACATTTCGGAAAAATGTACGAAATGCCAGCGTTTGATAACGAATATTCTGATTTGTACAATGGAATGTTCACTTCTCGCGGCCTGGAAAAATAGTGATTATGAAGCAATAAAAAAGATGAAGAGCCGAACGATAGGCCGACGTGTATTTTACATGTGGTCAAAATTGCAAGGCGAACGGCTCAATAGTTTGTGAGAAAGATATACGCCCGCTTTGAAAAATGTTGTTTTGAGAAAAACGCGCAATATCAAACGTCATGTACAATTTCGAATAAAATGTTTCGGAAAAATTGAAGATGTTACTTCAAACATGTAGAAATATAACTTAAAATCTAAAAACATGAACTGATTTTCGTAAAATTCAATCCGACGATACGTGATCCGATGCTCTATTTAGGCTCGCAAAATTAAACGGGTTGTTCGCAGGGCCATCCGCGTCTGGTGAACGCAATCGGCAAGCTGTACTCGAAGCTCTTGAACAGGAACATAGATGCGAACAACGAGGTGATCGTCACGGCTGGAGCGTACGAGGCATTGTACGCGACGATTCAGGGACACACGAGCCCCGGCGACGAGTGGATCATCATCGAGCCGTACTTCGATTGCTACGTTCCTATGGTCGTGACCGCAGGTGGTACACCGAGATTCATAGCGTTAAAACCGGTGAGCAAACATCCCGAACGTTCGAAGCACGTTACGGAAAGAGTAACGAATGAATGAATTCATTCTAGACCAAGACTACGGGCACGGTGAGTTCTGCCGACTGGGTCTTCGACAAACAAGAGATGGAGAATTTGTTCAACGAAAAAACAAAAGGAATAATCATCAATACGCCCCACAATCCCGTTGGCAAAGTATTCACCCTGAAGGAGTTGTCGTTCATCGCTGATTTGGCGAAAAAGTGGAACGTTCTCGTGGTCTCGGACGAGGTCTACGAGTGGCTGGTTTACGAGCCCTACGAGCACGTGAGGATCGGTACGAAAAAGTTCTGCGGACCCTCTGCGATCATGATTGGCCTTAGGACCAAATTGAAGCGATGCGCGACTTCCAAGTTCGGAATTGGAAGTTTTTTTTCCATTCCCAATGTTTCTTTGTGTGCCTTCCACTTTTAAACTCACGTTTGTCACTTTAGTATCCCCGTTTGAAAGCGCTTTCCAGAGTGCCTCTCACTATCGTCAGTCGAGTGAAGATTTAGCGCAGCATCGCACCTTAAGACGGAATGACACCCGACGCGAAACTTGGATGCGGCCCCGGCTTCCGACCGGTAGGGCAGAACTCAATCGAGCTTCTGCGCCCCACCGGCGGATGTCACCGCGCGCGCGGAGACATTGCGTCTCACCTTCCACGGGCCTCGACACGCTCCGCAACGCATGTGTGCGTGCGTGTCGGTGCGCGTCGTCTACAGACCACGCGGGGAGCGCCGCGCGCGGAATTCTCGTGAACTGAGCACGTCGAAGTTCGGGCGACATTTGCTCGCAATTATCAACAATTACACGACAAATCTAGATTACCACTTTTCTCCTAAGATATGCAACGAAGTGCAGTGATTGAGAGCTCAAATTGTTCGATTTTATGTGGCTACCCGGTCTAACTTTTCTCTAAGTCGTGACATTAGCCAAACATCTGATTTTTCATCTTTGCGGGCTCGACTTCCGCATGATAAGCCAATCTACGTTCTTTTTCTCGAATTCAGAAAATTTGAGGGGCAGACAGCTGTTCGTCTATCTATTTGACGTCGTTTGGCAAAGTTTCGACGGGATCTGAAGAGCCGTTTCAGAGATTTTTGGGTATCTATAATTCTGTTCTACCATACCGACCGCGATGAGGTGTCATTCCATCTTAACCCTAGAGGGAGCATGCGGGGGCCGTATGGACCCCACGCTCATTTCAACGTACGCTCCTGAAATAGCAAACGGCTTTTTCGGGTGCGAACGAATACGAACAAATCTTTATCGATATTACTTGCAAAAAAATTATTTTACTGAATTATCCTCAACTTCAGCCATTTCCAAATCTCCAGAAATTGGGAATATTTTTTTCTGATCGTATGTCGTGTCTATTTTAAAACCCCGTTTGATTTTTTTTTTCAATCGGTTGGTTGGAAAAAGATGAAATTTTTTGTTCGACAAAAGTCATTTTTGCCTTTTTTTACATTTTTTTTCGTTCCAAGTACTTTTTCGGGAGTTTCGATTTTTGAAAATTGACCTTAGTACACACGATTCTCTTCTTTATTAAAAAACGAAGAGATTCATCCCATATAAACACAATTTACTGTTTATAGGGAGCGTTCTAAAGCAAGAAGACGCGTGGGGGCCACATGGACCTCACGTGATCCATAAACGGCACCAGAAATACGATGCCTCGTCTAGGGTTAACAATGAATACCAGACGTTGACGATCGTCGATGTTCTGAATCTTTTTTTTTTCTAACAACGCGGCGACGAATTTAATCTCGAGCACACAAAATCTATTAAACAAACCGTCGTTTTCACGTAACTATTAAAAAATGAAGATTGATTTTGAAAAAGTTTCTCGTCGTGTCTCCTGTAAATTTGGAAACAATCCGTCAAGGGGTTCTCGAGATATCGTGTCCACCGACTTTAAAAACGGTGCTTCGAGAAAAACACGTTCAAGCTGTAGCTCATTCAATTTTTATGAATATTTGTGAATTATGCAGTACGAGGACTTTTCCGAAAAACGAGGGGAATAATTTTATTACGCCATGATGTTGTTCATTCCATTATAGTAAGTAATATTCTAAACGCGATACCACCGAATAAAAATATTTTTTGAAAATGCAATTTTTCGACCCGCCTAGGTAGATATAGCCCGTTGAGATAGCATTGACTTAGAAGACGCTAAAAATTCCTGCAATATCCCTGATATAGTTGCGATTGCCCAAAAATACTTCGCTAAAAATTTTCAATTCCATCAGCGTCGCTTCCCGGCATGTACGAGCGTACAGTGACGATCGGATCGGCCGGAAAAACGTTCAGCGTGACCGGCTGGAAAATCGGATGGGCCTACGGACCCGCGAATTTGCTATTCAACTTGAAAATCGTTCATCAGAATTGCGTTTACACGTGCGCGACGCCGGTTCAGGAAGCAGTCGCGATCGGCTTCGAGGAGGAATTGGCGAAATTCGGTCAGCCCGATTGCTACTTCCACAGTCTGGCCAAGGAATTGTCGCCGAAGCGAGATTACATGGCGAAGTTCCTCACGGAATTGGGCATGTCGCCGACTGTACCCGAAGGCGGTTACTTCATGGTCGCCAATTGGAAGGCTCTCGAGAAGAATGTTCGCCTGGAGGAGGAGACCGACCTCTACAAGGACTACAGATTCACCAAGTGGATGACCAAAAACGTCGGCGTGCAGGGAATTCCTCCGACCGCTTTTTACAGTGACGAGCACAAGCACCTCGGCGAGGACAATGTTCGATATTGCTTCATAAAGGTGAGTTAAGAGAAATAAAAATCACGTATACCGCAACTATGTTTTCCTCGCTTTTTCGTGCGTCCAAGCGGGACCTAAAAAATAGGTCTTTTAGGGCCTAGGCCTTACAAATTTGCGCATGCGCATTTCTCACACTCACGGTCATTGAAGGCCGATATGAAAGAGCTGTCGCTCGTTGGGTGCTGTCATCAGTCGTTAGGTCGAGGAACTACGTACGTTGAGACGTTATTTACGCGAAGAAACTTAACCTCACTTTCACGTGACTCCGCGACAAAGCATCGTCGATATCGCCACGACGTAAAGAGTTAATAAAAAAAAACATGCTCATACATTTCAAGATTACGTTTGGTGTCTACGGCCCACGCGATACAGCTTCCGTGTGCCATACACCTACACACAGGCCCGATCTACGATTTATCCGAGCCGGGCCAGAAACTTGACATTGGCGCCCTTCCCCTCCAGCATTTGAGATTAAGGGGGGAAATCTCTTTGGACGCCTGAAAATGAATCGTTTTTCATGATTTTTTTAAGGGTGATCAAATAATCGCATCGTTTTCAAATTTCAACTTTCAAGTGTTGAACGTGTTTGTTCTTTTTTAAACAAAACAAAATGGCGACGTTATAAAGTATTCCTTTAGGCGTCTTTCGAAAAACTGCGTATGTCATAGCTCAACAAGTTACTGATCGATCGGGCTGAAATTTTGAGAGGTTTTTAGTAACATTATTGGAAGCATATGCCTATAAAAATATAAAAAAGGATAAAATAAAAGATTAGGTGGGCTTTGATGAAAACTTATAAAATTGTAAACAAACTTTCGCAGGAAGATGAAAACCTGAGGAAAGCTGCGGAGACATTGCTCAAGTGGAAATCAAGCCAAGCCAAGTGAAGCGCAACTGTGTCACGACCCAGAATATCCGGCGCTGTTGCTGGCTGGTGATCATGCGCCTAACGCTTTCGAAAGGTTCGCAAAAAATAAATATAATAGAGAAAAAACGCGACGACACGTATCTTGTATGTTAATTGTGTATTTTTATACAGCTCTATCGAAATTAAAGAATTTATTCGGTTATAGGTGTAGTATCCACATAACCTTCTTACTATATGGAGAAATCGCCGCGAAGCCATCTTTTCGCGTCTCTCGTGTCGGCACCGAAAGTTTTTCCGAATCTGGAAAGAAAACCATGCTCGGCTACGTTATCATATAAAAATAATGCAAATCCATATTTGCACATTACGCCTTCATGATTCACATTGAGGTAATCCTTTCGCGGAGGGCCGTATTTTGTGGGAGCACGAGAAAGGCTGTTTGGAATAATGTTTACACAGAGAAAAATGTATAGTAACTTCAACCATTTTTTATATTACCCTGAGAGGATGGTAATATTTTATAGTCATGGTTACTGCCGTAAATATAGTGCTGCTTATGATATTTTAGCAGTTGTGTTAACTATGCTCATATGTTAACCGCAACCAACAATCTTTCAAGCATACGTTGGTTGTCAATGCTATATAATATAGTAGGTTTTCATAAAATGGATATTTCCTGACACTATCGAAAAATAGTGGTTTTTACCATATTGAATGGTATGTCTACTAAATGTATATAATATTTCATTAATGCACAAATTCAAAAAATTTCAATTCATGGTATTACCCGTATTATTGTTTATCATTATTTGTTATCCCCTGACCTCCTGAAATGAATCCTATCGAAGGAAATATTTCACCTGCATGAAGATTCGAACCTACGACCTACCTATCTATATTTACGCACGCTGACACTATGCTACCGGGTACTTATGTTATTTCGATCGTAGATTTGGCACAACGGATAAAAGTAATTCCAGCTGCAATTCCGAATAGCTGTTACCTCTGCTGTTACCCCACCAAAGTTGCATGTTTAGATATACAGGGTGTCCAATAGGAAGTTGCTAAAACTAAATAAGTGTCTCTACCCCCCATGAATTCAATAGGGGTCCCTTTTTCTAAGGCGCATACCTGAGGCCCAGCAGTTTTATTCCAGCCGTGGTTGAAGCAAGTACGCGCGCGTCAAAATGAGTGAGCTCACCACGGAAGAAAAAGTATATCTTATCGAGTGCTTCTTCTCGAGGGGAAAAATTTATAGTAATGCGTATAGAGGGTTTCGTACTAAGTTTGGAACTCATAGAGTTGCCAGCGAAAACACTCTGAAAAGGTAAGAATTTAATATTTATTCGTATTCATCTATCACACAACTTGTGTTTCAATTCAATTAAACTGCATTGAAGTAATTTTACGTTAATTTTTGTAGGATAATCGATAACTTCGTGAAGTATGGTACACTCCAGGACCGTAGACACGAGTTGCCAGGTCCATCTGTTACGGTGACTACACCAGAGAAGATCAACGAAGTTGAGAATTATTTCAAACAAAATCCAAATTATTCGATTCGGAAAGCTGCTCAAGCATTAAAAATAACCAAATCATCATTACACAACATTTTGAAATATTTTTTAAAGTTTCATCCGTATAAAATAAGCACTCATCAATTGTTAACTGAACATGCCATGACGAAACGCATCGAATTTTGTAACACTATTACGGGAATGTTTGAAGCCGAAGAACTTAATGAGAAATTGATTATTTATTCCGATGAAGCACATTTTTGGATGAATCGGTACGTAAACAAGCAAAATTACCGGTTTTGGGGAACGGAAAATCCCAACATATCGCTAGCGAAGTCCCTTCATCCACAGAAAGTAACGGCATGGGCAACGATTTCGGTAAAAGGAATTTATTTGCAATTCTTGGAATCTACGGTAACAGGAGAGAGTTACAAACGGCTTTTGGAAACGAAATTCTTCCCTTATGCAAAAAAGAGGGGACTGGTTAAAAAAATTTACTTCATGCAAGATGAAGCGACGCCGCACCGGACTCATGAGGTGTTTGAAGCTATTCATCGCGTATATGGGACTCGAGTAATCGGTCTGCGGTACCCTAAATTTGCTCAAGGCGGACTAGAATGGCCTCCGAACTCACCGGACCTGAACCCTTGTGATTTTTTCTTGTGGGGTTACGTTAAAGATCATTGTTACGCTAAAAACCCCAGCACAGTAGAAGAACTGATCTTGGCCATCCAGGAAGTGGTTCGCGGCATTACGAACGATATGTTGGACACAGTTTTTCACAGTTTTCAAAAGAGAATTAATTTTTGTGCACAATCTAACGGTTCGCACTTCGAAAATATCTATCATTAATCACTGTACTTTTTCGGTATTTTAATTAGATGTAATAAATTGACATAAAAAATATTTGACTGGGTTTTATTTGTGCGTTTAAAACTGCAGAGTTTCCTCTATTTAAAGCAATTTGACTTTTCTGAGTCTGTGCACGTGTTTTAAAATGACAGTCGATCAGTTTCAGTAACGTCCTATTGGACATCCTGTAGTTTTCGCTTATACTTGTGTTAACCATATTATGATTGCGGTGACAATGAACTATAGGGAATTCGAGTATACTCCCTTTTACCATGCGCGTTTTTTGAAAATACTATGCACTTTTCTCTCAGTGTAAGTTAAAGTGACGCATAGTGAAAAATAAGCTACAATGAATTATTATACCCAACGACGAACTAGAATGAAAGTAGATTTAGGCATTTTTCAATTTTCTACGAAATTTCGCGGCTACGAAAATTCTCCTGCTAGTCGCGTCTTTCCAAGTTTCATCATTGACGACGGGTTATTGGGTTAGGTTCGATGACGTTGAAGTTTACATCGTTGGGATGAAACGGTTTTTGTTATTTCGTTTTTTTAAATTGTTATTCGAAACCTACGCTCGTGAGTTTTAATTAAAAATAATCCGATAATATAGACGGTTATAAACATGCGGTTTAATTTTCGGGACGAAATTCGAATTCTTCCAAAAATAAATAAGCCAAAAGAATAGCCGTTTTTTTATTAAAAAAAAATAATTTCCCCCTTTTTTGGTAAAAAATCAGCGTTACCGGAACGTAAAACTACAACTTTTATGTACAGATATTTTTTTCAGTTACTTTTAGTTTCCGAGATATATTCATTTGGAAAAAAAACGGCATTTTCTAAAATGTTGAATAAAAAAATCCGAAAAAATTCACATAGAATGCCTTTTAGTAGTACTTTGATATAACCAATTATGGGACAGATCTGAGATGGTCGAAAAAAAAGTGGCTGAATTGACGGAGGATCCCCCATATTGTTCCTTAATTTTAACGCAGAACTAACATTCGTGATAAACTCCATGTTTGGACAAATTTACACGGGCATCGGAATAATTGATGTGATTCGTAAAGTTGAGATTACCGAAAATTAGCACCGGGCACATGTCCAAGGTAATTGGGTATGAGGCCGACGTGCTTGTGATATATTTCGGTCGGTTGAATGAGAAGAGGCGGATCCGGACGCGACAATGTGACAGGGGCCCATTCGGTGCTCTGGCGGGTACGGTAATTCGCGGTGAAGTCGCACAGCGCGCTGTTCGTGAATGCGGAATTCGATGCGCCAAAGTGTGCATAGCCGTACGGTATGTGCCCCGTGTATCCTGTGGATAATATTCGTGTCAGGACATATCGTCGACGAGGATTAATAAGTTGGTAAGCTGGAGCGATGTCAGGTAGGAGAGGTTTATCATTTTACATATTTCACGTATATAAGTGATACTAAAAATGCATTCTTAACAATTACACCAGTAATCAACAACATTTAGTGCCGACAAAATTCGTATGATTTTTTGTCAAGTGGCTACTGGTGAGACCTATACCAACCTATAGTTCCCGTTACTGAAGAGGGCTTTTAAATTAAATTTACTTTCGTAGTGAGTGTCGTTAAAGGGTTACCCCCACTTGCGATTTTGAAAAAATCGATTTTTTTATTGCATTTTTTTGAAGTATAAGTATCTGAGAATATGTCCTGAAAATGTCAAGTCGATCCGAACAAAATTGACTGAGATATGAGCGTTGAAAGAGAAGAATCCGTGAATTGAAGAACTGAAATTGAAACTTTAAACGCGTTTTTCTCAAAATGGCATTTCTGAAGTCGGTGACGAAGATTACTCGAACACTAATGAACCGATCTTCTTGAAATTTTGCAGGCTTATTTAATACATAAAAATGTAGTCTTTAATCGTTCGATTTTTTTTTCGAAAAAAATGGCCGTTTTATAGCCAAAAAACGGCCGTTTTTTTTCGTTAAAATCGAACCATTAACTTTGACTGTCCGCCATTTTGTGAAAAATGAATATTTTTTAAAATCCTTCGATTAAAGACTAGTTTATACTTATATTTGACTAAATCCATCCGCATTTTTTTTTCAGATGATCCACTTCGCCGCAATGTTGGTCACCGCAAACCGTGTATATAAAAACATTATTTCATTGACGGCCATTTGCGACTAAACAATGTAATATATTTCAATAAAAAAATTACTGAAAGTTCTTCAAGATGTGTTCTTTAAGATGGTATATTGATCGATTAAAAAAGTTTTGTAGTTTTCTTTGAAAAAATTCATGAAGAAGGCCTTTTTTTGCGCTACAAGTGGGGGTAACGCCTTAAGAGATGTTTCGGGCAGCAAACGCAAGCAGCCACAAGAGGAGAAAGAATGGATCGTAGGCAGTATCAAATCAATGTTTTAGAGGCTGCAGAGGATGCAGAAGGATTACTGTATGGCCCTGGAATCGACGACTCCATGTTAGCATGAATAAAATAACTTTAAATGTAAAAGAAACGTACTTGAATCTTAAGGGGGTCGTCTAGTGTGTCGGATAAAAAGAATCGATTTTTTTCTTTCTTTCATAAATCACATCTAAAACATGTATAGAAGACGTGGGTAAAAAGATATTTCCGAAATTTAAAGCCGTTGAAACGTTACAGCCGTAAAGCGGTGCAGGTAGACGGAGCGATTGCGGTTACGATTTTTTCAAACTTCTGCCATGATATCTCAAAAACTATTTGATTGATTCTGCTCAAATTTATACAGCATCTTTAGTACATATATACAAGTTGGACTAAAGTAATTAAGATTGCTTCGTTAGTTTTCTTTTTGTCAGCTATATAGACCCAAAAAAAAGTACGAAAAATTGAACTTTTTTTCTAAAGCGTAAAAAAAAGAATTATTATTTGGAATTCCAACTTTATTTTAGTTCCATGTACTCAAGTCTCACGATTGATATTGCGTTTGGGTTTTTGGTTCCAAATAAGCAGAACGGCCGGAATCGTGGCAGCAGTGGAGCACCTCTTTTTATATATGTGTTCCTGCTGGGCAGTGTATTTTCGACTATAGTCTATATGACTTCAAGAAATTCACAAAGTTTGTTTAAATGTTAATAAAAATGATATACAATTTATAAATTATTTTATTTCAATGGTTTGTCAAAAAGAAATTCCCCAAAAAAGAATTAAAAAATGGCCTTCACACTAGACGATCCCGTTAAACGCGATTATCTCAGAATCGTCTTTTTTTAGAAACACCTTTGCGGTGGACACGATCACTAAAAAAACTATTAAGGGCAGATATACACCTAGGAGCCGGAAAGAAAGGTCATTTTGTGTGAATTTTTTCAAGGAAAACTATTTGAAATTTCGGATTGGGGTTTTAATTATCTAAATGTATATACATTCAAAAATATGTTTAATTTTCTTTATTTAAAAATATCGAAAAAATATACAAGGATATTGTATGATCCTTGGCGTCGTAAAAAAATCGGTATCCAAAATTTCTCGAAAACCAATTAACCGATTGCCTTGAGGTTTTTCGTGGTTATTGTATACACCATTATCTAGTACTTGTCATGGCCGATTTTGAAAATATCGATTCATGACAAAATGGCAGCCGTTTGAACATAAATAGTGATTTTTGGGCCAAAAATTAGTTATTATTTTGCCTATAAAACAAAAACTCAGTAACGGAAAAAAATCCTATGACAAGTACTAGATAATCGTGTATAGAATAACCACAAAAAACCTCAAGGCAAACGGTTCATTGCTTTTCGAAAAATTTTGTGTACCGATTTTTTTACGACGCTCCAAGGATCATACAATATCCTTGTATATTTTTGATATTTTCAAATAAAGAAAATTAAACATATTTGTGAATTTATATACTTTTCGATAATTAAAACCCCAATCCGAAATTTCAAATAGTTTTCCTTGAAAAAATTCACAAAAATGACCTTTTTTCCGGCTCCTAGGTATATATCTGCCCTTGATCCGATCCATGCCAAATTTATACCACTTATTTATTATGATAATAGCTAGAGCCTGGAAGAAGGATTTCGAATGTTGAAAAAAAATTAATGGTAACAAAAAAATCGAAAATTTACCACTTCAAAGATTGATTTTTTTCTTAAAAATATCATTTTTGTTTTCAATCACAATTTTTACAAATCCTTCGTCCAGGCCCAAGCCAATGCAATATACTAATGAAATCTTTCTCAAATTATGATTTCGGATAAACCGTTCTCGAGTTATCATGTCCACCGCAACTGACCGCTCCTGGAAGAGTACTGGAGAGAATTTTTGAATAAAAAAAGTAGCATAAGTACATGAAAATATGAACGAATCGATGTTGTTCACAGTTTTTCAATAAACATTTATTGTCCTGTCGAAAAAAAATCAAGAAAATCACGTCCCTTCGCCTGCTACAAGTGTATATAAGGCCTTAAGGAGGTTCGAGCGTTATTCACAATCCAAGATTGAAAAAAAAACACAGATGTTATTGTCTAGACTACACTCACAATGAGTCTTTACGATTAAAAAAAAAAAAATTCACGAAAAAACGCCAGAGCTAACGAATAGTTAAATGCATGCAATTTCACGTGCAGTTAGATGGGCAAGAAGTTCTCGCTACGGGTGATGTGATTTTCTTGGCTATTTAAAGATTGCTCGAGTCCAAAAAAGGGCCTTGAAGATAGAAATAAAATGTCGAAACTGTCGGCATTTTGTAAAAAAAACCAAAATAAAAAAAAAGGGCTGCGCTTAACGATAGCTACATTTGTATGGATATCGATAAATTGTTGACTTTTTGTGTACAGATGACCTTTCATAAAGATATCGATGGGACAATGAAGAGAATTTTTTTGTCGCCAAATCAGGGTTAATTTTTTTTTCAATTCGTAAAAATTGGTATAATACTAGATGAATGATTTTTACTTCATAAAATAAGTATAAACCCGAAATAGTGGGGGGGGGGTCGAAAATTGGAAAATGTTGCGTTACGTAATTTATGTACGGCCCCTTAATAAAATTCGACTTCATTAAAAAGTTGTATATTTTCCGGTTCTTGTGTAAAATATTAATATTAAGTGTTAACATAGGATCAGTATTGAGCTAATATTAAGAAAAAATATACAGTTTTGCGGCCCCAATTAGTCTGGTGGGCTGCGGTGGACCCTCTGATCCGCCTTAAGGGACTTCATTGGGATTTTATTATAACGCGAACGCTCCATAGAACCGGACATCACATTTGATATAAAAATCGAGGACTAGAAAATTGTGCAAACTTCTCGCGTTCTCCCTGACGAAGTTGTATCTCATTTTGTTCTCGCTGTTCGTGAGCTCCATCTTGATAGTCCTTTTTCTCGTTTCGACTTTTGTCACAAAGAAATTGCAGGCCAAAAACTCGGTGGCCAGAAAAAAAATTGCGGAAAATTTGTAATCCGATTGCAATATCGTGACGTTGAAGCGTCAACTATAATACTGACGGGCGGTTAAATTGGATTGAACGAAACAAACGACGACTATTGCGTGTGATCAAAAAGTATCCGCCGCGATGTTCAGTGAAGTGTCGCCTCAACGAGAGTGGGTCAATGTCGCGTCATTTTTTTGCCGGACTTACCGCTGACCAAGTACTTCTCCGGATTGGAGTTTTCCATGAAAAACGGGGATGGCGAGTGATCCCTCGGTGTTTCGCACTGCTCGTCCACTGGAAGATTCCTGATGACGCCCACGCAATCCGGGCGAACGACGATCATCGGCAGCTTGAATTCACTCTTCAAGAGCTTTGCGCCACAAAATATAGACCAATGACGGGGAAATCATGAAACAACGGATAAATATGTGGTTATGACGAAATAGTGAGAAATCAAACTTAAGGAGGCGCGATCACTTCCACCTGGTGAAAAAAGAGACTAAATTTATTTTACCCACAGCTGCTCTGATTGATGCTTACTTACGTTGATTATTCGCATTATCGATTATAGTGTGCCAAATGTTGTGGTAAATGATGAATTTATGACACGTGAACAAATAAAAACTGAAAAAATAGATTGTCAACGACTCGGTAGTAATCTTCGTAATAATAATATTAACATATCCACCACAAAAACGGACTACAAAGACAAAAAAAATCAGCCGGAAACCTATTGAAATAGGCTTGAATTACCTCGGCGGAATTAACACGATAGGCAGAATATAATTATACATATTATTGATACGTGCTAAATGATAAAACTCCATAAATTGTTGTTTGCATATTTTGTGGCGGTTTCTATTCAAATTAATTTAAAAACAAAGCTGGGTTATGTTCGCCAAACGCATCAGCTGTTACTCGCGACGTTGCTAAGTCTGTGGGTGCTATTTCGTCGTTCTGACCATTTTCAACCGGAAATTGAAACTTTCTTGCAATGTAGTGCTTTAACTACACGGTGAAGATTGATTTTCTTATTTTTTACAATATCTATTATATCTAATCTATCGAATTCCAATTTTCCAACGGGTTTAGTTGGATACGTGAGCAGAAAAACCACGATCACCGCACTTCCGGTTGGCCGTCACCATAAGACGACGTGCTTCGGTAACTCAAAGTGCTCGAATTTGCAGTTTTATTGCGAAAAAACTAAACGTTCAAAATAGCTCAAATTTTGGCAATCGGCGCATAAAGTATTCGTCAAAATCGTATAAAATTTTTTAATCCGACAGTTGGATTCGTAGTAATAATCGTACCTCCTTAAGGGGTTACCCCCACTTGCGATTTTGAAAAAATCGATTTTTTTTATTGCATTTTTTTGAAGTATAAGTATCTGAGAATATGTCCTGAAAATTTCAAGTCGATCCGAACAAAATTGACTGAGATATGAGCGTTGAAAGAGAAGAATCCGTGAATTGAAGAACTGAAATTGAAACTTTAAACGCGTTTTTCTCAAAATGGCATTTCTGAAGTCGGTGACCAAGATTACTCGAACACTAATGAACCGATCTTCTTGAAATTTTGCAGGCTTATTTAATACATAAAAATGTAGTCTTTGATCGTTCGATTTTTTTTTTCGAAAAAAAATGGCCGTTTTATAGCCAAAAAACGGCCGTTTTTTTTCGTTAAAATCGAACCATTAACTTTGACTGTCCGCCATTTTGTGAAAAATGAATATTTTTTAAAATCCTTCGATTAAAGACTAGTTTATACTTATATTTGACTAAATCCATCCGCATTTTTTTTTTCAGATGATCCACTTGGCCGCAATGTTGGTCACCGCAAACCGTGTATATAAAAACATTATTTCATTGACGGCCATTTGCCACTAAACAATGTAATATTTTTAAATAAAAAAATTACTGAAAGTTCTTCAAGATGTGTTCTTTAAGATGGTATATTGATCGATTAAAAAAGTTTTGTAGTTTTCTTTAAAAAAATTCATGAAAAAGGCCTTTTTGCGCTACAAGTGGGGGAACGCCTTAACTACGAATTATACGAGTCAACGAACAAACAAAATCTCGGTGCCGGTAAAATTCGTATGACTCGTGACAAAAAACTCGTTTTTTAAATTTTTTTCGAAAAAAGTCCGCCATTTTGTTATTTTTGCATACATAAAAAATCGGATGATATGCGCTATAGCCATTAACATACTGAATCTAGAACCGTTTGATTTTTTGCTTCGGATGATCCATCTCCGAGATTTCATCAACAGACCTACAATTTTTTCAGGACATTTTTTTAACTATCATTTTCGTCTATAAATAGTAAGTTAAATAAAAAAAAAAAATTTTTAATGTATTTCGAAAGTGGGTCCTCAACATTAAGGATGTTGAGTCCCAAATCGCAAATGATGATAAAATTCTGAAAATTTGGTATGTTTTTGTATGAAGTATTTCAGAGGTCGTGTACAAATTTCACGACAATTAGGAAGCTCGTTATTGAACAATTAACATTCACAAATTAAATGTTGTTTTATGAAAACTGATGTAACTTTGCAATAATTTTTTTTTTGACCTCTCAATTTTATAATATCTACAATACACTGAAAGCAACGGAAACAAAACGAAGTTTATTGATAAATTTTTTTTTATTTCTTTTAAAAATTGTTCTTAACAAAATGTTAATTTTTTAATAACGAGCTTCCTAATCGTCGTGAAATTTTAGCACGACCTCTTAAATACTTCATACAAAAACATACCAAATTTTCAGAATTTTCTTATCATTTTTTATTTCAACCCTTAAGGAGGTTGAAGTAATGATGATAGAATTCTGAAAATTTGGTATGTTTTTACATGAAGTATTCAGGAGGTCGTGTAAAAATTTCATGACGATTAAGAAGCTATTTATTGAACAATTAACATTAGCATGTTTCATAGGGACTCAACATCCTTAAGTGTCACAACGTTTACATCAACATCTATAATATAAGCTTGGCAATAAAATTCATGAAAAAAAGCCTTTTTTGCGTCCAAAGCGAGAAGACCCCTCAAGGCGAAACGACATATTTTTGTCACGAGTAAAAAAAGTGGAAAATCTGTCAGTGTTCTCGTCATATTCAGGCTAAAGATGAAAAAGGGATTTTCGTCGCGATTTACCAGACGATCTTCGCGATTGCGAGGTTCGCCACGATTGGTCTGCAACGCTGAAACTTTGTCCAGCTGATTGGCTGCCTCTCTGTTGCGCAGCTGCTGTCGTTCGAATTCGGCGAGACCCTCGGTCGCCTGTACGCTGAATCGCTGACCATTCGTCGCCTTAAAGTTTGGCATAAATCCTAAAATTCACGGAGACTTCGAGCATATCGAGGTAGGAGATCAAGTCACTCGGGCTAAAAATGGGTTTTGCGTGTAAATTGTTAACGCGAGAGAAGTAACGAGACACCGTCCTCTCTTACGGTCCGAGAAACTTCGCAGCCTCGCGAAGGTTGCCACCCGAGATATCCACAGCATTCGCATAAAACAGGCGCGTCATAATTTGCCAACGTAACAATAATCGCTGTTTCCGAATATGGTAATTTCACTGTACGAAGTTATGGGTCGTTGTCATTATTCGAAATTATTCGTGAAAACTGATGTTTGTTAAGGAACAATGATCGTTGCTAATTGTCATCAACCGTATTCTCGGAGCTATTATTTTCTATGCTTAGGCGATAGTTGGTTTGCGGTGGAAATTTTTTTTTTTTTTTTTTTCGAAATAGAAAAATGTACCTTCGTAGCCTGGGACCATGGGATGCTTGTACAATGGATCCGTTCGCCTGAATCGCGAATTTATTAGGTCTATGTCAGTTGTCGGTGGTCTCTGAACCTGCACGGATCGAAATGACAATAAATTTGTGGAAAAAAAACAAAATCGTAATCTCCGAGCCCCAACGTACTCAAAATATTTTTAATCCCATCGGAAACCAAAATTCTTTTTTTTGGGAAATTCGGAAAATGTTAATTTAAGGAGTTACGTGGGTTTCGAAGCCAAAAAAAAAGCATATTTTCTCTATTTCAAAAAAATTTAGTACATAAATTATTTATTCAAAATGTTAAGCACATAAAAGAGCAACACTTCAACAATATTTTTTGAAAAATTTCCGCCAAAAATTTGGAAAATTCAGCTGGTGGGACCTGGTTTCCGGAGACCCCTTAATGATAGCTTTATCTGAAATTGGAAAATCAATTTTTTTCTGTTAGTAGATAAGTATAGCTCGTGATTGTACGACGGATTTTGAAAAAAAATTGAAATTTGCATTTTTGGCAGAGTTGTATGCAAAATAGTTCAATTTTTGCTACAATTTACACTACGTATAAGGTAAATGTGCCAATTATTGAACAGGTCCCAATTATTGAACACTATCTTGTATTTTTATTATTTCTCATTCACCTGCATGCATTTACTTATTTATAAAAATGGAACTTTTAGCTATCGAAATGTTACCTTACTTGTGCAAAAAAAGCTTTAATTAATAGTGAAAACAATTATTTTATCAGCAACGGTGACCCGATTTGACGTCTCGTGGTAACTGCTTAACTCTAAGAACGTCAAATATATTTTTTATTAGTATTTTAGTGCAATAAACATAAAAAGAAAAGTACAAAGAGAATATAACCTAAATGTAACCTAAAAATACGAATGTCATGTTCAATATTTTTTGCTCTCCGATATTTCAGGGACAAAATTTCGGGAGGGAAAGAGAATTCTCGAGTGTTCAATAACTGGGACATGCCTGTTCAATATTAGGGACATAGGCACTTCCGGTGTTCAATAATTGGGACATTTGCATGCTTCACATTGTTATTCTTTTTTTTTCATTTGAAATCATTCAAAAATAATTTAAAGGGTGATTTTTCGAAAGTAAAAATATCACAGTATCATTTGAACATGAAATCGATGGTTTCTTCTTGATTTTATATTTTTTTTCTCGCCGAATTCAATCCCCCAGATCCTTAGCTGTTCAATAATTGGGACATTTACCTTAGCCTTGTAAAATTAGTTGTAGGGCTTTCCCAACCGGCGGAATTCCCAAAGGCTCTCTCCTAGACGTTTACTCCGATTGACTTAAAACTTTGGGAGATTATTCTAGACGTATTGTACTTTTAGATAATATAATTTAAGAAAAAATGGATTTTCCGAAATTTTCAAACCCACGTAACTCCTTAAGAGATCATCACAGTGCAACATTTTCAAAAAAAATCGCTTTTTGTTTTTTACATTATCCGAAAAAACGCGTTTTTCTCGAAATGTCGCTCTTCAAAACGGTGCGCACTGTCGAAGGAAGCATTCTTCACGCCATTCGTTATCTGGCTATGGGAGCTTTTTTAAAAATCTTCATCTTTTTTTAAACGAAAAACTGTCGGAAAAGTTGGCTAAATTCGATACTCATTTTCAAACTGCCACCATTTTGTCAATTTTGATATTAAAAAAAAGTACACAACCGTGTTCACCAGCGAGGACTCCTTTTTTTTCGAAGACATTTTCAACCGTTAAAGGAAATGTAAATAAAACAAGAATAAACGTTTAAACATTTATTTTCTGTTCTTCACGAGTGCTTTGATTCGACATAAAAAATGAGACTGCTTATCGTATTTCGACGACCGAAAAAAAACCGCGAAAATCATTTATTTTTCGCCCCCTTACACTGTGATGATCTCTTCAAAAAGAATTCAATCTTCCCTTATTTAATTCTTTTTTAATTCTAAAATTCCAGCCTTTTTGAGGATAAAAAAGCTAGAATTAATTTAACTCTTAATTAGAAGAATAATTAGAAGATTAATTAATTAGAAGAATAATTATAATCAGAACTTGAAGGATTGATTCTTTTATTCTAAAATTCTAGCTTCTTTATCCTTTTTAGAATACGATAATTGAATATTCCAATTCTTATCAATATTTATCCCAGAACAGAGATTGATAAAGGAAAGAAAAAATATTTGATTGAATTTTTTTATGCTGACACGTAGCTTGACAATGATCTTGAAAAATATTAGGCAATATTGGTGAATTCTGTCGATCGACAGACAGGAGCCAAACCTGATAATCGTCAGTGACACGATTCGAAAGAACAAGCGTCTCGGCATGATTGATCGACGGGTCGAGCAACAATTTGTGCGTAAGTCCTCCGTAAGTCTCGCCACATCGAAATCTGTACTGGGGACAGTGGCCCGTGTATCTGCATGAAATTTACATTAATTGTATATCCTCTCATAACCAAAGTTTAGAACGAATTTTCGTTAACGTTTCGGAGTTTATCTGCACTTATTACCCGGGAACCAAATACGGTTGCGCGCTCGTTATGAAAGCGATGCTAGCCATATCGAGGAAATTTATGTCTCGAAACCAACTTGTAATTTTATCGCGTGCAATTCGTTTCCTATAAAATCATTTTTCGATATTCACGTCAATTTTTTCGTCGCAACTGTCAAAATCTTGCCATCTTTCAAACAAATGACCGTGGACGCGTCGAGTAGGAAAAACGAAAATTCATCGAAAACGAATTTTTTTCGCTCTTGCCAATGCTTTCGGAAAAATGGTCTTTTTAATATTCACTTAAAAGTACTACGGTAAAAAAATATGACGATTGCCAGTATCCTCAAAATTTGCGGCTCAAATTTTTTTTATTGCGTTGGTAATTAAGGATGTTGAGTCCCTATGATGCATGTTAGTGTTAAGGATGTTGAGTCCCAAATCGCAAATGATGATAAAATTCTGAAAATTTCGTATGTTTTTGTATGAAGTATTTCAGAGGTCGTGTAAAAATTTCACGACAATTAGGAAGCTCGTTATTGAACAATTAACATTCACAAATTAAATGTTGTTTTATGGAAACTGATGTAACTTTGCAATAAGTTTTTTTTTTGACCTCTCAATTTTATAATATCTACAATTTACTGAAAGCAACGGAAACAAAACGAAGTTTATTGATAAATTTTTTTTTATTTCTTTTAAAAATTGTTCTTAACAAAATGTTAATTTTTTAATAACGAGCTTCCTAATCGTCGTGAAATTTTAACACGACCTCTTAAATACTTCAAACAAAAACATACCAAATTTTCAGAATTTTCTTATCATTTTTTATTTCAACCCTTAAGGAGGTTGAAGTAATGATGATAGAATTGTGAAAATTTTGTATGTTTTTACATGAAGTATTCAGGAGGTCGTGTAAAAATTTCATGACGATTAAGAAGCTATTTATTGAACACTTAACATTAACATTTTTCATAGGGACTCAACATCCTTAATCGTTCAATAAATAGCTTCTCAATCGTCATGAAATTTTTACACGACCTCCTGAATACTTCATGTAAAAACAGACCAAATTTTCAGAATTCTATCATCATTACTTCAACCTCCTTAAGGGTTGAAATAAAAAATGATAAGAAAATTCTGAAAATTTGGTATGTTTTTGTATGAAGTATTTAAGAGGTCGTGTTAAAATTCCACGACGATTAGGAAGCTCGTTACTAAAAAATTTACATTTTGTTAAGAACAATTTTTAAAAGAAATAAAAAAAAAACTTATCGATAAACTTCGTTTTGTTTCTGTTGCTTTCAGTATATTGTAGATATTATAAAATTGAGAGGTCAAAAAAAAAACTTATTGCAAAGTTACATCAGTTTCCATAAGACAACATTTAATTTGTCATGTTAATTGTTCAATAACGAGCTTTCTAATTGTCGTGAAATTTTTACACGACCTCTGAAATACTTCATACAAAAACATAACAAATTTTCAGAATTTTATCATCATTTGCGATTTGGGACTCAACATCCTTAATTCATTATTCTCTTTACAAAAGGATTTACTTCCGCGGTCATCATTGCTAGAAGTAATCTTATCTTAACTGTCAACGATTTTGATCGAAATTGTGGCAACGCTTAATTGGTGCCCAATGGCTGTGGTTCTTCGCGATTACCGGGATTCTCAGGGCTTCAAATTTAAGTGGGGACAGCAGGACACGTTGGGTATAGTCTGCACGCACACACATGAGCATACGGAGGACGACACAGCGATGCACGTAAATGCGTGTGGCGGAGAAGGAGGTGCAAACTTGGAGCGTGACTCAAGTATACTGCTCGTTCAACGTTGTACACTTTTCAGTTTACCGAGTTTCACCGTGCAAGAAAGACGTCGAAATCGATTGACACTTCGCAAACACGCACGATCTGATCGCCTCTGTCACTTGTGCGCAATAAAGAAAGACAGAAGAAATAAAAAATGTTTTTTCAAAACGTCAATGAACTTACGTCGCCGATCGGCAGTCTCGACATTCCAAGTGTGAACGCGTCGTTTCCGGGCATAAATTATAATCGACGCAAATATTGAATTCAAAAACCGTATATTTTATTTTATTTTGCGCGCGCAAGGAAATCTCACGCAATAGTCATGTGGTCTCATCACGAGATGAATTCGATATTTTACGTGGACTCGGACTACGAGTCGTTGAGCTTCAACAACAGTAAGGTAAGAATTCATGTTTTAACAACAATTTGTGTGGAAGTCATATAAATTTTTTTATTTTTATTATATCATCGTCTTTTCACCTAACCCGTGACCCCGACCATTTTTTGTTTTCCTGATTGTTTTTTGTAAAATTGTAGCCAACGAAACGAATATCCACGCCAATTTTTAGACTTTTATCTGTTCTCGTTTGGGAGTTATAATTTTTTCAAAAAATGTCGATTTCGGAAGTTTTGGAAACGTTTAAACGCTGATAACTCCGGAACTAATTGAGATATCGACAAACATCACTATATATTTTTTTCCATTTTGAAGCATACTTTTGTTAAAAAATATGAAAAAAATTATCAATTATCAATGTCAACGTTTTTTTTTGCTTCAAAAGTGAAACCTATTTTTTTCAAAGATTATTGCCATTTCTTATTTTTTTCAAAAAATTCTCCAAAACAGAGTGATCCATTGTATGATTTTGAAGACCAGTCTCATCGTGGGCCACTTTTTCCTTCTACTTTTTTCGAATTAATCATATTTTTTTATAAGATTTTCATCATTTCAATGTCCAATAATGTTATTGATGATTTTGTGATTTCCAATTCGGCTTCGACGGGCCTGAAACGGTTTATTCTTTATTTGTGCTGATTTTAACGATTTTTTTAAATTCAAAATAATTTTGTTTCTCTAAGTTCAGCACGAAAAAATAGGAAAACCAAAAATGGTCGGGGTCACGGGCTAGGTGAAATGGCGTGGAATTTCCCATATATAGTATTCAAAACAATCAAAATCTACTCTTTGATTTTATTCTTAATTTTGTTATCCACATTGTGGACTTTGATTATTATTGCTATTAATGTTATTCTTATTATCGCATCAAAGTGGCCATCAGTAATGAAGAAAATGTGGCCAGAATGATTTTTTTATCAAAAATTTGCATAATAACTTGTACAATTAAAAAAAAGTAATATGTGCGTGGATATATATAGTATTAAAAACAATAATAATGTATTCGTTAATTTGAGTTTTAAATTTGTTTTTTTTTTAAATTCATTTGCTATTACATTGTGAAGCATCATTGTGGTCCTTCATTATTATTACTATTATAGTTATTCTTATTACTGCATAAGTGTGGCCAACAGACGTAAAGAAAATATTCTGAGAATTCATTTTTCATAAGCAGCATACTAGGTTATATAATAAAATTATATTTTTATAAAATATATGTATATACAAACAATACTAAAAACAATAAACATGTATGTTGATTTTGTTCGTATTTTTTGTTTTTTATTGTCATTTCATATTACATTGTGAACCGCTATTGGAATTTTCGTTGTAAATAATCGTTTATTCGCCACAATTTCGATACAAATCCACCGAATATTACAGAACAATAAATTAAAACAACGACATATCAGGAATTTTTGTACTCATGCGAATAATCGATATTCTTACTCAATTTTATCTCGTTCGTGTTTTCTTTCCAAGCGATTGGATTCGATCACTTCTCCTCACCGTCACATTATTCTGATATGAAGATATAAAAAAAAGATCGGATGGCGCAACGTGCTGTATTTTTGCATAAATTTGCATATACCGCAGATTTAATCGTAAAAATAGTAATGACAAAGAAAAATACAGCCTCGTTCACGATACACGCTCATAAGGATATACTCATAGGGAGCGGTGTGTAACATGAAAATAATTGAAAAGGACGGAAAAAGAAAGAGTCCCGTCGCAGTGAAGCGCGTTTCACGCGTTACAAAAACTTGCGACGCCGGCGCATGCATTTTCTTTCTCCTCGTGACCGCGATCGCGATCTTTTCGTTGCGATAATTGCCGTGAGATTTTCGTCGAGGGAGAAATATTGCTCCCGGCGATATATATTTCGCTCTCGATAATAGTCGTACGACGTTCGAATCGGACATTGTGTAAATATCTTCAATAATCCGAGACAGCAAATGATTAACGAACAGAAGGCTTTCCAGCCTACATCTAAATTCCCTTTCTCCAGTTTTATCCCTAAGACCTTGAATTTTTAGATTTTTCATTGTTTCTCAAATTCTGTATTATTGCATTGGTTTTTTAATATCTCGGTTTGTTTCCAAACACTCTTTATTAATTATAACATTTGTATTTTTAAATTTTTACGTATCTACACAAAGTTTTCGATGTTTTTAACTCAAAATTTTCATGGAGATGATCTTATCATTTATATTTTCAATGAGTTCGGTTGAAGAAAATGGCACTCCTAAATGCGAGTGACTTGACAATTTTTTGTATATTTTTTCTCCATATTTCCATTCATAAATTTACGCTCATTGGTGTGCGAAATCTTTATTTTCTAACATCATTCAGCAAAATGTTTATTGCATACGTTGTTTGAGAAAACGTTGATTAAGGGCAGGCGGCGGAAGGAGGACGTATTGCAATACGGCCGTTTTGGGGCGAAAGGCCTCGTATACAAACAACGAATGGATTTCAGTGCCCCGCTATTTTTAAACGTTTTTTCTTCGCATTCATAACGTTAAATGCAATATTTATGTACTCGATAAGCTTTGCTCTAAGCGTTCCTCCAACGGATTGCAGTTCTCCATTCTTACAATTAATACGCTTGAGGGTGGCCGCCACGCCAGCTGTACGGATTTCTACGTTTCCCCTCATCGTCCGGTTTCAATCCCCCGTTCTGTATAACCAATACCCATACTTTACTGCGTCCTTCATTCAGATAAAGCGTTCGCATACAAATAGACGTCGCTTTCCTACAACGTATGGCGGGGCAAAGGGGACATTTTTTCATTCACCCTATGTCTGCTAACCTTTTTTCAAATTTATTTTTGTTCCTTATTTCAATAATGTTTGGTGCTGTTCGACCGAACGGCTGGCGATGCAAAAGGAAGTCGAAAATGAATTTAGAAAAACGTAAGGCTCTTCTAAATTCGAAAAAAGGATGATGATTATGATTATGATAAATGATGATGATTATGATAAATGATAATGATTATGATGATGATTATGATGACGATGATTATGATGATGATGATGATTATGATAATAATGATTATGATGATGATCATGATGATCATGATGATCATGATGATCATGATGATCATGATGTTTATGATTATGATGATGATGATGATGATGATGATGATGATGATGATGATGATTATGATTATGATTATGATGATGATGATGATGATGATTATAATGATGATGATTATGATGATGATTATGATGATGATGATGATGATGATGATGATGATGATGATGATGATGATGATGATGATGATGATGATGATGATGATGATGATGATGATTATGATGATGATTATGATTATGATGATGATGATGATGCTGATGATGATGATGATGATGATGATGATGATGATGATGATGATGATGATGATGATGATGATGATTATAATGATTGTGATGATGATGATGGTTATGATGATGATGATGATGATTATGATGATGATGATTATGATGATGATGATTATGATGATGATGATTATGATGATGATGATTATGATGATGATGATTATGATGATGATGATTATGATGATGATGATTATGATGATGATGATTATGATGATGATGATTATGATGATGATGATTATGATGATGATGATTATGATGATGATGATGATGATGATGATGATGATGATGATGATGATGATGATGATGATGATGATGATGATGATGATGATGATGATGATGATGATGATGATGATGACGATGATGATGATGATGATGATGATGATTATGATGTTGATGATTATGGTGATGATGATGATGATGATGATCGATCAAGAGAGGCGGAATTCAAATTTAATGCGACACCGTGCCTTTTCTCTGACTGAGTAAAGTGCCCGGCAAAGTTGCCTCTATATGTACGCGTGCACGCAGAGCTTGAACAATCGATACGCAACAGTACGTGTGCATACAATGAATTGAAAAGAAAGGAACATGTCTTCTACGTACTTGCGTGCGTAAAGAGAGAATGACGAGAGAGCGTCTCGGTAACGACAAGCACGGGTAACGATCATCGCTAGTTTATAAATATGGGATAATCCAGGTCTGATCAACGAGGCAATGACCCTCGCCGCTGCATTATTTCTTTTTGTCGTACCAGCTGACCCCGGTCTTTTGATTTTCTAGTTATTGGACGATTCGTTCGGTGCGTATTGATCAAAGAGTTAAAACGATTCCTTCAAAATTGATTCAAATGCCCGGATTATTTTATAGCAAGTCTTAATTTAAAATTGTGTCGTAGAAATGTTTCGTTTATTTGATGGCATCCAATGTATTTGCTTAGAGCAAAAATTAATTGCTTATAGTCGAATAAGAATTAAGGGAGGACATCACTGCGACGGGTCAAAAACGGTCGTTTTTCCAATTTTATTTGCCCACTCGCGTATTTATTTGGAATTTGGGAAGAGTATGTTTTTAAGCATACATTGAACTTATTTTGTGTAAATTTTATTGAAAAGAAATTCAACAACGTGATTGAGGTATAATAGAGCTACTGTACGAAAAATTTGGTCCAACGGCCGGATCGATAACTTGACAATGATCGGTCTGAAAAAAGAAAATAAAAAAGTTTTACAATCTATATAAATGTAGTTGTCATTGTACGCAAATGTTTTCAGAAAAAAAAACATTTTATTAAATGATGGGTGTTCAAAAAAGTGCAATTTTGGCGCAATTTTTACTTACATTCAGAATTGTAAAAAATACTAAATTGCGAACAAAAAAAACGGCTACATATAACGATGGCTACGGCAATTCCGGAAATTTTCGTCTTTAAAAATTGACAATCGGACAATTATAGTTAGAGTTATGATGCCGCCGAGGTCGAGAAAAACGCGACTGAAAGTTTTAGTATACGTAAATCGTTGCGCTATATGCTCTCACTAAATCGTCTGTAACTTGGTCGATTTACAATATTTTAACTGGAATTTTTTTTCACAAATTCTCGAATACGTATTCTTACAGAAAATGCAAAAAAAATCATTTTTTTATCCGTTATAGTGATCATTGATAACACTTTATTTACAAAAACGCGTTTTTAACCGATTATATTACCTTTCGACAACGCTTAAATTCTTATACTGTCGGATTTTATCGCGACGAAATATTGTTCGTCAATTTAAAAACTATTCTACGATTTTATTGCCTCGAAACAAACATAATTTCAGGACAGACGTAAGAATAATTAATTCCTCGTGATTCCAACACAATTAAATTAAAATTTTCGTTACTGACAGGTTTTTATAACTACAGAAAAAAAATACTCTCATTATGACCAATCGAATTTCCAAAAGAACTTTTTCAACAAAAAAATACAGAAAAGTGATGCGAATCTCGATTTTTCCGATACGATCGCGATAATTTCGTTCATTAAGGCCTTAGGCCACAGTAACGGGTATCAAATCAAGTGCGAATTTAACAATTTTTTTCGTATGAAAAACTGACTCATAAAATTATTTGCACATCTATTTAGTATGAATATCAAGCTGTTAGAAAATATATATATATTTTTTTTTTCGATGTACAAAATGGCCGACTACTCGAAACTTTTCGAAACAGCTTTTTTCCAATTGGCGTGACAAATAACTTCAACAATTTTTACTCGATTTACTTCAAATTTAAAAGTTATGTTCCTAGTTGTATTTCGCAGAGAACTACGTACGGAATTTCTGATTAATCGAAAACTTTTCATTTTACGAACAGTTACAACGAAATTTTTCACTGAAAATTCATTTCTTAAGTTCAACTACCTACGACTTTTGAATAAAACAATATTTTTTAAATTCCGTACGTACTTCAGTGGGTATTCTAATGTAGATTGACGAGAATTTTTGTTTTCTGTTAGATCAAAAATTGTGGATGCTAAATGTCACGCGGCAGAGCGCCTAAAAAAATATAACAAACGAAAATATTAATCGGCCTGGTAAATGGAAAAAAAATATTTTCTAACAGCTTGATATTCATACTAAGTAGATGTGTAATTAATTTTATGAGTGAATCACTTTTTCATACGAAAAAAAATTGTTAAACTTGCACATGATTTTATACCCCTTACTGTGACATAAGGCCTTAACGATTCCAAAATTGAAACGAATTTTTGGGTGTTAACGTATAGAGCTAATACGGGAATTGCAAAGGCGAGGACGAGGATCAGCACTGTCTTGTTCTCTACCAGCAGAAAAACAGCAGCGTTTGTGGTGTATGGTGGCCGGAAGTCACGTTATTATCGCTCTTGGTCGGTGGCTCGTTGGGATGCGTATATACAGGGCCCCTATATGAACAAACTTATTGCGTCATTTATCGCAGAAGTAGGTATTACCACGAGAAACTTCAACGCGTATATATATTTCTACCGTATATCAATATGAACCATATAAATACTATTGCGTAATCCATGTGTGTGAAATACAATGAAAATTACATTCTTCGTCACGTGTTGCGGTTTCTATTCGTCAGAGCAGGCTCATTGCCCTCAATAAACGTCTCGCGAAATTTCTATAATCGAGTGCTGCATGTATTTATAATTTTTTAGCAATATTTATTTATTGTACCCATAGGTTAATAATTAGGGTTATAAATGTTTACAGGAAGTGTAGGGACTGAAGAAAAATGGTACATTAACCCAATTGACGACTCGGTTTGGGACATCACTTTAACGAACCGAAAAAGTGATTTTTTCGTTTTTTAAAATATTTACTACATTATTGAATTGGGATTAAAAAATGAAAGTATATTATTAAGCATACATTGAACGTACATCGTGTGAATTTTAATTTAAAAAAAAAATTAACGTCATTGACGTATAATGGAGCCTCCATATAGAAAATATAGTTCAGCAGCCGAATCGATAACTTGACAGTGGTTGGTCTCAAAAATAAATATATATTTTTAAAATAATATTT
Organism: Ophion costatus; assembly: GCA_951751655.1. Classification (NCBI taxonomy): domain Eukaryota; kingdom Metazoa; phylum Arthropoda; class Insecta; order Hymenoptera; family Ichneumonidae; genus Ophion; species Ophion costatus. The sequence continues at coordinate 5,257,218 of OX632365.1, read as the reverse complement.
AAAGTAACCAGTTTTTCGAGAAAAAAATTCACACAATGACGGGTGCTAAAAAAAGTCATTTTGGCGAAGTTTTTACTTGTATTCGAAGATTAAAAAAAACACTAAATTGAAAGAAAAGCGGGTAGGTATAACGATAGCTACTGGAATTTCGGAAATTTCCGCTTTTTAATTGAAATTCGGACAATGATAGACAGATTTATGATTCCGGCCTGGTCCGGAAAACTCAATTCGAGAAAAACTGGAATAAATCAATACGTCACTTTTCAATTTTCAATATTTTAACTTGAAATTTTTTTCGCATTTTCTTGAATATATAATACTTTGAAAAAATGCGAAAAAGATCGATTTTTTTGCCCGTCACAGCGGTGACCTGCCTTAAGGCCGTCGTCTAGTTTGACAACGGAGAAGCGCAGTCATTCTTTTCTAGGTTGCCGAAGGTTCTATGCCGAAAGCCATCGGACATAGGACATTTCGCGTTTTTTGTGGTTTATTAAACAAGAAATTAAGAACACATGCGTTTTTACAGATTGAAAAATGTTAATTATTAATAAAGTTACACGTATATTAATATGGCTAGAAAAAATGGATGCCACCGTTTTTTGGGCACGATATCTCCGCACCCAGTGGTCAAAAACAAAAAATTGGCAAAATTTTGTAATCCGTAAGCATGTCGCTATTGGGCTTACTAGAATGTAAAGGAACAAATTTTCTTCAAATGAACGGCGACGGTGTATCGAACATAACGCTTTTTCATACAATAAGTACGAATTATGCCGCACGTTAAAAATAGTTAATATATTTTTATCGAGTTGATTCTAGTATACTTGATAGACACCAATATACACTACATGTGGTTTAAATTTCAATCAAATCGCTCGATTAGTTTTCGAAATATCTTGCCCAAAAAAAAAATTAAAAATATAATTTTGAAAAAAAAACGTATTTAAGTTTAAAGAACGGTACATGCACAAATATGATGAAAGCTTCAAACTTCCACTCAGCCTCCGATTCCTGGCCATATACTCATCACACATTCTTCTTGCTGAAAGAGCTCATTAATAATGAAAATAATAATAATTAATAACGGTAATAAATTAAAAATAAATAATAAATTATAATAACGGTAATAAAATAAAAATAAAAGAATAAATTAACAATTAACATAACTCGGGTAATTTATCGAATTTTTTCATGGCCCAAGAACGAAAATATTCGGAAGAAATTATACTTTCAGAAAAAGCAATTAAAAAATTTGATTTTTTCGACCCATCACACTAGACGATGGTCTCAAGGAGTTAGTCCACTTTGGAGCCACGAAAAAAGGCTGTTTTCGCGATTTTTATAAAAGATATGAATATAAAAGGGGTTGGGCTTGATACATAAAATCTTGAGACATTTGAAAAAAAAATTTTACATAATTTTGATTCATTTTTAAGCACATAAACTATGGTTTAACGTAACGTCTCAAAAATAGGTGGGCTAGGTATCTCCATCACAACTCGGCAACGGCTTCTCTGAAACAAAAAAATCAAAGTTCATTAGATTCAGTAGGACACCAGCTATAAAATGGCCCTCGGATATAAAGTTTGATCAAGAAAAAAATGGCAGATGAAAAACAAAAAAGAAGTTAAAAAAAGGCGTTTTTTCGCATTTTTCACAACAAAAAAATAAAAATTTTAAAACCATCGAGGGTCATCTTGTTGCGAATCATGTTTCCGATATGTGGTTCAAATTTCAAGATAATCGGTTTATCTGTTTTAGAGATACGACGGAGCTAGATTTTGAAAACGTTGTTTCGAGAAAACCGCGTTTGAAGTTTATACTATGAAAAACTCTTACGTAAACTCAATCGGCAATTCCCGCACCCTACAAAACCATCCCTTCCTATTGCTCATCATCGTCGATTTCTTCAAGTCTTGCTTGCTCTCGTCTTTGAAATTTTCAAAGTGGACTGGCCCCTTAAGGATGTTGAGTCCCTATGAAACATGTTAATGTTAATTGTTCAATAAATAGCTTCTTAATCGTCATGAAATTTTTACACGACCTCCTGAATACTTCATGTAAAAACATACCAAATTTTCAGAATTCTATCATCATTACTTCAACCTCCTTAAGGGTTGAAGTAAAAAATGATAAGAAAATTCGGAAAATTTGGTATGTTTTTGTATGAAGTATTTAAGAGGTCGTGTTAAAATTTAACGACGATTAGGAAGCTCGTTATTAAAAAATTAACATTTTGTTAAGAACAATTTTTAAAAGAAATAAAAAAAAATTTATCAATAAACTTCGTTTTGTTTCCGTTGCTTTCAGTATATTGTAGATATTATAAAATTGAGCGGTCAAAAAAAAAACTTATTGCAAAGTTACATCAGTTTCCATAAAACAACATTTAATTTGTGAATGTTAATCGTTCAATAACGAGCTTCCTGATCGTCGTCAAATTTATACACGACCTCTGAAATACTTCATACAAAAACATACCAAATTTTCAGAATTTTATCATCATTTGCGATTTGGGACTCAACATCCTTAATGTGCTCAATGACGATAGCTCAAAGCTCCGGGCTGAACCTTTTATTTCTCTGTCGACAATTATCATTCCGATCGCGTTCGACGATAGTTAATGTTAATGATGCCACCAGGCAACAATGGGGGATTACTCTCTGGAGCGTCTCCAATGCGCGGGATCTCTCTCTCTCTCTCTCTCTCTCTCTTGCTATTACGAGGCCTATATGTACGCGAATGCACTCATAAAACGAATTCATTGCACGCTATTTGTGTGTAACGTGCATGTACCCTGACAGCCATGCCAGACGGCCAGGAAGAGGGTAAGTGCTCGAGAAATTGTTCGCATTTCGCTTTCTACATGGCGGGACGCGCGGACGTCAGGAACGAGAGAGAAATTATACTCGCTCGCTCTCGCCGTGTTCTATGGTGTTAACGTCTTCACTTTTCTCCCTTGCCACCCGCTCGGCATTCTACTCTCCACTTTATTATTATTGCTACTATTGTTATTCTTATTACTGCATAAGTGTATAGCCATGAGGAGTAGAAAAAAAATCTGGTTCCACATATGCACGCGATGTTCCAGGCCAAATGGACGAAGCTTTGACAATAACCATTTTCTCGTAAATTGACGATCTTTATTTTATTTGTCTTTATTTTCTTGATTTATTTATCTTCATTTCCATTTAGTTATCCTTCTATTTATTTTTCTTCTTATTTATTTATATTTCATATTTCTTCTTATTTATTTATCAATCTTTATTTTTTTATTTTTATTTTCGACACCCCCCCCCCTCCCCCTCGTAATTCTGATGGACGTTTGATCGAAGTTTTGTGAAATCGCGAAAAATTATGTTCCGGAATTTGAGCTCGTGCTTGTGGACAGAGGAATCTTTGCAATTATGAAGGTTGAAGCGGTCCAGTTGAGTCGAATGACGATTGATGATTTTGTTTTTTTAGTTAACCGCCAAAAAATGCACACTAGCTATCAATTTAGTCCGTAGATGCTATTTTTTCGTAAAAGTTATAATTAAAGGGCAATATTATGCATTTTTATATTTTTATTACCTAACTAGATTTTTGCAAAAAAACTTGTAAAGCGAGTTAGGCAAATAAAACTCGATTATTGTTATTGTTGTTACCCAAATAGCAAAAACTTTTGTGTTACTACCAACTTGAAAAGTATAAGATTGTCAATGATTATTGTGACGAAACTGCGTCAGCGAATGTTTTATACAGCCCAGAAGAAAATTTTCAGTCATTTTTAATTATTCCTATTATTATATACATGTCACAAGATTGTTTATTACTTCCATTAATTAATACTAAGTATTGCCCAAATACGGCAACTTCGCGGACATTGAGGTTGGCAGCAATGCTCTTCATTCGCCAGTCAAGACTCGTAATCTTTCATCGAACCTTTATGGTTCAATATTAGATATATATGGTGGTTCAATAAAATACATATTACGCTGGGCAAGATGGTTTTTTTTTTCTAAATTATTAAAAATGTTTGGTTTGTTTAATCCGCTGTTAGAAATTGGTTTATCTTGGTGCTACATAGCCAACAAAATTGCATCACCCGTAACGTGAACGTCTTGCCCACTAACCGCATGTACAATGAGATACATTAAAATATTTTTTATCTCTGGTGATTTGTGGTGAATTTTTTTTATGTTTTTATTGTAAAGGCTCAGTGTAGTCTAGACAATGATATATATATATATATATATATATATATATATATATATACTAGGGTGGTTAGAAAAAAATTAAATTTTTTTTCGCGTTACTCAACGGATTATCTTACTACGTTACGAGAAAGTAATTCATACAAAATTTGGAAGGTCTAAACATTTTTTTAGGTAGTGCTCACACCACTTTTAATATTTTTTTTCAATTTTTCGTCAATTTTTTTTCTTCATTTGTTTTTTTGCTCCAAAACAACATATTACCCCAAAAAACACGCATACTTGTTAGACGTTCAGTGATATATACACCGTGTTCTTGTTCATCAAGTGGTTGATATAATTTTCACAACCGAATTACATATATTGATTCTTAATCTGCAAATACAAATTGTTTATGGTAAAAACAAATATTTATATAAAAGTTGTGTATTGTTACAGAAACAAATTAATCAAGACTTACATTGGATCACGCACTAACATTTTCTGCATTGAGATAAAAAATAAATTGATACTCCGATAATCATGAAACAAAAACATGGAAAAGGCGTTTGAGCACTAACTAAAAAATTGTTTAGAACCCTCAAATTTGGCAAAACTTTCTTTTTCCTAACATGCTTCAATGTTCCGTTGAGAAAAAAAAAAGATCTTTTAAAAATCATCCTAATGTATATATATATATATATATATATATATATATAAACATCAGGATGATTTAAAAAATTCGATATATATATATATGTATATATATATATTAATTCTTGGATTGTGGCTAACGCTCCAACCTCCTCAAAACACAATTATACTTGCCTTAGCGAAATTATCAGGTTTTTTTTTCAACACTGCATAATCAGAGGGGCTTGAAGGCGGAGAATATTAATAATAAATGATATAGGGTAACATACTCGTCGATTAACCCCGGAATGTCATATACGAGTACACACACACACACACACGCACACACACACACACACACACACACACACACACACACACACACACACACACACGCGTGCGCAAGTTGAGTTCCGTATAATAAACGCGGAGCGACTCAGCAGAAAATAAAATTATGGCAAAGCCGATGCAAGGAAACACGAAGAATTTGATATGCATTGAGCGCATCCGAGTGATCAAACTCGCAGCATGATGCTTGGAAATATCCGTTCGGAATTCAAACGACGCACAATTGCAGACTTGAATGAATGGTAAAAAAAAAAACTCGAACCTCGATTGACTTGCAATACGCCAGCTAATTGTTGTTTCTTTTTTTTTTCACACGAAAGTCACTGCATTTGGAAAAATTGTGCATTCAGGACGATCTTCCAGAGTTTAGCTTGTCCGGGGAAAATGTTCAAGCGGAAAACAAATAAATCCTGCCTCTCGGGACGATCGATTGAATTATAATGGCCCGAAGATATATAGCTGCTGATGATCACCGTGCTATCTCGTCTTGAGATGCTACGTGAGTACTTTGATGCGCAACAGATGCGAAGAAAACAAAAAAAAACCATCACTCGCACTCTGTAAATTCTTGCGATGTTTCATGACTCCGCATA
>OX632365.1:5226469-5246469 GCA_951751655.1 Ophion costatus | reverse complement strand
ATAATGGATTATCTTGTAATTGATCGAAGGAATAAGCAAAATAATATTTTTTGACAAAATGGCGGCATCTCAACAAAAAAAATCGATTTTTGACAAAAATTGCGGCCTTAAATTGTTATAAAATGGATAATATTTATCGGTGAGAAAAAACTTTCGATTAATTACTAAAAAAATATACTTGAAAAGATTGTGTTAAAATTTGAGACTGATCGGTTCAGCAGTTTCCGTGAAATCTTGCTCACCGACTTTAAAAACATAGTTTTGAGAAAAACGCGAATTTTTTTTGAGGATTTTATAAAAGATGAATATAAAAGTTGTTAGGCTTGATAAATAAAGTCTTGAAATACATTTAAAAAAAATATATAACCCATTTTTATTCATTTTTAAGTACCAAAACGATAGTTGAACGTAACGCCTCAAAAATAGGTGGGCTAGGTAGCTCCATCACAACGCGTGCGTTGCGAATCTTGTTGCGAATCATGTTTACAAAATGTGGTTCAAATTTCAAGAGAGTCGATTTATTAGTTTTAGAGATACGATGGAGCTAGATTTTGAAAACGTTGTTTCGAGAAAAACGCGTTTGAAGTTTATACTATAAAAAATTCTTTCCTAAACTCAATCGGCAATTCCTGCACCGTACAAAATCGTTTCTGATTGCTCACCATTGTCGATTTCTTCAAGTGAAATTTTCAAATTGAAAATTTGACATTTTCAAAGGGGACTGGCCCCTTGAATATATGTACATTGCGATTTTTTAAATCGATTTTGCGCAAATTTTAACCCCTTAAAAGTATATAACCCCTTAAAAGAGAAAAATCAAATGATATATTTCATTAAAAATATAATTCAAATACAATAAACACATGTACATTTTTGTCTCCGGTGGTAACAGAAATACGATTCCAAAGTTTGGTCAGAATGCCTGTTCAATTCACGAAGAATTAAGGATGTTGAGTCCCTATGAAACATGTTGATGTTAATTGTACAATGAATAACTTCTTAATCGTCATGAAATTTTTACACGACCTCCTGAATACTTCATGTAAAAACATACCAAATTTTCAGAATTCTATCATCATTGCTTCAACCTCCTTAAGGGTTGAAATAAAAAATGATAAGAAAATTCGGAAAATTTCGTATGTTTTTGTATGAAGTATTTAAGCGGTCGTGTTAAAATTTCACGACGATTAGGAAGCTCGTTATTAAAAAATTAACATTTTGTTAAGAACAATTTTTAAAAGAAATATAAAAAAATGTATCAATAAACTTCGTTTTGTTTCCGTTGCTTTCAGTATATTGTAGATATTATAAAATTCAGAGGTCAAAAAAAAAACTTATCGCAAAGTTACATCAGCTTCCATAAAACAACATTTCATTTTTGATCGTTAATTGTTCAATAACGAGCTTCCTAATTGTCGTGAAATTTTTACACGACCTCTGAAATACTTCATACAAAAACATACCAAATTTTCAGAATTTTATCATCATTTGCGATTTGGGATTCAACATCCTTAAAGAATACTGATATCAGAGGGTTCTCGCTGGTAGCTTGATCAGGATTTCCGTCAAGGCGGAATTCGTAATCCAAAGTGGCCGAACGGAACATTGTTTTCCAAAGAACTGGTAGTTGTTACGGTACATATCCGGTCCACGAGGCGAGCGTTCCATGAAAATTGAAGGTTTCAAATTGTGTATCATTGTCGTTCGGCAACGGGTCGTGGAGCGTTGCTTGCGCGAGAGGAAACATTGTTGCAACAATGAAGGAGAGTCGCGGCACGAATAACGCGAAGTAGCGGAAACGAAGGATGGTGTATTCGATTGGATGGTAAAGAATCGCTTGTACCTGTTGGTCTGAGGCTTCCATTGTTGTAATATTCAGGAGACACGAGCCCTTCGTTGCGATGCAACACTGAATCGTCACGAGCTCGTGTGCATTAAATTATCTCATCAGTGAGTTGGGAGCGCACGAGCCACTCGTCGACGAGATCTTGCCACGTGCAGCGACTGCAAATTTTTTTGTACGAATGGACTTTAAGGATATACGTTCACTTCCACGGGGTCAAAAAAGAGCCTCAATTTATTTTACCCACAGCTGCTCTGATTGATGTTTACTTATGTTGATTATTTGTATTATCGATTATAGTGTGCCAAATGGTGTGGTAAATGATGAATTTATTGCACGTGAACAAATAAAAACTGAAATATTAGATTGTCAACGACTCGGTAGTAATCTTCGTAATAATAATATTGCTCACGACGTTGCTGAGTCTGTGGGTGCTATTTCGTCATTCTGACCATTTTAAACCGGAAATTCAAACTTTCTTGTACTGTAGTGCTTTGACTACACGGTGAAGATTGATTTTCTTATTTTTCACCATATCTATTATATCTAATCTATCGAATTTCAGTTTTCCAACGGGTTTAGTTGGATACGTGAGCAGAAAAACCACGATCGTCGCACTTCCGGTTGACCGTCTCCATAAGACGACGTGCTTCGGTAACTCAAAGTGCTCGACTTTGCAGTTTTATTGCGAAAAAACTAAACGGTCAAAATAGTTCAAATTTTGGCAATAGGCGCATTGAGTATTCGCGAAAATTATATAAAAATTTCAAATCCGAAAGTTGGATTCGTAGTAATGATCGTACCTCCTTAAAACTTCGTCGCTTGGAGACACGGTACGTCGATATAACGTCGACTGTCGTACCGAACGGTAGGGCTTCCCTATTTCGCCTGTGCGCCCTTTCTTTGGTCATCTGCTGATATATTCGTCATTCGGTATGTTCACTTTTACGACACGGCGGATACGTGCTTGTGAGAAACGTCGGGAAGGATATACAGTAGAACCTCGGTTATCCGAACTTATTGAGACCGGATCTCGTCCGGGCTGGTGTTTTGTGCACAGGGCCAAAGTGGTGGAAGTTCATTGTAGGGGTGAAAAAGTGGGGTGAAGTTTTGAAAAATCAGTTTTAATTCAATAACTATTTAGAAAACATTCGTACACTTTTTGTTCGAATGGGAACGTTGTGGCCCTTGAAAAGACGCGTCGATCGAGTATTCAATATTCACCCTTCGATTTTATCTTCACCCTCAAAGAAGTGATGAAATTTAAAAAAAAAACTGCTTTATTGAATAGCTGATAAACAATCGATTTTTCGCGTATAGTTTAAATGTACGAAATGTAGAGAATAATTTTTTCTATATTTTCGTGTCTATGGACCACCCATGAATTTTGATTTTCGACCCCGTCTGGGGGGTCGAAAATTAAAAATGAAATTCTGGGAAAACTATTGACCGCACGAATTCGCCGCCGTGGAACAATTTGTAGCTTGAACCCTCAGCTACAATTTTGTCCACAGCGCCAAATTCGTATCTCGTTATCTTCGGTCAATAGTTTTCCCAGAAATTCATTTTGAATTTTCAACCCCAGAGAGGGATTGGAGAAAGGAACATTCAACGGTGGTCTGGGGAAACGAAGATATAGAGAAAATTATTCTCTACATTTCATATCTTCAAACCTTCCCCGAAAAAAACGATTGTTTTTGAGTTATTCAATAAACGATTTTTTTTTAATTTCAACAATTTTTTTGGGGTTAGAGATATTGTCGAAGAGGGGTGATAAAATACCCGAACAAGGCGTCTTTCCAAGTGCTACAGCGTTCCTATTTAAACAAAAGTTGTATGAATTTTTCCTAAAAAGTTATCGAATTAAAACTGATTTTTCAAAATTTCACGCCACTTTTTCACCCCCAAAATGAATTTCCACGACTTCGGCGCTGTGGACAAGAATAAAGCCCGTTTTTTTCTGGACATTCTGTCTCCCGGCGCCGACCTCGTGGGGGTTGTAGTTTGGCATTAATCAACCTCCATCCCCCCTCATCCCCTAAAAAAAAACCCTGCGCCCCGATTTTTAGGCAAACTTGCATTTAGCACCCGCGGCACCTACAAAATCATCTGTCAAAAAACTAGTCTTTTCATTTTTCTGATTCCAATATACAGCACGACTGTACTATTTCGAATATTCTCTTTATTAATCCAACGACCATAAATTCTTTATTTGATAGCAATTAACAATGAATAACGTTTTATTTTTTATATCACCACTACTTACGCAGTTAAATCACAATTGCGGCTTAAAATAATGATCAATTTTGGTGTTATGAGTGAGAAGTGGACGAAAATAAAAACGATGTTTTAATGAAAATTCGAATTTCGGGATGCTTGAGCGACCTCTGAATATTTTTTCACAACTAGCAGCTTTCGCGACGATGTTTCTTTCCTCAAAGAAAGTAATTGGATGGTGAGAAAAAGAAAAAAATGCGTTAAAATATATACCATCCTAATGCATATAAAGTATATACGATCTGATGTATGAAATTACATATGAGCAATAATGTATTTTGGAAATATGTCGAAGTGTTAGGAAACAGCTTTATTAGAGATAAAAGGGGGATACCTTAGCGATACCTTAACTAACACAAGAAAAAAAGACCATCATTGAGTTCGAATAATCGAACGTCCGGATAGGGCGCCGAAGCGTTTGGATAACCGAAAAATCGTATAATCGAGGTTCTACTGTACATTGCGGGTACAGTCTGCTACGAAAGTTCGATTCGGTCGAGGAATTTTACAGCTGCAGGCGATGTGGCAAAAATGTAGGGAAAATGGAAATCTTCAATATGCTAAGAACTGACCTACTCATTTTTAATTTATTTTAATTAAATTGTTTTGGATGTTCTGAATAATTTAATTATAATTAAATTACTTGGAGAGTTGCCTTTTTTGTAATTTAATGCCTAGTTGTAACAGTCGAAAGCAACCCATTTTGACGATTTTCTTTTAGACAATCGTGATGATAAATTTCTACAAAAATTAGGTATTTAAAAAAGTATCATCTGAAGAACTCTCGACCATTTTTTTTGTGTAAAAACATTTAATTATAATCGATTTCATTAGTATAGTAGTTTATCCTATGATTAATCGAAGGAATTCCCCAAATATGAAATTCAAACAAGATGGCGCGTTTTCAAAGTAGGAGTTTTGATATTTGCGAAATAAGAGGGCACTTTTCGTTAATCAAATCGAAAGTATACATCGGAAAAAAATCCTTTGATGAAATACTATATTTTTACATCTAGAAAAAGTCCAAAAAATTCCAGAAATATCGATCCAGTACTTTCGGCAGGACATTATTGGAAAAATATACCTGAAAAAGTATAAAATTCAAAATTACGTAGGGTTTGTAATGGTCAAAAATTCCTAAAGGTGTCTTATAAAGCCGCCATTTTGTTCTGTTTAAAAAAAAATGTCAACACTTGAAAGTTTTAATAAGATAATGTCAAAATTTTAAAATGAAACGATTATTTTATCGCCCCTGAAAAAATTCATGAAAAATGACTTATTTTCGGGCGTCTAAAGGGATTCTCCCCCTTAATGCATGGTGCGTTTGGAGCTGGCGTAGCAAACGCATCCGATCTGCCGGCTACCCACTTCCCTTTTTTTCTTCTTCGTCTCTTAGTCGTTCGTTTTCATCGAAGATTCGCGCACACGCCTTGCAGGCATCAAGCCCAAGCAATGGCGATATCTTATCGTAAAATCGTTAATATTGAACGCACGATGCGTATGGATGTTTGTAGATTCGAAGAGCCGATATAGCCGCGGGTCAAAGGTCTACGCTTCCGTGCTAGCAGGTATGGCTTTTTTTGTCCCTTTGGCCATAAAACTCCCTGGTGACCAACCAGTTTTGCAATTTTATCCCTTAATCCATGAAGGGGGGTCAATTTTGTCGGGCCAAAACTTGCTTATCGAAACATCTCGACTACCGGCGACTAGCGCGCCATCTCAGTGGTACTAAAAAAAAGTTGGGGTAGGACGGTTCGAGAGCCCACGAGGACAGCTGGAGCAGTCAGTCATACGAGAAACAGCGACGAGAGCAAATCGGAGCCGGACAGATTTGACCCCCCTTCACGAATAACGTAAGCAAAAGTGAACTTTTTCGACAATTTTTTTTTGTTTTTTTTTTTCGAGCATATTTAGGCTTCATAACCTATAAGAAATACGTGTAATTTTTTTTTTTTTTCAATTTTTTCGTAAGAAAAAGAAATGTTAAAAAATTTTTTTTTTCTCTATATTTTTATTATTGAAGCTTTTTTTATTTTAGAGCGTTATGGCAACGAGAAGTGCCGAAGAAGTTTATGCGCTCCGGAGGCGTCAGCGCGTCGAGTATTTTTGCGACGAGACCTCAGGCGAAGATGATAATGTGGAAGAAGATGACGAGTGCAGCAGTGCGCAAGAGTGCGATGAATACAGTAGTGCCGAGAGTGCAGGTGACGAAACGGAGCGGAATAACAAAATGTAACTTTTTTCACAACAAATTTCGCATTGAAATGATGATATGAATAAAAAAGATTTTTTCAAAAATATATCTCCGACGTTGAGTGCTTTTTCCCTTTAAAAACCTCATTGTAATCTCCCAAAAATATACCCATGTTCCCGTTATTGAATAGGGTATCTGGTTTAATCCTACATTAATGGCATATTTTTTTCCTTAAAGAGCAACATTTTTCCTTTACAATAACCGGCTTTTAAACCTCTTTTGCGTAATTAGTACTTGAATTGTGATTTTTTGAAAAAAAAAAACGCTTTTTTTCCGCGCGTTGCTTGATATTTGATTGAAAAAAATATATTAAAAATAATAAAATCCGAAAAATTCCTGTTCGTCCTTCAAAAGGACATTCTAAGGATGAACGATGAATTTTTTCAGATTTTTTATTAACAATTGTGGGTGGGGTAGCGCGCAGACGAAAATGACCCCCCTTCATGGATAGAGTGTGCCGAAAAACCCCTCATGGATTGAGGGTTATTTCCTCTCATCGAGTCCCGTTGTATTTCTACGCGTATTTATATATTTATCCCGTTGTATTTCTATTATCTATTTATATATTTTTATTTTATATATTTTTGTTTTATATATTTTTATTTTATTTTATTTATTTTATTTATTTCATTTGAATTTTTTTATTTTTTTTTCGTATTGAAGCCACACACGTAAGATACGACGTGTTCATTGTCAAACGTCACTGCGGAAGCCGGCACCGTGATTGATTGTGCGAAGAAAATTGGAAGGAAACGCGATCGGCAAAAGTGGGCTACGTACATACATTTGGGACGGTAACCAGGGCGAGAGTGATTCCGTTTCTGTATTAGCCAAATTAATGGAGAAAGAGAGCGAGAACGAGTCAGGATGAGGACGAGTGGGAGAGAGTAACATCGAGAGAACTCAGCGGATCTATAAGGAACGGCGAGAAAGAGAGGGGTACGAGAGAGGGACAGGGAGAGAGATCGAGAGACAGTTTTCTTGTGGAATGCGGTCAGGTTGGACCGAATGTGAGAGAGTCACGATATAGAGAGACGCTGAAAGGCCGACAGGAGTTTCATAGCTAGGCTATATATATATATATATATATATATATATATATATATATATATATATATATAGCCTAGCTATGAAACTCCTGTATATATATATATATATATATATATACAGGTTGGTACGTCGTGGATGGACATTGGCCCTGGTTGACTCTCACTCAGATCAAACGTCTCCAATTCTCTTGAATAAGAGAATTCTCTGATTAACAACTTGTAATCGATATACGCATTGCTTTTATGTGACTTGGCAAACCAAAGATTCTCAGCAACAATAATGCATGGCGGATCGTTCGAAATGATTTTCCGGCCATGACGAAAAATATGGTGATGTATGAACGGATAGTTGCGTCAATAGACGCAAAAGAGAACTATCACGATTGCAATTGAGAGGCTGCATCTACCTAGAGACCCGGAAGAAAGACAAATTCCGATTTCTTTCTGGGAATCGGTTGGTGAAAAAGAAACGCATTTTTTAACACAAAAGTACGATGCGTTAAAAGTTGGGAGCCTTTGAAAAATGCCATGTTGCGAGCCTTAAAAAAATCACGGAAAAATAGAGAAGAACACAAACATGGACAGGTGGTGAAATTTTTTTCTCGATTTTTGGCGGTGGACACTCTCCGGGCTAAACGGTCCATCGGAAATCTGAATACCAAGCAGGCTAGTAAAGTTAACAATAAATACGAGTCGTTGACGATCGTTAATTTTTTAAATAATTTTTTTCAAAAACGTAGCGACGAATTGAAACTCGAGCATACAAAATCTATGACAAAAGTCGTCATTTTTTTATGACTATTACGAAATCAGGATCGATTTTGAAAAATTGAGATCGTCAACGACCTTTGAATGTTCCTCGTCGTATCTCCTGCAAATTTGGGAACAATCCATCAAGTGGTTCTCGAGATATCATGTCCACCGACTTTGGAAACGGTGTTTCGAGAAATTAGTTTGGGTTTGAGGTTTGAAGTTTGGTGAAGTTTGAAGTACAGTGCTGCTACTGCTCACCCGGCTGACTGTTAGAAGCTGTAGATCATACAATGTTAGAAATGTCTCAATGGAATACTATCGAATAAAAATACTTTTGGAAAATGGTACAAATGCTTTTACCCATCTAGGTAGATGTAGCCCGTTGAATAAATTCCTGTGGGGAGGAAGCATCCAATTCGGGACACGTGAATAATGACTTCTCCATCGATCAAATGCTAAATTTTATCTACTTAGAATCGTACTTGTCCATGTAATGTGACAGAACGGATATATTTGGTTATTTCGGCCTAGATAAACATTTTATTTTAAACATCCATTCTAGACTAAAGCCTAAGTGTTCATACCTGATTCCAGTCACTATGCCTCTACCACATATTCCAGCACCTCCTTGGTACATTAAGATTAAGGAGGTACGATTACTTCCACGGGGTCAAAAAGGGTCTAAATTTATTTTACCCGCAGCTGCTTTGAATGATGTTTACTTATGTTGATTATTCGTATTATCGATTACAGTGTGCCAAATGTTTTAGTAAATGATGCATTTATTGCACGTGAACAAATAAAAATTGAAAAATTAGACGACGTGATTCGGTAACTCAAAATGCTCGACTGTGCAGTTTTATTGCGAAAAAACTGAACGGTCAAAATAGCTCAAATTTTGGCAACAGGCGCAAAAAGTATTCGTCAAAATCATATAAAAATTTCACATCGGACAGTTGCATTCGTAGTAATGATCGTTCCTCCTCAAGTCCAACTCGAATTCAGTAGAATTGCGGAGATAAAAAAGCAACTTCCTCAAAGCTTCTTCCGGTGGAAGCGTATAAATAAAATGGAGGGAAAAAAAACGTTCGACAGGAAGGAGGACGAAAACGGCTATCTCGCTATTGATGGTCGGCAGCTTTCCCGTTTTATGGTCAGTGCCTATTGGCTCAGAACAAGCGATCGTTTGAATCGCGTGATTTAATACCGCTCGTGTACGACACTTTTCCGCTCTATACTCGTCCACGCATCAACGATCGATCAGGAAACGATCAGGCTGACGTCTAATTAGGATATCAATGCGAGAGCTCGTTCGTCGCTCCCAATGTATACTTCTCCGGTAAAAGTGTCTTGCTCGGTTAATTGGCGGCAAATCTGTATGGCGAAAAGCCATTTTCGCCACATCTGCATACACTTTTGGCCAGCGTGAACAAAAGTGCTTGACTCACTGTCTTTGGTTGCGTTCCCTGTTCTGGTGACACGGCGGTTGCAGTGATCACACGATGGTTGATGACCTCCAACTTTTGATGCATAGAACTCACCCACGGTGTGTAATTGTTACTGAATCATACGGTGTTGTCATTGAGAACCAGCATGAGTGTCAGAAAATCATGATACGACCGTTCAGAGTTATTGCAGTGCACAATTTCCGTTAGGAATCAACATTGGGGTTGACTACTCTGCGGTCTAGAGACTAGAGTCCAAAGCTCGGGAAAAGGGTGAACTTGGACAATTTTTCATGGATGCCCAGTCAGGGTTGCAAAATTTGTATTGAAAAATTAATGCATTGTTCATTACTGTTTTAAGGGGTTACCCCCAATTGCGATTTTGAAAAAATCGATTTTTTTTATTGCATTTTTTGAAGTATATGTATCTGAGAATATGTCCTGAAAATTTCAAGTCGATCCGAACAAAATTGACTAAGATATGAGCGTTGAAAGAGAAGAATATTTTCTTCGTGTAAACTGAAATTGAAACTTTAAACGCGTTTTTCTCAAAATGGCATTTCTGAAGTCGGTGACCAAGATTACTCGAACACTAATGAACCGATCTTCTTGAAATTTTGCAGGCTTATTTAATACATAAAAATGTAGTCTTTAATCGTTCGATTTTTTTTTTCGAAAAAAAATGGCCGTTTTATAGCCAAAAAACGGCTGTTTTTTTTCGTTAAAATCGAACCATTAACTTTGACTGTCCGCCATTTTGTGAAAAATGAATATTTTTTAAAATCCTTCGATTAAAGACTAGTTTATACTTATATTTGACTAAATCCATCCGCATTTCTTTTTCGGATGATCCACTTCGCCGCAATGTTGGTCACCGCAAACCGTGTATATAAAAACATTATTTCATTGACGGCCATTTGCCACTAAACAATGTAATATTTTTCAATAAAAAAATTACTGAAAGTTCTTCAAGATGTGTTCTTTAGGATGGTATATGGATCGATTAAAAAAGTTTTGTAGTTTTCTTTAAAAAAATTCATGAAAAAGGCCTTTTTTTGCGCTACAAGTGGGGGTAACGCCTTAATGGGGAATGAAAAAATATTTCATTACCCATTTCATTACATTCAGTGATGTAAAAAAATGCCATTACTCATTACATTATATTTTGTAATGTTCCGTTACTCATTACATTGTATTTTGTAATGTAAAAAATGCGCATTACTCATTACATTATATTTTGTATTGTAAAAAATTTTCATTGCTCACTACATTGGAATTTGTAATGTAAAAAACTTCCACTACTCATTACATTACATTATGTAATATGAAACATTTCCATTGCAAAATGCAATGTAATGTGTAATGACGACAAATTTCATTACACATTAAATCGTAATGGGCAATGCACATTTGTTACATTACAAAGACCAATGTATTGGGTAATGGAATTTTTTTACATTCCAAAGTGTAATGTACTGAGTAATGGATTTTTTTTACATTACAAAATATAAGATATCGACCCAGTGCAAAAACCGCTACCCCTAATGCGAAACGAAGAATAATCCTCATTACATTGTAATGAGTAATGCAGATTTTTTACATTGCATTGCATTGGTAATGTAAAAAATATTGTGTAAATAATGTGTGTATATTGTGTAATGTAGAAAAATTCCACTGCTCATTACATTAAATTTTGTAATGTAAAGAAAATCCATTACTCATTACATTACATTTTGTAATGTAAACAAAAATCCCTTACGCATTACATTGGACCTTGTAATGTAAAAAAAATTCCATTATCCGTTACATTGTAATGGGTAATGAAAATATTTTATATTACAAAATGTAATGAAATAAGGAATGGACATTTTTTACATTACAATTTCCAAAGTAATGAGTAATGAAATTTTGTTCATTACAAAATTCAATGTAATGAGTAAGGGCAATTGTTTGCATTACAAAATGTAATGTAATGAGTGATGGAAATTTTTTACATTACTGAATGTAATGTAATGGGTAATTGATTTTTTTTTCATTGCAAAATGTATAGTAATGAGTAATGAAAACGCTAATGCATTACAAAAAGTAATGCATTATTTGCAACCCTGTGCCCAGTTGGTAAAATGAAAATTCCGTTCTGTGGGCTTTATGCTACATATCTTCAAGTATCTTTGCAGATTTTTTTCACGAGAGTTTGGAACAAAACAGGGGTGCTGAAACTGGACAAAGGCCTGTGTCTAACAATGTGATGAAACTGGCAATATTGTCAATTCTTCATCAATTTACTTAAGGGGGTTTTCTTCGGAGATGCTGTCATTATTCGTATTTGTCGAAATTTCGAAAAGTGCATCGTGAACCCTTAGCCAGTTGGAGATATTTGAAGAAAACATATTTTGTTTTCGTTTCACTTTACATTTGAGCCTGGTGCAGATCCCGCTGTTTCGGGCCTCGCCGCTGGAGGACTGCAAGGTCCACTGCAGCACCACGAACACTGAATGAATTTCTTCTGAAAAAATACATTGTAACCACAAACATGTGTACAACATGCTGGGAAAAAATTAATTAATTCAAACCAATGTGTAACTGGAAAAAAATCATTATTCTGACTCTTTAAATTCAGCTTCCAGAGAGGGATACCCTGTTAATTTTTTGGAACCTCATAACAACATTTTACGTCGAAATATGAAGGGGGCTTCGATGCGATGAAAACTTCCGGCGCAAAATAATATTTTCGGCGATTTTTTTCGTACCAAAACTATTTTTTTCTTAAACGTGCATCATTTTATGAAAAATACAATTTTTCGAACTTCCCGACGTACTTCGAAGGCAAAGCTTATCTAGAACTTGAATTATTTTATCGAAATTGACCTTTCTTAGAGGCTCTAGAATCACTGTCGTCGAATATCCATAAATCGAACATCCATAAATCGAATATCCACAAGTCGAATATCCATAAGTCGAATATCCATAAGTCAAACATCTATAAGTCGAATATCCATAAGTCGAATATCCATAAGTCGAATATCCATAGGTACGAAAATCCATAACTACGAATATCCATAAGTATGAAAATCCATAAGTACAAAAATCCATAAGTACGAATATCCATAAGTACGAATATCCATAAGTACGAATATCCATAAGTACGAATATCCATAAGTACGAATGTCCAGAAGTCGAATATCCATAAGTAAGAATATCCACAAGTATGAATATCCATAAGTCGAATATCCAGAAGTCAAATATCCATAAGTCGAATATCCACAAGTCGAATTTCCATAAGTCGAATATCCACAAGTCGAATATCCATAAATCGAATATCCATAAGTGAGTATAGGGTAAAAAAGAATTTGTGCGTTTGTTTGGGTTTGTTTGGGTTTATTTTTGGCCCTTATTTCTGCTCTATACTCACTTTTCCTCTATTTCCCGCCATTTCTGGCACTCATTTCTACTCTATACTTAGTTATGGATATTCGTACTTAAGGATATTCGATTTATGGATATTCGACTTATGGATATTCATTTATGGATATTGGCACTTATGGATATTTGACTTATGGATATTCGGTTATGGAAATTCGACTTATGGATATTCTGCCCCAATCTCTATGAATAAATGATCCTTTAAAATACCACGAGATACGTGAGTGGTGTAAATTCATCAACTAAGTGGACTAATAATGAAACGCAAATAACCCGTATTTACTCGTGGAAACTAAAATATTTACACAATGAACCATTAAGCAATCTGATTCGATAAATTTCGTCCTTCGAGAGTTTATATTGAACACATTTATATACTACAAACGAGATCTATCCAGCATTTCGTTGTAAACCATTTTGTGACTTGAATAAAAATCCATTCAATGTAAATAGCATTTTGTGATAGATCGGAAAAGTAGACGAAAAAAAATGATGTTACTCCACTCAGCAATGAAGAGAGAAGGTTCTGCACCATTTGATTCTCGACTTCTGATCTTGTAACATTCGACACACATATGCAACAACGTAATACGATATGCTCGTCAAATGTAGCCTTGCCTATACTGTATTATAAATCACATCGAGACTTTCACTCTTTGTTACGTTTCATTGCTCAATCAAATTTCCTATTACACAATAAAAAAAAATCATTCGAGATTATTCAAAAACACGGCCTTCCATATTCGGAAGGACGAAAAGAAAAAATCTGCAATGCGGGGCTAGTATTTCGACGTTTGAGAAATAAAAGTCCGTCGGAATTAAAATAAAAATGAACTCTGATAAAAAACGAAACATAATCAGAACCGACGAAAAATTGAATGTAATCTGTAAAAATAAAGGATTCATTTTCTAAACGGGCTACGTCTACTTGGGTGGGTCAAATAATTACATTTTGCAAAAATATTTTTATTCTATAGTATCACCTTTTAGCTAAATTCCTAAAATTGAATGATCTACAGCTTCTAACAGCCGGCCGGGCAAGCGGTAGCAGTACCATCGTTCAAACTTCAAACTAGTTTTTTTGAAACACTGCTTTCAAAGTCGGTGGACATGATATCTCGAGAACCGCTTGATGAATTATTTGAAAATTTACAGGAATTACGACGAGAAACATTTGAAGGTCGTTGACGATCGCACTTTTTCAAAATCTACCTTCATTTTTTAATAGTCATAAAAAAATGACGACTTTCTTCATAGATTTTGAATACTCGAGTTTTAATTCGTTGGCACGTTGTTAAAAAAAATTCTTTTAAAAATCGACGATCGTCAACGACTCTTATTTATTATTATCTTGAATAACCCGTTTAGTTCCCAGATTTCCGATGGACAGTTTAAGCTGGAGGGTGTCCACCGCAAAGCGTCGTGAAAAAAATGTCATCATCTGCCAGTGGTTATGTTTTTGTCGTTTTTCTGCATTTTTTAAGACCTTAGGCCACAGTAACGGTTATAAAATCATCTGCGAATTTAACAATTTTTTTTCGTATGAAAAAATCCTTCACTCATAAAATTAATTACACATACATTTAGTATGAATATCGGGCTGTTAGAATTTTTTTTTTCGATGTACAATATAGCCGACTACTCGAAATTTCTCGAAACAGCTTTTTTCCAATTGGCATGACAAATAACTTCAACAATCTTCACTCGATAGTAATTAAGTTAATCACTTTTTCATACGAAAAAAAAATTGTTAAATTCGCACATGCTTTTATACCCTTTACTGTGGCCTAAGGCCTTGAGTCTCTCGATATATGTACCTTTGTGTTGAAAAAATGCGACCCGGTGCATCCCTTAGCGAAGATTTTGCATTTTTCGAAAAAGGGGCAAGAGAAAAGTCGCTGGAGAGGAGTTGCACGTGGATGAAAGTGGGGAGGACGAAATAGTCCGCGGGGAGAGAAGGGAGAGAGCGGATCGTTCTATGGGCTGGCGACAGGCGTTCGGCTCAGTGGTCTCTCGGCTTCCCTACCCCGTGCCAGGATCCTGCTGACCGTGCAACGTCCTGAAAAATCCGCGTCCGTGTCGATCCAGCGTAAAAATAAAACTCCGCAAATCACCAATTCGTTTGGTCGAAAGTGGTATCGAAAAAAAAATTCAAAACCCTAACAAAAAAAAAAGAAGACATGATCGACCGTGATAAATAATGATGACGATGGCTCGATCGTTAGAATAACTGTCGGTATTAAGTTCGTCAGTCTGTGTGTGTGCGGCGTGTACGTAAATTTGTCTGTGCGTTCGTGTGAACATAATTGCCATTCCCGCGAGACGTAATCTTCATAAGATCCATCACGTAAAACGACTACCTGGTGATTTCGTGCCGTTCAAGGTGAGTCTCTGATCAGCGGGTCTTCGTGCTCGGTATTTTGTGGCAACTATTATATTTGTACGGCGGATTGCATAACGTTAAATTCCGCAAAGATTCGACCGAAAAACCCAAAATGCATCGTTCAGAGTGATCCGTTCGGGGTAATTTCCTAACCCAGGTGGACGGTCAAGGACCTGGCGAGGATCCCTCGATTCGGTAGATTCGAACGAAACATCGTTATCTCCGCGGGTTCTCCTCTGGAATCTGCTCATATTCGCGTGCATTCGTCCTCGATGTATTGTTCACTTTCCGCATAACTTTATTGCTGCCATGAGGCCAAAAACGATGATCGACGTGAAAAAATCAAACGATTCGTAAAATCCACGGAATCTCGAGGGATCGCGTCGTCGTATAGATACGTGAGTCAGACGAAACCAGTTATGGATACGCATCGCGTTCTTGAATAATTGACACACTTTGGAGTTTCATCCACGATCCACCTCTCGACGAAAGAACAATCGATTTTTTCTACGTTCCGAATCAATCAAGATTTTCGCAACTCGTTCGATTAAATCGGCGAGAAAAGTCAATTCTCGATCCACCATTCGCGTACGATTTCCTCGGAAGGATCGATGCATCATTTTTGTTTGACTAAATTGCCGACCTTGCGATAATAAGTGCTATTAAGGGGTTACCCCCACTTGCGATTTTGAAAAAATCGATTTTTTTATTGCATTTTTTTCAAGTATAAGTATCCGAGAATATGTCCTGAAAATTTCAAGTCGATCCGAACAAAATTGACTGAGATATGTGCGTTGAAAGAGAAGAATCCGTGAATTGAAGAACTGAAATTGAAACTTTAAACGCGTTTTTCTCAAAATGGCATTTCTGAAGTCGGTGACCAAGATTACTCGAACACTAATGAACCGATCTTCTTGAAATTTTGCAGGCTTATTTAATACATAAAAATGTAGTCTTTAATCGTTCGATTTTTTTTTTCGAAAAAAATTGCCGTTTTATAGCCAAAAAACGGCCGTTTTTTTTCGTTAAAATCGAACCATTAACTTTGACTGTCCGCCATTTTGTGAAAAAAGAATATATTTTAAAATCCTTCGATTAAAGACTAGTTTATACTTATATTTGACTAAATCCATCCGCATTTTTTTTTCGGTTGATCCACATCGCCGCAATGCTGGTCACCGCAAACCGTGTATATAAAAACATTATTTCATTGACGGCCATTTGCCACTAAACAATGTAATATTTTTCAATAAAAAAAATTACTGAAAGTTCTTCAAGATGTGTTCTTTAAGATGGTATATTGATCGATTAAAAAAGTTTTGTAGTTTTCTTTGAAAAAATTCATGAAAAAGGCCTTTTTTTGCGCTACAAGTGGGGGTAACGCGTTAAAGAGTCCATCGTTGGAATGCAACGGAATGTTTTTTCTTCCCTTTCTCCATTTTTTCCCATTGTTATCCAAAATATTTTTCGGTAAAGTTAAGTTGTAGGTCTCTAATGAGGATCTTAAAAAAAAAAACGATTATCGTTGCTTTGAGGTGGAAAAAAATTGCAATAAGGAAAAAAAATGTATTTCGGTTGCATTTGGACGATGCAAACCTCAGCGTCGCGATAATAAATCGATAGTTTATGCAGCATCTTTTCATAAGGGAACGAAGTCATGGCTCTGCAATGAGTTACCACATGATCAATATGCACAAATACCCGTTGCGAGTCCCGTGTGTGAATCATCGCTATGTTTTATTTTACTATCCTGTGTGCCCTCACACGGATGAGCGCATGGAAAAGAGTGCGTGGGTTGTACGTTGTCCTCCCTAGGTCGGAGCAAATCTTCACGTTTACCCTTTGATAATGCCACAAGGCTGCTGGCGAGCATATATTTGTGTGTGTGTGTGTGTGTGTGTGTGTGTGTGTGTGTGTGTGTGTGTGTGTGTGTGTGTGTGTGTGCGTGCGTGTGTGCGTGCGTGCGTGCGTGCGTGCGTGCGTGCGTGCGTGCGTGCGTGCGTGCGTGCGTGCGTGCGTGCGTGCGTGCGTGCGTGCGTGCGTGCGTGCGTGCGTGCGTGCGTGCGTGCGCGTGTGCGTGCGCGTGTGCGTGCGTGCGTGCGTGCGTGCGTGCGCGTGTGCGTGCGCGTGTGCGTGCGTGCGTGCGTGCGTGCGTGCGTGCGCGTGTGCGTGTGCGTGCGTGCGTGCGTGCGTGCGTGCGTGCGCGTGTGCGTGCGCGTGTGCGTGCGTGCGTGCGTGCGTGCGCGTGTGCGTGCGCGTGTGCGTGCGTGCGCGTGTGCGTGCGCGTGTGCGTGCGTGCGTGCGTGCGTGCGCGTGTGCGTGCGCGTGTGCGTGCGTGCGTGCGTGCGTGCACGTGTGCGTGCGCGTGTGCGTGTGTGCGTGCGTGCGTGCGTGCGCGTGTGCGTGCGTGCGTGCGTGCGTGCGTGCGTGCGTGCGTGCGTGCGTGCGTGCGCGTGTGCGTGCGTGCGCGTGTGCGTGCGCGTGTGCGTGCGTGCGCGTGTGCGTGCGCGTGTGCGTGCGTGCGCGTGTGCGTGCGTGCGCGTGTGCGTGCGCGTGTGCGTGCGTGCGCGCGCGCGCGCGCGCGCGCGCGTGTGTGTGTGTGTGTGTGTGTGTGTGTGTGTGTGTGTGTGTGTGTGTGTGTGTGTGTGTGTGTGTGTGTGTGTGTGTGTGTGTGTGTGTGTGTGTGTGTGTGTGACTTCGCGTATCCCTTAAGCTTCGAAAAACTCATGGAAGAATGCAGTATGGCGACGGCATCTCGAGTATGTGCTATATTGATGAACATAAAACTAACTGCATCGAAACATATATGATATTGCCCATTATATTATTATGTATATATATTACGATTTCCTGAGTTTCAACTTATAGCCTTACGGGTTTTTATAACTCTTCTCAATTGACATCTTTTCTGTCTGCCCCCACCCGCACTTCGCTAATCTAACCTAACTTCCGTTCCGCCTGCAGCCATTGGCGTAGCCAGCATTTTATGGGAAGAGGGGGCCGAGAGGGCGGGGCAGCCTATCAAAAAAGTGGATTTGTTCACAATTATAGTTTTAAAAAAATAAAATTTACATGATAGTCTATAGTCGCGTAACACACACAATATGAAGCTTTGATTGTACGTTCGTGTTAACATTGATTTGAAACTTTTGCAATACTTTAAATAATAACTAATTTTTCATTATTCTTCACTACAGATACCAGTATAAACTTCACTTTCAGTTGGTACTCAATTGAATATGTCTTAGTTTTCTATTTTTCATTCTGCAAAACGGCCTAACACTTTTTGGGTGGAATTTTTATTTTAACAAAGTCACTTTCTATATCCAGGAGTGACGTATGAGAGAATCGTTCGTGAAATATTGTGCTTCTGAGTTGCGATTTTCTCCACCTCGTGGCCGGAAAACTCCTCTCACTAGCAGTACTATTGCTGCTGGAAAAAGTTTATATAAGGTAGGGCAGTACTCCTTTTTAACATACTTTCTCAAATTTCCAGCTATTATTTCGTCATTCTCAAACGAAAGTATGTTTTTCTTTACCATCGCTTCATCGTCTAAGCTGGCGTATCAGTTATAAAGACTTTTTGCATAAGTATTGACGAAGTCCTCCCCGTTCGTCGTATCCAATTTTGAAAATGCCTCAACTGCACGACCCAACGGTAGATTCTCAAATCGGCGTTTCAAATTTACGATTATGTTATCTATTACTCGGTATGAAATGTTTATCTTGCAGTATTCTTCTCAAAAGAAAATGTCGTCTTTTGAGTGGAATAAGCGTCATTTGCGGAAACTGTTGATTTGCTTCGGTAATTTGACGAAATCTGCAGCTGATGCACATCGATTGCTTGTAGAAGCATATGGCGAGGCTGCTTTAAGGATGTTGAGTCCCAAATCGCAAATGATGATAAAATTCTGAAAATTTGGTACGTTTTTGTATGAAGTATTTCAGAGGTCGTGTAAAAATTTCACGACAATTAGGAAGCTCGTTATTGAACAATTAACATTCACAAATTAAATGTTGTTTTATGGAAACTGATGTAACTTTGCAATAAGTTTTTTTTTTGACCTCTCAATTTTATAATATCTACAATATACTGAAAGCAACGGAAACAAAACGAAGTTTATTGATACATTTTTTTAAATTTCTGTTAAAAATTGTTCTTAACTAAATGGTAATTTTTTAATAACGAGCTTCCTAATCGTCGTGAAATTTTAACACGACCTCTTAAATACTTCATACAAAAACATACCAAATTTTCAGAATTTTCTTATCATTTTTTATTTCAACCCTTAAGGAGGTTGAAGTAATGATGATAGAATTCTGAAAATTTGGTATGTTTTTACATGAAGTATTCAGGAGGTCGTGGAAAAATTTCATTACGATTAAGAAGCTATTTATTGAACAATTAACATTAACATGTTTCATAGGGACTCAACATCCTTAAGTGAGAGAAGTTGTCGTGAGTGGTTGCAAAAGTTTAAGAACGGTGAGTTCGACGTCGAAGACAAAGAACGTAGCGGAAGGCCGAAAGTGTACGAAGACACGGTATTGGAAGCATTATTGGCGGGAGATT
>OX632365.1:5213969-5223969 GCA_951751655.1 Ophion costatus | reverse complement strand
TCACAAAACTCGCGATAAATGTTCTTGCGCATGCTCACATACGAGTTTGTTAAAATTTTTGTATATTTTCTATGGACAAAAACATAAAATATATCCTTTACGGGTTTTTACATTTTGTGTATGTGAAAATATTTGCAAATTTTTGTTTATTTTCAAAGGTGATATTTTTAAAGGTGACCGATTGATTTTTTAAGAGTAGGGGACCGGAAATCAGGGTTATTGACAAACATTAATTTTAGAGGAATAAGTAAGATTATTGAAAAATCATTTAGACATTTATTTGTATGTACATGGACTAAGTTGTGTGCCAAATGTCAAAAAAGAAATATGAATTGATATAGAGGTTATATGTTTATAACCTCTTCTTTACTTAATATTTTGTATAAATATTATATATATATATATATTATATATGAAATATTGATTAAGATTTCACGAGATTGTTATCTTGTTAAGCAACTTTCATCGTGAGGGGCTCAACGGTGTACTTGATTGTGGCCACCTGGTTAAATTGAAACAAATAGAACGGGGTTTTTCTCAAAATTGATAATATTGACTTAGACTTGACCGAGCTTTTTTTTCGTTACCGTTTTCAATAATGAAGAAAAAAGATATTCGAACCTTTTTTTTCGATTTTCGAGGAATATTGACATAACTATTGTTAATAACTAATTGAAAAAAATGTTAAGCAGAAAAAGGTGGGTCAAGACTAAACTACTATAACACTGACTAGATATACTAAATTTGAAGTCCATTGGTTCATTAGATATCAAGAGATCGTTTCGAAAAACACCGTCTCGAAAAACATAGTTTGGTAAATATTCGGAAGTGAGGTTCCTGCCAGAATCAGGATAATTTTCTTCAAGGGTTCAAACAAACCCAAACAATCCTAAAGAAACCCGAACAATCCTAAGCAGCCCCAAACAAACCCAAACAAAAATTAGCCTGATTTTAGCAGGAGCCCCACTTCCGAATTTTTACTCATAGTTTCGAGAAAAACGTGGTCAAAGTTTTACTAGCAGTTCTGTCTTTGTAATCATAAGTTCACCCCTTGAATATTTACTTTGTTTTTTAAATTCTCAAATTTTGCGTATTCGACTATTATGTGTATCTATGCCTAATCGAAGCCATCGGTATGTCGATCTATAAAATGTGTTTCAAGGCCGAACTCTCTTCCGAGCTCAATTTATACTCGTCATTGAAACTTCTTTCACCGATGCAAGAGGAACATGACTGTCAACAATAGGGAACCTTACGGAGAGCCCAGCGCAGATGGCGCCACGTAAACATTACGAAAAAGAAGCGATCAACGCGCGCGCTACAGTTTCACGGTGTATGTTTGTATTAAAATTATACGAATGGACACATTGTCTTGTCCATTGTGTTCATTCGTATAATTTTAGTACAAACATACACCGTGAAACTGTTATGCATATTTGACTATACCGGAATTGAAAAATCGGCTTCTAGTCTTTTCCTTCTCTGTTCATCCTTTAAAGTTTCTTTCTTGCTCCGAACAAACAGCGAAGGTATAACCCCTTTTTCACTATCTTCCGGCTCCGTTTCATCCCCGTAAAGAATGAAAATGAGCTAGGTAAGTATTATGCAATCAAATAATACCAGAAGTTTAAAAAAATGCAAATCTTTCAAATATGAACTTTTAGGTTATGATGATTAACTATTTTACAATATACTTTTAGAAGTAAATAGCGTCAAAAATATTATGTTTATACACTTGTGAGCTATAACAAATCCTTCATTTCTACCAGGTGTAGAAGTATGAAACCAGAATTTCCCTATAGATGGTGCTAGCCATCCGATTAGGGACCGTAAGACCGCTTCTGCAGCGCCATCATCTCCCTCTAACAGCTGACGAAGATTTTCAACACACAACAACCCAGGTTCCCTACACCGGTATATTTTTCTATAACCTTAAACATGCCGAGTTTTGTGCCTACGAACTACGATTTGCGGACAGCATTGGTTTTCTGTTATCGTTTGAAGAAAACTGCTGCGGAATCGCATCGAATGCTTGTCGAAGCTTACGGCGATCATGCTCTTGGTAAAACACAGTGTTTCGAGTGATTAAAAAAATTCAAAAGTACTGATTTTGACAGTGAAAAATTTCGCAGACAACGAATTGCAAGCCTTATTGGATGAAGATGATACTCACAGTCAACAAGAACTCGCGGATCAATTGAATGTCACGCAGAAAGCCGCCCGAGTCGAAATTTAGACCCTCCTTTAAACCTCCTCTCGATCCCAATTTGTCATTCAATGGAGGTTCAAGAGGTTCAAATGGAAATCTCAATAACATGTATATCAGAACCTACTGAACCTCCAAAAGTGGCAGAAATTGGACTTTTTCACTCAGAGGAGGTTTAGTAGGTTCATCTGAACCTCCTTTAAACCCTAGTGAGCCTGATTTAATGCTTACGCAAACCTACAGACCCTCTTTTAAACCTCCTTTCGCCGTACTAACTCTCCTTTGACTCCTTTCACCGGTGGCTCGCAGAGCCTCCTAGCCCTCCTTTAAACCTCTTCTGACCCTACTAACCCTCCTTTAAGCCTACTTTAATATGCTGCCCTCCGCTCCCCCCCTTTCTCTCCCATCCGCAGTTCACTGATATTCCAAAGAAGGGATAATTATAATTAAAAAATATTTTCAGATAAACTATATATCATTTATTTATAATAATGAAATAAACTTGAAAACACACAAACAAATGTAGTACCAGCGTACTTTACTGGACTACTAACGTATACTATATTTGTACTATACTATAGTGCAAATATAGAAATATGGTAAACTTGAATAACACACAAACAAATGTAGTACCAGCGTACTTTACTAGATTATATTGACGTATACTATATTTGTACTATAACTATAGTACAAACGTATAAAACTATAGTTTTTCATATTCCGTTCGTCGAATTAATCAATCAATCTTATAATAAATAATCAAACATCATATTTTTAATTCACACATATAATTTATTTTTCAGATATAGCTGGACCCTACAGAACCTCCTTTGGATCCAATCTTTCATTTTCCTTCTGCTTTGGATTCAAAGGAGGTTCTGTAGGGTACAGATAGGACTTTAGGCCAAAACGAGGTTGTGTAGGTTAACGCAAGCCGAGCCCATAGGCCTAAAGGAGGCTCAGGAGGTTGAATAGAAGGTTCAGTAGGGCTAAAGGAGGGTCGCCAACGGTGCAAATTTCTCCATATAGGTTCAAGAGGAGTCAAAGGAGGGCGGCGGTCTGTGCGTTACAAAGGAAATAGGTTCTCGAGCATTCAAAGGAGGGTCTAAATTTCGACTCGGGCGTCTCCATTCGTTTTTATCATTTTTCTCATTGCTTGCGAAGTTTTTGGTTTTAGGAAATAAATGAACGACTTCGTTTTTGCATCCAATTGCGCAATACTGATGTATTATTCACAATTTATTCACGACAAACGGATTATTTGAAGAAAATTCAACGGTATTCGTAGAAACCGGGGCAAAACCGAGGAGAATCTCACTAAACGTCATGTTCGGTTTACCTTATAATACAATGTCCCCTCTAGCGGGAGAAATTGGCAGTAAGGTTCCCTATTACGTACGTGTTCGGCGGCTTTTGCGAGCCGACATTGCGGCTTCCGGCCCAATTACCTCGCGCGAGTAGTTTCACGGTTTTTGTTTTTATTTTCTTTTTTTCATTATTCATCACCGCGGCAAACTTTCCAGAATTTCCGTTAGAGCTGGCCGTTTTCGGCATTCGTCTTATTTTACTCTCCGTGCAATTTGCATCACAATAAGTCTGCAAGTTTCTGAATGTTGCGGATATTCCAGATCTTCGGAGAACGAGTTTCTACGCGCGATCTTTATACTCTCGGGTATACAAGTTTTACGGAAAAAGATCGCCCCGCATATTGCCTCGTGTGCAAAATATTGTTGAATTTACGACGAGCAGGCCTCGACACGTTTCGTCTTTACTGGACTGCGTACTTATTATTTCGGTGAATTTGCATTTTTCCAAAGCGGCATTTGCATACCGTTATATTCATACAAATTTCTGTGTAAAGGTACATTCGTAGGTTCAGACAGAAGGAGAGAGGAACGAAATACAATTGACAGTAGGATCTAAGGCTGGACTGATGTTGTATGACCATAATTATAGCTCGTAAATACAAAGCGCGGTATATCGATGCGTTAGTTTCTCACGGATCCTCTCTCAACGAAACGAGTCGTTCTCCGCGAATGAGACCTTTCTAACGCAGGGGTACAGTATGGAAAAAATCGTCAAATATCATTATTAAGGATGTTGGTCCCAAATCGCAAATGATGATAAAATTCGGAAAATTTGGTATGTTTTTGTATGAAGTATTTCAGAGGTCGTGTAAAAACTTCACGACAATTAAGAAGCTCGTTATTGAACAATTAACATTCACAAATTAAATGTTGTTTTATGGAAACTGATGTAACTTTGCAATAAGTTTTTTTTTTGACCTCTCAATTTTATAATATCTACAATATACTGAAAGCAACGGAAACAAAACGAAGTTTATTGATACATTTTTTTAAATTTCTTTTAAAAATTGTTCTTAACTAAATGTTAATTTTTTAATAACGAGCTTCCTAATCGTCGTGAAATTTTAACACGACCTCTTAAATACTTCATACAAAAACATACCAAATTTTCAGAATTTTCTTATTTTTTATTTCAACCCTCAAGGAGGTTGAAGTAATGATGATAGAATTCTGAAAATTTGGTATGTTTTTACATGAAGTATTCAGGAGGTCGTGTAAAAATTTTATGACGATTAAGAAGCTATTTATTGAACAATTAACATTAATATGTTTCATAGGGACTCAACATCCTTAAGTCTGATATAAATTAATGTGAAATAATATTGACAAAATTATGGAATATAATGTTGACATAAAATGTACTTTAAGGGGTCTTTTCACTTTAGAGGCTAAAAAAAGGCTATTTTGAGGAATTTTTCGATACAGTGTAGTACAGTACATTTTTCGGTACAGTGTAGTACAGAACAGTACTACAGTATAGTACAGTACAGTATGATAATTACAGCAATCACATAAATACATAATAATAATAAATAATTATTAGAATACATAATATATATTATGTAAAATATGTATATATATATATATATTATAAAAAATGTATTAAAAATATATGATTGCATCATATTGAATATTGAGTATCATATTGAAAAAATCACGGTTTTTTCGCCCACGGAATATTGCCGTTCGGTTATCCGAAATTTCGATTATCCGAAAAGCGCCCTGTCCTAACTGATTTAGATAATCGGGGGCTTCGAAAATAAGTCGAAGCCCCCCCCCCCCCCCCCCCCCAAGGAAAAATGTCCAGCTAGGCCAATGACTCTCTCTCTCTCTCTCCCTCTCTCTCTCTCTCTCTCTCTTCATACGTATAAGACGGTATTCAAAACAGGTACGTCACGACATGCCATAGAGAAAAGCTATCGTACCTATTATTTTTACGAGCCCTTGCTAACAACCTCTTACATGGCGTATTTGTCCTCAATGACGTGGTCGTTGCCCTAATTGAATAGTAATTCTACAAAGAAACAGACGGAAAGAGCCCTGTTCCCTGCCACTATAGCCTCAGCCCAACTTCCAAACTCGCGGATGAAAAAAAACGTCTGTGCATGTAGTTACTTCAAAGTAGATCTGCAAAGCTATGCGCAATCACGTGGTGAGTGCCGGAAATTCTCGTGGGAAGTTGCCTCGCAACACTCCTCGCAATAGAGCCTCGTAACACGTAGGAGCGTAACAGCGAGGATGCACAAATCGACGAATCTAGGTGCCTCCGCGACCGTCCGTATGGGTCAATTAAAATTTGCATTTTACGTAATCTGGATTGGGAATTGAACGGCGATGACGAGGTGTGGTTTTCCACGTGGATGTTCACACTGAGAAATTGTTTCACAGATTCCTCGCGTTGAGAAATTTAATTGATCCGGCGCGTACATTTCTTTCGAGCGACTGTCCAATCAGTAGCTATAATTACGAAGAGAATGGAAAGAAAATATCCTTTTCTCGGGCGAAGTTAATTGTTTATATTTTTGTCATGATTATTTACTGGCTTTTATTTATTTTTTGTATTCTTATTTCTATTGCCTGCGGAGATTTTCGTGTGTTGTTTGTTATATTTTTATATTTGAGCTTTTCTTCCTTTTTTTTTACGTATTTGGTTTTTTATGGCTGAATTTAACTTTGCATGTTATTTATTTAATATTAAGGGTGTTGTTCCGAAAAGGACATACACCGATTAATTTGGAATTCCCTGTGTCCATGTACTTTGACTCGCTGATTACGAATATGATAGTGAAAATACCCCCAAATTTGATTTTCAAGGTCAAAACTCACAAAAAACTGATTTTCGAATAGTTTTTCTACGTTATTTAAAAAAAATGTTCATCTTGGAGAAAAATGTTTCCCACAAAAGTTGTAGCCTAGGAAATTGATATTTTATGTTCTATACAGTTTTTGACTACGACCATTCTGTTTTGAGAAAAATGGGATAATAGGATCCTATAAATACATTTTGCTAAACTCCATTAGTTTCGATATTTCTACTTACCCACTTTACGGCAGGAAGATTGGAGTATGTCTGGGTTTGTTTGTTGTGTTGTGTGTCGTTTGGGTTCGTTTGTTGTGTTGTGTGTTACTTGGGTTTGTTTGTTGTTTAGGTATGCGCATAGTGTTAAAAATCAAACTGCAAACCGTCCCGCGGTAAAGTGCATAGGTATAACGTACATATCGAAACTAATGGAGTTTAGGAAAATGCACTTTTAGGAGCATTATCCCAGTTTTCTCGAAACATATTGGTTTTAGACAAAACTTGTACAAAACATAAAAGATCAATCTTTTTATAGGCCACAACTTTAGTAGGAAATATTGGTAAATATTCGGAAGTGGGGCTCCTGCTAGTATCAGGCTAATTTTTGTTTGGGATTGTTTGGAGTTGTTTGCGGTTGTTTAGAGTTGTTTGGGGTTGTTTGAGGTTGTTTAGGGTTGTTTGGGTTTGTTTTAACGCGTTACCCCCACTTGTAGCGCAAAAAAAAGGCCTTTTTCATGAATTTTTGTTAAAGAAAACTACAAAACTTTTTTAATCGATCAATATACCATCTTAAAGAACACATCTTGAAGAACTTTCAGTAATTTTTTTATTGAAAAATATTACATTGTTTAGTGGCAAATGGCCGTCAATGAAATAATGTTTTTATATACACGGTTTGCGGTGACCAACATTGCGGCGAAGTGGATCATCTGAAAAAAAAAATGCGGATGGATTTAGTCAAATATAAGTATAAACTAGTCTTTAATCGAAGGATTTTAAAAAATATTCATTTTTCACAAAATGGCGGACAGTCAAAGTTAATGGTTCGATTTTAACGAAAAAAACGGCCGTTTTTTGGCTATGAAACGGCCATTTTTTTCGAAAAAAAATATCGAACGATTAAAGACTACATTTTTATGTATTAAATAAGCCTGCAAAATTTCAAGAAGATCGGTTCATTAGTGTTCGAGTAATCTTGGTCACCGACTTCAGAAATGCCATTTTGAGAAAAACGCGTTTAAAGTTTCAATTTCAGTTCTTCAATTCACGGATTCTTCTCTTTCAACGCTCATATCTCAGTCAATTTTGTTCGGATCGACTTGAAATTTTCAGGACATATTCTCAGATACTTATACTTCAAAAAAATGCAATAAAAAAATCGATTTTTTCAAAATCGCAAGTGGGGGTAACCCCTTAATCCTTGAAGAAAATTAGCCTGATACTAGCAGGAGCCCCACTTCCGAATATTTACTGAAATATTTTTCTCTAAGATCAACATTTATTACGATAAAATAGAAAAACTTAAAAAATCAGTTATTGTGAGTTTTGAGCTTGAAAATGAAATTTGCGAGTATTTTCACTATCATTTTCGTTATCAGCGAGTAAAAATACATGGGTGCACGAAATGCCAAATTCATCGGAGGTATGACCTTATCGGAGCTTTATCCCATATGATTGCTTAGAAGCACATTAATGCATAATAAAATGATTCATATATTATTTATGGAAATTTCTACTACCCGAGCAAACCCAAACAAGAACTTATTAACCATCGCCGTATATTCCGCAATAATTGTTTTAGTATCAATTAATTGAAATATTAAATATACCAAGTATAGATGCTCTCCCCCCCCCCCTCTCACACACACACACACACACACACACACACACACACACACACACACACACACACACACACACACACACACACACACTTTTATATATATATACCTGCAAATTATTCATTTTTCTAACGCATTTTACGAGATAGCATTATAGAGAGTTCTGGATTATCATATCCGGTTTCATTAGGACACCATACGACACACTCGGCCTGTCAGCACTTCGACCACTCCAACGAGAAATCTCAAAGACGAGGATACGCGTTTGCGAAAGCTCCTGCGGGACAACGTGTCTATTACGTGACTAGGATTGTTAAATAATTGTTGAGAGCTTCCGCTCGTCGTTACCGATTGTGAGACGGTACACTTACCAGTACTGTACCGTTCCAAATGCCACCGTGAAACGCTGATCACTACGGAGCTTTCAATCGGCTTTTGAATGGAGTACATGAAGACAGAAATGGCCTGGATATGAAATTTAACGACTGTACGATTTTTATACATTTTTCAAAATAATAACGACAACGGGAGCGTTAAGGCGGGATATACATTTACAACGATGAAAAAAACGATGACTTTTTTTCCATTAAGCGATACAACTATATACACTACCGGTCAAAGCTTTTCGGATACTGCAGATAATTGCAAAACTTTCGATCATTGGATAATTGCCAAATAATGTTAGAATAATATAATTAATTTAATTTAATATTTTATGAAAATACTATAAAGCTCTATATAATGAATAATATTATTTTAATATAATTTTGCAATTATCCAAAGTGATTGAAATAGTTGCAATTATCTGAAGTGTCCGAAAACTTTTGGCTAGTAGTGTATGCAAAACAGTTTTCCTAAAGTTTCAAAGCGAAATTCGAAAACCTTAGAACGTTAGATACAGCCCGTCCACGCTGTGCCTCACAGGCAGGGCAGGCAGCGTTGGGGAAAAAGTAATAAAAATAATACCTAACAATTACAATTACTACCGTAATTGATGGTAATTACGTCTTAACAGATCACTTTAAGTAATTAGTTACTGTAAGTACCAAGTGCAATTTAATTCAAATTCTATTATATGTTAACTTGAAAGGCGTTTTTCTCAAAATTGCATTTTTGAAATTGGTGTGCAGGAACACCCAAAAACCGTGAAGCCGATCGGGTTGAAACTTGGCAGAAATATTGATAATATCGCTACCTTCTACTTGATGAGAATTGTTTTTGAAAAATTAGAACAAAAAGACTTCTTTTTGGATTCAAATTTTACAGAAATTTTGCTTAGAACGTTGATTTTTTTTCCCAATCGCGAGCCATTCCCTTCAATTTGTATTTTCTTCATTTTAATTACTGTCAAATGTATTTTGCGACTCGGAGTCTACGAGATGCTAGACTGCACGACGATTCGCAACTCCCGCGGCAATTTTGCTCGAACACTCTGCCACAGCTCCGCAATTTGGATGATTAATGAAATAAAGTAAATTGTTTCGCAGACTTAAGTATATTATTTAATAATACCTACGGTTTGATGAACGTAGAAAGATTATTTCTTAGTTTAAAAAATCCAGTTTAAAAAGTCCAGTAGTCAGATGGGTGACCGCTCGGCCAAGCACGGGTTTGCATGCAGACTGCTGAGTAGAAGATTTCATGAGTTTCTGAAACACGACTGAAAAACAGTAAAAATTTCGGCGCACCAGTGCAGATTTTTCGCAGTTTCCCTGTGCCCTCTTGCAACAGTAGCGCGTTAGGAAAAATCGGCGAAAAATAATACGTTGTCTGCAATGGGCATTGG